>CM062816.1:686696230-687896230 GCA_031772625.1 Pinus tabuliformis | reverse complement strand
AAGTAAACTAGGAAACTAATTACATCTGTAAAACTCCCTTTTCACACAGAATCATATTAATCGAAAGTTTCAAAGATTTCAAATAGTTACCTCATGGTCCCTTGAATAATCATATTTCTGCTTCGTTGTACGACACAGTTGAGTCTACTGCAAATTGAGTAATTAATCCTCCCAATATGCTATTAATCCAGAAATCAACAACCCTTGAAATCCTATTGTTAGTGCTCTTGAGTCACTGTATTAGCTCAAGAGTCCACATCGTAGGCTCGTCACCTTTAAAATAGTTCTTTTGTCTCAATATCCACAATTAAAGCTTAACATGAAATGAAATTAAGAAAAGTTCATATTGGTATATAAAAATATACTTTTGTAACCAAGCTTCGACTCTCAGACGAGGGCTTCTATTTTCTTGATCTGCAAATTCTCACTCTTTTAGTTCTATCCAGTCTTGAATTTATTTCTTCAATAAGCGCCACATCCACATATCCTTAAAACAGATCCTGGGCCTGACAACGGAACCATTTTCTGGTTTGGTTTGGGCTGACCAAGGTACAATCTATATTGCACACCAAAAAAACCCTCAATCATTGGCCCTTTAGGAAATTACCTATAAGTAGGTCGTAGTCTCACCTGGAGTGACCATGAGAGGATAAAAAACTAGGTTTCTGCAGCCTTGAGGGATGTGGAGACATGGTATTATTATGTTCTTGTATTCTTAACATTCATAAATAACTTTGCCACATTACATTAATAACTTGAGCATATCATATAAAAGCATAAACCATCATTGTGTTGAAATCAATTGCAACTGTAATAACTGTAACTCTAAAATAGATAATAAGAAAATGTACATATGAAGACACCAAATTACCATGGTTCACCCCAATGTGGGGCTACTTCCACAAGAACTATTTGTTAATAAAATAAATCTTGTACAACAAACAATTCTTGGCATGCACACTCAGCTGCAGAGCCTCTCCTTTACAAAACTACATATCACAATAATACAACCATAACACTGATCTGGATCAATTCAATGATTCTCTCTTCATTATTTCACCCTATATATACTATTACATCGGAAGGTTACATCATCAGAGTACGATGGTCCAAACACCATGGACAAGCTAAAACAAGCAACTATGGCTCAAAACCCTTTACAAAATTGCGCTTTTACAAAAAGGAAGGGCTTCGACCCACCCTGAAGACCTTATACCATGGTATATTCCAACTACTCCACTACATGGTCCACTTCACATTCCACTCCTCTACTGCATGTTCCACCAACCAAAATGCAGAGTTTTTTTCCAAAATCTAGGCCAATTTGGGTTGCGTCCAATAGTATAGCAAAATCTGAAAACCAATTAAGATACAAAGAAGAGTAACACCAGGCTGACCAAAGATATAAAAAAATTGTTAGTCGAATCAAATCCAACATTGACATAATATTGATGGATTAGGTTCACCAAATGATTCAGTGGTTGACTTAAACTCACAAGGATCAATTGTGCTACAAAAATAACTAATTTCATAACATACACTAGAAATATAGGAAGTTTTTCATTGATGGAAAGATTCAACATGGAGAAACCTTGTAGTTGGTGATATTTGTATTAACAATTGGAGTGGAAGGTTGTGAAGCTCTAGGGATAGGTGAAATATATGAAATTGATCCCTATGTGTGATACAAGGGATTCACATGAAGGAGAATTAATCAAATAAGAATATTTTATCCAACCAAAATATATATCTTGAGGATTAGGAATATTCACTTGAAAACCCCAATAATCCTTTAAGATATGGATCCAATCTATTTCAAGGATCTCATCAGGATTGTGATAACCTTACATAACTATTAGCAAAGGTTGAAGCACCTCAACTCCTTGACAAGGCCCTAAACGTTCAAGTGGTGTATCATCAAATTTGGATGTCTTAGAAATGTCATTAGTAGGTAAATACTACTTTCATTAGATGTGTCAATGAAATAATTATTAACTCCATCAATTTAATCAATGTTTCATTTAGGATATGATGTTGATTGTTATGCGGAATTTACAATTGCGGACAAAGGTGACTTCCCTTGAATTTAGGGACCTAGTATAGAATAATAGAAGGAAAAGAACATAAAGTTTTCCTTAGGAAAATTAGATTCAGGGCATGAAGCCTAACTCAAATATGTAGCAAGATTCCCTTTCCTCCTCACTTGTAAGCTCCAATTGTAGCTCCAAGTGTTAGAATTAGAACTTGCACAAACAACTAAAATAAGGAAAAGATCCACAACATCTATGTAGAATAATCTAACATCTATATTCAATGAATCAAAATGGCATTGAAATAAATGAATGTAAAAATAACACAACACATATAGAAAAATAAGATACTATTTGTATTAATAGAAATAGGAGAGAGTTTACAACCATAAATAGCAGTTGATTTTGTAGATGACTCCCCAAGTTGACTTGTCCTTCCTTGTCACAAAGAACACCACAAGATCAACACTAATGCGTGAATATGATAACTCTTCTATGTTTAAAGAAGCCACATGATGGAAATACTAGTCTCCAAAACCAACCTCAATGTTATGGATGGAAGTAACTTTATAGGAGAAGGATGGTAGTTTAGGATTTACCATTATGGCCTTGAGATCCACGTATGATGGGAGGATGAGCTCAAGGGATAAGAGGTGAAGTATCAAAGATAGGATCAGATAGGATTAAAGCTCTTATCCATGGTAAATAGTTAAAATAAACTTTGGAAACTTCAAAATATTTTTTAATTTTCTCGAATTTCTAGAATCAATGCACCTGCAAAACGGAGTAGCTAGTGTTGCCCAGTGCTAGTGCCTAAGGGAGAAACTTGTGTTGAATGTAGGTGACCAAGAGGGAAGGGATATTTGGGGTGAAAAACACTAATTTCGAGCAATTGCTTCTAGAAACTCATAATTTCAGGAAGAATCATGCTTAGGACTTTGTGAAGAAATGATGGAAACATGTTCACTAATATTGATTAATCAAGTTTGTAGTCCTATCGACCGGATGTGATAAAGTGGCCTGTAATAGATTCCCTACTAAAGCACAGAGTCAAAAGTAGTAATTTATGACTAAAGTGCTTTATCTTGTGACAAGTCTTGATCGAGAACAACTGGTCGAGATCATCATATTTTACAATACATTTTCATTATGATATCATTGTTGAGGGAGGCATACCCATGCTCATCCCATAAGCTAACATTACATGTATAATGATCAAGAAATCATGTCCATCGATGATAGAGTGTGGATCCATTCTTGGATGTCTATTTGTATGATCATATCCATCATCCTTTGTAATCTTGCATTTGCATCCCAGATGAATGAAACTAGATCTAGGGTCTTCTATCCCACTCACTTTGTCATCCAAAAGTACGAATCTAACCATGCGAATAAATGAGTTGGAGTTAAACATGATAGACACCATATGATTACCAACTAATAACTTAAGTAATTAACAGATGTGAGATAAATAATTGATGTTGTTAATGTCTCTCAAGGTACCATATTACAATATGCATGGTGTCAATCGATGAGTTGAAGTCGAACACCACACATAATCTTTTAGTCGAAAGCCAATTATGAAGACATGTCATCGATAATGAGGAAAATTTCCATTGATCTATCTAAGTAACAAGGTACTGAAGGGATTTTCTAAGTCAACTTCTTGGATAATGAGCTAATGTCGATAGGAAGCGATCCATCACAGGAGGGCCTTGATGTATCCCCCATAAACAACATGAAACAGGTATTAAGATTTGAGTCATAATGATAATGATGTGCAACAAGTTTAGGAATGACATACATGAATAAAGGCTTAGGAGTATCACAGAAAATATCAACTGAGGTACTTCTCTTGAACATATCGAGGACACTTCATGGAGTTGGCAACATTTAGACAAAACTTATTATGAAGGCTTTTAGGTATAGAATGGGGAACCAAAGAGGCAAGAAAATTTCCCAACCCAAAAGCAATGAAGATGAAGTGGAAGATTGTCATTTTGAAGAGAGACTCATTTCCATTAATAGGTGAAGTACCCCATTTTCTCAATTTCCCATTGATTTATGACTAGTACCTCTTTATTTCTTAACAAGCTTGAGGAGGATAACATGTGCTTGGTTTAGAAGTTCATCCTTCAGATGAATCTTTTTTAGTATATTTTATGAACCCTGAGAAGGAGTGCCCCGATCCCATCATGTTTGATGATTCCAATGGTGTTTGATGTTTTTATGAGTCTACCGAAGGTGAAACTTGACATATTTTTTATGTTTAGAGACTTTGAAAAAGAGGCTGAAAGGAAAACTCTAAAGGTTCCTTTTCATAAAATTGTCTCTTGAGTTCGAAAAGGAAGAAACCAATACTCAAGAGAACCTCTTAGCCATGTTCAACTAAAGTATTCCTTTTTTATAAATAGTCCATCCTAGTCTAGAAAAGGACTTATACTCAGTAGATCTCTTTTCATTTACTTTAACGAGTTCCAAAAGACAAGTGCTCGACAATCTTTTCATGTTTAAGGAGTCTTAAAAGAGCTGAAACAGAAATCCTCCTATAGGAATTATTGGTGTAAAGGTTAGAAACTAGTTTCATTCATGTTGGAACTACTCAATAAACATAGATGTAAAGAGGCTAGCTAACAAGACCACTCATCACAGTAGTTCCTCATGAAAGGGTAAAAAACCCAAGTGAAAGTGTATGATCCGCCAAGCTGATGGTGATGATGGAAAGCTAAAACCAAGGCTCATCTAGCATAAGCAAGCTGATAAAAATAGAAATCACAAAGGATATGATGGGAACGGTATCATTTTTACACAAGCTTGAAACATGGGAAGCTATGCTTGAGATTGGTTTCATTTTACCCAAGCTTGAAACAAGGAAAAACTATGCTTGAGAGTGGTTTCATTTTTACACAATATTGAAAGAAAGGAAAACTATGCTTGATATAATTTTTCATTCCCCCATGATAATAACACGATTCTAGGTGCATGCCCCCATGTTTCATTTCATTCACCTAAGTATATTATTGGTTACTAACAGGTGTATGGAATGAAGGTTCATTTACAAGATCAAGTGAAAGTCTCGATTGGGAATTTATGAGATATATTAAAGACTCAAATTGGAAGGGAATATGTTTCATTTTTTAATTAGCTTGACACAGTAAAATAACTTTGCTCATAGGACCTTGTTCCATTTTTTAATGAGCTTGACACAAGAAAAGGAACTCTAATCCGGGAACCTTTTTTCATTTTTTAAGGAGCTTGAAACAAGAAAATGAACTCTTCTCCGATACCTTGTTATGTTAGTCATGGCTCCCCACAAGCCATGGCTTCTAAGGAGATCTCATCATATGGGATAACAATGTTCTGGAAGGGATACAAATCAAGGGATCCAATGGAAAGATCAAGTGCCAGTGCTCCCAATACATGATGCACTACATCACCTACTAGATTATTAGTAGACATAGGAATGGAAAAGGTTACCACATAATTAATTAGTGGCGTGGAAGATGTGACTTTCATATCAGGACAAACTAGGGAATTTGGTTGATTTGGAGTTAAATTAGGACCAAAAAACAAAAAAATTTCAATGGTCACGATGCTTCCTTCCTATGGGAAATACATCACATGAAAGAGAAAAGAGACAAGAGGTCCCATGTCACAAACATAGTCATGCCCAAGGACTAAATTAAAATCCAAAGGGCCTTAGACTACCATCACATTGATATAACTAGTATTTCCTTCCAATGTAATAGGAAACCAAGGAAGGATCCCTAATGGTTGACGAGTTCCTCTGTTAAAGGCCAACATAAATTGTGTAATGGGAAAAAGCTACGGAGAACCAAAAGCTTGCCAAGTAGTTGAGGATAGAATAATAACATATGCGCGTTCCTCTATGATTGTGTCAGGTAAACACATATTATAAGAATATACTATTATGCGGAAGGGCACGTATGGAGTCATACAATATCCTTCCAGTCGACTCCAACCAAAGGAAGTGACCATAGTACTTGGGGGGGTGCTGTGAGAATAGGAGAACTACCCCCTTGTGCTATGGGAATGAGAGAACTACTCCGCCATTTTATGGGAATGGTAGGATGTCCCCCCTATGTCATGGGAACTGGAGGTTGTCCCTTTCTGCCATGGGAATGGGAGGATTTTTCCTCTATTCCATTAGAATGGGAAGATTTCCCCCCTGTCCATTAGGATTTGAAGGAATAAGAAGAAATTAATCCTTATGAATTTCAATCCCTATGGGAAAGGTACGATCAACTGAAGGTTGAATTAAGTCAACCATTTTCTCAATAGATGGTTGGTCAAGAATAGAATCATGGGATTCACATTCATAGAGATTGGGATTAACTGGTGATCTGGAATTTATCCAGGACAAAGAATTAAAGGTATTACAGACTCATGTGCATGGATGTGCCTATGTTACTTTATGTAATGAATCAATAAGATTGTGAAATACATAGCAACTGAGGCAGTTAGAGAAAAAATAACAGGCAAAACATATAAACACAACAAGTTTAATAAGGATTTCACCCAATGCTCCTAGGCTACGTCTCCTAGTCCAGTCTTCAGTGGCGGCCTCTCTATTATGTTTTCGAAGCAGAGTTTTTACAACAGTGAGCTCAATTTGAGTCTCACTCAACAGATATGAATCAGTAGGAATGGAGTACACAGACTCTCCTTACTGAAACATGACCTCTACTAGTCACAGTAGTATGAGCCCAATCCGAGACTCATACATGACAGGCCTATGCCAAGGAGCTCACTTGAACCTCTCAAGCTTTCTTTGGAGTACACAGACTCTCTGACTCTCTCTGGCTCTGTCTGGCTCGATGCTGCCTTCAGGTAAGCTCAGCTTCTTCTCTCTGTTCTCTCCTCTTAGCTTCTATGTTTAACTAACTTTCCTCTGTGTGTTCTCTACTTCTATCAATTCATGGCTTTAAAGCTAGTCTATTTTCTGTCAGTTCGTTTCCACTTCCCGGCATTCTAGTTCTTTTGTTGCTGTCCGTTTGAATTCCCCTATTTTGTGTCATCATCACTATGTAACGCTTCACAAGGAGGTGGCCACCTGTTTCATACGAACTGAGTGTCAGTTATCTTGAAAATATTTGAATGGTCGTTATTTCCGTTTGCTCCAAGATTGCTCGCGAAACATGAATCTTTTGCCAACTCATCGTCCACATCAAACTTCAAATCCCATGTAATCTTGCTTTATAACCTTGTCAGATCCGATCATTTTATTGGGACGCGCCTCCGTCGTTGATCTGGGCCCCCCAAATTCTACGGTCGTCATTCATATTGAGCACGTAAGTAGCATGACGTTTACCCATCTGATGTGACCGGTTTTCTCTCTCTTTCGATGGACGTGTGTCACTCAATGTGTGGCATCAGGCGAGACTCATTTGAAACTGCTTACAACCTCGAGGCCTTTCAATATCCTACTGGTTTTGTGGAATCCCACTCTATGGAACCGAATTAATTGCTTTTCCATATTTCATATTCATTTCGGGTCTGGGAGCTCGGGGCTTTCCTTCACTGAGGGGGACGCCCTATGATACGTGATTAGCACTTTAGCGCTAATCGTGTATCACAAACTACCCCCATTTCTTGAATTAGCCTCTGGCTTTGCCAATTTGCACCAGCACGCGTTACCATGGGCCAATGATTTGCGCGCTCGACTGAGGGTCCTCGTTACTCCACGCTGATCACAAATTACAACTTTCACAAGGATTCCTTCTGATAGCTTGATCTTTCTAAGACTTGAATCTTTTGGCATAACTTGAAAGAGCTTATGGAAACTTAGAAAGTGTTTAGGATCCGATTCGGATCACGACCTTCCCACTGAAAAATCTTTTGGACCACCAAAATTTGGTTTTTAAGCATCCATCAAGTGAGGATACTAATTCCTCGCTTGCCCAATTTCTATCCATTTCACACTGCTTGGTTTTGAACCTTTGAGTCCAATCCTGAGGTACTCAACATCCCCTCTGTGCATAGTTCTCACCTTCCAGTCCATAACTGTATCTTCCTCCAATTATTTAAGATATTTAGGCAACAGATCATCAATAGAAGGCAATTGACTCTACTCTTTAGGATCTTCAATCAATGAAGGTTCAAATAATCTCAAGCTATCTACATTAACAACTGAGTAGATGTGCATGTAAGCTGGTAAATCAAGGCAAAAAGAATTCTCACCAATTTTCTCAAGTATCTTGAAAGGTACATACCGTATTAGCTTCATCTTCTTACTTTCACCTTGCATTCTATCTTTGTTGATATACAACCAGAATTGATCCCCAACTTGGAAACTATGCTCCATATGATGCTTATCATGCCTTGCCTTGTGTTTGACTTAGCTCTTTTCTAGTTGTTCCTGTACTGCCTGGTGAATCTCTTGGATTTGTTTGATGAACTTGGCTGCCTTGTCCATATCACTGTGTCCACCAACTGCTATGTCTTTACCAAAGACAAAATCCAAGGGAGGCCTTGGTGTGAAACCAAAACAGGTCTTGAAAGGAGATATCTGCATGGAAGAATGTTTAGCTTGGTTGTAAGCATGCTGCACATAACATAAATATTCATCCCAAAGCTTGGGATGCTTGCTACAATAGCCTCTGAGCAACTGGATCACTGTCCTATTGACCACTTCTGTTTAGCCATCTGTTAGCGGATGAAAGGCTGTGCTCTTTTTTAGTCTGGTGTCCATTGATTCTGACAAACTTGACCAAAATTTCCCAACAAATCGGGTATCTCGATCAGATATAATGGAAGTGGGTAATCCAAAGTGAACCCATGCATGCTGAAAGAACAACTTTGTAGTTTGTTCAGCTGTAATCTATTTGTTACAAGGTATTAAAATACAAATTTTGCTTAACCTATCCACAAAAACATATAAATAGTCATGACCTTTCCTAGATTTAGGCAATCCCAACGAAGTCCATAGAAACACTTTCCCAGGGATGACAAGGAGCTGGTAGTGGAGTGTACAAGCCTAGTTTTCTATTGCTGGGCTTTCTTTTAGCAGACATGGCACACCCTCTTACATATCTAGAAACTGTCTCATTCATTTTTTGCCAATAACAAAATCTTTGCAGCTGTGTAACTGTTTTACATACACCAAAGTGACCTGATATTAGAGAAGTATGTGCTTCTTGAATTATCTTTACTCTTTCAGTTTGTGGAATGCACAACTTTCCAAAATGATACAAGAGTTGGTCTTTAACATGATAATGCAATTCTTCTACTTGTTTGCCATGACTTAAAGTTGCACATACATCTTTAAAATCTATATCTTGAGCATACTTTTCAATGTAGCTTTCATGTAATACTGAGTTATGCTTAAGTATAGTAGATGCACTTATGATTGGTCTAGACTACATATCTGCAACTTTATTGTGTATACCCTTTTTATATCTGATGACTAGATGAAACTGTTGTAGAAAACCCATCCACCTATAGTGTCTTGATTGTTGCAACCTAGTTTGGGAGTGTAGATATTGAAGTGGTTGATGATCAGTATGTATAACTATCTCTTTGCCCATTAAATAATGTTTCCACTTTTTCACACTCTGTACTAATGCATACAATTCTTTATCATATGTGGGATAGTTAACTACTACAGAATTAAATGTCTCAGAATGATAACATATGGGTTTACTATGTTGCATCAACACTGCTCCCATGGCATAGTCACTGGCATCCGTTTCAATCTCAAACGGTCTTTGAAGATCAGGCAGTGCTAGTACTGGTGATGTACTAATCTTTTCTTTTAAGGTGTCAAAGGCTTTCTATTGTTTGCCTCCCCACTGAAACACCTTGTTCAATCCTGTTAGAGCATGCAAGGGAGCTGCAATTAAGGAAAAGTTAGAAATAAACTTTCTCCAATACTATGTTGCTCCTAAGAAGCTTCTAACTTCTGTAGCAGATTTGGGTTTAGGCCAGTTGACAATGACTGCAACCTTAAGGGGCTGTATCTTCAATTCACCACCCCCTACAATATGACCTGTTAGCTCTGCTACATACTTCAGCATTTGGAGGACCAAATACCAGCTCGGCCATGTGTTTATGCTCAGAAGGCAGATTGCAGCAGTCTTTTCCTTTCTTATCCTTCATTTTCCTTATACTTCCATAGCCCCGCTATCTCTGTTTTCCTTCCTAAACCTCTCCATTCCCTGTTTAAACCCTCCGAAATCCATCAAAGCCCCTGTTTAGCCCCTAGTCCTTAATCACGAAGTGCAAAACCTTCCATAGGACCCAACCATATAGCTTGGCGCTTTCACGTCACAATCAGAGCTTTCAACGAGTCTTTCATAAGCCATGTCTTTAACAATCACCGATTGCCCCTTTGGACGCAATATGCTTTTAAACTATGGCTAATTCCTTTATTGGGTCCGCTATCTCATCGCTATCGAAAAATTGCTATAAGGCTACGCCCCCCTGTCTTCTGCTAACGCGATATTGCGATCGCTCTTCCACCGTCCGATCAGTCCCAACGATCCAACGACATTCGCTCCTTCCACTCCCGCAAGCCTCCCGCGCGTTAACTCACGATAAAGTGGTTTTCCTCCTGTCCCGTCTGCCATGCATTATCACCTGAATGGAATCGCTGGCCTCTGTACGATTACCACTTACCTCCGAAAGTAGTGCGATATATACCGCTTACCACCCATTGTACCATCCCCACTCATTATCGCCCATGCTACTCTTCCGCCAATGATCCAACGACTCTCGTTTGTCTGTTCCCATTTCCGCCCGATATCCCCTGCAAAACGATCTCCATCGTTCATCTGCTAGATCCAACAGCTGGTATTTGCCTCCCGCCTTACTGTCCATGTCCCTTGATTGTTCTGTGCTTCTGAAGGAAGAAGGTGGCCAGTTTTTCAGCTCTCGGTGTAATAAATCCTCAACAACTGCATTTAACAAGAAAGCATGGCCGAGAAGGAAAGGACCAGCCTCGAGCAGATCAGTGCATTTATCAGTTATGGAGTTCCATCCATACATGAATCCACCTGCCCGAGAAGGACTGCAGAACACCAGAGAACGTCAAATTCATGCGCAGACACAGTCAGAGTGCAGCAGAGACCCATATTAGATAGTTAAAGCAGTTGGTGGTCCATTATGACCCCTCCACACATAGAATAGCAGAGCATTTTGTAATGAAACTCCATATATACCCAGAAAACAGATGTAATAAGGGTTGATGGTTGTAGTTTTGATGTAAGGTTCAACTTCTGGAGACTGTAACTACTGTGAGACTTGGAATGTCTGGTCTTCATTTTCAGCTAATACAAGCTTCGTTTGCTGTTAATTGCTCACTTTCCATTTCTACTCTGTTCTAGGCTATGCCTATTATGCATTTTTCATGTGCTCTTGATGTTTAGCATTAGAGTGGCTGTCATCCTGTCTATGCATTAGGAAATAGATTTGTAGATCTCTTTACTGGTTGCAGCTGGCCATCACATGGTCTTGTGCATCTGCTGGTGTGGTCAGTATTCTCCATGTTCACCTAATCCTCAAACTGTGAGTAATTGGTGGTCTAAAGCCTTGTAGACTGGGGGTGTTCACCCATGTCTGGAGTTAAGCATAGTAGAAGTGGTTATCTGGCTTGAATATGCATCATGCCTTCCATTCATCCATTTCCAACATTTTTTTGAGTTTGTAATGTTCCCGAGCATCTTTGAGATACAACCTAGGAGAGTTTCTTGGGGTGATAACATGACCCAAATAATTCAAAGATGTTTTGCCAAATGCACATTTTGAGAGCTTAACATAAAGATTATCTTTTTTCAAAACATCTAGAGTCTACTTAACATGCTTTAAATGTTCTTCCCATGTTTTACTAAATATAAGAATGTCATCCAAATATACAATCACAAAATCATCAAGAAAAGGTCTGAGTACATCATTCATTACTCTCATGAAAGTGGCAGGAGCAATAGTTGAGCCAAAAGGCATAACCAACCACTAATACAATCCCTGCTTTGTTTTGAAAGCAATCTTCCATGCATCTTGCTTTGCAACTCTAACTTGATGATAGACACTATGCAAGTCCAAATTGGAAAAATAAACAGCTTCTTTTAATTGATCTAATAGATCATCTATGCGAGGAAGGGGTTAACAATTTTTTATTGTTATCTTATTCAGTGCTCAGTAATCAATGCACATTCTCCATGAGCCATCTTTCTTTCTCACCAAGACAATTGGAGACCCACATGGTGATGTGCTAGGTTTGATGAACCCCTTCTCAAGCAGCTCTTGTACCTGCTTCTTGATTTCTGCATTCTCCAAAGCGGACAACCTATACATTCCGATGTTAGGCAATGGAGCATCTTGCTGTAAATTAATATCATGTATTGTTTCCTTTTTGGGTTCCACACCTTTAGGTTCTTGAAATAATATATCATATCCTGAAACAACTTTTTCTAAATCAGCTTGTTGTTTACCATCACAACCCTCAAATACATTGGTTTTATCAGGTTTCTTTTCCTTTACAACCATTAGTGAAAATTGTTTGCATGAATTTACAAATCTTTTCATCTACCCTGAGTTTATGAGAGTATAATTATTCTTGAGATTATGAGCTCTTACAATATATTCGATTCCATCTTTAATGAGTTGATACTTGTTCTCAGCTCTATAGAAAATAGCTTTCCTATCATACAAGTAAGGACTTCCTAAAACAATTCCACATATATCTAAAGGAACTATATCTAACTCAACCTCATCTGCAAATGCTAACTCAAAAGAAAACCTAAGTTTACATTGTCTAGTCACTTGTAGCTGTGCTTTATCACATAACCAACCTAATGGATACGGTGTTTTGTGAGGTGTGGTTAGTAATCCCAACTTCTTTACAATTTATTTAGAAATCAAATTTACTTGTGAGCCACTATCAAACAAAGTATCAATTTTTTTATGCTTGGAAATAACTTGAATATGAAAAAGCTCATGTCTTTTCCTCTCATTTTCTTCATTATCAGTAGATTGTGCAGAATTACTAGTAGATGCTTCAGAATTTTTACCTTTTATACCTGTGGCTGCAATTGTTGTTTCATCTCCTGAGTCTGACCCCAAATCCTTTTGAATAGCTGCAACAGTCTTCTTCTTCTTTCCATCGTACTTCTTGGGTTTCAACTCTGGATGCAGAATCCAACAGTGTTCATCATCATGCCCATCCTTCTTACAGTGAGTGCATGAATATTTGGTCTTTTGTACAGTATTTGTCTTCCTCTCTTTCCATTTCTGTTTTCTTTTCTCCTTATTCTTGCTTGTAGTGGGTTTTGATGATCCCCCAACTTCTGGGTTCACATTCTTACCTCTAGCCTCTAGATGTGTAGCTTGAACAGATACCTCATCTATGCTAGTGGGATTAAACATGAGAATAGTGTGCCTTAAGTAGCTGTGTAGACCACCTATATACTTCAGCAGAGTTTCAAGTGAGTCTAATGAAATTCCTAGAACCAAAGATCATTTTCTAAATTCTTGGGTGTAACTTTGCACACTTTTCCCTTTTAATTCACGAAAATTTTGCCAACTCATCATGGCTTGCTGCATATAGGCTAGTGGATAGAATTGCTTTTTAATTGCAGAAACAAATTCACTCCAGACAGAAAGAATTTTACCATGGTTCTTTATGTTAACTTGTGTCCTGCCTTCCCACCATACAAAGGCAGTGCCCCCAAGGCGTAGGCTGGCTAGCTGAATCTTACTCTTAGCTAAATCCATGCTCTGCACTCTGCAATAAACATCAATCTGTCTAATCCAATTATCTAGCTTCTCTGCATTCAACTCTCCATCATATATTGGAAAATCAAATTTAACATCTAATTTAATAAAAGATGTTTTCTTTTTGTTTTCAGGGCTACTAGGAGGTGTGGGAAGTTTTTCTTCTTTCCCTTTGCCTTTAGAGTGGTCATGGAGGAGAGATTCTTCTGCTCCTTTATCTCGTTTGGATTTTGATAAAAAATTTCTCTCTACCTTTCTTAAATTCTCTATACATTTCCTCTACCATGGCTGTCATGGTCATGAAACTATCCATGAACTGAGGGTCTGATTCCAAGGGACTTTCTTCTAACATTTTCCTCTTAGGATAGACTCTTCCAATTCCTGGGTTAGTTTCAACCAACTCTCCTTCTCCTAATTTAAGCTTTGATCTAGTTAGCATTCAACAACAAAATCTAGCACAAGCTTGTCTAATCTTAGCAACCTAGACCTCTGATACCACTTGATTTGGAATTTATCTAGGACAAAGAATTAAAGGTATTACAAACTCATGTGCATGGATGTGCCTATGTTACTTTATGCAATGGATCGATAAGATTGCAAAATACATACACACTGAAGCAGTTAGAGAAAACATAATAGGCAAAACATATAAACATAACAAGTTTAATAAGGAGTTCACCCAATGCTCCTAGGATACGTCTCCTGGTCCAGCATTCAATGGTGGTCTCTCTATTATGCTTTTGAAGTAGAGTTTTTACAACAGTGAGCTCAATTTGAGTCTCACTCAACAGATATAAATCATTAAGACTGGAGTACACAGACTCTCCTTACTAAAACATGACAACTACTGGTCACAATAGTATGACCCCAATCCGAGACTCATACATGACAGGCCTATGCCAAGGAGCTCACTTGAACCTCTCAAGCTTTCTCTGGAGTACACAGACTCTCTGACTCTCTCTGGCTCTGTCTCGCTCGATGTTTCCTTCAGGTCAGCTCAACTTCCTCTCTCTGTTCTCTGCTCTTAACTTCTGTGTTTAAATAAATCTCCTCTATGTGTTCTCTGCTTCTGTCAGTTCATGGCTTTAAAGACAGTCCACTTTCAGTCAGTTCATTTCTACTTCCCAGCGTTCTGGTTCTTCTGCCACTATCCGTTTGAATTCCCCTGTTTTGCATCATCATCACTATGTAACGCTTCACAAGGAGGTGGCCACTTGTTTCATAAAAACTAAGTGTCAGTTCTCTTGGAAATATTTGAACAGTCGTTATTTCTGTTTGCTCCAAGATTGATCGTGAAACACAAATCTATTGCCAACTCATCGTCCACGTCGGACTTCAAATCCCATGAAATCTTGCTTTATAACCTTGTCAAATCCAGTCATTTTATCAGGACATGCCTCCGCTGTTTATATAGGCCCCCCAAATCCTACTGTTGTCGTTCATATCGAGAGGGTGAGTAGCATGACGTTTACCCGTCCGATGTGAGCGATTTTCTCTCTCTTCCACTGAACGCGTGTCACTCAATGTGTGGCATCGAGCATGACTCGTTTGAAACTGCTTACCGCCTCGAGGCCTTCCGATATCCTGCCAATTTTGTGGAATCTCGCTCTATGGAACCAAATTAATTACTTTTCCCCATTTCATAGTCATTTCAGGTCCGGGTGCTCAGGGCTTTCCTTCACTGAGGGGGACGCCCTGTGATACGCAATTAGCGCTTTTAGTGCTAATCGCGTTGCAGAAACTACCCCCGTTTCTTGAATTAGCCTATGGTTTTTCCAATTTGCGCCAGTGCGCATTACCATGGGCCAACGGTCTGCGCGCTCGACTAAGGGTCCTCGTTGCTCCGCGCTGATCACAAATTGCAACTGTCATGAGGATTCCTTCTGATAGCTTGATATTTATAAGACTTGAATCTTTTGGCATAACTTGAAAGAGTTTATGGAAACTTAGAGAGTGTTTAGGATCCAATTACGATCAACTGGAGATGAATTCTGATCAACCACTTAATTAACAAATGGAGGTTTAGGGGAAAGCTTCCGATAGCCAGTCAAAATTTGTGGCTGAGAAATAGTAATATTTCCCAAAAATTTGGATGCTTCGTCCATATAAGGGAAAGGGTGAATAAGATGATTCCCTTCACACAACTTACAGGGAAACTTAATTTACCCTTCTTTCTCTGAACCTTATGATCACTAGTCAATTGTTTCTCACCAACATGATCTCTAGTACCTTACGACAAAGGACAATGTGAACCTATAGACCACACTTCTAGTAACTTTGGAGTACCAGGACAATCTCTAAGAAAGTCGTCAACCTTACATAACTTGCAAATGAATTTAACTTTCCAAGGATGATTGTAAAGTTCCTTCATACTAGTTGCATTGGTATAAATGGTTACTTGGTTGCCCCCTGCTTACTTTTCTTCTTCTTCTCCATCCTTTTATTCTTCTTCTTAGCTTCTTGGTTAGTAGAATCAAGACTTTCACCGGGTGAAGAGGAAGAAAGGGATGAGGAAACACTACATGAAGAAGGCAAAGGGTCAACTTTAGGATCAACTTGAGTTTTATGTTGTTCAGGTGGAGGACTACTTTTTTGAGAAGAATTTTGGACATTTAGAACCATAACAGTCGAAAACAACCAAATTGGAAAACCAATGGTAAATCTGGGAAAGGATGACGCTTCCATATAAGAAGAACCAATATTTCCAAAAGGAGGAAAAGGACAAGGATTCCTAACTGAGGGGATTCTGTTATGCTCTTGACCTACAAGAAATTCCAAAATACCAAATATGCGAAGAAATGTAACCTAGAACACAGAACAAAATGAGAAAAACAGCAAGTATTTTATTATTCAAACATGAAAGCAATGTTCACTTGCCTCTTCGATGGGGCAACCTCTAGCAAAGCAGAGCTCCATTACAAAATAAGACTTGTTATTTCTAAATGGGGGAGTCTCTATCCTTTATATAGGATTCATACATACAATACCATGGGCCATTTCCATGGTTCTCTCAATACCATCTATCTAATAGCATGACTCGTTCGCAACTAACTGTGGTCCCTTTCTTAAATGCAAGTCAGCCAGTTACAATTATTAATATGGACTTTATTTACTCTTTAACTAACTATAACTATGGCTCGACCCTATTACATAAATAAACGGGTTCGGGTTGCACCCTAACATGCCCTCCCCCATCAAAAGCATCCTTTTCCTCAAGGCAGAAGCTGTGGAAACTGCTGAAGAATACTGGTTGGCTCCGAGGTCGCAACTTCTAGAGAGGTGTCTTTCCACTTGACAAGGACTTCCTTGATCGTGCAGCCACCCAGATGTCATTCTCGCTTATCGAGGACCTATTCAGGTTCGAGCCAGAGTGAACCTTTTTCATCCAATTCAGGTAGACTAGTTTGAATTCTACAATTGTTCCCCACCACTTTCTTGAGGCATGATACATGGAAGACTAGATGGATTTTTGAAGTTGGTGGCAAGGCCAGCTTGTAGGCTACTACTCCAATGTGTTGAAGCATTTGATAAGGTTTGTAGAATTTTGGAGCTAATTTTTGGTAGCCCTTTTCTTTGAGCAATGTTTGCTTATATGGTTGCAGCTGAAGGAATACCTAATCCCATTATTGAAATGTACACTCTGAATGATGTTGGTCTACCTATTGCTTCATTTGATTCTAAGATTGATGGAGATTATCTTTGAGATGGGCTATCATGGTTGCACGGTTCTATAGGAGTTGATCCACTGCTTGCACCTTCAATCATCCAGGGATATAAGAAATAGGTGAAGGTGGGTGTTTGTTATACACTACTTCATATGGAGTCATCTTGGTGGGTACGTGATAGTTAGTATTATAGCACCATTCAGCTAAAGATAGCCACCATACCCATTGATGTTTCTTTTTTGAAGTGACACACCTTAGGTATGTCTCCAAACATTTCTTGACTGCTTCAATTTCACCATCGGTTTGGGGATGATAGGAAGTACTTAGTTGGAGTTGGGTGCCTTGTAGCTTGAAAAGTTCTTGCCAAAAGTTACTAGTGAAAGATAGATCATGATTAGACAAAATGGAAGTGGGCATGCCATGTAGTTTGAAGACCTGGTCCATGAAAGCTTGGGCCACCAAAGTGGGGGTAAATGGGTGGGGTAGAGCGCAAAAATGAGCATATTTCAATAGTCTGTTCACAACCACCTTGATGACTGATTTCTTGCCTAACTTCAGGAGACCAGTAATGAAATCCATAGAAACATCTGTCCATATGGAGGCAAGGATTGGAAATGGTTGTAAGGTGCCTGGTAACTTGACTATTTCTCCTTTATGGCATTGACACACCTCACATTCAGCTACAAAAGTAAGAATGCCATTTTTCATGCTTGTCCAAAAGAAAGAACGACAAGTGCAAGCATATGTCTTTTGAAAGCCTACATGGCCTATAGTGCGAGATGAGTGCATCTATGGCAAAGCTACTCTATAAATTGTAGCGAAGAATCTCATCCTTGTAAGAGTAGCCAACTAAGGAATTAGGATCTACTGTCAAGTAATTAATGAGTTGGGAGAGACAGGGCTGTGAAAACCATTCCTTGCATGCTTCTTCAATCCAACTGGGTATGGGAAGAGAGATTGATAGTAGGGTGCTTTCATCCTCAAATTGGTGTGATAAAGCATCCGCTACTACATTATCATGCCCTTTCTTCTAGATTATCTCATAATCATATTCGAACATTTTGGCCAGCCATTTATTTTGCTGGGGCAAGGATATCCGTTGCTCCAAAAAATATTTGAGGCTTTGACGGTGTGTAATAAGTATGGTCACCAGGTATCAATTGCATGTAAGATGGCCATCATCTCCTTCTCATAGGTAGATTGTCCTGGATGTTCCCACTCAATTGTTGGTTGGTGAAAGCCAAGGGTCGACCTTCCTGCATTAAGACAAAACCAATACCAGTAACTGAAGCATCACATTCAATCACAAAAAGATTTGGTGAAGTTGGGTAGTGCCAATACGTGAGTGGAAAACATGGCCTGTTTGAGAGCCATTAACATTTGTTGTGCTGCATCAGTCCATAGGAATGAATTTTTCTTGAGAAGGTTAGTGATGGGTCTAGAAATGCGACCATAATTGCAGAACAAATTGCGATAGTAACTGGTGAGACTTAAGAATCCCCTCAAACTCTTCAAGTTTTTTGGTTGGGGCCAATTTTGCATTGCCTGTATCCTTTTGGGATCCACCTGGACACCTTCACGACCCACAATGTCGCCCACATACTCGACTTATTCCATGCCAAAAGAGCACTTGGACAATTTTGATAAATAATTTGTGATTCTGGAGCAGTTACAAGAGCAGGTCTACATGTTGAAGATGTTTTTCCTAGGTTAGGTTGTAGATGAGAATTTCATCAAAGAAAACAAGGATAAATTTTCAGAGATATGGTTTCAGTAGGTGATTCATGAGGCTTTGAAGAGTGTATGGGGCATTACAGAGACCAAATGGCATGATCAAGAATTCATAATGGGCTTCATGAGTTTGGAAAGCAGTCTTCGAAATGTCTAGTTCTTTCATGTGTATTTGGTGATAGCCAAAGTGAAGATCAAGCTTAGTAAAGAATTGAGCACCATGTAGTTCAAGCAGATCATCAACAATCGGGATATGGAATTTTTCTTTGACAGTGAGCTTGTTGAGGTCCCTAAAGTTTGGACACATGTGCCATTCCCCATCTTTCTTGAGCACCATGACCACTGGTGATGAATAAGAACTGATGTTAGGACGAATAACACCAACTTCAAGGAGTTCCTTGATGATTTTTTCAATTTCATTCTTTTGGGCGAAAGGATATTGATATGGGCGCAAATTCGGCAATTGTGCCCCTAGGACCAAAGTGATGCTATGATCATGCTCTCCTCTAGAGGGTGGAAGCTCTTTAGGTTTGTCAACTACCTGTTGGTGGCGATTTAAGACCTGTTGCATCTCAGGATGAATATGAAGAGTTGTGGGTTCTATGACCTTGATGCCATTAAACTGGGTGATAACTCCATGATGGCCCTTTTTCAACAACTTTTCCATGCGATGTGAGCTGATGATAGAAGGAGCACCTGCCTAGAGTCCATTGATAGGTTTGTCAACTACCTGTTGGTGGCGATTTAAGACCTATTGCATCTCAGGATGAATATGAAGAGTAGTGGGCTCTATGACCTTGATGGCATTAAACTGGGTGATAACTCCATGATGACCCTTTTTCAACAACTTTTCCATGTGATGTGAGCTGATGATAGAAGGAGCACCTTCCTAGAGTCCACGGATGGTATGCATGTGGTCATTCTACTTAAAGCTCATGTATAACTCCTGGAAATCCATGGTGATTGGGCCTAGTGTGCAAAGCCATTCATCACCCAAGACAATGTCACAACCACCCATGTTAATCGCAAACATGTGGGTGTTTAGGTGGTAGTCTCCCATCTAAAGTTTTATATTTTCACAGCGGCCTTCACATTTCATTATCCCCCCATCAACAATCTGGACCTAGAAATTAGAGACTTCCCTGACAAAAAAATGAACACCTTTAGCGACTCACTGATGGATAAAGTATGAGTGCTTCCACTATCAATCAATACTACTACACGGGCAATGTTTAATAAAGCCTTTGATTTTGAGAGATTGGGGCGTAGAAATGCCTGCAAAAGCATGTAGCGAGATAATTGGTTCCTATGGCATAGTTGGGAGTTCATTATCATGTTGGGTTTCCTTAACATCGTCCTCTAGTCCCTCAAGGGGTGGGGCTTCCTCAGATGAGTTGTGATCAATAACATCAATTTGAAATAATTTGGGTTCCTTGCATTTATGCTTGGGGGAGTATTTTTCATCACAGTAGTAGCACAATCCTTGTTTTCTTCTTTCTTTCATTTATGTTGGAGAGACATTTTGAACCTTAACTATTTGGGTGGGGCCCTAAGCTTGGGTGGGGCATCCCTTGGCTATGAAATTTGGACAAGGTGCCTGGGCAGCTAAAGCACATTCCACTTCGATAGCCTTTTTGCAAGTGTCCATCCATGTAGGTGGGTGGTGCATCTGGACATGGGCTTGGATGGCTTCTTTGAGACCACTTATAAAACATTCCAAGTAGAATTCATCTCCCAGACCTTCTGTGTGGATGGCCAATGTCTCAAAGGCTACAATGTAGTCTTTTACTGTGCCTATCTCTCGGAGCTTAGTAAGACGACCCAAAAAAATAGATTTTCTATCAAAGCGGTCACAAAGAGATTTTGAGAACACCTTCCAAGTTATGTTCTCGGGATAGCATTTCCGATGCCATTGCCACCATTACCATCTTTCTTGGTCCAAGTAAAGGGCTCCCACACGTAGTTTAGTTTGACCATCTCAAATATCATTCAGAATGAAATATTGTTCCATTTGTGCTACCCATACTACCGGATTAGAGCCATCAAATTTATACATGTCCAGCTTCGGTGGGTAAGGGTGGGAATGTTGGTGATTTCCATGGAAATGAATATGATGGCTAGATTCTCCTTCAATGTCTTCACTAATACCATGTGCCTTCGGATGCAACCCTAACGTGCTAATTTTGAATTGTGCCATGAATTGGTGCATCTCTTCCACTAGGGCCTGGAAAGAATCAAACTTTTGTTCAACGTGCTCAATATTCTCGTTGGCCATTACTTGAGCTTTGGTTTCTACCATACACAGATCTTGGTCACTTGTTGTCACTTCGAAAAAAATTGGGACCACCCGAAAATTGAAGCTAACGAGTGAATGGTACTATTGCGATCAACTCATCGTCTTGAATCTTATCGGCTAATTCTCTTGTAAGCATCCTGGGAAGGCTAGAGAATTTTTATTTTTTTTACTCCCCATTGATCAATACTGCAATGGCCAAATTCCAAAAAACTTGATCCTACCCAATGTCCTGTGAAAATCAGGCCCAAACTATAGGAGCCACAAGCCTCACTACGCAAATGGTCAAATCTGCTTGTGAAACCCCAACTGCTGAATGGGAGACGGACTGCGGCAATGATAGAACCCCAACTGCTAGGTCTAAATGGTATTGTGGTGATATAACCTCACCTAGTGGATTTGATTGTTGCGGTAGTGAGAGAACCCTAACTGCTAGATCTGATATGTCAAATGAGATAATGAGCGATCTGTAGGGAATCGAGGGAACTATGGTTTCAAAGGAGTGTCAAGTGCTATAGATCTCAGTATACATAAGAGTCCAACAATAGTACTTGACCCAATATTTTAGGGAACTAACTAAGGAGCATCAACCATACCCTTAGTCAGACTACCTGACTACTCTATCATACCAGCGAGTAATCTCCCTGAGTGATGTTCTCAGTGTACTATAGCAGAAAGATGACCGACGGTTTATCTAAGGTGAGGTTTCAGGTGAGCCTAGGGGGCTTCCAATATACCCAGAGGGTACGTGGAAGGCAGTCCATGCATGTTTTTGTCTAATACGCTACTACTCGAATGGGTACCCATGGGGGTTACAAGGGAGTCCAACAAGCATGACCACCTCTTGTATTTCCTGCGTGCATGCCTCCCCAAATTCGTAGGTTTATGTGCTCAATGACAGATCTTGTGGTTTAAAGATTCCAGAACACGTCTTGAGCCTAAAAAATATTTTTTTGAAAAATGGAGGTACCACCAGCACTATAAAATGCTCTCATACCACTTGTTATTCTCTTAACCTGCAAGAAATTCCATAATACCAAATATGCAAAGAAATACAACCCAGAACATAGAACAAAATGAGAAAAATAACAAGTACTTTATTATTTAGAGATGAAAGCAATATTCACTTGCCTCTTCAAGGGGGAAACCTCTAGCACAGCAGAGCTCAATTACAAAATAAGACTCAATATTTCTCAATGGGGAGTCTCTATCCTTTCTATAGGATTCATACATATAGTACCATGGGTCATTACCATGGGTCTCTCAATACCATCTATCTAATACCATGGCCCATTTGAAACTAACTGTGGTCCCTTTCTTAAATGCAGGTCAACCACTTACAATTAATAATATGGGATTTATTGACTCTTTAACTAACTATAACTATGAATAGTCCCTATTACATAAATAAAGGGGTTATGGTTGGACCCTAACAATTTCCTTGGCTCGTAGTCTTGAAAATTCTTTCCATTAGTCTCAACCTAAGATCCACTAAGGAGTTGTTCCATGGGGAGGATGTTCTTCTACGGTAAATTAATTGATTTTAGGAATTGAAGACAAAATAAAACAAAACAGGGATGACTAGGCAAAAGGTTTTTCCAAGTAATTGTAAACTGCAATATACCACCTTAGTGAACCAATGATTTATGTATAGGTGAGAAATCTCCAAGAATGTTGTGTTCGGTGTATCACAGTATAAAAGGTGGCCAACTCGGTTACCTAAGGTTAGGATAGAAAACAAGTTTGGACTTCCAAAATATACCCAAAGGTACGTCAAAGCACATTTTGTGTTAGTGTTGTCTAATACGTAACTCTTTGATGAGAGAATTCTCATATACTTATTATGCATGGAGCCCCATGAGATATACCCAAAGGTACGTTGAGAATAATCCTATACACTTACATATGTGGAATGCGATATCACCCACAGAATCGAACTCTAGTGAAAAATGACATTTGCTATGTTTATAGACACCAGAGCACTTATTTACCCTAGACCTCTAGATGCTTGTGTTAATGTTTCAAATGCTCCTTAATATTGATTCAATAAATTTTAAAGGTTATATTGAATTATGTTTCAACTTTCAAGTCTCACCACGAATTTCAACTAAATATCCTAAAATGCAATCTAGCATGATAAAATGAAATCTTTTATTTTCAAAGAAAATCCATGTATAGGCGGGAAGAAATAAAGAGTAATGCAACATACAAAATGCAACAAACAAAATTTGTCGAGTAAATTCCCCTAATTCAACTGTTCCAATTCCAAATTTTACACAAAACCCTAAATGAAATGAAAAAAGAAAAAATGATAATATTTTTCTTTTTGATCCTCTTAATATTTAAATGAAATGAAAACTAAGATGATAATAAATCTCTCATGAGAGAAATCACACAGAATGATGATTGTAATATCAATTTATTCAAGAAATCAATTATTAAATAACAAGTTTGAAAAATACCTAATTGACAAGAACAAAGTAAATCCAAACAAATTCTTATCAAAGTATAAATAACCTACATAAAACAAAGTGAAGGATTTTCAAAGATAAGGACACACTTAGAGATAGAAGGAAAACAAGCTATACCAAAGAAAATTAGAGATAAAGGTGAGAAAAACAATTTTTTACATCTTACAGGGATTAGCGCATGTGCAAAATATGCACCATTTCTTGGTAGTGTAGGTAGATAGGAGAGGGTGTGTTGAACTGCTCTATCTTTAGACTGGGGGGTACGCTGAGGAGAATTCAGCCAAGATACAACATAGAAAGTTAAATCAAGCTAAAATAATGGTTTTCCTAAGGTCAATGAACATATGAATGAGTCAATAAAGGTCTCTTTAAGAGGTGAAAAATGTGCTCAGGTCACGGAAACTACTAAGGGAAAATCGATCCCTAGTGGAATTTGTTATGCAGAATTTATGATCGCAGACAAAGGTGAATTCCCTAGATTTAGTGGCCTAGTATAGAAAAACATAAGGAAAAGAACATAAAGTTTTCCTTAGAGATATTAGAGTATTGGAGTGAATCCTACCTTGAATTTGTAGCAAGATTACCTTTCCACCTAGATTGTAAGATCTAATTGTAGCTCCAAGTGCTATAATTGGAACTTGCACACATGACTAAAATAGGAAAAGGATCCACAACATCTATGTAACATAGCATAACATATCTATTTAATGAATTAGCATGGCATTTAAAAACATGAATGTAAGCATAACACAACACATACGAAAACGAGATACTCTTTGTATTAATAGAAATAAGAGAGAGTTTACAACCATAAATAGTAGTTGATTTTGTCGATGACTCCCTAAGTTGACTTATCCTTCCTTGTCAAAAATCACACATCAAGATCAACCCTAATGCATGAATATGACGACTCCTCTATGTTCAAAGCAACAACATGAGGGAAATATTAGTCTCCAAAATCCAACTTTGATGTTATGGATGGTAGTAAATTTGTAGGAGAAGGATGGTAGTTTGGGATTTACCATTATGGGCTTGAGATCCACATATGATGGGAGGATGATCCCAAGGGATAAGAAGAGAATTCTCCAAGGTAGTATCAGATAGGATTCGAGATATTATCCATGGTGAATAGTTAAAACAACCTTTAGAGACTTTTGGAAGAGGAAGCTTTAGAATAATTGTACTTTTCCCGAATTTCTAGAATCAATGTGCCTGTAAAAGGGAGAAACTAGTGCTAGCTAACACTAGTTCGAGAAACATGTGCTCAACATAGGTGACGAAGAGGGTAGGGACCGTAGGAGCTAAGAACACTGAATTTGAGCAATTTCAACCAAAAAATTAGACTTTTTGGAAGATTCATGCTCAGGGATTTGTGAAGGGATGATGACAACATGTTCACGGATAATGATTGATCTAGTTTGTAGACCTATTGACAAGATGTGACAAAATGGCCTATAACATTCATGATGGATAGAGAATTTGGATACATTAATGAGAAAACCCCCTTGAACATTTAAAGTTGTAAGATCTTCCTCCTTACCTATAAAAGATTTACTTTTAAACAAACCTTGAACAATTGATTCCATCTCTTCATCACTTGATCTCACAGCATTATATACCAAACTGCGATCAAGGCCAAAAGAATAAGGATCTAAAGGATTTGAAGAAAATTATAGTTTAAGAGACTCATCAAACACATCTAGTTAGAGAGAATAGTGTGCCAAAGGTTAGGAAATATGAGAACAATCAAGAGGGAGTTCGATTGTGGGTGAAATTGATTAAAAATTAAAAAATTTCATACTCATGTTACCTTGCAACAATAGTGGATTATCATGCATGTTATGATTTGTTGGATTATATGAACATCCACCATCAACAACAACACTCCTTGGGTCATGGAAGGAAGGTGAGTACAAAGAGAATTCCATGAAGAAGCTAAATTCTTTTTGGATCAACATAATATTCATCATCATAATGGTCAAGAATGGCATACCCATGTGATTCTAAAATTGGCATTGTTGTTCTTTAACATCGTCTATTAAAGCTTCAACAGCCTTTACGTCTAATTCTAGTGTTTTGATATCCGAATATGTATGGATTGGAGGAATTCAAAGAGGATATTGAACTAAAATATCATCCCATCTCACAATTGAGGATGATAAAACACTCAAATGTGATTTTATATCGAAGGCTTGAGAATTTAAATCTTATGAGGACAAGAAAACATCATCCACTATGATTGGGAACTCAACAGTTTTTATATCAGGAGAGATATTAATTTCAAGGTGATCATTGTCTAAGGTTTCAACTTGAGTAAGTATTTGTATGCCATTTGATTGGTTACTAGGATTTCAAGAAGAAAGATCATCATTTTAAAATAGAGGAATTTGAAATAGGGAAGAAATGTCGAAATTGTCTTCACCATTTTGTTTCTCTACCTGTAAGACATAGCCACCTTGTACTTAATCACCATATGAACCAACAAATTAAGAATCAAAATTATCTAGAACAATTACTTGTGGAATGATGCAACCTTGAGGCTGCACAATCAATATAACTTATCAGGACTTAACTTTCCCTTATTAATGGCCCTTTAAAGTTCCATGCCACATATATGGATTAGAACCATTTTATAGGCGTCCAGCCTTAGAACCTCCAAATGGATAAAAAATGATCCATCCAATCACCCCGCCGAACAACCCTTTTCCATTAAATATAATCCCTTTTACTATCAAGAACGAAAGGCCTTTGAAAAACCTTAAAACAATGCTTTTTCCCTTTCCAGACCAAATACTCCCCAAAATGTTGAAACAAAGGTTTTTCACCTTTTTACACAGTTACACGTGCTTTTTCCGTGTATCCAGATTTGGCCGATCAGATGGCTCAGATTCAATCGCTTTGTCAGCAATCAGACATCTCAATAATTATATATTGGTGTGTCCCGTATCAGAGATCCGATCTGATAGCGTAATCGCTATCGGGCTTTACAATATATCACTTTACAATATATTGCCTCCGCTCTGAACCCCCGATGTGATATGTCGCAATCAGAAATCACAAAGGTTTGGGGTCTAAGCCTTTGACATAACACCGCTCCGAAATTCCAATGCGATCTAAGCACCAGACCCGATATGACTCAAAATTCTCGTGTATAAAACTTCAAGTCCATCATATAGTTACGCTAAGTGTTTTAGCGTGGGTTTCTAGTGTAAAAGGCTTTCGGTGATATAACAAATAAGTACAAAGGTGATGTGGTTTTGGGGTTCTACAGACCTGATAATGTTCAAAATCTCTGTCTAAAGGATTTGAGATCTGAATTCTCAATCCAACTGTGTTTTACGCCCGATACTTAATGTACTTGAGTTTTCTACCTTCAAAACCAGTTTAATGGAATGTGCTCGCCAAACGATCCTTTAACACAGTACTTCCCTTAGAACATATGAAAAACACAGGCTGACATTAAGAGCATTAGAATATAGATAGAAAAAAACAAGCATTCAAGCCTCCACGGGCCGGTTATGTGATTTATGCATGCACACTGATTATTCACAGTAAACGAATAACAGAGCCTTCAGCATTGCCCAAATTACACATTAAACACCTCTGTCACAAAAGCAATGCAATCCTTTACATAGTTATACTCTCAAAATCAATTCTCTATACACAAATATAAATACAAAACTATATTTGAGGCTCTCGCCCTTCTCTGGCCTGATTTCTCTAGTTAATGGCCTTTTCCTCCTATGCTGCCGGTAGGCTACAATACTCTCAGTCTTCTCCCTCTCTATCTCACTGCCTCCTTCAGAAATCAAAGGAAATTACATATATGTCATATCTAACTATTTCCTTCCACAAATGAAGGAATTCACTCTTTTCTTAGAAATCATATCCTACTCTAACTAATCAATATAGCTAATTGGCTTGATTTCCACACAGGGAGGATCATTTTCCATTTATTCCGAATTCTGTTCAAAATTAGGCAACAAATTAACCACTTACATAATTGAATTTAATACAATTTAATTAACCAATTCTTCCTCCAACCTTTCATTAGCCACAACATGTCACCACTCCATCACATTGCTAGCTAGGTCTAGATGCTCCTGCATCAGACTCCCAAAGTTTGAATTAATCATGATCTCTTAATCATGCACTTCTGATCTGTGTCCTCCTGGATCCCATACTTGGTTTGGTAGGCTGTCCTTGGTTATCGTTGTTGTTGTTTGTTCTCCTGATCTCCATACTTTATGCTGCAATGCCCCACTTGTTATACTCCCATTATCTGTTTTTGTCCTTTTCATATATCTTATTGTTGTTTTGCTCACTCTAATTCATAGTTTTCTATTCCCTTTACTTGTACCATTCCTTCCAACCAATCTCCCTTTCATCTTTTGTCCTGTATTTGTTTTATTGCAATGTTTTTGTATGAGTTTCCACAATCCATCCAATTCTTTGTCCACTTCACTTCTCATATGTTGAATACTATTCCCCTACACCTGATTGTGTTCTTGAAATAGAACATCATAATCCCTATTCCAATAACCTTCCATATACATTTCTGAAATGTACAAATTCCTTCTCTATTGATTCTCTGCAATAATCCCAGGTCCTTCTTCTAGTTTCTCATTCATGACTTCATCATTCCTTACTTCAAATTCCAGCATACCTGTAACTCCACAAATTTCTTGAAAATGCAGAATTCTTCCTACTTGTTTAGCTACTTAGAATATTTCTTCTTCCAATAACTTTGTTTCTACACTCTTAAGGATTATGGCATCATATTCGTCTGCATCTGAAATGTCATCTTCAACCTTTTCTCAATCAATAAATCTTTGTAGTATAATAGTAATTCTGTTACTATCATCTATTGATCTCATTTCTAGTTCAAGACCCCAATATTGTAGATTCAACACCATTTCATTTTTCTGAGACATTCTGATCTCACCCTTCATTAATTTGATTTGTTCTTCATAATTAACTTCTTGGTTCAGATTGACTTCACATTACCTTTTTCCTGCATGTAAATATTCATCAGATTCCAGAAATTCATTAAACACAAATACTTTACCTTGCTTCCTCCTCAAAGGACTTGACTTATGCTACAAATCTGCCATCTCATCTAGAAGTTCTCTCAAAAGTTCTGCACAATCTTCACTAACTGCATTGTTTGTAATATCTATCTTTAATCCTTCTTTACTCTGGCTTCCTTCAAGCTCAATGATCTCCAATGACTTTTTAATATCTACATAGTTTACTACAACTATGTTTAACATCTACTCTTCCCTCTGAATCACATGATTATGTGAGTTTCCTTCACTTATGACAACACTAAACAGTTGCCTTACCTCAGTGTATACTTTGATTTCAATAATTCTGTTGCCATCCTCCTTTTGACTTATCCTTTGGATATCATCTGACTGGACATCTTCTTTCACTTGGCTGTAATTTTTCTCCTTATTCTGCATATGACTGTTAGTAGTCATCTCTTCATCTATTAATATAACAGTTTCCAATTACTGCTTGTCTTTCCTCAAGTCTATATGACTTGCAAACACACAACAACTTTCAGTTTTCAAAATACAATACCTTCCATTTTCTTTTGATGCTTCAAGCACCAATCCTCCATCATAGATCTTTTGGATTTCAGCAGATCCTTCTTGCTATGACTCCATTTCTCTAAGTCTTTCCTTCTTTAACAAATCAATATGAATTTGTTCAAGTTCTCTAAACTTGTTCATCAGCTTGTCATTCCACCTCTGTTGCAATAGCTTCCACTTGACTCTTTTCTTCATTCTCCATATGTATTTCAGTCTTCACTTGTTCTTCTTTGTACTGCCAGATTAATCCTTGGTTCTTCATTCTACTACCAGTTGCTATACTGCTACAAACTAATGCCTTCCTCAAATTCATTCTCTTGTTACTGATCATCCTTTTCAAATAGTTGGTTCCTTCCATCTTCATCTTGCTGGATTAATACTTCTGTCTCCTTGATGTCTCTGAGGACATAACTTCCTTCTTGTTCCTGATCTTTCATCTCACCTTCAAATAATCTCTGCTCAATTTCTCTGATTTCAGCATCATATTTATTAATGCTTTCTTCCACACCTTTTTCTCCATCAAGTTCTACAAGCTTCATTTCTCCTTCAGGTTCCTTGAGCAATCCCTCCAAGAATTCTATTTCCTTGTTAAATCTCTCCAACAGTTCATCACAATTTCCATTCTCAGCTTCATTCTTTTCTTGGCAATCCTCTTGAGTTATCTTGTCTTCTACACTATCATATTGCAAGCTTGTTTCATCAATTTTGTTAAACAAATTCATTTGTTTACCTTCTTGTAATACCACTATGGCATTGTCATTAGACTTCTAGTCCATATCAAATTCATCTGATTGTTTCACCCCAAATATAATTTCATCTTTGAACTCCTTCTGCTGCAATAGATCAGCACCTTCTTCCTCTAAAAGGAATTTTCCATCATACTTCACCTTAGGAGCTTCATTCCTGTTTGTGACAGTTTCACCAAACTGTCCATCATCCTCTGCATATCCTGCAATCATACACAAACTATGAGAATAAAAATCAGAAGGCTTCGTTGCCTCATCTGCTTCCATTGTCATCATATCTTTGAATTGTTCTAAGCTATGCCAATAGTCCATGAGATCTTCAGCTAATCTCTCATTATCCTCTTCACCCAATATTTCACCTTGTTCTGGTCTACAAATGGAAACTTCCATTTTTGCTTCTGCTTCTCTAAGTTCCTCTAATTCCTCTTGAGCACTCAATATCTGCTCAATCTTTCTTAATTCTTCTGCTATCTCTAACTTCACTTGCTAATTTCTCTTTTCTCATAGCCTCTGCCACTTTACTCTTTTCCTCATGGTCCAACCATGCTTCTGGTCTTCATCACTTCTCTATAGCATCTCCATCAATATTCCAATCTAGAAATCTATCTTAGATTTCTCTCTGTCAAACTCTTCTTGACTCATCCTCATGTCATTTACTTTGGCATCTTTCCTTCTGTTGTCTCTTCTTTCTGCACCTCTGCTACAACTATCTGTAGTCATCTTCTTCTCCTCTCTTTCAGTGAGCTCCTCACTCCTCTGCAACAAGCCTCTACAACATCAAGTCCTCCTTACTGTGATCTTACCTCACTAAGCTCTCCTCACTCAGTATTTTGGTAAGCACGGTCCTCTATCTGGAACCTTCTCTTGAGCAACACCTTTGCTCCCTCTAGGCTTCTGCAATCTCTCACTCTCTCTTTCGAGAACACTTCAGCTATCCTTTCTATCTAATCTATTGTTGGGTTCTTCAAGTTCACTGCCACTTCAGAGTGCTTTCCTTGCTCTACTTTTAAGAACACATTTGGTTCTTCTCTCACAGCTTCTCTTATTCTATAGTGTTGTAGTCTTCACACTTTCTTATGTTGTCACCTGTGTTTTGAATGGATTTCCTCTGTCTCTTGCATCTGCAAGTTCTGCTACAATCTCTAAGAACTTCCCAAAAGTTCTTCTATAGTCCCGTTGTTGTACTCTGGTGCCAAACTTCATTCATTCAACATGTTGTTGTTTCCATACCTCTGTAGTCTTAAATCTTCATAAGCAAACATCTCTTCGTAGGAAATTTCTTCCTTTTCCTACTCTGATACCAAAAAGCATTCAACCCTAAGGCTACACAATCAATATAACTTATCAAGCCTTAACTTTCCCTTATTAATGGCCCTTTAAAGTTCTACGCCACATATATGCATCAGAAGCGTTTTACAGGCATCCAGCCTTAAAACCTCCAAATGGATAAAAAATGATCAATCTAATCACCCCGCTGGAAAACCCTTTTCCATTAAATATAATCCCTCTTACTATCGGGAATGAAAGGCCTTTGACAAACATTAAAATAACGCTTTTTCCCTTTCCAAACCAAATACTCTGCAAAATGCCGAAACAAAGGTTTTCCGCCTTTTTACACAGTTACACGTGCTTTTGCTGCATATCGAGATCTAGCTGATCAGACGGCTCAGATTCAATCATTGTATCGGTGATCAAACATCTCAATGATTATATATCGGCGCATCTCGTATCAAAGATCCGATGCGATAGCGTAATCTCTATCAGGCTTTACAATATACCACTTTACAATATATTACCTTCACTCCAAACCCCCGATGCGACATGTCACAATCAGCAATCTCAAAGGTTTGGGGTCTAAGCCTTTGACATAACTCTGCTCCGAAATGTCGATGCGATCTAAGCGCCGGACCCGATATGACTCAAAACTCTCATGTATATAACTTCAAGTTCGCCATACAGTTACGCTAAGTGTTTTAGCACGGGTTTCTAGTGTAAAAGCCTTTTGGCGATATAACAAATAAATACAAAGGCGATGTGGTTTTGGGGTTCTACGGACCCAATAACATTCAAAATCTCTGTCTAAAGGATTTGAGATCCGGATTCTCAATCCAACTGTGTTTTATGCCCGATACTTAATGTATTTGGGTTTTCTGCCTTCAAAACTAGTTCAATGGAATGTGCTCACCAAACGATCCTTTAACACAGTACTTCCCTTAGAACATATGAAAAACACAGGCCAGCATTTAGAGAATTAGAATATAGATAGAAAAAACAAGCATTCAAGCCTCCACGGGCCAGTTATGTGATTTATGCATGCACACTGATTATTCATAGTAAACAAATAATAAAGCCTTTAGCATTGCCCAGATCACACCTTAAACACCTATGTCACAAAAGCAATGCAATCATTTACATAGTTCTACTCTGAAAATCAATTCTCTATACACAAATATAAATACCAAACTGTATTCGAGGCTCTCGCCCTTCTCTGGCCTGATTTCTCTAGTTAATGGCCTTTTCCTCCTATGCTGCCAATAAGCTACAATACTCTCGGTCCTCTCCCTCGCTGTCTCACTGCCTCCTTCAGAAATCAAAGGAAATTACATATATGTCATATCTAACTATTTCCTTCCACAAATGAAGGAATTCACTCTATTCCTAGAAATCATATCCTTCTCTAACTAATCAATATAGCTAATTGGCTTGATTTCCACACAGGGAGGATCTTTTGCCATTTATTCCTAATTCTGTTCAGAATTAGGCAACAAATTAACCACTTACATAGCTTACATTAATACAATTTAATTAACCAATTCTTCCTCTAACCTTTCATTAGCAACAACATGTGACCACTCCATCACATTGCTGGCTAGGTCTAGTTGCTCCTGCATCATAGAACAATTTGATTAAGCGAATCATGGTACAAAGGGACATAAGATAGAGGATGACATATATCCCTTGAAGAAACACTACTTTCAATGCAATTAGTTTCAAGATTAAGATTATGCATGTTAGTTTTATCTTGAAGAATAAAGGGATCAACCTCCACATTAGATTCCATGGAATCATGAGAACCATTAATGCTTCCTTGAATCAAAATTGGTTCACGTGAAGAAGATGGGTGTGGGAGAAATTAATCAGAAATCTGGTTTTTAAATTTCACAACTCCAACCTCAACATGGGGGGCACCTTCATTTGGTAATGAGATAGAAGCTGGGCAAGGAATAAAAGGAGTAATAAATTCCTCCTTCGAGGATGGAGGTGCCTCATGATATAGAAATTTCTAAAGATAAAAATAATTAGGATAATTTGATATAAATTGTTTCAAGGAGACTAGAACCAAATGTTGAAACTTCATACTAAAGAAATCCAAATCCATATCTTATTTCGGAAACTCATAGAAAAGGTGAGGAAACTGATTAGGAATATATTTTATTGATTCACAGGGGTTCATTCTAAGTTGATCGATCCTTTTATATACATGCTTATCATAACTATCAAAATATTCATGAAGCTCACTACAACAAAATATGCAATTTGCGCCAGATTTAGCACTAGATTTTAGTGCATTTTTTCTCAATTGGGATGAGCCGCCTAGTGCTAAATCTTGCTCTATTGTACAATTTTTAAAGCCACCTTTTTTGCACCAAATTTTTCATATTTTTTATGCCAAATTTTGCATCCCTTTTTTCATCATACTTTGCGCCAAGATTTTCATTTGGTTTTGCAACAAACTTTGCTTCTAGTTCTGTGTCATAATTTTCATTGAGTTTTACACCATCTTTTGCATCCAATTTAGTGCATTTTTTTGCATCCAGTTTCTACCATTTTTTGCATCTAGTATTATGCCATTTTTTGCTTCTAGTTTTGTACCTATTTTTACATCTATTTTTGCACCAATTTTTGTGCCTTTTTTTCACCATTTTTTTCATCCAATTTTGCACCATATGTTGAATTTGATTTAGCACCAAATTTTACATCCATTTTTGCACCATTTTTTGCATCTACTTTTACGTTTGATTTGTCTCCCTTTTTGCATATTATTTCGCAACATATTTTGCATCTAATTTTGCATCATTTGTTGCATCCAATTTAGAGTCATTTTTATCACCATTTGTTGCATCCAATTTAGCATCATTTTTAACACCATTTCTTGCATCCAATTTTGCATCATTTTGAGAGTCCAAATTTGCATCTAAATTTGCATCCTATATTGAGCCATGTGCTGCGTCCACTTCTGTATCCCATTTTTGTCTAATGTCACATTAAATTTTGAGCCATTTTTTTCATCTACTTTTGCATTTGTTTTTGCACCAAGTTTTGCAACATTTTTTGCATCTCATTTTGCATCTCAGTTTGCATCCAAATTTGAAAAAATTTTATGCCCATTTTTGCACCATTTTTTCTACTTTTGTGTCCAAATTTGCACCATTTTTATGTCCAATTTGTATCATTTTTGGTGTCTAATTTTGCTTCATTTTTGGCATCCAAATTTGCATCATCTTTTTCTGCCACATTTTGTATCCACATTTGCATCTCATTTTGCGCCTGGGTTTGAGTTTGAATTTGCATCTAGTTATGCATCATTTTTGACATCCAATATGGCATCCTTGGTTCCACCCTTTTTTTATTCCCATTTTGCGTCTTGTTTTGTGTATTTTCTTACATCCTTTTCTGCACCCAATTTTGCATATTAGTTTTACACCATTCTTTGCATCCTCATTTTGGTGTCCATTTTTGTGTCCTTGTTTTCATCCAATTCGGTTCCCTTATTTGGTGCGTCCTTGTATGCCCTATTTTGATCCCTTATTTTTGTCTAGTGTTGCACGATTTTTCAATTCTATTTTAAACCCCTTTTTTTGTCATTGTTTCCATCTTGTTTTGATAGCTGGTTTAACATCCAATTCTACTTCCAATTTTTCATCCATGGTTACATCCACTTTTGGCTTGTTTTTAGAGTTTACTTTTCTTTCCATTTATGACCCCCTTGATGGGTTCATTTTACTAATTTCAATTAAATAGTGAAATATATTACAATTTCTAAATATCATTTAAGAAGATATCACAATTCAAATTTATAACTTAATGTATGTAAACAAATTTAAGGGTAATTGACAACATTCATAAAAACACAATGGCAGTATCATCATATATAACAATTCTCCATCAAAAAATCATTGGAAATTTTCAATATACATATATGACTACTAAATAAAAACCTAATGTAGATATCATTATTCCAATGTAAATTCACAACATTACATCAAAAAATTGTAATATCATCATACATAAAAATTCTCCATCAAAAAACATTCACAATTTTCAACACATATATAACGTAAGAAGATAATACTAATAATGTCCTCATCATCTTTAATCAAATCAACTAAGATTTAAATATGTTATTATCAGTTCAAAATCTTTCGCGAATATCATTATTATAGGGTAAATTCACAAGATCCATCCAAAGATAATAATATCATCATACATAATAATTCTCCATCAAAAAAATGTTGATAATTTTCAATATATACATAAAATAAAAATATAATGATGATAATATCATCATCATATTTAATCAAATTAACTAAAAGTCAATGTATGATTACCAAATCAAAATATTTCATAGAGATCATTAGTCTAAGGTAAATTCACAACATCCATAAAAAAGAAAAAAGAATCTTATCATACACAATGATTCTTCATAAAAACATTGTAAAAAAATTTCAACATATTCATAGGGTAACAATATAGTACTAATAGTATCATCTTCATTATTTGAATCAACTAAAATTCAAACATGTGATTACCATATTAAGACATCCCAACTAAATATAAAAAATAATGCATGACTAGCTACCACCATGAAAATCATAGTCAAGATCATCCTCACGATCATTTCCATGGTCATCATCTTGACCATACTGATAATATCATCCACATCATCATCACCAATTCCATCTCCATCCTCATCATCATCGTTTTTGATATCTTATGTAAGCTCAACATAGTCAGTATCATCATCTTCGCGGTCATTACCTATAGTGTTCTGGAAAAAAATTCAATATTACATGTTAGTATTAATTCCATAGCACAATGCATATTTTTGTTACAATGCTAACCATAAAATGAGGTAGTACATAATAACATTTAATAGTACTAAAAAATAAAATGAAAATATGGTTTAAGATATATTGGAGATCCAACTAAGATTACACTTGTAATTCACGTTAAGTAGTAGAAGCAATTTTTTAATGCATATGAAGTAAGTAGCCAATTGTTCTTCATATTCTATTGTGAATGTTTCTTATGATGTTAATTCATGATTGATAAATTAAGAGTTACTTGAAGCTTTAGTTCAAATTACAATTTTAATTTTGATTACAAATACAAGAAATTTTAACAACAAAAAAAATTTCACATGAAAAAATAAATTGTTTTTAATGAAAATTAAGTCGCATACAATATGAATGTCACATGAAATATTGAGTTATTATTAATTTATGTACTTTTCTTTATGATATAATGGATCCTAATATTCGTACAAGAACAAATTCTCACAAATCATTACTAAATTTTATCCATTATCACACTAAATCCATTATACCTAATGACGACAATGATTCCATTCAATTTGTTTTGAACTCCCTAAATTATAACGTAAAAAAGAAATAAATCTTGATTCCAATTTAGCTCTAAATCAAATTGATTTTTAACTTCCTAAACCATAAATTTTTTAAAAATAGTATGATATTATTATGATTTTAGCACTAAATACAATGTGCACTGATGTAAGCAAGGGGCTTTCAACCAGACTAAGTTTAGGCGGAGTGAAAGGTAAGTTAAGGTGGGAATTCTACAAAAACTTGATTGGAAGGAAAAATATCCCTTGTTTGTGAGTGTTGGTTAGGATTTAAAAACATGGAAATAGAGTTTGAAAGGTGCCAACATTACAACAGAAAAGGTCATTAGTGAGGGTCGAAAAATGTCACCATAAGCTCATGTATGACGGTCAAAATGGCTTTCGTCACAAAACTAAACGTCACCAAAGTTGGCGTCGCCAAAAGTATAGGTTTTGTGGTGACATTCAAGGTCCTTTACTCCATACCTTTACTACCTTTACTCTAACAACTAACTATTAAAAGTATTACAGTGCTATACTTGACACTATACTTTGACATAACCTAAGAAGAATTAGGCTGTGAAGAGAATTACATAACATGTATGCTCATCTTGTTGTACCTATGAATTTTCTCATGTCCATATCACACATAAAATGGACATAGGCCAATACATATTTACAAATATTTATCCCTAATAAAATCTTGAGAGTTATCTACATTCTGCCTTACCTAGAACCTCAAGAACTTGAAACATGTTTTAGATTTTCTTCTCATTCAAGCACTATAGAGTCCTCTTCCCTGTAGTTAACTATATTTTGCATTCAATATGTAAAGAGAAAATATCCTTCAAGACTCTCTCATAAAGGTTCAATGATTCAATTTTTCTTGAACTCTACAGATATCAAGAAAATGTACATATGGACTGCCATTAGAACAATAAAAGGATGCTCTTCATCACTTCAAAAGATACCTCCTCAACAAGAAAAAAGACAAAGAGAAAATAAGACATGACTTTTTTTTTTTTACAATAGCTAAAAACAATCCAACCCCAAAATGCCTCCTTTAAAATGACTGTAAAGATTGATCACAAAACAAGGAATGCAAAATTGAAATAAATTAATGGATGAGGAAAACTAAAGAAACCAAGCTTTGTTCTAAGAACTAGCCACACATAAGTAGTGAACAATCACTCAAAAAAACATTGTCCCAACTATTATACATGTTAAGGAGATGTGGGTTAGTCTTAAGTTGTGAAATATTCCCTGCAATTTCTCATTGAAATAGTTCCCTGTGTGCCCTTAAAAAAATCCAGAGTCCAAACAAAGGTTAGCTTAAAAGATTGAAGAGTATAACCCACACAAAACAGTGTTCTACAATGTACAAGACATATGCAATTAGACTCATAGGAAACAATCCCTGGAGACAAACATGATCAAGTGCCTACAGCAAGTTGAAATAGGTCCATGAGAGATAAGGCCAAAAGGTCAGCCCACAACAAAATAGGCTTGTGAAGGGAAAATAGAATCATGCAAACCATAAGAGGCTGAGGAAAACACTAATAGATGCCAAAAAAACATAAAAGCTATGCATAAATAGTTTTCTACACGGACCAATGAAAGCAAGGATCTCTATTAAAATTAAAACAAACCACAAAACTCGTAAACATGCTAAATTTATCCTAGAAACCAACACAGTTTGGAACCCTAACTCTGGAGAGGTAGCTCCAAAATAGTACCCAAAAGATTCACATAAGAAAACAAAATGGGAAAATACCAGCAGTGACCATTGCAATGTGCTCCATCATGCAAAAATAATATTCATGAAGGAATTCTTGAAATATAAAAAAAACCTGAATTGAAATTATTGCAGTCGAGCTCAAACTGAAAGCATTGTTTTCCATAATACCTTTTCTAAGAGATAATAATTATTCAATTCTTTAGATGGGTGAAACCAAATGAGCTCCACAACAAGCTCAAGCGCAAGTGGTTAAGGTTGGGAAAACTCGACCCCTCAACTTCACTATCATGTTGAAGGTAAAAATTAAAGACCATAAGAAAAGTAGAATATGCACACAAAAAAGGACATAAAAACACACTTCTGACACAAAGAATTGGTGGGTAACCTTGTTACCCTAAAAAAACATGAATATCAAAGAATGTATCTAGCTTGATGTGTTACATAAGACCCCTTTATATGGAGATTAGTTCTGAGTTAACTAACCATGACTACCACATTAATGAGGAGCCATTAAGGCTACTTTCTAACTACGACATTAATAAGAGACCATTACGACCTTAAATTAATGACACTAATATCCACTAAGTTAAGAATACAAGTATACACAATGGAACATTAATAACAACACAGAGTGTTGCACCATGTGGGTGCACATGTAATAATTGTTCCTCTAAAATTGCGTAATGTACCGACACTATAATGTCCTTATACATCTGTGCATTACCTCTTTTTTTTCAATCATTTCCAATATCGTTAAATTCAAACATGTTCAAAGTGATGCATAAAACATTTCTACAAATGCTTTCTGAACACTCGAGAACCTTAGCCAACATAAGTTTCGAGGAGACAAACTACTGTATGAAATCAATTCCTTTATGGCATCTAAATTATTCATGTAATCAACCATAGAATATTTGATCAAATTTTGAAATAGACATGCCAATAAAATCATCAATGAAAAATGTTTTGCCACAAATTACAAAATATCTACATCTTATGTGATACTGAACCAGATTCAAATTTCCAAATGAATGGCCTTCGAATTTACTCAATTACGCAATACAAAATAAATTAATTATTTCCCAAATGAAAATATCTCAATGCAAGGGATAGAGACATGAAATCCAAAGGTGTTTTTCATGTTAGTTAAACAAACAAAAATCTATGAAATCAAAAGCATGCCTTGCCAGTTCTGACAATCGTAACATGTAGATTAAGCGTCATTATTGCCCTTACTAAATTAAAAAAGGAACAGAGAAGGAGGTAACGTGAAGCAATAGGATAATAATATCAGTCAAGGAATATGATAGGAATGATTCCTAAAAGTTTCTATTTGGTAAATGGATTGTAAAGTGACACCAAATTAAGAAAATATATCACTCTAACGTTAATTTTGTTGGTTATATTGATCCTTCCATTCAAACTTTAGCAGAGGGAATGGATTTCAACCGCGTTTTCCATGGAGCATTGTCTTCTTGTTCAAACCATGAATGGAAAGCACTATCAAGAAAACAAAAAAAATTAACGTAGAAAAGTTGATATCGCATAGGCACAAAATGGAAGTTCACTGCCTGCACTATGGGCCACGCACACCTCAGTCATAAAATCTAGAAGAAAATATCTTTCAACATCACACTTAACTTCATCAAAGATTTTTCCTAAAGAAAGACCCATATATGTAAAAAATGCAAGCAAATGCACATGGGAAAAAAAAGAGAATCCGCAACCAACTTAGTGTTAACAAACTGACAAGAACTGGGCCACAACCGAAAAGAATGTCTTGTTACATGCTCTAAGCTAGCATACCTGCAAGTCAACAGAAAATTCTATCTCATTTCGCAATAGAAAAAATGGCATCGAATTAGCATCAACCATTATAAATGTAGCCCATTAATCCTCCTTTTATGTGTGGGTTGTATAGCCAACCTATGAATATAAAACGCAAACAAGACATACAAAAGGCATGGCCTATCTCCACCAGAAACGAAAACTGCCATGATAAGAGTAAGGAGCAATACACAATTGATTATGCTAGAATACCACTCAAAATACAGAATTGATCTATTGTACTAGTAATAATTCAACCTAATTACCTTCAACAATCTAACCATAAATAAATTTCACTTACTTTATATATTGTCACTTACTTTATATATTGTGCGTGGAAAATCAGTTCTTGGTCTTACTGAAAGTGAAAACAATGCATTAAATTTAAACCACTTTATACATTATACAAATCCATGACCCAAACTCTGTACATGGAATATTAACCAAAGACAATATAAAGATTGCCATAAAGGTAAACATTATATGTCAGACTTTCAAGTGACTTCCTCACTTGTCATGGAAGTTTCACAACTAATGGATTTGCAGTCACAAGTGAGCTTCATTATCTTAAGGCCTAGATTGTAATACAAGGATCAATCACATCCGAAAAGAGAGCTATGAACTCTAAAATTTAGGCTTTCAAAATGACCAAATACAGTTGTTAATACATTCTAATCATCCATTTTTATTGTTTTGGATTAGGCTGGAGATGTAAATAATTCCACATCCAATACAGAGAGAGGGTACATATGTAACTTAAGGGTACATATGTAACTTAATATTTTGTATTGGGTATGGAAACACTGGTTTCAAACCTAGGTCATCATTGTAACAAGCACTCAAACTTGCAACTACACCAAAGACAAAATGACTTATTATCCATAATTTGTTTCTTGTCCCAAAAGTGAGAATTTGCCAACATGACTTTAAAATTAAAGGCATTTATGTCATGGAAATTAATCTAAACGTTTTTTATGTTACAATTTCTATCCTTGTATTTTGAGTATGGAAAATTTACTTGGAATAATTTAATCGGTCTCTTAGACCATGCATAATTGTCAGTGTAAACAGCTATTATGCAACACAATTGTTACAAGGCCTCCTTCCTAACACACAGTGAATAAATTGACATGAAAATCACTTAACATGTCTATCCACATAATGTTGAGTTGGAAATCATATATACAATTAGTACATTTACACTAAATCAATATCCTCTAACAAGTATTTTCACATTGATCTCCAACATGCACTAACTCTTGTAGTATCACATTGTTCATCTAGATCAATAGTGATCACTGAGAATTGTGGTCAAGAACTTCTCCCCATTAATTCACATCACAAGTGCTCTTGATATGAACCTTATGGAAATTTCACTAAAAGTTGCAAAAATTTGTGAAAAACTCGATTGGACTTCCTATCAAAGGCACTACAAAAGATCATTCGAAAGTAGGTAAAAACTTATGGAATAATTTTAGAAACACCTGAGAGAAGGAACAAGATAAACAACAAAAGAGAAATCCATAGGCCATAGAAAGATCTGTGTTAAGCCCAAAATCAAAGTCAAAATTAACTCATCCATTAATGAGAAGAAAATAACAAATGTAGGTAATGCAGTAGATAAATTGTTTAGTAGAAAAAACATTCCTCTGAACTAGAAGAACTGCTTCTAATGCGAACATGTCATATTATTTATTAATATCCTTACAAACTATGGCCTAAAACTAATATTTGTTACAATTCCAATTCAAATTGTTATATTATTTATAAATTCATGGGAGAGAACACACCCTAGGATTATGATAACTATTAGGGTCATCAATAATGAGACTTTTGTTACTGTGACTATTGACAATTAATAGTTGTTGGACTCATTGGTGTAATCTCCACGTGTGGCCACAACAAATTCATATGTATCACTAGTGTACTTTTGTAATCATGGCTAAAGTGATGATATATTATTTTATTGTGTCACTAGGTCTGGCTAAGGGCTAGGGATGACCTATTCAACTTCAATATGTAGGTTGACCTTCCCTACTTACTCCACTTTTTTTTTAAGTTCCTTTGCCCATTCATGTTGGTATTTTAGTTATCAAACTTGGCATGCAGAAAAAATGGTAACCAGAGGAATATCAAGGTTTTTTCATTTGTTTTTCCTGGCGCGAAAGAAATTCATTAGGCCTGTTTTCACCCATTTTCTACACTATTATAGAGCTTTTATCCACATATATCATAGAACCGAGCATTAAGTTTCATGTTGCTAATTTATTTCAAAATATTTTCAGCCATTGTTCAATGACTATGCATTGGTGTATTTTTTGTGACTGCAGAACCAAGATTTTGGCCCTGCTTTTTTAGCAACCATTTGGACTTTTCGCTGATGGCATCACTTTTTTGTAATTGTGAAACTAGGGTTTCCAGATCTCATTCTTTTCCTACAGTATTTGGAGATTTTAGTTGGTGACATTGCCCAAAGCGTTATGGAACTAGAGTTTCTAGATCTAATTCTTTTTCTATAGTCATCTTCTGATTTTTAGCTCTATCTTTTTGGCTATATGCATTGACCTAAGGACTGTACATCTAGGATTTGTTGGAACATCTCTTTTTTAGCATTTTCAAGATTTCGGCCTTGCTTTTTCAGTAATCATTAACCCACCTTCAAGGGTTCAATACATCAGCTGCTCCAAAATCCTTCATGGATAATCTATTTTAAGGCCCTTTTCAGCATTTGGTCCAAAGTTTTTTTCCCATCACCAATAGGGCTGCCAATTCCTATCTATTCTTATGGGATTTATATGTGTTTCTCTTTTAAGGTTCCTTGGTTATGTCTAAGGACTTTTATCCTCTTTACAAGAACAGCACTTTATTTGATATTTTTTTCCTTCTCTTTAAATCCTAACATTATCTTCTTACTCATTCTATTTAGCAATATGTTTCTAATATGAAGTGCTTAAACCTACAGTAAGTGGATTTTGTCTCACTTGTGCACTTGATCTTTCTCTCTCAATTGCATTAATGGAAAACTTCAGAACACTTTTAGTGTTGCCTTTTTTCTTTATTGGAGGCATTTTAGTTGGCAGTTTTGGTTCTATTCAATCTCCTCTTTCAGTTTGTGATCTCAACATTAGTTTTCAACTTGTTTAATGAAAACTTGTTATACATATTTTCACATGATAACATATTATATTTCTTTGTGGTGCATTATAGTAATGTCATATGTTATAGTCCCAAATTCAAATTAATAAAGTATTTTTATATCTTCAAATAAATAATTATTACAGTGTACCACAAAGTATAAAATGATCCTTGCCTCCAATGCTGCATATTCAACCAGGGTTGTATTTCACCAAATTTTGGAATGCCCAGGTAGGTGGAGAACCCAAGGAGCTCAACTACTATACTAAAATTGGGGATATTTTTGTGGAATTTTTGGGACAAACGAATACTTTAACTCATATTCCAAAAAATGGCTAGGTAGACTACCTCCAAGATAGTCATGCTCTTCAGAATGGAAAACCTAAAAAAAAGTGGGGACAATAGCATATACCATAGCCTTTGTGCTCAAAGTGGGGTTAGCTCTAAGGTCACCAACAAAGTAAAATTTAGTGAAAATACCAAAAGAATGAAATGCAAGAAGAAGTTGATTCAGATAGTCAGTCGACTGAAGATGACCTAGAGACCCTATCTAATACACTTTAGTTGTTGTGCCTGGTGCCATTTAGTGATTTTCAGTGTTTTTTGTTAACCCTAAACTATATATTTTAAATTCAAATAGTAACATGATATTCTTATGGAAAAGAGCATGTTTTGATGCAAATTATTGAACTAGTATGCATTCCCATCTAAGAATCACCTTTCAAGGTTAAGAGAAAAGGAGCAAAATATTCAGCTCCAACAATGATGGATAAGAGTCAAGACAAATATCAAGGATGCTAGCCCAACAAGGGAGATTAAATAAGAACAAAATCTACTAACCCTAATGTTTTGAGGTCCTGACTCAATTCAAGGTAGGGCCACATAATAAGGCATGTACTCTTTTACATTTCTACTAAATCAAAGATAAAAGTTTTCAAAAATTCATAACTCGGCTCATGGCTGGACAACACAAAAGGGAAAAACCACTTTAACTACATAGAAATGATTTAAAACAAATTAAATGATCCAAGAACCACATCAAGTATATACACAAAAGAGTTAATATATCTGAAATAATTAAGTACATGAAAAAATAATGCTAATGCAAGAACATCAGTTGCAACACTACAACATCAATAAAAATCATTGATAACAAACACATCAATGTAGTTGCATAATTTCTTTTATTTCGTGTCTATTTTCTATTTTAATGATTTTGTATTTGTATGTCTATTTTCTCTTCAAAATATTTGTGGCTTCTTCAAAATCATGAATTCAACTGGTATGATGTCAATATAATCTATAAATGGTAATCCTAAGGCCCATCTGCCTCATCAACATAGACACTTGTACAAAAGCAAAATAAATTCCCTAGCATTTCAGATAAAGTTCCTATGCTATAATTCACCAACAAGCATGAGTATGTATTTTTCCATGTTTGCATTAGTACATGACTACTTGGTTATTTACTAGTTGTGAATAGACCAAGTACCAATAATAAAATGTAAATCTTCTCTATTTTAAACCCACTTACGTCACATACTCTATTTATTATCATGTGCAATCAAGAGACTTGATTTTAGTTCAAACATATCTCTATTCAACATACATTAAATCCATAATACATCTCAGAGATATTTGAGTGCATGCTGGTCCAAATGCCAATTGAATATATATATATGTTTGAACTAAAATCAAATCTCTTGATTGCACATGATAATAAATAGAGTATGTGGCGTAAGTGGGTTTAAAATAGAGAAGATTTACATTTTATTATTAGTCCATGGTCTATTCACAACTAGTAAATAACCAAGTAGCCATGTACTAACCCAAATCCTATGGCCCATTTGTCTCATCAACATAGATACTTCTACAAAAGAAAAATAAATTCCCGAGCATATGAGATAAAGTTCCTATGCTATAATTCACCAACAAGCATCAGTGTATATTTTTCCATGCTTGGGTTACTACATGGCTACTTGTTTATTTGATAGTTGTGAATAGACCAAGGACAAATAATAAAAAAGTAAATCTTCTCTATTTTTAACCCACTTACGTCACATACTCTATGTATTATAGTGTGCCATAAAGAGACTTGATTTTAGTTCAAATATATCTCTATTCAGCATACATTAAATCCGTAATACATCTCATAGATATTTGAGTGCATGTTAGTCCAAATGCCAATTGAATATATATAGAGAGAGAGATATAAGAAAACCATGCATTTCACTTAGTCAATTATACAAATCAATTTTTCATATAGCTTTGCCAATGTAAATAGATGGAGGTTACTCTAGTGCCATAAAATTTAAGAAACCCATTTATACTACAAGATAACACACTCTCTTTATACATAATAAAAACCAACATTACATCTATCCATTCATATGATACATACAAGTGCATCTAACATACATCAACCCATTCACATGATACTAACAATTAATTCAATATAGATAGATTGCAAACATATTCTAAGTGTGCAACCTTAGTTTTCCTAGCAATTTATGACTATGCTCATTCGAAGATGTAGATATCTACACTAAAACACTAATTGTTAAAATACACAAAGTGATAATATAACAATTTGGTCAAAGGGACTTCGATTTGCAAGAAGTCATGGCACTTCCACAACCAAAAAAGAAACTTATTTATGCAAATAAGTACTACTGTGAGAAAAAATGATATGCACAATTTGGATGGAAAAGGAACATAGTTGTATGACCCATGCATTGAATTAAATTTGCCAATTTAAATTGATAAATCAATAGACAACTTGATGTTTGTACGGAGACTAGTCATGTATTCAAGGGACACGAAGTTGTGAATTGATATCCAATGATCTCTTCAATTGGAAACAACATTATAGATTATACTAGTGATCTACACAACTATAAAACAAGTTGTTTTAAGGATTTTCTTTATGTTAAGTTATTATATTCCTTAAGAGAGTTGAGTCCTACCCACAAACAATATTATAGATATTTAATCTATCATTTCCCAAGCATTAATTGGACTAGTGGCTTCAATCCTAAAGTTGGATTGCTACTAGAAATGTATACATATCACTAAACTAGCTGTATAGGAAAGTCTAAGTGAATTTGTCTACTATGATAACCAAGAGAAAAATGACTTTATAGTTTATATGTTTAACAAAATGCTAGGAAAGGGTATATAAATTTGTAAATGAGAAATTCATGGCTTGAAGTGCTAGGTTGTGTTCTTGAAAGAGCACATAATTAGGTTATGGAAATTCTACCAGTTATAATAATGGATTAAAAAGTTCAATCCCATTGTATAATGGACTAATTGTGAAATATGCGAAACCAGTCTATTCTATTAAATGAAAAAAGTTTGAAATGTAGGCTCATGCGAGGTTCACAAATTCAAATGCATATATTTCATTGAAAGGAAAAAAAATCACTTTTGAGATAATTAGAAGGTTCACAATTTTTAAATACCTAAATGGATTTTAGGCATAATTGAGATATGTAAGTTTGAAAGACTCTCAATGGCACTGGGAAAGTTCGAATGTTCAATTTCATGGAGTAACCCAAAGGATTTTGGACAAATTCAAAATTTCAAACCTCCATAGACTCCCTAAGTCTTTAAAAAAATTTTAAAAATCAAAGTTCTAAAGAAGCAAATAAATTTCTTGTTGGGTTGGTAACTATGAGTAATACAGATATTTAGGAAGATCCCACATTCTCAATAAGAGTCTTATCCACAATTAGTTCATATATTCAATAATCACTTAAGTGATGAGAGGGTGTTCAACTTCTAATCTATTTTCTAGAATTATCTATTGAGCAGCAACAAGAATATGTTGTTTCTTTGCTTTTTATTTTATCTATGGAAGTTGATGAGGGAAAGTTGGTTATAACAGCTACTACTAAAATAAATCCTCTTGTGCAATTACTGGAAGTAGGTTCTATTAAAGAAAAAGAAGAAGTTGCACTTGTATTGAAAATTTTGTATTGTCATAGTGAATATATTCATGCTTGTGTCTAGAGTGTAGAAGATATTCCAACACTGTTGCACCTACTAGAAAATTTAGATATGGAAGTTAAAAAAAAAAATTGCCACAAAGGCCCTTGGCCACCTTATTTAGGATGCAGATCCTAGTATTCTATATTAGTTGGGGGCTTTATTTTTGGGAGATCATTCAAAATCCTTACCTAAGAATTAACACTCAAAATATTCTTTCTGATCCTCAAGAAAAGAGTTTAGTTTGTATGCTTAAGTTGTTGATCTTAGAAGGATAAGATTGGGGTGATGAACCGAACATATACTATTAATATGTGAAATGTATGCACAAGTGGTGTAGACAATTGCACATTGAGGTAGTTGGATTAGTTAATGTTGAACCTACTTCCATGGGTCCCATGTGGATCACATAATATGTTTGATGATGATGGTGTCTCTATAATGATGACAGATTTTCGGTTCTAACATAGATGATAGATAAAGAACATGGATTGATCCCCACAGATGTTCTGATCTATTAATTTTAGGGTAATAATGGTATGTTCTATGCTTAGATAAATTTTACTTCAATTTATTTATTAGACCAATACCAATAACAAGTTTAGCAATCACATCAACATGATAGTAAAATATAGATAGAACATAAAAAATAACACTAGAAGACTAGCCAAGACAAGAGGACATAAGATATGGCACCAGCCAGGGACAACTCCCAATGTGGGGAAACCCTTGATCAATTCTTCTTATAATTATTCAAAATTTTAGTAGAGCGAGAGAGCACAATGTATCAAATTCACTTTCCCAATTATAGTGAAAATATGATCAGTCAAATAGTAGAAATAGAAAGCCCTAACAAAAAATTCAACGCTAGTCAATAGGGAAAAATTCTTCCTCAATTCATTTCGGTCAAACTCAATCAACTTTGGCCTCCAACACGCAATTTAATCAACCCAAAAATAGTCTAAAAAAGTCCAGTCAACCCTCGTCAACAAATTTCAATGCTGCAGCCAACCCTAGCATAGTCAACATTGGTCAAACAGACGACATATTACCTCGGATTTCATGCCCAGAACTGGGTTCTACTAAAAAAAAAATCCTCAACTCAAAACTACACTCAAAATAGGTCAATGTTTGGTCAACACAGTTAAAACAGCCTTTGCAATTTCAGTCAACTGTAGTCAACGACTGGAACAAAAAACCTTTACTTCACACATGTGGAGAGGAGCTTTTGAATTTCATACCCAAACAATGAAGGAGAGAGAATATTTGAGTGAGTGAAGTGTCCAAATGAGAGAGGCACCATGTATTTATATGGAAACATTGAGGATGAATAGATGTGACTATTGGGCTTCTGAGCTTACCTGAGTTTGTTGGCCGACCTTGACAATTTGTCCATAATCAAAACAAATTCATAATTCCATTTGTACATGTCAGAATGGGATGATTTTTAGATCAATACTACACCTCTCGGAGAGAGGATTCCAAGAAAAATATGAACTGCCTCATATGAGCTGACCAATGTGAAGTTTGGCCTTAGTTTCCAAAGTTAACACTCCCTCTCAACTAGGGAGAACTTCACCTCCCAAACTGTCTAACAGTCAGTACCATTACTGTCTCTGCTCTGCGTCGATGAACCATGAAGAAAGAAGAAATGATCAAGAATGTTTCATTTACACTTGGCTTTCAAAAATGGAGGAAGCCCATTGGGAGCTATGTCTTGTGACACATCACTTCAATCTGAATTATGGCACTGAGGCTTTTCTCATCTACATTATAAGGTTCTACCTAATGTGAGGAAGATGGTCATAGGTATGCCTGAACTTAAAGTAGAACATGAAGGTGTTTTTCAGGGGTGTGCCGAAGGAAAGCATACAAGGAGACCATACCCCTAAAGTGATAGCAAGACTACTGACATATTGCAATTGATTCATTCTAATCTATCTAGTGAAATGCTTGTGAACTCATTGGGAGGGTATTTATATTATGCTATCCTTATGGATGATTTCTCGCGTAAGACTTGGATATATTTCTTGAAGAAGGATGAAGTATTCTTATGGTTTCGTTGATTCAAAGCTTTGGTTGAAGATCAAACCGGGAAGAAGACAAAAATATTGAGGACCGATAATTGAACTAAATACAAATCAAATGAGTTCAAATATTATTGTAGATAAGTTGGCATTAAGAGGCAGCTGATTACTACCGCATACACTCCTGAGAAAAATGGTGTTACTGAAAGGAATATTCGTTCTATCATAGAAGCCACCTGTGTCATGCTTCATGATCAAATCCTTTCGAATTTCTTATGAACCAAAGATGCAAACACCATTATGTATGTTCAAAATAGATTCCCTCATCAATCGTTGGACTCCAAAACTCCCGAAGGAGTTTTTACTAGTAAGAAACCATATGTTTCTCACTTTAGAATTTCTGGTAGTCCCATATATTTTCTTGTGCCGAAAGAAAAGAGAAGCAAATTAGATGCTTCTAGGAAGAAATGAACATTTGTTGGCTATAGTGAAACTTCTAAGGCTTATAGAATCTATGTGCTTGGCCAAATAGAAGTGGAGATAATTCATGATGTCACTTTTCATGAGGATGTTTCCCTTGGGAAGATTAGTAACCTTCCTCTTCCAAGAAAGGACAAAGAAGTAGATTCACGAAATTAGGGAGAATCACAAAATGAGCCAATGCATGATGTGGAAGGACCAATGGATCCCATTGATCCAACCCCTCATGAGCCCTCCTCCTTGACAAGGAGACCCTCATGGCTTAGGGATACTCTTGATGATGCCGATAGACACGTTGAACCTGGGGGGAAATTTCATGAAAGAAAGAAGTTGAATAGGTACCAAGGGTACTTAACTGCTATGACCACCATTACACAATCTAAGCCTTGCACATTCAAATAAGTTTCCAAACACCAAGTTTGGAAGGATGCAATGAATGAAGAGTATGAGTCTTCTATGAAGAATGATGTCTAGGATGTGGTCCCTAGACCCAAGGAAAAATCTGTTGTCACCTTGAAATGGCTCTTCAAAATCAAGTGTGGAGCTGATGGAAGTGCTGAAAAGTTCAAGGCCAGATTCATTGCTCGAGGATTCTCTCAAAAGGAAGGCGTATATTATGATGAGATATTTGAATCGATTTCCCGCTACACCATGATCTGTTTGATTGTAGCCCTCGTTGCCTCACAAGGATGGAATCTACACCAGATGGATGTCATGACTCCCTTCTTACATGGTTCACTTAAGGAGGAAGTCTATGTAGAACAACCTGAGGGGTTCGAAGTTCAAGGTTTTCAAACACATGTATGCAGGTTGAAGAAAACCCTCTATGGGTTTAATCAAGCACCCTGGGCTTGGTATGAGAGGATCGAGAACTATCTAATGAAGATGGGATTTATTAGAAGTGAGTTTGATCTAAACCATTACTTTAAGGTTGAGAATGATAGACCTCTCATCTTGGTACTCTATGTGGTCGATCTCTTTCTGATAGATGCAGATCCTCTTATTCATCAATGTAATAGGGAGTTGGCTTCTGAATTTGATATGAAGGACCTACAATTGATGCATTACTTCCTAGGGTTTGAGGTCTGGAAAAAGCCAAGGAAAGATTTTCCTTTGTCAAGGAAAATAGATTGTGAAGATACCTGAAATATTTGGGATGGTGGACTGCAAGTCCGTGACTACTTCGATGGACCTTAACTTCAAGAAGTTATGCGAAAGTGCTACTCGACCTGATTTGGGAAATCCTTATCAGTATCGTTAACTCGTGGGAGCCGTAATGTTCTTGGTGAACTCCCATCTGGACATATGTTTTGTTGTGAATATATTGAGCCAGTTTATGGTTGAGCCTCATCACATACATTGGATTGCTGCCAAGAATCTCTTGAGACATCTTCAGGCGATAATCACTTATGCACTGAGATAATCATCCTTGTTTCTTCTTGAGAACATATAGTCAACAATTCTTCAAAACCTAGAATCCTTTCATTATTAAGAATAGTAGTCTTGAACACATGTCATTCACGAGGGAGTATTCCAAGGGAAATGAGAGTAAGCTCCCTATCGGAAATAACTTCTCCAATCAAAATAAGATCATTTTTTATCTTATTAATCCTCAGGAAGGAGGATTTAATATTTTCATTTCTTCCTTTGTTTATATCATTTAGTTTGTTCTTGAGGAAAATAATTTTATTTTCATTTCTATATTTGAACATTCCAACCAACCTATCATATATCTTCTTTGAATTGTTCAAATTGAAAATGTAAGCAACTGAATGCTTATGAATAGAATCTCTGATGATCTTCTTGCCCTTGACTTCACCCTTCTTGTACTTGGTCTTAGCAGCAGTTGGTGCATTAGAAGGAGGTTATGAAATCTTTCCCCATACATAATCCATCACATCTTCCTCTTCTGATGTCAAATCAAGAGACAACATCCATGCAGGATAACCAAACTTATCATGAAACTTATCATCAGACTTGATGTAGGATGTGGAGGCCATTGAATCTTGTCTTTGAACAGTGATGGCTCCTCTTCGTGATTGCTCTTCTCACTCTTGCTTGGGATTTATCTTCACCTCAACTCCAACTCCATGTTAATTTTAGGATAACAATGGTATGCTCTATGCTTAGAGAAATTTTACTTCAATTTCTTTATTAGCCCAATATCAATAACTAGTTTGCAATCACATCAACATGGTAGTAAAATGCAGATAGAACATAAACAATATAGTAGAAGACTAGCTAAGACAAGAGGACACAAGATATGGCACCAGCCAAGGACAAACCCAATGTGGGGAAAAAATTGATAAATTCTTCTTATAATTCTTCAAAAGTTCAGGAGAGAGAGAGAGAGAATACAATGTATAATATTCACTTTCCCAATTACAGTAAAATTTTGACTAGTCAAATAGAAAAGACAGAAAGCCCTAACTAGAAAGTCAACATTGGTCAATAGGGAAGAATTCTTCCTCAATTCAGATCGGTCAAATTCATTCAATGTCAGCCTCCAACAGCAAATCTAGTCAGCCCAAAAACAGTCTGAAAACATCTAGTCAAACCTAGTCAACAAAGTTCAATGTTGCAGCCAGCCCTAGCACAGTTAATGCTGGTCAAACAAAGGTTAGATTTCCTTGGATTTAGTGCCCATAACTGCAACCTACTCAAACATAATTCCTCCAGCCAAAACTGCACTCAAAACAGGTCAACGCTTGGTTAATGTAGCCAAAAACAGCCTCTGCAATTTCGACCAACTCTAGTCAACGGCTGGAACAGAAAACCCTTCCTTTCCTCCACATGTGTGGAGAGCAACTTCTGAATTTCATACCCACAAAAAGAAGGAGAGAGAAGATGTGAGTGAGTGAAGTATCCAAATGAGGAGGAGGCACCATGTATTTATATGCAAACATTGAGGATGAATAGATGTGACTGTTGGGCTTCTGAGCCTACATGAGTTTGTTGGGTGACCTTGACAATTTGTCCATAATCAAAATAAATTCATAATTCAATTTGTACATGTCAGAATGGGATGATATTCAGATCAATCCTAAACCTCTCAGAGTGAGGAATCCAAGAAAAATATGAGTTTCCTCATATGAGCTATCCAATGTGAAGTTTGGCCCTAGTTTCCGAAATTAACATGATCACAATCCAATTTTCCTACATACAGAGAACAACAATCCCAAACCTGGTTTTCCTTTTCAATTTCACCCAGGTTGGATGGAAAAGAAGAATTTCAAATTTTGGTAAAGGATGCATGGAATTCTTCTAATCTAAATTTAAGAACCTTGGAAATTTAACAATTTGCAACTTATCTCAGGGTTGTAAAAGAAAAAGTAGTCTTTGGGCAAGAGAAAGACAAAATAACATGGATAGGTTGCTTAAGGAGGTCATGCTAGAAATTATGGATAAGTTTGAAGGAAATGTGAGAGGTGTCTTCAATGATTAGGAGATCTATCAAGTCAAACAACTACAATAAAGGAAGGATGCATTGTTAAGGGATAGACAGATGAACTAGAGAATAAAAAGCAATGCCATTTGGTTAGATCTAGGTGATTAGAATACGAAGGTTTTTTAACAATATTCCCATCATAGTAAAGGTATAAAAACATATGGGAAATGAATAATGGGGAAGATAATATGGTAAGAACTTTTCAAGGCTTACATAAGATAGGGGTTAAATCTTTTTACAATGTTTACAAGGCACTAGGAAGTGGAATTTTCAAAGTTGCTTCTTTCTTCCCTAGATTTTTTATTGATCTAAAATGGACCTAAACAAGAAACAATGGCTGTAAGCTTCAGTACCTTAGGAAATTCAAAAATAAAGGGAGGTTATAAGCTACAATAAAACACAATTCAATATAGAGCTCAATAATAAAATGATAATAAATAATAATTAATTGAAATGCAAAAGAAAAGAAAAAATACAAGAGAGAAAGAGAATGAGGAAAAGGAAAGGAAATGTCAAACTGTTGGCCTTCCAATTACCCCATATCTTCCTTGAACTCCATTCGCTTGCACTCTCAAAGTACTTTTCTTCACGAAAGGTGACGATGAACAGAGAAGTTAATTATTGTTAAATGGAACCTAGAGCCATGAACTACCTTGTAACGAGAGATTGTCCAATTAATGATTGAGTGAGCCAATTGATCTGGGGTTTTTGACTTCAGGTATCCTCAGGTGAAACTATGTGTTATTGTGATGAATCTATTTATATGTTAAGTTATTTTTCTTTCTATGAGTTGAAAATGAAGTTACTTTTTATTTTAATTCTTGCCTAGTAATTTGATTGGCGTGAAGTTTCAATTAATGGAAATGCCCAGTTTTGCTTCATGTGTTCATGCCTACTAAACTATTAAGGAATCCCAATAGCTCTAGAGTACACATCATTTGTTTACCTCAAAGATGCAAGTTCAATGGCTTAAATAATATGCTTGTTGCACAATTGTAAAGAGTTTCCAATTATACGTTTGCTTTTTTTAATTTCTTGATTATTCGAGAAGGGAAAAACGTCATTGTTGAATGCCATGGCTGCTACAAGCCATATTTTCAATATCTGGGGCTTAATTTGCTACCTATAGATAGCTTGGGCATTTTTCTCACTACCTGGGAAAATTTTAACTTGTCTAGGGTGCTCCCAGTGACTGTTGGATTTTTGTTTCACTACCTAGATGAATTCCAACTTGTCCAGGGTGTTTTGATATTCTATTGGACATTTTCTTGCATGTTGGACATATTCCTCATTTCTTGGGGATTTTTTTTTTAATTATTAAGCCATAATCTCGCCTATAATTAGAGTAGACACATCTCTTGTAGACAAACTCCTCTTGCCTTTTGACCATACATTGTTCATTGGATGTATTTTCCTTCAATTGGGTTATTTCTTGGCAAGTCATAGATGTGAGTCTCTTTGGGAAAAAAGGGGTAGAAGTTGGTTAATGTTTCTCATATCCTTAAAAAATTATTGAGTTACATTTGAATTATAGCCAACATAAAGCATTGTTTGAAGCAATGTTGTCTTTTATTATTGCTGAGCTGAATTATAAATGAGAACATATCATGTTTGGGAACCCTTTCTTATAGCCACATCATTCCTATTCTTACTCATTGCTAGAGAAATGCATAATTCCAGGTGATGTTTAACATACAATGCTATATTAGTTTCTTACTTTTATGAGTTATGGAGGATATACGGAGTTGGCATGTGATACATATTATGTTTAGTGCATTGAAGAGTTGAACAAACCATCAATCCAACATGCTAGTTGAATCTACAACCATATTGATTCTGATTTTTTGTGGTGGACTAATGAGATGAGGGATTGGTTTATGTAATAGCTCAATAATTTAATATGGAGTTCCACATGGAGTGATCAGAAGACATCACATAGATGAGTATTTCTTGTACCAAAAGCTAGAGTATTGGGTTTAACCACCAATGATAGTAGCTATGTCATTTGTTTGTATTGGGTTTGAAACTGAGCACTATACAATAAGAATTGAACACACAATGAATCATGATGGTGTCTAAAAAAATTTCATTCGGAGTGATTCAATTCAATTGGATATCCACATGAAGAGGAGTCGCACATAAAATAGTGTCCTTAGTGACAAAGCATTACATATCCTCAGTTTCTTTTATTCGCATGATTACTATTGTGTTATAGTTGGTTATTTCTGTAAGCTATGTTGAATATAGAGGCCTTGTAGCCATTTTGAAGATCAAAATATCTGTACAAGAATAAGAAAAGAGATCAAATTTTAGTTTCCACAGAGTATCCATGTTGGTGAATTATATATAGTTATGTGTCTTTTCACAAGGACAAGTACAAGCCATGAATTGTATATGTAATTTATACATGCTACTTTTATTTTTTGTTCATTTGGTTCCTGCATGTTTTGGATGCAAACACGCATCATACTTGATACTCTCAATGTCCCTAAAGTAGATCTTTAGGAGAATATGGTTCCAAATCCTCTATAAGGCCCATCATAATCACCGCACAAAATCCATTTCACTTAAGCAAGCATTCCACTTGCAGTTCCCTACCCTTTTTCCCAGTTGTAAAATTATTCTCGTGAGCTTAAAGGAAGCACATTCCAAAACGAAAACATAAAAATTGAGCAAAATGAAATTCATAAATATAAACTTATTGGCACTCATACAAGGGAAGGGACTATACAAAACACTCCAATGAGAATTTATATAAAATTGGAAGTACAATTTCACACAGAATCTTTGGCAAAATAACTCAAACAAACTATCACCAACACAAAGGGCCCATTCACCAAAAGAGGTAAATTGTAGGAGACAATGAGAAATATTCTATGGTGCCTTTCCTAGAATTGTTGGGGTATATAGATATCTTGAGATTGCAAGAATTATGTGAACAGGATGGGGGCATTATGTTAATAATAACTTAGCCTACCTTTCATTTAGTTGTTGGGCATTATTTACTGAACCTACCATTATTTTATTGGCTGCACATTCTTGAATGAGTCCACCTTTTATTCTTTGACTATACAATCCTTTTACCAAGCCTGCCTTTTATTTTTGGCTGCACATTCTTTATTGAGTGGGCACATAGTTCAACTATTATACAAATTCTCTAACTAGTAATTTCCTTAGTGCTAATTTCTCGTAAACTACACAAGCCTACCTTTCCGTTGTGTACCCATTGACTAAGTTGTCCAATAGGTTGTTGTTCAATAAACATAACACTCACATAATATGACTCTTTTGTTTATATCTATACAGTATTATGTAACAAAAAAAATGATTTAGTCACTTTTTCTTTGCATATAGACATCAAAATGTAGCGAAGAGAGAAATGGAACCAAGTCAAGACAACATTTTTTATCACAATAAAATCTTTTCATAGTTAGTCACAATAACATTTAACACAAAATACAAATATGAAGAATGTATGGAAAGATATTTTGATAAAAGAAACAAGAGCTAGTTCCATATCAATCAACATGCAACCTATCAAGCTAATGGTAAGTCCTTATCCAACATAAATGCAAGAAAATGATCAAATAAATGTAGGTGAAAAACATATTTGCCTTACTATATAAAAAGGGCTTCAAATTCCTATGGATGGCATAGTGGTCCTATGTATGACCACAAAGATTTACATCAGTATATACCCTCCTCTGAGAGATATTGATCTATTGCATGTTAAAAATTGTCTTCTTATTGTGAAAATAATTGAAATGTTTTGTGCTCAAACTTAAAGAAAAATCATCATAAGATCATTTTTATTACTCAGATGAAATAGAGAGGAGTCATTTTCTTAGTGCAAATAAAAGTTACAAAAAGGTCAAACTGAAAGACATCGTACAACATGAATTTTATTGATTGAAAAACCACATTTTTAATCCCTTTTAGTTCTTCATGGAAAGGTTTTTAATTGTTGGGTGGGTTGTTCCATACAAATGTGCCTTCATTCTCCTATGACATCTCAACAAAATTGGAAAGTATCACAAAAAATATAGCCTGCCATGCAGTGAAGCGTACACTACATGGATTCTAGATGCAACAAGTTTCAACTACAACAATACCCAACCTACATGGTTGCCTCACATGTTTCCTTCCCATGCTATTGACCCTATCCATATGTGTAATTGGAATGCCATTATTATGGCTATTTTGTTGTAATACACATCATATTTTTAATTCATTAAATTGATATGAAGCCACCATAACATGAAACACGTACATAGCAACAAGAACTAACCATTAAATTTAAATGACTATTTTTCCCTACTACAAATCATATTTTCCATTCATTAAACTGATATTTCACGAGTGCATATATATACAAGATTCTTAATAACAAAAATATTGATGTCAATATTCCCAAGTTTCTATAGACTAAAATACTGAAATGAAACCACTATAATGTGAAACATGTAAATAGAAACAAGAACTACATATTGAATTTAAAATTATGAGTTTACTTACATGACCTTTAGCATCTAGTATAATGTTCTCATGTTTAATATCCCCATGTATTATGCCATTTTTGTGAATATGTGACACAGCAGAAACTATTTTGTGGTATAAACACGAGCCAATTCCTTGCTGCATCATAGCTTCTAGCATTATAAATTTAGCGAAACGGTCAAATTCAAGAAGGCCTTTGTCAAACAAAAACTATAATTTCTAAACAATGCATTCAAGATGGAGAGAGATACCTGAATAGTCCTTGCCAATAAAGCTGAAAGAATAGATGTCCTCCATTTATAAAATCTAGAATTAAATACAGTTTATATTTTGTCTGCAAGTGTAAAAAACAAGTTAACATGGTAAAAATAAAGATATATAAAATGTTGCCTAGTAAGAAGAAATCCATTGAAAAATCATTTGCATAAAACTCCCAAAATCGAACAGAACAAGTTTTAGGAAGTTATCTAAGGAAACACAAAAGGCCAAAAGCCAAACATACAAAAATTTTAATCCAATTATACCTCTAGTTATTCTCATCCTCTTGTATTTATATATTTCCTTGAGGGAGGTTTTTTGTTTAATTAATTGAGTAAGGGTCACATCAAACCCCAACTTTGGGATTTTTTTCCCCAATTTACCCAATCTTTCCCAAACATTGGGTATTTTGGGGTTTCCCCCATTATTGAGAACTATAACGATCAATAGGCTACTTCGTCCCTTGAGCCAATTAATCCCTTTTGAACATTACACAAAGTTGTATCCAAAAATATCTAGGACCACTTAATCTATATGGCTTGTCTAGACTCCAAAATGTATGTTGTTAAGAAAGGTTTGCAAATAATCTCCCAAGTGACACAGGTGTTTTTTTTCTCATTCTTTTTTGAGCTGAGATATTATGGAAGTTAGAGTCTCCTCCAAAAGTAGAATTATTCTTTTGGCTAGTAGTGTCAAATCAAGCTTTGACCTCTAAAGTCCTCCACAAGGAAGGATGACAAAGGCTAGGTTTTTTTTTCCCTTTTTACAATGACAAAACTGAAACCAGTGTTCATTTATTCACTCACTGCCCTTTTTCAATGGATGTTTGGAACTTGTTAGGTTTGTTTGTCCATAATCGGCTGAAAAGGAATGGCCCTTGCATTGTGGAAGAACTAAATGTTTGGCTTTCTCAATGTAAAGGATATAGCCATATTCATGGCTTACCTCTATACATTATATAGTCAATATGGTTTTGTCAAAATACTTCCATTTTTTTTCTAAATACCCATCTACAATGCAGGTTATCGTTAATTTGAATGATGAACTTCCTACCGAGTTGAGTCGAAATGTTAACACTCTAAGACAGTGTAAGGTAAATACCCTCATTCATTCCCCATAGTAAACCATGGTTTTTAGATGAATCATCTAGCTGAAACCTGGGGATGATTGAAGAAAGTGGCATAGTTTCATGGAATTAAAAAATATATATATATTTTAAATGGACCTAGGTTGGGATATAAACAATTTCACTAATATCTCTATTGCTTGTTTGATCCTCAAAATATAAGTCTTCCTCAAACTATCTTATCTTGATGTTTACTAGGACTCTCAAGTGATGGTGGAAGTTATAGTTGAACAATAAACTCTTAATAATATATTTCTTCAAGGTTCTTGACACCAAGTTTTTGAATTAAAAAGAAGTTTTCAACCTTTTCAAATTGCTCACATAATCAGGTTGAAAAATAGTGCTACTGATATAGAAGTAATGAAGGAGGAACTCTCACTCATGGATGCATAATATGAGGCAATGATAAATGATGCCAACGACTTGTGTTCACTTTTGTCAAGACTTCTAGCCTATATTACAAGGTTTGTCGTACCTCCAACCCTGAGGTTCGAACCTCATCCAAACATCATCAAAAAAATTGAATTAGATACAAACTTGAACTCGAACAACGACCATGTGACTTAGCATCTGGCTTATAATGTCTTTACTGTTCATTTCAGCCAGTTTTGATGGGAACTTTGGGTTATAAATATGAGGTGTTTCTTTAAATTTTAGCTCATTCTTTTGGTCAAATGGATATCAATTTCTCTTGCTTGAAAGATGTGGCTTGATAGAATATCCTTTCATTGCAAACAAATTCGGGATACATTGGTAGAGCAGGGTTATTTTTTCCAGTTACACTAAATGAGAGATATTTTATAATGGTTACAACTCAATTTCTCTTGGTTCTCTCAAGTGAATATAGAAAATCAATGTGTCATTAATAGAAATAAAAATACTGAAGTTATCCCTGCAAAAACAGTACACATAAAGCTGCGTAATCTTGTGTACTCTATTTTACATGACACCCATATATCCTATTTTGGTCTTCTGAGGACGACAACAAAAGTCTCATTTCATTTTAGTTTTAGTGTTCATCTAAATAACATCAATTCATGTTATAACCATACCCAAAACTAGAATTGGCACTGACGGACATGATAGTTCTGAGACCATTCTCGTTCATTGTTATGGTGGGAAAATGCTAGAGTTAGGGTTAGGATTAGGGTTGTTTTTGTCTGTCAATTGTAGTTGGGCCATTTCCTGATATGGAATAGCAGCTATGACTAGACCTTGCAAGGCATGAACTCATCAAAAGTAGTAAATCCATCAGATGCGTAAAAAAAAATTAATATTACACTCGTGCCATAAAATCACGAGAATAGAATACTTCAATCAATGGATAACATTTTACAAAAATAGTGGGGTGAGTTAGCATAGGACAAATAATAAAAATGGATGTGAACTAAACTTATCATCCCCTCCATGGGTGATGAAGCAAAGACCACTGGACTGAATGTCGATGGAGAATATCTACAAGTCCCCATGGATTGCCCAGGTTAGTTTCTTAGTGATCATGTTCAATCCTCTTTATTACACAAATTGCAATCAATAATGCTAATACCCATCTTTCTGGTAGGAATCTAATGGCTATAGGATCACAGAATTATCTGTTCCCAAATTTGACCACAAATGGGTGCCAAAATCAATCAAAATATACACCCCAGCTTTCAATGCAAACAACATATGAAAATAACTGGAATGTGAATGGCGTGGTTACAACGTTCGCAAGATCGATGTAATTGAGACTTGATTTAATAAAATGATGCAAAGGGTAATCGCATGAGTTTTTATTGAGAACTAAGAATATAGAATATCATAATGAGTGGGAAGATGCCTTATTTCCCTACCATCAATTCACCTAGACCTTTCCCTTTCATAAAAAAAAACCTAATCTCAGTGAAGAATTAGCAAAACTCTAATCTCAATGGAGGATCTAACATCAATCCCAAGAAGGTGCTTGGTGATGCTCTCAAGAATTTAAATGGAGTTCATATATTTGGGGATAAAAAGGTTGTTGTGGAGCAACAGGAGAGAATTGATAAAATGGGAGAAGGTAGATGGCCTAAAGTTATCTTCAATGAAGGAATGAGTGAAAGAAATAAATCTTGGATGAGATAAAACAACAAATGGATGCAAAAGTGGAATATTTACATCAATGCATATCCCACAAATAGCAAGGATTTGAAGAGTTATGTTATGGAGAGGTTTCATAAGTATATATGGGGAAAGAGTTGGGTAGAAAGAATAATTATTATGTTCAAGAATTCAACCCACGTGTGACCTCCAACAAAAAGAGTACATTGGAGCTAGCATTCCATGGAGAGCAAAGATTCTTATTGCTCAATTAAGAACTAAATCACATCAATTACGATGTGAAATGGGTCTGTGGAAAAGACCTAAAGAAGCTTGGGAAGAGTAGGTGTGTAATTTTTGCACTTATGGGCTAGCGGAATCAGAAAAACATTTCATTTTGGAATGTGATGCTTTCAGAGACATTAGAGACAGTTACAATAGTATGTTAACATTGGTTCCTTGGCATTGTCTTTTTAGTGAGGGGACTATTAGTAGGTTCGCCCAGCTCATCATTAATTTGAATAATAATAGGATTGAATTGCAAAAGGAAAAAAGCAAGGAATCTAATGGTCCCATAGACTATAGCTAGTCTCACGGACTTTAAAATTTCATTCATTCATTCACAGCTATTTTCACCTTACATTTTCAAATCATGGAGTGCATGGGTTTTTCTTTGATAATATTTTTGATGAATTATGGTAAATATTTTGAGATGAATTATGGGATTGGTGTTATTTTACTTTATTTTTTTTATTTTTATTGTTTCTAGGGTAAGGTAATTCTCCTATGGGATAAAAGAAAAATTAATTTAATAATGGGATATAGTCGATGCAATTGTGTGAGAATCCATCAAGTCTAAATACACTTTCAGGTAGTGTAACTTTCAAAATTGGCTCTCAGTCTTAACCCCTTTCCATAATATTTAAATCTAAGAGCTAATGGAGACTAAAACTCACACAAAACAACTAGTTTCATAAGTTTAAATATGTGAATGTGTTTCTCTATTTGATGTCTACCACTTCCACATTGTCTTCTTTGTTGACTATTAAGGCAATTGTTTGCTCTTATTTACTTCTTTGGCTTTTTATTAGTTGTGCAATTTACACTTTCCTTTGATAAGTGCCTTGACTATGTGTTTTACTTTCTTTATACCTACATTAATTAGAGGCCCTTTCTTAAAATTCTTATGCCCAAGAAGGTCTATCTTTACTAAGTAACTAGGAGACTCCTTATCTCATCCAATTAATTTGGATTTTCAACTTCCTAACTAGAATGAAAATTGAGGACAAAGATTGAAATTAAGAGGAAAAAAAGGTGATGTTGGGTTGTATCGAATAATGGGCTCATTCCCTCACATAAGGGAATGAGGGTTGACACGATCAAAATTGATATTTACCCTTCTCAATCTTTGTATCACATTCCATTTGTGGGTTGTACATGTGGATCCACACTGACATCTTGTGAATAGGTAGAACATATAGGCCATTTCCAAAAAAAGACTAGTAGATACTCGTGTTTAATCCATGGCGAAGTATTTGGAGGCTCCTACTTTCCTACATGGTTATTTGACACACGAGATTTCACCTATGTGATTGTCATGTTTATGAATAGCCTTGATTTTATATCATTTAGAACATTTTCTCTCTCTTTTCATATATTACCAAATTTTTATCATATTTTCATGATAATTGTATCTCACCTTCACCTGAGCACTTGGATTGTCGAAAGTAATGTCTCCATCACTCCCTTGTCATGAGTATTTACACACACTTAACGTTCTCTTCCATATTTTGTGTTTCCTTCCTTATGTTACCCTTAACTATTGGATTTAGAAGTTTTCCCTTGAGAATTTTCTATTAAATTCTTCAACTATATCTTCAAGGAAGGTTACTGATGTCATTGTTACAAGGACATAGCCCTATAATGGAGGGTTAGTAGAATCTATCATGGGGTAATATTGGTCATTATTGTTCGTAGCAAATTAATATGTTTCATGACATTTTCCATATACAAGCATGAAGAGATTGGTGGTAATGTGTAATGAATTGAGAGCTTACCCTCTTGGATGACTTCATCAAAATTTACAACCCTCTTTTAGGTCTAGGTATGTTCCTTCCATCTCCTTTCCTTTATGGTTTTTAATTTGTTTCTATTTCATTAGCTATATTTCCTCTTTTACGTTATATAAAACCTTACTTCTTAAGAAACCTCAAAACCTAAGTAAACCACCATATAAAATCAACCAAAATGAAAATGATATATCAATAAAGACATTAATGAGTAACCTAAAGACATTAAAGACATTAGTGAATAAAGGGAAATTGAGAGAAAAATGCAACAAACTTGGAAAATTGAAAGAAATTGTTGAAGAATTGATGGAATGAAAAGCTACCATGGATGTGGGATAATAAAATGGTGGAGTTAAGCCAAAACCATCCAACAATGTAAGAATTACATGTGTATATTATTTAAATTTTTACATATGTTTGACCTATCTTTGACAATAAGGTCGAGTTTTACCTGTTTTTCCTCCTCTTAATGTATCTTCTAGCCCCACATATGTCGAAAGTATTAGTATAATTCTCTTTAGAAACTAGCCATTCCTAATGAATAAGGTGGTATTCTCACTAGGTGCAAAAGGGATATTCAATTGTAAGTTGTCCTGGGTTAGATTTGTATTGAAGGCACGAAAAGAGGGGTCAAAAGGTGATGAACCTAGATATGGATGGCTTGAATATTGGACCATACATGTAGTTGAGGACTACTTGTGTCAGTTTTGAACAGACCTAGAGAAAACTAAGGGAATTTGAATTTTGTTTTGAGCATGTTGTGGACGAAACCTTTGATAAATATTGTAGACTTGTATGGGGTTTTTGCCCATACATTTGGTAAGAGAATGTATCGGTGTTAAAGGATGATAATAACTAAAGAGACATACTTATATCCTTATCTTTTTGATTGGACATGAATTATGTTTGCATTGTGCATGGAGATGAACCTTACTTTATTCCTATGAACTTAGATGCATTTGTGGACATTAAAAGGCCATATTGTTTCCCTTTGAAAGAAAATACTTTGAGGATATTTGGGGGAAATATGATTGTCCATAAAATGTAGATCAGATTTGGGGAACTTGTATCTCTTTTCCTTGGACCCTAGTAGTGCTCCGAGGTTGTATTTGGAGGGGTTATCAAACAAAAACCTAATATGACCAAGAATATTAGTGTTGGAGCACCTATGGTTTGGGAGAAAGTCTTAGGCATTATGATAGTTCGGGGTTTAGAGGCTTAGGAGATTAGGGTTAATGGTAAAGGGTAAAGGGTTAGGGCTTAGGGGGTTTAGTAATTAGGGCATTGGGGGCTAGGCGGTTGAGGTCTAAGGCGTTTATGGGTTACAGGTTAATGGCTTAGTGGTTAACGGATTGCGGGGTTCAGGGTTAAGCACCAAGGGCTTACAGATCAGGGGATTTAGGGGTTAAGTAAATAAGGGCTATGGGATCTAGGTGTCAATGGGTTAAGAGGTTAGGGGTTTAAGGGTTAATGGTTCAGGGTCATAGTTTAAGAGGATAAGAGGATATGGATTAGGGGGTTCAAGGTTTCTAAGTTAGGGGTTAGGGGTTAGGGGGTTAGTGGCTTAGAGTTTAAGGGATAGAAGGGTCAATGGGTTATGAGTTATGAGTGTAGGGACTAAGGGATTATGGATTTTGGGTTAAAGAGTTCGGGAATTTAGTGGTTATAGCTTAAGGGCTTATGGGTTGTGATAATAAGGCTCCTAATCCCATTATCAAAACTATAATGGGTTTTCTTATGAATTTCTCTTATTTCCTTCACTTGAGGCCCCCTAGCCCCTATGTCATGAGGTCCTAAGGTCCCTTCCCATTCTCTAATGCTAGGAATATAGATCATAGTAAACCATGCTTGGACCTCTCTCTTCTACCCATCCATGCTACCCTTATGTCCCCTTACCCCGTTTAATACAACAAAACACCACACTCCCCAAAATTCATGAGAATTGAACATTTGGAGGTGGTTATTTAACAATCGATTCTAAAAGTTTAATTCTAATGACTTTTTTGTTTTTGGGGTGGTGTCCAAAATTACCTCCAAAAGTTACATTGTTGTGACTTTTAAGGGTGGTTTAGGGATTCCAAGTCAGGGGTTAGCATCTTAGGTTTTAAGGGATCATTGGGTTAATGAGTTATGAGCTATGAGCATAGGGATTAAGGGATTATTGCTTGGGGGTTAAGGGGATAGAGAATTTAGTGGCTATGGGTTAAGGGCTTATGGGTTATGATAATGGGATCCCTAATTCCCTTATCACAACTATTGGAGTTTCCCCTATCAATTTCTCTTGTTGCCTTCCCTCTAGGCTCCCTATCCCCTATGGCACGAGGTCTTAAGGCCCCTTCTAATTCTCTAACTATAAGATTATAATTTATAGATCTTAGTAAATCATGCTTGAACCTGTCACTTCTACCCATCCATACTACCCTTATGTCCCCTTTCCCAGTTCAATACACTAAAAGATCCCCCTGTCCCAAAATTCATGAGAATTGAAGATTTGGAGGTGGTCATTTAACAACCACCTCTAAAAAATGGATTTTTTTTTGCAGGTGTGGATGGGGGTGTTGTTTAAAAGTACCTCCAAAAGTTACATTGTCATGGCTTTTAAGGGGGGGCATTGTTTGAAAAACCCCCTTAAAAGTCACAAGAATTGAACTTTTGGAGGTGGTTTGTGACACCCCTGCCCCAAGAGTCATTAGAATTGAACTTTTAATTCTCATGACTTCTTCTTCTTCTTCGTTTTGGAGGGGTGGTTTCATAAACCACCTCCAAAAGTTAAATTCTCATGAATTCTAGGGGGCTTGTCAAAAAACTACCACAAAAATTGTATTTTGGGAAGACGTTTAACCCCCCCCCCCCCCCCCAACAAATGTCATGAGAAACACTTTTACATGTACTTATTAGAAACCCCCTGCAACAAAAAGGTTCAATCTTCATGACTTCTGGGGGGTTTAAAAATTGTCATGAAAAATATATTTAGGGGAAGTTATTTAACCCCCCTGCCCCCCCTCTGCCAAGTTCAATTTTCATGACTTTCTGGGGGGTTTTCAAAAGACCACCATGAAAAATATATTTAGGGGAAATAATCTAAAAGTGTCCTCCAAAATTCATGAGAAAACACTTTTAGAGGTGGTTGTTAGAAACCTCCCTAAAAATGTTCAAATCATCAGTTTTGGTGGGGGGAGCGGGTTTCATAAACCACCCCTAATCCCTAAAAACACTTTTAGAGGTGGTTTTGGTAAGACCACCATAAGGCAAACCAACCCTAAAGGCCCTTTTCATAGTAGTTTAGGGGCCAATGTGTGCCAAGTTCCAAGTATGTGTTCATTCTAAGTGTCGAATCTTCCTCTATTAGTTCTCTCATACTTTCCAATAATTCATCTCAAATAACTCTAATATCAAACCATACCAAAGCATACCAAGGCAAGTCTTAGCATACCAAGCATACTAAGACTTTCCAAGTTCCAGTGTGTGTCAAGGATTGTAACACATGCTATAAAGTGGCATTGCATGTTGTAGAGTGTTAAGGTGTGCCAGAGAGCGTTAATGCATACCAAGGAATGTTATGGAGTACTAAGGCAACACAAGGGAGAACTATGTCAAAATGCATGGAAACAAATGAATATGAAGGTGTGCTAGGGAGTGTCAATGAGTGCTAGGTGTGTTAAAGAGGGAGTGACAAGGTATACTAGGTAGTGGTAAGGCTTGTTAGGGAATACCAGGGCAAGTCAGGCAATGTTAGAGTGTGCTAAGGAGTTCCAAGGTGTTCTAACATGTGCCAAGTCATGCCCAGGCATGCCAATACATTCCAGGTGCTAAGACATGCCATGATGCGTAGTGTGCCAGGGTGTGCCAACATGTGTCAAGCAACTTCTAGGAAACAAAAGGGAGAACCAAGAAAAAATGTGAGTAAATGAACACATAATAGGGTTAATAAATCAGGACTTTACCTTTTTCAAAAGGGGCATGCTAGGCACACTAACAATAGGTTACAATACATTCCATGTGCCAATGCATTCCTAAGTGTTAATGTATGTCAATGCATGCCAAGGTGTTCTAAGGAATGATAGTTACTACAAGGCATGCCATAATACGCTAGGGGAGTGCTATGTTGTGCTAGAGCATGCTAACGTGTGCTTGGGCATCATATTAATGGAAAGATGTTCTAGGTACAAAGATGTTCCAAGACATGCAAGGTGACAAGGAATGTTAATGTGTGCCAAAGCATGTCAAGGTGTTTTCAGAGTGTTGAGGATTGTGAGGCCTCTCTCATTAATAGAATTGACTAAGCTTGATTATGTATTAACTAATATGGTTCCTACACACACTAGTGGAACTTCTTCTAAAGGGAATTTTTTAAATAATAAACCTAACAAATATTAATATTGTGTTGACTCATAGGAAAACTATATTCTCATTACTTGAGGGAAATGATATACATTAATTACTTCTTGAAAAAATGATTGAATCTAACCACTATGATGTTGGACACATAATGAAAAGTCTCCATAAAAATGGTATTAAATCGTTATATTTTTACAAAAAATATAGCGAAAGTCACATAACTCCATCAAAAACTCATTGGAATGATCAATGATGATGAACATTTTTTGACCACCACCAAAAGTAACCAAAAAGAGTATTGGTGAGGGACAATAAAATATCATCACTAGAAGTGTCACCAAAGAGAGGATTAGTAATGATCCTTTAACTATCCTCGTCAAACATGTCATTAAAAATGGCTTTGGTGACAAACCTTAAAGGATCGTCATTATATGCACTTACAACAATGACTTTTTAAGCGAAGTCGCCATCAAACATTGGTGGCGAACCTTAAAGGTTCATCATAGGAATGACCCTCACCAATGCCCTTTTTTGTTGAAGTGATGTCTCCTCCGTGGTTGAGATGGAATGAGGGTGGACACCATATTATCCATGTGTCATGGACTATGGCTAGAACTGATAGCCATATGCCTAGTAAAGACACCAGTCGAGAGAATGGTGGATTGGATAAATATATGGGACCGGTATTCTTTGAGAATTTGTACTTTGACTAGGACTAACCACCATAGGTCAAGTACATTAATACAAGATAAGAATAGTCATGAGGATCAAAATTTCTTTTTATTAAGTATTATGACAGTGGATTAGGAAATGGTCATGTGAGGACATATCTGATGAACATCCTGGTGGGGTATGTGCCTAGAGAGGCAATGGTGTCAAAATTTATGCCTCCCAACATTGTGTTCTAATATAATGGAGATATAGAACTTGTTAGTCAATACCTTGCTATTTTGACAATGTTGGGTGATGGTGATGTAAATCATTGTTGATTCTTATCAATCCATATCCTTTATTATATGAATATTTCAACTTGAGAGTACTTTGTTGAGTCATTATGAATACCTCCCTAGTTTAGAGGGAGTGTTGAAAAATGTAACTATTGTCGATCTTCATAATGCAGTAAAATGTGATTTTTATGATTGATATTTATTATTATATTCATTATTATTATTTAATTTGGTTAAAGCATGTTCTTCATCCTTATAGAGTCAAAAATAAATTATTTTGAGTCAAGAGAAATGTATTTGTGTCAAGTCCCATTTGGCATTTTGAAAGAAAAAGAAAAGGAATTTTTATTTTGATTCAAATAATCAACACAAGACCAAGTCGGCCCTCCTTGAATAAGTCGACCTGAGAGGAAGCTATTCGACCCTCTCAGATATGTATATATATCAGTCAACTTGATCACTTGGAAGACTAGTCACTTATCATTAGAAAACATCATTTCTTGTGCCAAACAAGAATAAAATACAACGAATACTAAAGGAGAGATAAACTATGATTTTTTCAGCGTATTTCTGCACACATGTGCAAAGGTTTTGTCGCTTCTCTAGGAAATTTATAGACCTGAACTTCATCCTTCACTATAGGTCCAAAAATTAGGTGATTTGATCGTATTTTATAGTGTTTGATCAACACCGAATTTCGTTGACTTTGACTTGGTTGGAGGACACTTGGAGGAGGGTTGACATGGATATCAACCCTTTTCTAGCACACATAATTAATATAATTTCTATTCATCATTATTTTCATCGTCATCTTGGACATCATCATAATTGGCATAGTCATCATCATTCATTCCATTTTTGTTATTGATGATGACCTAGATGACAATAATGATAATGATGATGACTTGGATGATGAACCCAAAGATAATGATTATGATTATGACAATGAAAACATTTAAAAATTGGGAATATTGGCCAAGGTCATCAACATCGTCATCATCACAAACATTTTCATCATCATAATCATTGTCATTATAACCACCATTGTCTTTATCTTCTTTTTGATTATCATCATAATCACAATTCATGTCATGGTAATCATCTTTATTATCATCATCGTCATAATTATTGACATTGTCATAAGTTGTTCATAATTTTCAATGTCATAAGAAATTTCATCAATGCAGAAAATATGATGAGTTTTGCAAAAGGGATGCAAAAGTGAACAAGGAAAATGGGGGCAACAATAGACATAAAATTGGATGAAAAGTGGATGCAACTAAGTAGATGCAAAAAAAGACAGAAAAATTCACACAAAAGTGGATGAAAAATTAGATGCAATAGTTAATGCAAAATTGGACACAAAATAGGGTGCAAATGTGGATGCAAAAGTGGAAGCAAACATGGGTGCAATAGTAGGCATAAAACTTAGCATGAATTGTGGTGAAACAAATCTGGATGAAAAAAGGAGGAAAACTTGGATGCAAAAAGGGATGTAAACATGGACCAAACATGGCAGCAAAATTGAACACAAAATTAGGTGCAAAATTGGACACAAAATTAGATGCAAAAGTGGACGCGCTAGAAGTGGATGTAAAAGTAGATGCAAAATAAGATGCAAAAAACATAAACAATATTCGATGAAAAATTTTGCGCAAAAGAGGGTGCAAATGTGGATGCAAAAGTGGAAGAAAATGTGTGTTGCAATGGTAGCCACAAGATATGGCACAAATTGTGGCACAATAAAAGCGGATGCAAAAGTGGATGTAACAACGGACACAAAAAAAAGATGCAAACTATATTCAAAAAAAGATGCAATAAGGGATGTAAAAGTGGATGCAAACATGATACAACAAGAAAAAAAAAATGGATACAAAATATGGATGCAATGGAAATAGATACAAAAGAAGATAAAAAACAAGACACAAAACCCAATGCATAAACTTGTCACAAAAGTGGATGCAAAAAGAGATTCAATATTTGGTGCAAAAGAGGATGTGAACATGGATGCAAAATTGGAAGCAAAAACGGGTACAATATCTCGTGAAAAACATGGTGCAAATTGTGGCACAACAAAAGTGGATATAATGATAGATGCAAAAAAAAAGAACAAATGAAGATGCAAAATAGGATGCAACAAAATTTGATATAAAAGTAGATGAAAAATGAAACACAAAACCTAATGCAAATCTTGACACAAATGTGAATACAAAAAGGGATGCAAAAATAGACGTAAAAGTCGATGAAAACCTAGATGTGTGCGAGGATGAAATCGTGGATGAAAAATTAGAAGCAAAAGTGGGTGCAAAGGGAGGTACCAAACTAGGTGAAATTATGGCACAAGAAAATTGGATGCAATAGTCGACACAATAATAGATGCAAAAGAGGATAAAAATATGGATACGAAACAACATGAAAAAGTGGATGCAACAAAAGTAGATGCAAAAGTAGACACAAACCTCAATGAAAAACTTCGCACAAATGGGATAAAAAGAAATGATACAAAATGGATGCAAAAAATGATTTTAAAAAGGATGCAAAAGAGGATGCAAGAGATGATGCAAAAGTTGATGCAAGTGTAGGTGAAAAAAGTGGATGCAATAGAGGATGCAAAAGTAGGTGAAACAAAATTAGGTTCCAAACTTGATGCAAAACATGGTGCAAAGGATGGCACAAAACATGGAATAAAACCTGGTGTAAAACCTAGTGTAAAACCTAGTGCAAAACCTATTACAATACCTAGTGCTAAACTTAGTGTAAGACTTGGTGCAAAATGTAGGGAAAAATTTGCATCAAAGTTTACATCATATTTAATTTCAGACAAATAGCACCAAAAATGGGCTCTAGACACAAAAAATGAAGCAAAAAGGGACGATAATCACAGGTTTTGTTGTAGTGTCCTTAACTAAAATGAATCAATGGAAACATGTGTTAATGTATGACACCAACGCTTAACATGAACTTCAAGTGTGATGGAAAAAAACTTAGCTTGAGCATCATTACAATATATTCCATTAGGAAGGAAACAATTAATGAATATATGCATATGCACAAGTATATTATTGGACCCTATCAATCAAACTTGAGATGTGACACTCTATAAATGATTTCCTTGGGAATTGTAAGATTTGGTATGTTCATAAAACATCCCTAGATTATGATTTGGGAAGAATACATTTAGGATGAGAGATTCAAAATATAATTAATAGGCACAACTTTTCATCTACCCCACCTTCTAGCACCAACTGTTGATGGTGCTAGAAATTCATCAACCAAGGGGGTCTCCCCAGTTTGAAGTCCCAACTAGGCCTCACATCATTTGGAGTAGGAGCCACAACTGGGAAATAAGGCTTGTTTCAATTATTCTTAGAAATTTTCCTTGGATGCAATTATCAACATAAGAGATTATGTAAACAATATTTGAAAGAAGCAAGTAAGTTGACATTGCGAGGCATGAAATTGCAATGCATATAACATACTTTCATGATAGGGAAAAGAGAGACTGAGCCTCTAGAGGAAAATTATTTGTAATATCCTAAAAGGGACAAATAAGGCCATGGAAGGAATTGTTAGTTAACCTGAAAATTAGTTCACAAGATAACAATGATCATAAAATCCAGTAACAACACAAAAACAACAAGAAGCATACCAAAGCCAATGAAATAGTTCATTTTCATTAATATGTGTTAACATAAACATATACCATAAACAATGAAAGATTAGTCTCATAATCATTCATGACATATGCATGAAAATGCATCGGCTCTAAGAGCTTCATATATTAAGTGAAATTCCTAAGATACACAATTACAATGTTGCCACACTAGACCTAATAGTGGAACATTTAAGTCACTACTTTCTCTTGGAAAGAAAGATCTTCTCTCCTATGCCAAAATAGAGAGGCTAAGGTGAAAAGTCCAAAATTCATTTCTCTTGATCTATGAGGGTGTATTTATAACAAGTGATGTGAGTATCCACCTCCCATATAACTCTTAACCTCCCTCATGACTCTTCATATTGTATTATGACTTTTCAAATTCCTACATTACCTTTGAGCTTCTCCATGACTTTAAAACATTCTAGTGACTTTTCACATTCCATATAGGACCATTGGTCTTCCAAACATTTTTACATTTTCTCATTTTTAGAAATTACATAATTACATTCTACAAATGATGTGGAAAAATATAATGACACGTATGACTCTTATAGTGACACTGACAAGACATGACTTGGAAATGATGACATGGAATTTCATTGTGATGTGTTGAGGAGACGCTTCTCTTCCTGCTACTATCTTCACATCATCATGATAGGTATTTTGTGTACGTCATCTTCATCCTCCAAAAGGTTGAATGATAGGGAGTCTTCAATGTGATCTTGATCTTCATTCTTCTTACATAATCTAGTGCCCCTTCATCTCCTTGCTTGATGATATCTTTGTGATTTTAGCTTTACAAGTGTCTTCTTGCATGATCTCCTTGGCATCCTCTTTGAGAATCATCCTGTCAAGTAAAGATACTAGCATGTTCAAATTAAATTTACTCATGATAAGATGACATCAATCCAAAAATATCATAATCTAGCTTGCTCTTCATGCAACATACTGATTGTGCTAGGAGAATGTGAAAGATTGAGGAGGAGGCTCGGGATTGTGGAGTGTGGAAGAATAGGAGACAACGATAAGGGCTTATGATATAGGATTGCATACTATGCAATGTCGCAAATCTAGGGAGGCAAGATTTCATAGTTGAGGGAGTTAGAGATGCAATGAAGCAAGCTTGTTCATTGTGATTGTGAAATGAACAAATATTGGAGGTAGGGGCTGCACAGTGCGTAGTTGCAAAATGTAGGAATGACTGAATGGGGCTTGTGACTGTATAGTGTGTAGTTCAATAAGGCAAGAGGATGGGTGGTTGATCATGAAATTTATGAAGACAATGATGTTTTAGAAATTGGCTAAGTGTGGGATTAGTAAGGAAAAAGATGAGACCAAAACATGTAATAGGACTTGACCATGATCACACACTCATAAATGATAAACCACATGAAAATGGAACATTTCACACACATAATCATCATGCATCCATTGAAATGAAAATAATACAACACTTACCTCCAAGTGCGAAAATTTAAATATACTTTGGGACGCAAGTGTTGATTGCAACAAGAAAATGTGAAATTCTTTGGGAATATATCTAATGCATATCTCTAGGATGGATAGATCCCATTTGTATACGAGAAAACAACAAATTTTATTTTTAAAGATGTGTTATAACTCCCTTTCATAAAGAATGACAATTGTGATACTAATAGTAAGTGAAAATGACACTTGAAAAATGTAAAGGAAGTGAAAGTAACACATGTGAAAGCTCAAAAAAGAAAAGTGACACTCGTGAAAGTGAAATCAAGCAAAACAACAGTCAAAAAATTGAAAATGACACTTATGAAAGAAAAATCACATAAAATAATGGTACAATTGCGACTAAGAGTGAGAGAGACAACCATATGGAATTGTGCATTGGTTGTCCATAGGGATTTCATAGTGCAATAAATTTATGAACAATGCATTCATTAACACCTAAGATTGCACATTCAATTTCACTGGGAATTGCGTAGAGACTATCGTAAATAACTACATAGTCACTGGATCTAGGGACTACACAATCACTATCTCCGAAGACTACGCAAGAACTGTCTTCAAGGAATACATAATGGCTATCTTCAAAGAGAAACATTGACTATTGAACTTGCTAGGAAGAGGTGCACTTGTGGCTGCATCAAAAGTTAAGTTTGTGTAAGCAAGTGACCTCAATAGTTAAAATCTCACAAGAAGACATCATCCAATCATGAAGTGACTATCATAAACTTGGAATGAAAGATCATAAGATCACAAGGAGGCTCCAAAATTCAAGTGTAGGCCCAATTTTGGAGGGTGTTTGTTGCAACAACAACATAGTAAGCTCCAATCAAATTATCGTAAAAATATATCGATGGAGGTTTTGTTCACGACAAAAATGCCATAAAAATACTAGCCGCACTTTGAGGAATAATTAATAAGCTTGATCCATAAACATAACCAAGATGAATAATGAACACTTATATCATCATGCATCCATTCAAATATCTATCAATGTTTATCTATGGAATGAACAATATCCGCACCAACAAGAATCCTTCAAGGATTTCCTCTACTCATTCCTCCATTAAAAAACAAGAGAAAGTTTCAGAAATTTGACTTTTCCTAAGTAATTTCTCCCCTAATCCATCCATGAGAAAATGACAGGAAAATAATATCTATTTATAGAAGATTTTATCAACTTCTTCTACATTAAAATATTTATAGAAGAGTTTATAGACTACCTCTACATTACAATATTAATCTTCTAGACTGAAAGCACCTCATCTAGCCTATAGATTGGGAGTTGGGGAAGTCAATATTTTAAAATTGATTAATATATCATATAAATAATGAGAATAATTAGTGTTATAATTATAAATATCAATTTACACAACCCATTGAAAATATCCAATCTCCAAAAATGAGTGAAATAGGAGGATTTGGAAAAATATGAGGGCAATAGGAGGGAGTTCGGCACAACATACAACCTCCAAATTCCTTTCAAAACACATTGAATTTTTTAAAAGTCTTCAAATGTCACTAGGATTCTTCTAGACATGGTGCATCAACCCCAAAGTAAGTATCCCCTATCCCTTAAATATCATTCAAGGGTTATCTGTTTCAAAAAAAAATTATGATCAAACCATAAATAATTCTTGAAGACGCAATTCCTTGTATGTGAACGATTCCACAGACAAATTCATTGTGGATGTTAAAGCATTGCCCATATTGACATGTGAACTAATAATGTACCCTCCAAAACCCTCCAAGGTTAGCCATGTGGACTTCTAAGGTTCAATTTGGTGGTGTATAAGGCTTCTTCAACAACAAACAAGTCAGTTTTCGCATTAGGGGTATAAATCCCAAGCTCAAGATGTAATTCCAACAAATACTTTAACCCTTTCAAAATAGGTGTATAACAATCCTTCAACAACAAAAAAGTTGGTTTTTGCAGTAGGGGTCTATCACCCAAGCTCCATATGTAATTCCAACATATAGTTCAACCCTTTCCAAAAATATTTTAATACATGCCAAAAGGTCAATTTAGTAATAGTCTGGGTTCCAACATCACATAGATGTAGAGGGATATAATTTTAATTGTTTTTTGCAACATTATTTATACCTTAATGTAGTATAGTTTTCTATCATACAAATGTATTTATGGTCGAAATAAGGCATTTTCTATTTGGTTCATTTTAACTCGATTTGATGTATTTAAAATGAAATTCCTTATTACTATACATTAAGTATTGGCAACTATTCTTTCTGAAATTCTACTCCTTATTACTATATGTCTAGTATTGGATACTACTCTTAGTATCTTCCAGTATGGGTATAAATTTCTACCATACTCCACTTTTATTCATGAACATGCATGCTCTATTCAAGTATCTCATTTATATTAATTGCATGTCCTATTCTAGTATCTCCTTTACATTATTATTATTATTTTTAAGTATTGACTACTAGTCTTAGTATCTTCTAGTATGGGTAGAAATATCTATCATACTTATATGTATTAATGAACATCCATGCTCTATTCCAGTATCTAATTTATATGAATTTTTTTCCCTTTGATTTTGGTATCGGATATGGGCATTGTAGTGCATCTATCTCCCAATTTTTCCATTCCTTCATATTCCATTATCTTTGTCTGAAGTTGCAAAAATATTTGAACCAACCAATGAATACCATTCATATTTCTAGCAATAACAATTTTGCAGTAATTATGTTAGTTATTTTTGGTTTCACATCATCCTCACCATATGAAGTGTAACTTGAAGATAAATTGAGCAAACGCATTAGAAAATATATACTTGCCCCATATCCAGTTTAATTCACATGGTGCAACTCATCAAAATTAGTAATTTAGTGCCCAAAAATGATGTGTAACAATTACAATATTTATTATATAATATAAAGTATTACTCCATTAATATTATGTAAGATTCAAAATGGATAAATAATCAAAATATATACAAACTTTCAATGTTCTAATTGAAATACTAGCAAGTGAAACACATAACACAAGGGATATAAAAAAGATGCATCCCATATTTATACTATTAATTATTGATGGTACTTGAAATAATGATTAACCGTGAAACCCCCTGCCAAATGGAATGCAAAACTTCTTAATAGGACTAAACTAAAACACTGAAGAAAAATTGTGGACCTTGAATGGATCCACTAGACAAAGTCAATCTAGGGTTTTCATCCCGGGGACCAAACTAGAACTGACCTCGCCAAGTTCTCAACAAAACATAATGGGATAGGAAAACTAAAGATGATCCAAATGCTTATCTCCTCTCCCTTTTTGTTGGCTCGATGGACTTTCTATATTGCTTTATTTTATTATTTTCCCCATGAAATGAAGGAAAATACTAGGTACAATTACCATGGGAAAATACAACGGTAAATACCGTGGGTAAATTCTATCCATTTTGACCATATCAAGAAAAGGGAATATTACAAATCTTCCCACCCTAATATTTCTTGCCCTCAAGAAATCCACTTCTATCCACAACAAAAGCATTATACATTAATAGTAGGATCACATACAAAACAATGTGTTATCTCATGTCTCCATGCTACATTATCAAGACTGGATCCTTCTATACTTGGATATTAAAGAATATTCTGACCAATATTGCCCTTAATAGATTCCAATGCCACCTAAGTGCTATGACCTATGGGTTATGATACCACCTCGTCCCTCCATCATTGTTTGTGCATAAGAGCCCAAGTTGTAATATGCCCTTGGATAAGAGTACCCTCCTAGGAATTATCCCATTAATAAAGTTCCAACTCATAATATCTCAGCAATCCATCACATGGGAAGGATCTAAACAATGAATTCCTGCACATGGAATATGTCTACTATGTTGATAATGATTGATGCCCAACTAATGTTGCTCCACCTAGCCACCCAATGTGATCCATTTGGAGAACTCTTCCCTGCTCTCCCTAATGTATAAAGGTGGGTTTGTAGTTTTGTAGTGTTGCAAGTCCTATCTATGTATTCATGTAAAGGGCTTCTCTGGAGCTCCCAATTTTACTCCTCTTTCTACCTTGTGAGGGACTTGAGTCATTCATCAACACTAGACAATTTGATAGCTGATTCAACACATACCCCTATGAGCTCCTCAATTTTCTTGTTTTCCTTTAAGATAGTCTGTCTTCACCTCAACATCATAAGATCTATATTAAAATTCTTGATCTTTTCCTGAAAGTCATCTACTAGAAATTTTGGTGCCCAGTTGAATGTCTTTGTATCTGTTTGCACCAGATGCTCAACTATCACAGTTCCAACTTGAAACTTTCACCGGCCCTCCAAAAATGGATCATCCTACACATTACTTTTGTTATGCTCCCCTTTATGTTCATGTTCATCATGGTGGTTCACTACTAATGGTTCCTAAATAAAGTATTCCTAGATGTCTTCCCCCTGGCCTTCTCCACCTATAGAGACAATCTATTATTCACCTTCTCCAGCTGTCGAACATGGATGCATTTGTGCATTATTATATACACTGAGTTCTTCATATTCTTCATGGATGTCCCTCTGGAAATCTATGGACTCCTTTGTATAGGATTCTACCACACCATGCACTTCTGAATGGTTTTCATCCTACAAGTCTCCCTGAATAACATCACATTGTTTCTCATGATCTTTACTTAAATTCTCAAACTCTTCATTGGTGCTCTCTATGAGAATTTCACCTATCACGACAACTGAAAATTATTTTCCTAATTGTTAATTTATTTAACAATTTATTTGCAGTTTTCTACTAAAAATACCAAATAATTCAGACTGTGATTTTCACAACTAAATATTGGAAAAGAAAATATCGTTGGAAATTGAGAAAATATAGCACACACACAAAAAAGAAAATTACACGGTCATTTCTCGACAACTTTCCTCGGAAAAACCCAAATTGGGAAAACTAATGTAGAATCTGAGGGTTTTATTATTATGCAGCAGTGATAAATTATGAGTACAATAATCTAGATACCGAAATCTGGCTATCTTACAGAAAAAATACTAGCAAAAATATCTAGAGGGAATTTACCCTCACTCTAGACAATTCCGACACTGGACTACCTCTGAAAAGAAAGTCCTCCAATTGGGACTGCACAGGCTCTGCGTCAACTTGATGTTGCCTGCTACAACTGCTTCAAGAACTGACTTTCATTCTATTCATCTTGTCTACTGTTGACTAGGAAAACATCTCTTAGACACTCTAAAACCTTTGCCGAACTTCTCAGACTGAAAATGTCTTCCTTCCTAGTAAATCAAACTACCTTCTTGAGGCTTTGTGTTGCCTTTGTGCATCTTCCTAGAGAAATATCAGCCTAACTACAAATGCACTCGGTGGATCTAGAAAAATTCCTCTAGCTTCATTGTCCCTGCCCCTCACTGACTTTTCTTCCTCATTGAAGCCCGAACTCTCCAGCAACTAACTGTCGCTACTCTAGAAAATTGAATTCTCCCAGTGTCTCTGGTGTATTCTCCAAGTGCCCATCGACTTCTTCTCATAATCCTCTGTTGGAGCACTAACGAACAAGATTAAAACTTAATCAAGGACTAGGATCATCTCGAAGTCAATCCGTGTGAGTTTCTAGACTAATATCACCTTGACTTAATTATTTCCTATTAATTAACAAGTTTTCCTAAGTTTAGACTTATGAAACATTAAAAATATAGGTTAATAATCTAATTAAGTCATATCTATGGGAAACTTCCAGAAACAATTTCTGGGTTTTGTAGATCTCATGCATTTTAGCCTCTCCACTGAATTTCAGGGCTCGAACACATCTTATACTAGAAAAAATAACACTCCCTCTTAGCAAGGATTGTGTTCTAGTGCTGTAGATCCTGCCACAACACTCTGTCTCTGTATCATATCTCGTCACACTGTTGATTTCTAGTTGCTACTACCCACCAACCACTATACAACTCTGATGTTGCATTTGTGTTGCTATTGACACTACAATATTACTGCCAACACAACATCTCCACTACAACTCCCTCTCATCTGTTGTTGTTGCAACTATAACTACTATAACTAAGAATCATCCAAATACTTAATCAACCATGTTCAGTGTGATTCATATGTCTCCTAAGTCCTGACTACTACTAGTATCTACATTTCCTCTAAATAATTTGTGTTGTTGACAACTTTGGACTGAGCCAACTGCTCTGCTATCAACACTACTCTACGCTCCTAAGCATCTAACTACTACTAGTCTACAATTTTCACTCTCGTACTCAATGCATTAACTTCCACTGATCCATCCTACTACTAAATACTATGGGCTCCTGTTTCTAGGTAATGATCCATGAGGTGGACTCCTCAAGGACCTTGCCCAATATTTGTAACTCTATGGGGCTATAACACTAAATAACCCCACCCCACTCCTCGAGGTATGTCTGTGAACATAGAAAACTCTTATCTACTCATACCACTGCTGCTACCACTCTACTAATGCTTCCATTCTGCTGCTGCAACTCCTATAATAATTTATATGATCTCCAGAGATCCTGAAGTGCTCGCATCAACAGGGTTGTCCCCTCTGAAGCTACACTCCCTCTGAGTCACAATTTCCCATTTGGAAATCTATTTGTTCCCTCCTAGCAACTCACACTATACTCTTGCACTAGAAATCACACTGTGAAGCTCTACGTTGGGAATATTCTGGCTAAAATTGCACCTACATACTGCAACTTGTCAATCTGTATTGTATGTGTCACTGCAACAAGCTCTGCAACTGTCACATGTGTATTCACTACAAATATATTTTTAGTTGTCATCTAAGTGATTGACAGAACTGTTGACACTAAATATGCTACTATGATAAAATGGGATCCTATAACAAAGATGATGGTCCCACTGCAACAATCTAGAAATGATATGACTGATCTCCTGGTTGCAATTTTGATGGACCCTTCCCATCTGGCACGCTAGAATCTCATACTCCTCCTAGATCTGGTGCCCCATTATATCTTTCTAAGCCTATTCCCTAGTTGGGGCCCTTCCTTTCTTTAAAATTCACACTAGACAACTCGCACTTCCTTTAGAACCTGCCTCTAACAACTCTAATTCGATATTCTACCCATATCTAAATTTTGGGTAACTCACATGGCCTCCTCTCGTAATCTCGTATGGTCATCCCTGTAGAGCTACAAAATATGGAAACTCAAAATTGCAGAAAAAAACCTCGAAAATATCCCTCTTTCCCTCTGCTTGGCTGCTGGAACTACTATTCGTACCGTACTTGAGTGAGAGAATCTACTCATAGCTATTGTCAATCTACAACCAAAAAATTGGACCTCTAAAACTCGAAGTCCCTTGAGACAAATTTTGCCTCTAATGTGTGCGCATTTCTCTTTCCACCCGATGCGGATTTTGCTGCTGCAAAACCTTCTGCATCCAATGAAGGAATCTGCTCAAAGAAAATCTAAGATTTTTCTACTCCCTCTGATTACTGGAATCACTAACCGGAGAAACTTGACTCTTCTGCAACCATGCAACTGAAAATAAAACTATTGCCCCATCAATTCGGCCTAGTTGTCTAAACATTGCATAGCCTCAATATTTTTTGGCCTACTACTCCTTCTCAGTAGAAAAATTTGTCCTCCACTTCTAAGCTTCCCCACTAACCACTCATGCTATGATACCATCAACAAATTTCATCTATCACAACAAATGAAAATTATTTTCCTAATTGTCAATTTATCTAACAATTTATTTATAGCTTTCTATGGTAAATACCAAATAATTCACACTGTGATTTTCAAAAATAAATATTGTGGAAGAAAATGGTGCTCGAAGCTGAGAAAATCTAGCACACACACACACATAAATTTTACACAGTTATTTTTGGACAACTTTCCCTAGAAAAACCCAACTTAGGAAGACTAGTGCAGTAGTTGAGGGTTTTATTATTATGCAATAGTAAGAAATTTTAAGTACAATAATCTAGATGTTGAAATCTAGCTATCCTATAGAGAAAATACTGGGAAAAGTATCTAGAGGGAATTTACCCTAACTCTGGGAAATTCTGACACGGGACTACCCTCAAAAAGCAAGTCGTCCAACTGGGCCTATGTAGGCTCTACGTCAACCTAATGCTTCCTGCTCCAACTACTACCTAAACTAGCTGCTAGTCTAGGCTTCCTACCTATTATTGACAGGAAAAGTGTCTCTCCGACACTCTAGAACCTCTACCCGGCCTTTGGAACTGAAAACGTCTTCATGCCCAACAAATCAAATTTCCTTCTTGAGGCTCTATGCTCCCTCTATGAAACCTCCTCAAGAAATCTTAGCCTTTCTACAAATGAACTCGTTGGATCTAGAAAACTTCCTCCAGCCTCACTATCCCTACCCTTCATTGACTCTGCTTCTTCACTGAATCTCGAACTCTGTGGCAACTAAACGTTGTTACTCTAGAAAATTTAATTCTCCAAGTGTCTCTAGTGTATTCTCCAAGTGCCCATCAACTCCTTCTTATAATCCCTTATTGAAGCACCAATGGCCAACATTAAAACTTAATAAAGGGCTCATATCATATTAAATTTTATTTGTGTGAGTTTCTAGACTATTCTCACCTTGAATTAATTAATCCTAATTAATTAACTAGACTTCCTAAGTTTAGACGTAGGAAACATTAAAAAAATAGGTTAATAATATAATTACGTCATCTCTAGGTGGAATTTGCATAAACGATTTCTGGGTTTTGGATATCTCATGCATTCTAGCCCCTCCAAAAAAATTTGTGGCTATAACAAAACTGATGCTACAAAAAAATGACACTCTCCTGAAAATCAATGGACCCAACAATCGAAGACCCCCCATGATATGAAGGAATACCCTCCTATTTCGTCATTGTTTCCTCCTTCCTATCACCTAGGAATGAATGGTTAGGTTCCCATGGTATTTTGCACATAAAGCATATACCTTTCCTTCTTGGTTCATTTTTTATGTAGGCTTTACTTCCTTTTCTATTACTTCCTCCATCGATTCTTCTAATCTCCTTCTTAGTCAACACAATTCTAAGCAATTTTATGTTTTTCCTAAGCAAATTCTCAACTATAGCATAGGTGGTTGGTGACACCATTTATTCCTTCCTCTAAGTGGTCAACAATTTGGCTCTTAGTATCATGCAAATGTCAACATCTCCTTCTAAGGATAGGGACACAATATTTTGCATGCTTGTTTTGACATGGTCGGGATGAGCTGATGTAATGATGGTGTAAACATTTTGGAGCAACTAAAATAGTATGTCGCCACATTCCATATTCATCATGAATGTTCCAAAGCTAAAATTTACCATGAGTTTTAGAATTTGTGCCACTTCTCAAAGGTAGGAAGCATAATTTTGTTGAACCCTTGAAGGATTTCTACTATCAACTACAATATATCCCTCAAGGTATCTTTATTACCAGCATAGGTCCATATTAAGTACGTATCTAACATGAGCCGAGAGGCATCAAATTTATTCATGTAAAAACCTTTTTAGAGTACAAAATACAATGTCTTATTTTTCATTGTTTAAATTGTATTTTTGAAATCTAAATAAAGTATATATAGGAACAGATAAAAACTTTAACCATAAAAACTTAATTTATTTTTCTATATATAGATATATATGAAGTCGGTATTGACATAAATTAGCTAACATAGATCTTCAAATATTTTATTTAAATCTCTTGTTGAAATATTTTTGAAAAATATAAGATTTAAACATCTCATTCACACATTATTTTTTACCTGTAATTACTTTATAGCATATTAATTTTTTTAATTATAGTCAACATTATTTTTCTATTTAGAACATAATTTTTTATTTTATTTTAAAGGGGCACGAATAGATGGAAAAAATTACACATCCCCTCATACTAGGCTATATAATGAGCCTCTCAACTCAATAAGCTGGTAGTGGTGATGTTAAAGCTATGATTTCACTGAGATAAGAGACAATTGTCAGCTTGACCTCTTCAAAAGGATGCTCCTAGAGTTTGGGTTATATAAATGCAAGCGTCGATGGCTTGAGAGCGAAACTGATTTGATCCATTTAGCCTGCCCCACCCTGAATGGACACATGTCTAATTCCTCCAACCTATGAGGATATATGACTGACATTGTTTGTTCCAATTCAGATCCAAGTGTGAAGATATTAGCCCCTCTTCCCTGTCCTTCCTTCATTTCGCATGGGTGCTTATGTTGCAAAATGACACATATTGTTTTCAAGAATGGTCTACTTCTTTGACCATTATTTTTGTCTAAGGAGGTATTGGTGTGTAAAGGACCATATATTCTCACTACTTCCTCAAGAAGTTTCTGTGTGTTTTCTAGGGTCTCTTCGAGACAACCCATCTTCTCACATATCAAAGAAGGAAAATATGTTGGAATACACTAATTCTACATAAAGATATTACATAAAACATTACTATGCCTCCACAAATTTTGGCCTTGTTGAAGCAACACTAGAAAATAACTTCCCAACCTTTCAACAATGACTATACCTTCCAAGCAAACATGAATCTTTCCAAATAGATAAATATAAAATAAATAACATGGGGGAACTTCTTTATTTATAATATAACTGAGTAAATTTATACATAAGAGGAAGATGTTCATACATAATAAATTTCCCCACCATAAAATTGTAACCTTCGACTAAGTTTTTCCAAGATCTTGATCTTCTCATCACTGGAAGAACATAATTTTGGTTCTTGTCATATTAAATAAAACTTCCTCGGACACCTAAAGGGGCTCCATGGCTAACTCAGTTGCAGGTCACTGTGGGGTCTCTATTGCCCTTCTTGAAATTTATGTGGATACTCTTGAGGCCGACGACTTTCGAAACTCTCACATGTGAGATCTGGTGAGCTCTACGACCTTCGTTCCTTATGCTTCAATGATCTTATATGTATCATACCATATTGTGAATTGATACAGCCAAATATATTATGCAACTAGCTCACAAATAGATAGATCAATGACTTAAAAATTATCCTCTTCAAGGGGGAAACCTCCTTTACATTACATAAATGAAAAATTCTTGGATGACTCAAATGAATAAACCTCATTTCTATATATAGGAGTCTAAGGGATCACAACATAATTAGAGCCTACATAACAATAATAATGTAAGGGAACAAAAATAATGATAGTGGGCTTCTATGAGCACAATAATAACAATATGGGGACTACATGGGCACAACAATAACAATAAGGGGATACACTAGTATTATAGGGACCTAACATGCCCCTATCCTTAAAAAAAATGTTGTCCTCAATGCTTGAGTAGTTTTGGATACTTCTGTATAAAATTCTCATCCTCCCATGTGGAATCTTCAGTGGGTAAGTTCTTCCACTTGATGAGATACTCTGAAATTGATTAATCTCGTAGTTGTCAAGTTCTTGTTTGGGTGACTACTTCAGGTTCCAATATGATTTTTCCTTCCTCGTCAAGTTCTGGAAATATTGTTTGAACTAGGAGCTTGTCACCTATAACCTTCTTTAAGCATGAAACATGGAAAACTAGGTGCACTCAGGAAGATACAAGAAGATCCAATTTGTATGCCATAGTAACAATATTTTACAACGCCTTGTAAGGACAATAATACTTTGGTGATAATTTTTTATCCTTCTTATCTTTCTTGAGGGACATTTTTTTGTATGGTTGTAGCCATAAAAATACCCAGTCAACTACATCAAAACTTCCTTTTCTACGATGTTGATCTTCCTGTTCTTTCATTCGATTCTGTGCCAAAGTGAGGCTATCCTTTAAGAGTTGGAGAATTTGTTGTTGATGCTTGATGTGATATTCCACTGCTTGAACCTTCCAATTTTCTCTTAAAGATGATGTGATGGAAAGTGGATGATATCCATAATGTACCATAAATGGGGTCATTTTTGCTGTAGTATGGAAGGAAGTGTTATACCACCATTCAGTTGAAGGAAACCACTTGACCCATTGTGCTTTCTTATCAGATACAAAGAAATAAAGATATCCTTCCAAACATCTATTCATTGTCTCATTTTTCCTATCAGATTCAAGATGATATGATGAGTTATGATCTAATTGAGTACCAAGGAAAGAAAATAATTTCATCCAAAATTTTTGAGTGAAAATGAGATCTCTGTCATTTACAATCATCGTTGGGCTTCCATGTACCTTTTGAATTGTTTCCATAAATTCAGTAGCAATTGTACTGGCTTTAAATAGATGAGATAATGCACAAAAGAGTGCATACTTGGTAATTCTATCAACTACCACCATGATGACACTCTTTCCTTCAGACTTGGGTAAACCTATGATAAAATCCATTGAAAACTACTCCCAACATTGAAATCGAATGGATCAAGGTTGTAACAGATATGGGGTCTTAATTTTGTCAAATTTATTTGGTTGGAAAACCAAGCATTCCACCACAAACTTTTGAATATCATATTTAAGGTCATCCCAAAAAAATTCCTTCTTGACCCCCTCGTAAGTTTTTAAAAATCCTGACTGCCCTCCTATGGGAGAGGCGTGTTTTTCCAAAAGAATATTTTGTTTCAGTTCAGAATTCTGACAAAGATATAAGCAATCTTTGTACCATAATGAATCATTTTTCCATCTAAATGTATCAGATGTACTAGGATCTTGTTGCAACTTTTGAATGAGTGTCCAAACTTCTTCATCAGTATTCCATTCATCCCTTGCTTTGGTTATCGAATTTAGTTGGATAATAGAAATGGAACAAAGAAAGGCTTCCACATCCTCATCCTTTCTTAAGAGTGCATATGCAACAACATTTTGCTTCCCTTTTTTGTAGATGATTTCAATGTCATAACCCAATATTTTTTTGACCCATTTTTGCTGCTCTTCTAAAGATAATCTTTGTTCCAAAAATTATTTAAGGCTATCATGATCTTTTTTTACCATGAAGTGTCTTCCCATTAGGTAAGTTCACTATTTCTTTAGTGCATGTAGTATGTCCAATATTTCCTTCTCATAATTATGTTTGTGTAAATACTTTCCTTTGATTCAACGACTTTCAAATGCAATGGGTTTTCCTTCTTGCATTAAAACAACACCAATTCCATTTCCTGAGGAATCACATTCCACAATAAAAAATTTTGTGAAGTCTGGCATAGCTAAGACCGGTGCTTGGTGCATTTCCTCTTTAAGATGTTCAAAGGCCTGAATTGCTTTTGGAGTTCAAGAAAATGCATATTTCTTTAGTAATGTCGTTAGAGGTGTTGCTATTCTCCCATAATTCTTAACAAACTTGTGATAATACCCTGTCAACCCGAGAAATACTCGTACATGATTTATCGTTGTGGTGATTTTCCATTCCTTAATTTATTTAATTTTGTGAGGGTCTACCTTAAAACCCTGATGAGATACAATATGACCCAAATATTACACCTCTTGTACTCCAAAGAAACATTTGGAGGATTATACATATAATTGTTTCTCCTACAATAGTTTAAGCACCCTATCAACATGATGAATATGATCCTTCCAATACTTGTTGTAGATTAGTATGTCATTGAAAAAAACTAACACAATTTTTTTAAGGGTTCAAAAATGCAATTCATCAAACCTTTAAATGTAGAAGGTGCATTTGTAAGGCCGAAATGCATGACCAAAAATTTGTAATGACCCTTATGAGTTCTAAATGTTGTTTTCAGAATGTCTTTAGTCTTCATTCTAATTTAATGATATTCCAAACAAATATCTAACTTGGTGAAGTAAATTTCCCCATGTAATTCATCTAATAATTCATCAATGACAGGAATGGGAAATTTATTTTTAATAGTGAGCTTTTTGAGCTCCCTATAATCCGGACACATGCACCATGATCCATACTTCTTATGCATCAATACTACTAGAGCCAAAAAAGAACTTTGAATAGGTTGAATTATACCAGCCTTCAGCATTTCTTCAATCATATGTTCAATTTCATTGTTTTGGGCATAAGGATATCTGTTAGGTTTGATGTTTGGAGGAACAATTCCTAGAATAAAATTAATAGCATGATCATGATCATGAATAGGTGGGAGGCCTTTGGGAGTCTCAAATACCTTGGAATGATTATCCAAGACTTTTTAGAGATTTGGATAAATAGATGATTTCGATTTTTGAACCTCTAGTGAGCATAATTGTGAAATTACAACCCATTGTTATTTATTTAGAAGCTTTGTCATTCCATTAGATCTAATTATATTTCCTAGCTTCCCTACAACACCCCTTAATTCAACTTCCTTTCCTTCCCAAAAAAAATGCAAAAAAATTTCTTGAAAATTAAAAGTTATCGTACCCAAAGATTGTAACCATCGGACTCTTAGTACAACATTAGCACCACCCATTGGAATAGAGAGAATTTTATTACTCAATACATATTCCCCCATGGTTAGCTTGATATTATGGCACTTTCCAGAGAAATTTATATTTCCTCCATTTGCAACGATCACTTGACACTCTGATTCTGGGTATAGGAGGCAATTCAATTCCTTGTCTCTCTTACAGTGAATAAAATTATGGGTACTACAGAAATCAATCAGCACTATTACCTTTTTCTTCTTCATATCTCCTTCTATCTTGAGAGTTTGAGGAGTGATAATTCCTCCCAATGCACTGCAAGATATGGTCAGTGTCACACGGAATCTGTCAAGGGTGCGGACACGACTGACCTTCCTAGAAGTCTAAGACATTCTAATGACAAACAAGACAAAATGGAGTGATCTTTCTCTAAATACACCTTTTACAACATGAAAACTACAAGTGTTTAGGCTTACCTTATTCCAAAACGCTGTTGTTGAAGTCCGTTCTTGACGATCCGGATGAGCTCCTCCTTCAAGTCAATTCCTGCAACCACAAACAATCAAACAATTACCAAGCACTTGGATTTCATATAATAAAACATATATTCAACATGCAGACCAAGGAACACATGAAATAACTCATTAACACAAGCTATTGAGAAAAATAAACCAGTTTGTATTAATAACGAAACAAAGAAACTCTTACAACCTGGCCTTGGCGTTGTGCAAGTTCCTCCCAGGGTCCATCAAGGGTTTTCCTCTACTTTGACAAAGCTCACCCTCTCCCAAGTAGAATCAAGTGAAGACAATCTCTCCTCACAAAGGCTCTAATGGAAGACCTAAATCCTGCAGCATTTACCCAAAGAAAATGTATAGCTCCAACCTCCTCTCCTTCTGGCTCAATGCCTTTATTTATAGTGCTGTAAAGAGGTTATTCAGGTCCACTATCAATGGGATCATCCCCCTCTTTGGGTGGGATAGCTCCCTTATTGATGGGATAAGTTCCCTCTTAATAGAGATACATGAACCAACTGGAGGCGCATCCATTTCATCAAACCGACCTCTAGAATGTTCTAGAAGTAACCACAAGTAACTTTTTCAAGATAAAACTCGCACATTTTGCCTTTTACAGAGGGACGCACCTGTCCTTTAACATACAGAGCGTCCATGGACGCAGATTTTGTGAACATGGTCAGCGTCCCCGCAGGTAAGGCTAGAGAGAACCTGCGACCCCAGAGATAAACATAGTTTTTACAAGACTTTCTCTCTTCTTTGAGTTTGAGATGGATAACAGAGGCATGAGACTTGCCTAAGAGGGTAGCATGACTGTTGATTTGAGCCATACTAACTGTAAGTAGTCAAGGTGACATTTTTTAGTGTAACAGATTGCCCCCTAAAGTGCGAAGCCTGGAATAGAGTAGGGTTTTGTAATTCTAGGAAGGGTGAAGCGCTTTATCATTTCAAGGATTGTCTTGTGGATGGCCTGGTTGGAACCTGCAATTTTCAACACAAAATACATGGATAAGATTATATCATCACTGAGGTAGGCATTCCCATACTCAGATTCAAAACTTTAACTAATGGACTAACTATTCTGATACAGGAATGATCTTGCAGTGCATCATTTTAATAGACTTTTGTAGACACAGTATGGACGCAGCCATCTGTTTATGATTAGTCTACATAGATAATGAATACAAAACTCCTCGCAGCCTGGATGGTAGAAACTAGATCCAGGGTCTTCACTTCTACTTCCCGAATTGGTACGATTCTAGCCATGTGATTAAATGATTCGATGTCGAACATGGTAGAAACCACTTGATTACCAGTCAATGATGTAAACTGTTAACAAGCGTGAGAGAAACCACCAGTAATGTCAATGGTTCTCAAAGTACCAAGCACAACCCGTGAAATGTGAATAGATGTTTTGATGTCGAACACTTCACGGAATCCTTTGATCGAAAGTCAATGATGTAAACTGACGTCAAAGGCGAGAAACCTGCCATTGATGCATGCAGACTTCAAGGTACTGTCGATTCCTAAGTCATCTTTCTAGATAATGTGTCGATGTCGATAGAAAGCGACCCGTTGCAGGCAAGCCCGCAACACGAAATCATTGTTCAAGTTGAAGAAATGTTGCTGTAAGGACTGACTCAGGGATGGTCAAATGGATGACAAGTATTTTGCAGATGAAAGTTTTGCTTGCAGACCTCTTGAACACATAACGACACAACAGATGGCTTGGTGACGAATAACTCAAAGTTAATCCCCGAAACCCGGTTAAAGACTTTCAAAGTGATTTGGTCAACTGTGAGGTAAAAGATTTCCCAACCCAGGTGAATGAAAAGTGTCGTGTTCAAGAGTGGTAATAAAGTTTCTTCTGAGACAAAAGGTGACAAACAGGTTCATTCTTCTCTCTTTTCCCCCACCATTTCTGGCAAGTACCTCTTTATTTTTAACAAGCTTGAGGAGGATAACATATGCTTGATTATAAGCTCATCCTTCGGACGAGTCCAACCTAGTTTAAATTCGAACCCTAGGAAGGAGTGGTTCGTTCCTGTTTGTAATTGAACAGGTCCTCTACTGTAAAAGTTTAACGAGTCCAGTATAGGAGAAACTCGGCGTTTTTCATTTTTAGAGAGTCTGAAAAAACTAAAGGAGACTCCACGTTGAACTTTTTCGTATATTTGTGTCCCTCAAGCCCGAAAAAGTATAAAATAATACCTGGGGGAACCGCTTGATCTTGCGACCAAGGAGTACTTTCATAATAGTGTCGTCAACCTGAAAAGTAAAAAGCGATCAAGGACACGTCGTTTTATTTCCTTATCGAGTTTGAAACGACAAAAACCCGGCAATCTTTTCTTGATTTTGCGGTCAGAAAAGAGCTAAAAGGGGACCGTCTTTTAATTCTGTTTTAACGAGTGTAAAAGAAACGCTCGGCAATCTTTTCATTTTTTAGGAGTCAGAAAAGGGCTTAAAAGATGACTCTAAGGTGTCACTTTTTCGTAAGTTTTAACGAGTTCGAAAAAATGATAAAAATGTACTCATGGTTTTCACTTTTTCGTAAATTTTAATGAGTTCGAAAAAGGGATAAAAATGTACTCATATGGCCGACTTTCAATTTAATTTACGAGCAGGAAAAGACGGAAAGAACTCGGCATTTTCATTTGTTTTACGAGAATGAAAAATAGCAAAATAATCTCGAGATTTTCATGAGTTTAACGAGTCTTGAAAATAACTGAAATTGACTCGAGATAGGTTTCATTTTTACAAAAGCTTGAAACAGATAAAAACTATACTTCAAAGTAGTTTCATTTTTTCACAAGCTTGAAACAGAGAGAAAACTGTGCTTGATGCCCCCTAAGCATAACTGCTAGAGCGCATGCCCCCCAGCTTCATTTCATTCAATTGGTTGGATGAAATGAAGGTTCAAGTACGAGATCATTTGAAAGACTCGACCTAAAACTATAAGAAAATTATGCAAAAACTGAAATAACTAACCTAAAAACTTAACATTTATAAGATCTCATCAATCTCTCGACTCAAGTAGAGGAGGATTTGTTTCATTTTTTAACGAGCTTGACACAGGAAAAGAACTATGCTCGGATTCGGTTTCATGTTTACGCAAGCTTGAAACGAAAAACTGTGCTTGTTATAAGTTCACATGCCCCCAGCATAATGACGCAAATCAAGGTACATGCCCCCCAAGCTTCATTGCATTCAATGAGGTGGATGGAATGAAGCTTTACTTTCAAGATCTGAGAAAGGCTCGTGGGAGTTGTTTCATTTTTTAGTGAGGTTGACACAGGAAAAGAACTATCCTCAAAACTACTCTCTACAACCTATCTAACAATAAACTCTACTCTAGAAACCTTGATTCATTTTTTAACGAGCTTGACACAAGACAAGGAACTATGCTCTAAAATCTTTGATTCATTTTTTAATGAGCTTGACACAAGACAAGGAACTATGCTCATGACTACAATCTACCTACTTAACCTACCCTTGTTTCATTTTTTAACGAGCTTGACACAAGACAAGGAACTATGCTCAAAAAGTTCGCATGCCCCCAGCATAATGATGCGAAATGAGGTACATGCCCCCCAGGCTTCATTGCATTCAACCGGCTGGATGAAATGAAGGTTTACTTTCAATATTTAACTTGAAAAGGGAGTTGTTTCATTTTTAAAGAGGTTGACACAAGAAAAGAACTATCCTCATACCTGATTCATTTTTTAACGAGGTTGACTCAGTAACAGGAACTATCCTCAAACCTGATTCATTTTTTAATGAGGTTGACTCAGTAACAGGAACTGTCCTCAAAACCCTACTTTCTACAATCTACCTACATATCCTAAAATCTAGCTGATTCATTTTTTAATGAGGTTGACTCAGTAAAAGAACTATCCTCATGCTAGCCTATTTCATTTTTTAACGAGGTTGATACAGGAAAAAACTATCCTCGTACCAACTGATTCATTTTTTAACGAGGTTGACACAGTAAAAGGAACTTTCCTCGTCAGCCTATTTCATTTTTTAACGAGGTTGATACAGGAAAAAACTATCCTCGCACACACTGATTCATTTTTTAATGAGGTTGACACAGTAAAAGGAACTTTCCTCATGACATCCAATTTCATTTTTTAACGAGGTTGAGAGAGGAACAAACTATCCTCGTTGCTCCTTGTTTCATTTTTTAATGAGCTTGACACAAGAAAAGGAACTATGCTCATGACTACCAGTTTCATTTTTTAACGAGGTTGAGACTAGAAGAAACTATCCTCGTAAGTCCTTGTTTCATTTTTTAACGAGGTCGACACAGTAAAAGGAACTTTCCTCGTACCATCCAGTTTCATTTTTTAACGAGGTTGAGAGAGGAACAAACTATCCTCGTAACATTGATCATGGCTTCCAACTGGAAGAAAGACATGTCAATGGACACACCTTGATCATGGCTTCCAAAAGGTCTTCATCCGAAGGAAGGATAGTTTTTTGGAAGGAACACACGTCAAGGGACTCAAAAGGGATAAGAACATCGTGTTCAAATAATCCCATAGAGTTTTCCATGTCAATTACCGGATCTAAATCAACAGTGAGAGGCTCACTTACATCGGTAACTGAAAACATGGGACCAGTTGCCACATAATTAACCCGTGGCAGGGTAGATACCACTTTAGAATCAGGAACATTTAGGGGTGTCATATTATTGGTAGTTGAGACAAGACTAGGGAACGAAAGCTGGTCTACAGTCACAATACTGCCATTGTGAGGGAAAGACATCACGCGAAAGAGTGTCGATACGACAGCTTTCATTGCATAAACATAGTCTCGCCCAAGGAGTAAATTGAAATCCAAGGGACCTCGAACTACCATAAGATCAACACAAACAGTTTTACCTTCCAAGGTAATAGAAAACTTAGGAAGGATCCCTAAAGGTTCACTAATTGTTCTGTTAAAAGCTTTCAGATTCTGCGTAATAGGCGCAAGCTGAGGGGAACCCAAAGCTTTTCAAACAGCTGAGGATAAAATACTAACAGAAGCACCTTCATCTACCTGAGTACGATGTATGTCCCTACCACCAGCCTTGACAATGATTTGGAAAGGGATGGAGGAAGGAAGACGAGGTTCTGTCAGTCTATTCCAATCAAAGGAAAAGACCTCAGTGCTTGGAGGGGATTCTGTAGAAACAAGTGAAATGCCACCCGGCATAGAAGAATCTGATGTAACAAGAAGAACATCAGCGGTATGAAATTTACTCTCGAAAAGGAGAGTGTGATCGACCGAATGTGAAATTGAATCGACCACTTGATCAACTAATGGATCATCAACCTGAGTGACATGAGTTTCACTCTCCAATGGGAGAGTGTGATCGACTGTACTTGAATTTAGATCAATCACTCCGTCAGTTAACGGTAGGTTGGGAGAAAGTTTACGGTAACCAGTTGGAAATTCTTGCTGTGGAACAGTAAGGTTTTCCAACAATGTTGAGGCTTCATCCATGTGAGGGCAAATGTGAGTTTGATGACTCCCTTTGCATAACTTACAAGGAAACCTAACTTTACCCTTTTTCCCAGGAACCTGACTATCACTGGTTGATGGATCAATGGAAAGTTGATGAGATTTTTCTGACCATACTTCCAAGACCTTTGGAATACCAGGACAATTGACAAGGAAGTGGTCACCCTTACAAAGCCTGCAAGGGTATTTGGGTTTACGATGCATGTCGGAATTTTCCTCAACACAACTAACACTTACATCCATGGTTGGTTGGTTGACTTCTTTCTTATCTTGCTTCTTCTTCTTCTTTTTCTTCTTCCCTTTCTTCTTCTTCTTAGCCTCCTGGTTACTAGCATCAAGGCTTTTACCAGGCGAAGAGGAAGAAATGGAGGAAGAAAAATTAGGCGAAGAAGGTAAAGGGTCAACAGAAGGTTGGTGATGTTGAGATGGTGAACTCTGTTGAGGTGAAGCATCCGGTTGAGATGGAACAATTGGAGTACTTTGGGCCAACGAAGTTGAAAATAACCATATCGGTAAACCTATTGTAAATCCAGGTAATGACAAAGTAGCCATATAAGGAGGACCAACATTTCCAAAGTAAGGAAAAGTACTAGGATTCTCATTAGGAGGGGTTCCTAGGTTGATAAATTCCGGAACATTTGCCATTATATTCAACTTCAGTGAATTTTATTAACAATTTAAAACTAAAATTAACAATTCACAATTCACACTTAACAACTAAAATTCACAATTCACACCTATGGTCTCTAAAAGTAAAAACAAACAAATTAACACGCGCTATCAAATCTAGGAGTCAAACCACACACAAACAGTAAGCTCTCCGGACCGAAAACACTAGTTGGTGATAAAGCCCAACCTCGCAGAATTCAGTACAGAAATGGCGGGTGGAACAGTTACCCCGGCAACCTGCTTAATGAATAGACCGGCACAAGTTCCTCCACTTTAACCGTCTCGAAGTGAAGTGAACCCCCCGGAAAATCCAAGTGAGTATAACCGACGTCTGCTCCAGGTACAGTGGGACCTTCCCTCCACCGTCACCTCGGTAGAACCCTAAAGATTATGGTCACTAAGGTCACCAACAGTAACAAATACACCTGGGGGAACAGTCTAAACTCCGACAGCACGCAAGGGCAGAGTAGCAAGCTCAATCCCCTTACCGGCTCCTTGACAACAATCCAAGGTTTACCGACAAGTGACCCCTGGCTCCTCGACAATGGTTAATCCGAGGTTTACCGTTTGTAATACGTACTGTCTGGCGTCGTTCCCAACGAGGGGGGAATGATCCCCTCACTGGTTCGGACACAAGCTCGTGCTTCTCCTTTAAGAGGAGCTTTCCCAGAGTGCAATTGAAACAATTGGATTTATTCTACTCAAGATAAACTATCTGTTTGGTTTTGTAGTCTTGGAGAGTTAAGTACTCACCTACTCCAAGACCCTAGCCTAAGCTATGTTGGTGTATCAGAGCCCTAGAAATGTAAAAATTACTAGATGAATTTTAATTAAGCGCCGTGTTATTAAGGCTGTTATTACTCAAAGGGGTAAATGGAGATGAAACCAATGGTGTTATGACCCGACTCAACTGAATGCAATCGAATATGATAATGCAATCCTTTCAATTCGATGAATCCTAACTAGAGTAAGGAGAGAGTTTCTATTCACTTCCAACAATGCAAAAAATTGATCATTAAGAGAAAATTTAACAAATTCTCTAATGCACTAATTTCATCAAGAAAAACTAATGCAAATCAATTCCAAACCAATTTTTATTTTTATTTTTTGTGTAAATTCAAATCAAAGAAAGCTGATCTAAATCTACGATTGATTTTTCAGAATGTAAACTATGCAATTGTAATCTATGCACAATTCACATGAAAAGTATGCAAATGTAATCTATGCACATTTTTCATTCATATTCTGAAACTGAGAACTCTAATTATGCAAATGTGATCTATGCAAGAGAATTCTCAAACACAAGATGATTCTAATGTAATCTAAGAACCAATCAAGTGCAAGTTGAGAAAATTGGGTGAGAGTTCCAAAGATCAAAAATAAAAACACTCAAAGGCGATTAACACTCATACACAATTTAGCCCCCCCCCGGCGAATGAGGGGGAAATTTTTTTTGCAAAAACAAAAGCAAAAAGATGCAAAATTGTGAAAAGACTGAGACAAACCTCCAAGTAATGATCAAAGGAAATCAAATCAAGAATTTCTCAAGAAAGAGACTCAAAACACCCAATTGATGAAAGCTAAGAGCAGGAACAAGCTTAGGTGAAGATTCTGGACAAGGGACTAATGAATCTGGGCAGAAAAAACTAAGAAAAAACAAAATTTAAGAGCAAAAAAGGCAAAAAAGGAGTTTTCCTAAATTTTTACAGGAAGACGCATGCAACCCGTTAGCACAGGTGCGGGCCCGCTCTGTGCACACAGCAAAAGTGCGTCCGGGGACGCACTGTGCAGCACTCAGAGGATGCGTCCGTCTGAAAAACTCAAGAAAAACCAAAATAAAACTAATCCTAAGCCTACCCACCCAGAGACAGAATCACAGAGCCAAAACCAGAAAAATAAACCAATTTTCTCAAAGCAAAGTTCACATAAAGGAAAAGACTTTTCTCATCAATGGAATCTATCCCCAGCGGAGTCGCCAATTTGTCGCACGGAATCTGTCAAGGGTGCGGACACGACTGACCTTCCTAGAAGTCTAAGACATTCTAATGACAAACAAGACAAAATGGAGTGATCTTTCTCTAAATACACCTTTTACAACATGAAAACTACAAGTGTTTAGGCTTACCTTATTCCAAAACGCTGTTGTTGAAGTCCGTTCTTGACGATCCGGATGAGCTCCTCCTTCAAGTCAATTCCTGCAACCACAAACAATCAAACAATTACCAAGCACTTGGATTTCATATAATAAAACATATATTCAACATGCAGACCAAGGAACACATGAAATAACTCATTAACACAAGCTATTGAGAAAAATAAACCAGTTTGTATTAATAACGAAACAAAGAAACTCTTACAACCTGGCCTTGGCGTTGTGCAAGTTCCTCCCAGGGTCCATCAAGGGTTTTCCTCTACTTTGACAAAGCTCACCCTCTCCCAAGTAGAATCAAGTGAAGACAATCTCTCCTCACAAAGGCTCTAATGGAAGACCTAAATCCTGCAGCATTTACCCAAAGAAAATGTATAGCTCCAACCTCCTCTCCTTCTGGCTCAATGCCTTTATTTATAGTGCTGTAAAGAGGTTATTCAGGTCCACTATCAATGGGATCATCCCCCTCTTTGGGTGGGATAGCTCCCTTATTGATGGGATAAGTTCCCTCTTAATAGAGATACATGAACCAACTGGAGGCGCATCCATTTCATCAAACCGACCTCTAGAATGTTCTAGAAGTAACCACAAGTAACTTTTTCAAGATAAAACTCGCGCATTTTGCCTTTTACAGAGGGACGCACCTGTCCTTTAACATACAGAGCGTCCATGGACGCAGATTTTGTGAACATGGTCAGCGTCCCCGCAGGTAAGGCTAGAGAGAACCTGCGACCCCAGAGATAAACATAGTTTTTACAAGACTTTCTCTCTTCTTTGAGTTTGAGATGGATAACAGAGGCATGAGACTAGCCTAAGAGGGTAGCATGACTGTTGATTTGAGCCATACTAACTGTAAGTAGTCAAGGTGACATTTTTTAGTGTAACAGTCAGACTCATTTCTTCTTTCTCTAGGGATGGTTCCTGGTGTATATCCTCTTCTTATGAATTTTCTTGTTCATTTTCTTCCTCCTCTTCACAATCTATGTAAATTAACTTCTTCTCAACACACTTATGACCTTTAGTGTATTTTCTATCTTAACTATAGAAAATCCCTTTTGCTCATTTTTCTTCCAATTTTTGTGTTGTCAAAATTGTAGGTTGTGGAAGGCTAGGAGTAGCAACACTTCCATATTTATAGTTGTGAGTGGTAGTCTTCCTTGTTGCCATAATTTTTATTTCAATTTTTCTTGCCAACCTGAATGCCTTCTCCAATGAATTAGGTTCCAAATGCAAACCTCATGTTGGATGTGTTCTTTGCCATTGAACCCTTTCGTTTGATATTTATCAATTGGCTAAATAAGGTGTTTCTCTTTGTATCCACATAATGTGCTATCATTTAATCCATAAAATTAACCAAGTGACAAGTGGTTTATGAGAACAAAGCCATCAATACCATACAAACTGATTTGGTTCTAAATATAAAGTTGCAATGCGTATCTTTTGTGTGTGCTGCACATTATGGAGATCAAAATATTGCTCCATCTGTAGTATCCATCTTACCGGATCCTTGCCATTAAACTTTCTGATATAGATATTTGGAATATCATGACTCTTAAATCCAACATTAGAGTCTATCAAATCATTATTAACATTTCTATTTTTGTCCTCATGAGTTTCATCTAATAGATTTTCACTATTAGGAATCATTTCTTGTAGCAACTTTGTCAAACCTTCCTTCAAACCTACCATGTCCGCTTTTAAACCGTTCTTCAAATATTCCATGTTGCCTTTCATTTTTTCTTCTATGTCATCCTTAAAACATTCCATGCATAATTTTAAACTATTCTTCAAGCCATCCATCTTAGCTTCCCTTTCATTTTCAGTTACTCTTTGTGAGAGAGAAATTTGTTGCACTTGATCTCGCAATTTTGATATATCATGTTGCATTTCTTCCTCTTCTTCATGTGTCATAGAAGGGCCTTTTGTTTCTTACTAGGCATGTTCATTTTTTTGTTTTGGGGCATTTTTAAATCGTAAGATGATATCTATGGTTCACTATTCCCTTTTAGTCACTTCAAACTATTTTTTCAAATAAAAGTTATGAAAAATTTAAAAAATACAGACATTTTTCTTTCTTTTTACGAGCTAGATATTGCAGTTGTTGTATCTATGTAAATTCAAATCTTGAAGATCTTAAATTTCATCCTTTAGTAGCCCGTTGAGTCATCATTCCAAGGTCAATAAGTCAGACAAAGAATGGATTCTTCAAGAAATATTTATTCCTAATCTCCCTCAATGACCTAATTTTAAACTAGTTGAGTAGAGAGAATTTGTATGGAGTGCCACATGTCACTGTTTTGACCTTTTTTCCTAAAACATTATACAAAAAATACTACAGTCTATCCTTGTTCTATAATTTTTTACGAAATTCATATCCGATACTCAAAGAGAATGTTATGATGATTTTCCCTAGGTCACTAGTTTGAGATGGACTTCTAGAGCCTGCAAAATCCCTAACTTCCTTGGATCATATCTCCAAAATATAGCGAGACAAGGTCTAAAATTTGTACACGAAGTTCACCAAGACTTCGAATCCACGTGGTTTCAATTTTAGCTTTTGAAGCTTCGTAGAAAAACATTATAGCGAAAATTTCACGATGCCCTGTTTGAAGCAGCGAAACCATAGAATCCAAAGCTACGATACCAAATGTTATGTGGCCAACTCACAAATAGATAGATCAATGACTTAAAAATTATCCTATTTGAGGGAGAAACCTCCTTTACATTACATAAATGAAAAATTCTTCGATGATTCAAATGAAAAAACCTGATTTCTATATGTAGGAGTCTAAGGGGTCATAATCTAATTAGAGCCTACATAATGATAATAATGTAAGTGCACAATAATAACAATATGGGGACTACATGGGCACAATAATAAAAATAAGGGGCTACACTAGTATTATAGGGATGTAACAAAATATGGGTTAGATCTCGGTTGGATCAGTGGCCTATATGTCCCTTAGTGCTGAGTGTGATTTGTCGACCTCCACATGACATATTTATCATTTCCCTGTCCCAAGCCACAAAGTTGAGGCGATGACTCACGTCCCTAACGACCACTCTATGAAATGAATATTCAGTCTTCTATCTAGACTACAATAATGAAGTGACAACTCCATGACTTCTAACCTCCCATGTGACAAAGTCTATCAACCTTAATTATTCGTTGGTTTATCAACCTTCTACTAGTGTGTGATACAAATAACTAAGGTGGCTTGATTGTATTTACGAACTCTTTAAAATGTATAAGCATCTCATGCAAATCTGACCTTATTTTACTCTCACGGAAATGTATTCATAACTCCCCAAACACCATTGGAACCCTTCAATCTATCAAATAATATAATTATATAAAGTCATGCACTATGAATAATGATCAGTTCTTTATTTAGAGAGGTGGATGATTTACAATACTTCGGAGCATATGTTAATAGAACATGGCATAAACGTATGGCAACCATTCACCCAACGAGCAATAATATAATGGACTTATGTGACCATTCAACCAATGGGAAAATGATAGAATGGTCAACCCAATGAAATGACCCTTTTTAAAAAGTACTTGCGAGTGACAGCCCCTCCGGTCTTAGAAATATTTTATGGTCTCTTTGCATGGTTCCCTTATACTCTGCATAAGTTTGTAATCCACTACTACTATAGATGGTCTCACGGCTTTCTATGTGATCCGTACAATATCGTAGTTTCAAACTTTTTTCTACCTTCTTAATCGACCAGCTATTAGTCGATTAGATGCATACAACAACTCATCCCTATCAACAAAGTTACCATGATGGTTCCTTTACCCTTCAAAGTCTATGAGAAATCTCCTTGGTCGTAGTTGTTTCTCAATGATGCCTTAATTCTGTGATATATAATGGCAACAACATTTCAGGAGCACGTCCTCCACTTATGACATATTGGCCTCTCGGTGCTCATGTGATCTCGTTGTTGTAGTTGGGTTCAGTGTGAATATAACCTTGACTTATATTTGTTCCACGTTAGCCATCTGGATGTCGATGCCTCAAATATTGCCAGATAACCCTGTTATTCTATCTACATGAGGAGGGGTTGTTCTTCTACCCACCGATCTGGAACTCAACAATCACTTCGTGAATCGTAATCCAATTAATAAGCGATCTTCCTTGCAAATTGGTGGTGTTTTAGACTTTATCTCCACAACAGATAGATCACCTATCACCCTGTCGGCATGTGATAAGTACCTTGGTTCTACTATTTTCACCAAAACCTACAAGGGTAAACAATTAAATGTGGGTTCCTGAAGAAACCTTCTAGACTTCTACTCCTCATTTTACTATACGTATACGACCCCTCCTATAATCGCTTCTACATGGTGTTTCCCTCCACTGCTTAAAAACCTTGCCCACGTTAATCGTGAGGCAACTCGGTGCTAGTGGCGCCTACATGGTCCTTGTGTGGCCCAATGACTCGTAAGCTATTGCGGTATGGTACGTATACTCCACCAACAGATCTCGATGATATTGGTTAGCTCTATGGCCTCTGTAGGTCTGTATATCGTTGACTGTACCTTCAACAATGGAATAATGTTGTAGAAAAGTTCATATATGCCCTTACAACCCAAATGGTGTGATAACCAATCCCTCAAGAGGATGTTGACTTCTTAAGTCAATGCTTATGACCGGTAAATATTAATCCTAAAATGTCCAAACGAACCTCATATCTGATAAGGGTTCGATGGCCCTGGATGATCAAATCTTGCACAATAATCTCACAATCTGAAATCACCTCCATGAACCAAATAAGGTAATTAATCAACCAACTTATAGGGTGATATCTAGTACCATAGAAGTTGGGTAAATGTCGGGTATGCTATAGAGAAATATCACCGAAGCTACAACATAAATTTTCAAACCTACAAATAAAAATCTAAAAAATCTAATTTATTGACTAGAACCCTAAAGCTGACAAGATGCACAACTTTGATACAACTATAAGATCCCATATGACTAAACATTCAATAAATCTGGAACACTTTAGTGTTCTAATTGAAATACTAACAAATGAAACACATAACACAAGGGATTTGAAAAATATGCAACCCTTATTTATATCATTAATTATAAATGATACATGCTTGAATGATTAACTGTGAAACCCCGTGCCAAATGGCGTGCATGGCTTCTCAACAAGACTACACTAAAATAATGAAGCACAATCATGGACCCTAAATGGATCCACTAAACAAAGTCATTGTGAGATTTTCATCCTTGGAATCAAACTATCCTTGGGATCAAACTAGAACTGACGTCGCCAAGTTCTCAACAAAACATAACAAGCTAGGAAACTCAATATGATTTCAATACTTAGCTCCTCTCCCTTTATGTAGGCTCGATGGACTTTCTAGATGTCTTTATTTTATTATTTTTCACAAGAAATAAAGGAAAATACTAGGGACAATACCGTGGGAAAATACCATGGTAAATACCATAAGTAAATTTTGTCCACTTTGACTATACAAAAAAATGCAATATTATATATTATTAAACTATAATGATATCATAACAATAATAAACCATGTCAAATAAAGTACAATACATTAATATGTGTTAACCATATGTAAATCATATCAATATGTTTTTCTAATGTGAAAACAAATTATATACCATTTAATATATTTGATCGTATGTATATATAAAAAAAAAATAATGTTTTTTTTATAAAATTTAAAAGATTTTTAATTAATAATAAAAATATTAAATAACTTTCCAGTCATTAACCAAAAAAATTCAAAACTTTTAGTAAAGTAAAATACTTGTTGGAGGTGAAGTAGAATATTAAGTTCATAAAACTCTTTTTTTTAAACCTAGTTATTGATTTAGTGCATTTATATAACTATGTAGGACACAATATTTTATTATGTACTTTATCATTATATTTATACTCTATAATCTTTAAAGCGGGTTGTGATTATTGGTTTTTTATTATTTTGAAATCTTTTGAATAATTACAATTTATATGTAAGAATATTGTTTCCTTTTCTAATCTCTCAAGAAAAATTAATCATATTAAAAAATAAAAAGATTTAATTTTCTAGTTCTAATAAGAGGAAGGAGATTGTTTTCAAGGATCTACATAGTCATGACAAGTGTGGAAATGGTCATCACAAATGAGTAGATTTTGTACTGGATACCAATATTCCATGTTTTGGTGTAAGGTTCCATTATGTATTTTGGACATAACGTGCCATTTTATAAAAAAAATGTATAATTGAATTAATTTTAATATATGTAGATACACACAGATATCATGAAACATGTTCAATGTGATGTATTTGTTTTTTTAATTTGCAGGAATACATATGATAATGGTCGTCATAATAAATGAATCAACAAAATATATCAATAAAGAGTAACCAAACGTTATAACAAATATCATGGCCTGCATAATAAGTAATGTCTGTAATAATGCCAAATTTGTATGTTCATATAGCCTTGTAGAAAATGTAGTTTGTATTCCAGGATTTTATAGTATTTTGATAGAATTAACCTTTTTCAACAAAGACTTGTAAATATAGGGTATTTTTTTCGCTTATTTAATTAGATCTACAATAAACATGACTCTCATGGTGGATTGTGACATGAGTAAGAAATGAATTTAAATTGTAATGCTCATTTTGGATATGAATTTATAATACAAATTATGTCATACTTAGATTTCTAAAAAATGATTAATTTTGACATTATGTATAAATATTTTTGTTGTTATTTAAAACACTTTAAACTTTATGTATTACTAAACATTTATAATTTTTACTCTTTTATTTCCATGATACAAATCCGACTCATACTAATATTACATTTAAAATTACCAAAAAAAAATATTATTATTATTTATTAAAAAACAATTTATTTATTTGGGAATTTGATCATTTGTAATATCTATATTACTTATAACAATTTTTAATTAAAAATATATAAAAATCTATACTTTTCTAAATTAATATAACTATATTTAAACCTTTTCATCCTAAAAAGAGAAACAATGAATAAAAGGATATAGTTGAACTTAAAATAAAGAAGCATCCTTCACATTTGATAATTCTATGAGGCCTTCACAAAGATTTACTACTCATCATTTTATGGCGTTATCAAAGAGTGATTATTTTGTTTCTTTATTAAAATCTAATGATAATTTTCAGATGAATATGAACAATTCTAAATTAAGATTTTAGACTTATTATCCTAACATATATGGTAGTTTATGTAAATTAGTTTATGTCTCTCAAAGGAGAAATACTTCCCTCCAATGTCTCTCTGTATATGCCTCAACTCATTTTGCATAGAAAGAGCAAATTGAGTCTCTAAAAGTATCTCTGAATATTGTGAATAAAAATTTGAACGAATTTCAATTTTCTCTTTCCACTCTTGAAGGTTTTGTCCGAGAAAGCACTAGAGCCACAACATCTTTGTCTGATCAACTCAGAGGTTAGTATGATGATATTTAAAAAGTAGTCAGTCTAGGTCTACATCAGACACAAGACAAAATTAAAGAGTTGATTTCCAAATTTGAAAGATTATCTATTTCTTCCACAGACAAATATATTCCCTCATCTATTCTTTTCTGACATCCTATCTCTATACAGACAAAATCTATCGGTAGATTGTTTCCCAAAGAAACTCATGAAAAATCTGAATCATCCTATGGATCTCATCTTTAACCAGTTTACGAACCCTTACCAAGACAGTTTACCATATATCCTACCCCTAATCTTAGTAGCAAAGGATGCATGCCTTAAATCCAAACATTCCAACCCGACTCCTACAAAGAATGGAATATTGACAATCCCAATTCTGGCCAAATCAGGCAGATGATTGACCAGATGTTTACTGAATACAAAGTAATGTGCATGAAGTGAGAAACTGAAATAGAAGCCTGTAAAAAATTGATCCAATGTTTTACAGGCACTCTTCAACGGTGGTGGGAAGTAGAGTCTCCTCCTGCAACTTTAGAAAAAATGGTTGAAGAATTTATGAAAGATGAGGCAGGAGATACTGTATTTAATGAAGATGGAAGCGCTTAGAGCATCATGATTGGTGCTCTCACATTAATGATTCTTGAACATTGGTGAGGTTCTGAAGTTGAGATATCAGATAAACATACCCAGATTCTTATGAATCTAAAGTGCAAAAAAATTTCTCATTATGAATATTTCCATAGAGATTGGGTGTAGCAAATTTACGAAGTCAAGGATAGTAAGAATCTCTTATGGAAACATGTATAACTTGCTTCTTTGCCTTCAAAATTTGTTGATTATTTAATAATTCAAGAAGTTTTCTCGCAGCCATATGAATCCTATACATGGGGTGAGATCTATTGTATTATAACCAAGGCCTTAGTTGGCCTATGTACAAATTTGAAAATGAATAAGTCTATCCAAAAAAATTCTAAGCTTTCTAACAGAAAATCAATTTGCAACAAATATGGATTAAGTCTAGATGATCCTATTGTACATATAAAAAGGACAAAGAAGGCCATAAAGAAAAATTATAAACAAAGGATCAATCATTCTCATCAGCCCAGATGATATTCAGGCTAGAACAACAATTATAGAAAAAACACAACCAAAGGATATTACAAAAGAGTTCCCCGAACTCATTATTACAATCCTCAAGATATTCATCTTAGGACACATAAACAAGAAGCATGGAATAAGCTTACTTGCTGGCTTTGTGGCCAACAAGGCCATACTTCAAATAGATGTCCTGTTGGAGAAGAATCCAAATTACAGAAAGGGAAAATATCCCAAGAAAAAGCACAAAAGTTCCAACAAGAAAAAGGAAAGCATAGGGAAAAGAAGACATTGGTACATTTTCAATGCTTCAAATGTGGATCCAAATTACACAAAATAGACCATTGTCCTAATTTTCATATTAAAGAAGAAGTACACATATTAGGACAAAATTGTTGTGATTCTACTGAAACCCCCAATTTTAGTAATTCTGACTCTAAATTATTTGATCAAGATAACATGTTCCTTGTTGAAGATTGTAATTGTAAATTTCGGATGCTTATCACTGCACCCTCACAGATATTGAGACTGAAGAAAGTTCTGATGAAGAACTGTCAGCACCAAAGGCACCAGAAAAAATTAAAATCTGTATGGCTCATCTGGATCATGATGAAAATTCCAAAGTCTTAGCAGGAATAAATATGTTCCCCAAAGGAGAGATGAAAGAAAGGCTAATGGAAAATTTTCTACAAATGATGCTAAAAAACCAAGGATTTGCAACCACCTTCTCAAGTAAGCATTCAAATCCAAAGAACCTTTTGATCAACGCTTCCTTTGAGAAAAATACTAAATCCTTTCAAAGAAGCCACCAGGCAGATAAGAGAAGAACACTTACTCTCCTAGAAGTTATCCAAGAAATCCAAAGTCTGAAAAAAGAAATAGCTGAGCTCAAAACCCAGGTCTCAAAATTAGAAAAAGGAAAGACTCCTGAAGACGAATCAGTCCATTTCTTTTCTAAACCAAATCCAAATATAGAAATCTATGAGACCAAGCCTGCAGATTTCAGAGGTTTGGGCAATATGAAGATTATGGTTGTGCAACATCAACAATTTCATGTTATGCTCCAGATTAGAGTCTAGGATGAAGTCTTTCATTTAAAGACCTTATTAGATACTGGTGCAGACATCAATGTTCTAAATAAAAAATTTGTCCCCGCTAAGTATTGGTCCAAGGAAATATGTGAGGTTATTGGATTAGGGGCACAAGGGTTTAATTTTCAGTATGAAGTCCCTAAGGCCACAATATGTTTTGATACATATTGCATAAATGAAAAATTGGTAGTAGGCAACATTCTGGTTCACTTCATCATAGGAAATCCATTTTTCGCAGCCATAGAGCCCCATGGTTCTGCAAGACTTGAAGATGGTAGATTAGGATAATTCATCTCTGTACCAAACAATAATGGTTATCTGCATACCATCACACTCCCATTTGTGTCAACGCCTCGAATTTCCACCATGATTCAAGAAATGCAAGAAGTACATAAATCTGAAGAAATACTAGCAGAATTGAAGGATTTAAACACTTGCCTCTAAATTGATGATGAACTTAAACGACCTAGTGTGCATAAAAGAATTGCGGAACTCATAAAACTCCTGCAAGATGAATGTTGTGCAGAAGAGCCCAATGCATTTTGGCAGAGAAAGAAATATTTTGTTGATCTACCAACTAAAATAAAGTAGACCAGTAGGCCATGCAAAAGCCGAGCAATTCCTATGGATGAAGCGTTACGATATCTTTGTCAGAAGGAGATCCAGGATCTACTAGACAGAAAATTGATCTGCAAATCTAGCAGCCCTTGGAACTATGATGGATTCTATGTCAATAAACATTCTGAACAAGTCAGAGGATTACCTCGCCTAGTAATCAATTATAAACCACTCAACAGTGTACTGGCTGATGATACCTACCCAATCCCAGACAAAGGAAATCTAATTACTCGAATTGCAAGTCCCAAGACATTCTCCAAGTTTGATATGAAATCTGGATTTTGACAGGTATCTATTAAAGAAGAATATCGGTTCAAAAATGATTTCCGTGTGCCATCAGGAAATTATGAATTGAGTGTTATGCCTTTTGGGCTAAAGCATGCACCCTCAAAATTCAAAAAGGTTATGGAACAAGTTTTGAAGCCATATTTTAACTAGCTTATTATATATATATAGATGATATATTAGTATTTTCTAAATTTGTCAATGAAAATTTTAAGCACTTGTACAGATTTTAAAAAATTGTTAAAAATAGTAGATTGGTTGTAAGTAAGAAGAAAGTAGAGATCTTCCAAACAAAAATCAAGTTCTTGGGTCATATTATTGAAAATGGACAGATCACTCTGCAACAGCATGCTATTGCATTTGCTGACATATTTCTTGATGAAATCAAAGATAAAACCCAGTTGCAACGATTTCTAGGTTGCATGAATTATGTTTGTAACTTCTATAGAAACTATGCTCAAGAATCCAAATCCATGGAGTGAAGTTCATACAAAGGAAGTAAAGAAAAAATCTGAGTCCTACCCATTTTATATGTATTTGATGAAAATTTGTTTAAAATCATTGAATCTGATGCTAGTGAGCTTGGTTGGGGAGGAATTCTTAAACAAAACAAGGATGGTGATGAGCAAATTATACAATTTGCTTCAAGAGGATGGAACCCTGTCGAACAAATTTTTTCTATAATTGAGAAAGAATTCAAAGGAGCTTAGAACTGCATTGACAAATTTGATATCCATATGATAAATAAAAGATTTATTTTAAGAACAGATGCCTCTACCATGAAAAGGATCCTAACAAAGGATATTAAGAAACCAAGAGAAGCCAAGTTCGCAAGATGGCATGCCCTATTTTCTAATTTCGATTTTGATATCGAACACATTAAGGGTGTCGCAAATTGCATTTCACATTTTCTTAGCATAGAAAATCTCCAAGGGACGACACACCTCATGCTTATTGTCACTGAATGGGATGTCTAGCACAACCAGGAAATCTACAAAGAAATCCCAGATTATACCCTATGGAAAGATTATATAGATAGTTGGAGACCAATTTGGCAACTCTGAAACACACAAGTGTTAAATGCAAACCTCCAACCACATGGATATCTCCAGCATCTGGTTCCAGAAACAAAGATATATCCAAAATCAAGTTGATGGATTCTTGACATGGTATATAGACATTCCAACAAATTTGCACAAGAAGCATAAGAGGCATTAAAACTTCACTTTAAAGATTTAATTGAAGTTTGGGAGGAAGAAAACAATCAATTCAATATTTATCACAAATATTTTGTGATCAATCGAGCAAGAGATCCATCTTTTAAATTAAAATTGTTATGGCCACATCATGACCCAACCTTGGTTTTTCCTAGTACTATCTACAATTTTTCTGCATATAAAAATTTGTACTGGAATCTCCTTTGTAGAGATAAAACAAGTTGTACATACTACACACTTATGAAATTTGGGTCACTATTCCTCACTCAGCTTCATCATCAACTGCGATGTCTCACTGAATGGTGGGGAATGTTCAAATTCAACAACTCGGCCATGGACCCACTCTATTTTGAATCTTCTCATCAGTTGGAATGTGAAAAATGTGAAGGAAGATAATGCTTCCATTTTCCCTGTACAATTGTCTCGGATCTCGATAAATACTCTAACAATGAGATACTCCTAGATTTTATGTCGAAACACCACCAGTGGGCTATCATGAATAAATTTAAAGATAAAATTATTTTGGGCAAGCTGCATTAGAGGAATTTTAAACTCAAAAATAGCCACCTAAGAAAAAATTAAGAAACTAATAAAATAATACCATGTAGACAATTTTTTAATATATCATTTTTATTATTCTTTTACCAAAACTAGCCAAATAAATGTCACATTTATCAAAATAATTGTATATATTTTATATTTAAATTAATATATTAGCACAAGATTTAATAATGAAAAAAAAAAAAAAAAAAAAAAATTTAAAGGAAGCTTAAATTTAAATTTAAATTTAAATTACTCAAATAAACATCACTTTTATATAAAATAACCATATACATATATTTTATATTGAAATTAATTTATTAACAAAAGGTTTAACAAAATTTATAATTAAAAGGAAAATTGAAAATTTAAATTTAAATTTAAGTTAGTCAAATAAATGCACTTTTATCAAAATAATCATATATTTATATTTTATATTTAAATTAATAAAATTTATCAATACAAAATTTAATAAAATTTAAATTAAAAAAAGCGAATTTGAAATTTAAATTAAATTTAAGATTTAGGATTTTATATTTAAATTTATTTATTTAACACGCCATGATTTACCCATTAAAAATATTCTTGATATTCTAACTTTTATAGATTAAGATATTATTTTTATTTTTAATATTTAATATAGTTTTGGGTCACTTGGGCACCATTCACACTTAAAGTAAGTAAGTTATATTATTAAAAAAAAAAAAAAAAATCAGTACCTAATCACACTTGTATCTCTTTTAAATTTTAAAGGATTTTGATTGGCTTACACATTATGACATGGAAATTCAATGTTAACATTTTAAAATGAAAATTCCTCTAATATGATAGTTCGTATGATTTTTACAAAGGCATGGGACAATAATCTATTTCACAAAATAAGATTTCCTCGCTCCACCCTGTTGGGGGCTTCATAATTGTACTCATTATTTGTTCCTCACGTACCTTTCATTACAAAGGTATCCAATGTGTAATGTAATGTCCAGTCACATGACCATGACTATGACTGGTTTCGTGGGATTCCAACAAAATCTCCACATTGTAAATCATTTGGTACACTAGGTTAGATCCAAAAGATTGTGATGAGACTCGGAGCACTTCTCCGACTTTTGGTGAGATTTGACTCACATCTCATCCAATCCTATGGAAAGGTTATGAGTTGTCTTCTGAAGATGCTTTTGGTCTCCTCTCGATTACTATAAATAAGGAGAGGAGTAAGCATTAGAGGCATTTGGTCTTGGAGTCTTGAAGTCGAGAATTTCTCCCTGCTTTACATCTGCACTTCTTAAGTGATCTGCTTGCAACACAGAAACATTCTCATAGATTGTCATAAGTCTGAGAAGCCTGCGCATCAGGATGAATAATCCTAGTGAGAACCTAAAGTGGCCAGACTTTTAGGATTGAGTCTTGTTTGTTTTAAAGATCTCTGATTCAAAGACAGAGTCTGCAAAAGGCCAAGTAGCCTTCAGTTTCTACACTCATTTTGAGTTAGAATATCTGATAAATTCCTAAGCAGTCTATCTCTGGAAAAATCTAAGACTTTATGTAACCAGCTATTCTGAATTCAATAAAGAAGAAGTTTATTATTGATCAATGCATGTCTAGTATCTCCGTAATTTCTGAGTTATAAATCTTATGATTATTGCGAAGTTCATCTAAGATTCACTGGAGGTTCACTTAGAGTCCTAGAGTGAAGTTTTCTCGTATAGGTAGGAGGGCAACAAAGAATGTGTAATATTCCTAGTGGAAATTTCACAATAATAACAAAGACATGCATAAATAAATAACACAATTTCAAAAATGCATACACAAAAACCATAATTTTTTACAAATCCCCAAATTGGCCAAATTTTATTAATAATATCTGTTGTGGTACAAATTAGTTGGAGAAATTGCACCTAGGCTTGCACAAGGCAAGCTACAAACATCAGGTGATGAGTATGAGAAAGTCAAACAACTGCAATAATCAGCATCTCCAGAAAATTGTGTTGCTGCTTTAAAACTACATTGTTTCCTAACTTCGCCCCCTGATTTTCCCACTCTAGTGTGCCTAGAAAATTCTAGGAATTTCAAATTGTGATGCTTGCCCAAAACCCATAAAAACCTAGAAAGGGTTTCCCTTGGTTCCAACTTTCTAAAATTGACCCTTCGTAGCTTGGCCCTCCTCCAAATACGAATTATGTCGTTGTGACTAATCTTGTCAACCTCTACACTCCAAACCCTAGAAATCATCCTCAAATGGCCCTCTAAATGATCTCCCAGCTCCCCACCTCCAAAATCCCTAGGATAATTTTGCCCCAACAAATCTCGCTCCCATGATTGCGCAGTGGTCGCTCTTGAGTTGTGTGTTATGCTCCAGAAATGTGTATGACCTGTAACTGATGCTTCTTCCAATCTTGGTGGTGAAGGAAATCCTTCCTAGGGTGGCACTCAAAGTCCATCGAAGAAAGGTTGAGCTTCTCTTTTTGGGAAGCTCTTGTGCTAAACAACACAATGTTGGCTCAGCTGAACAACTAAGGCAATTTCGATTTTCAAATAGACAAAAGACCCCTCTTGCTCCCTCATTCCTTCCTTTTATAAGTGTTGGCCATGCATTCCTTGTGGGTCCCTCCACAATTTCGATTTTTCCTTAAGGAATTTGAATTCCTTTCCTCCCAAGTGTGTATTTCGAGTGGGCCCCATATTCCACTAGCATGCAAATAAAGCATTCCTCCTATTTTCTCCACCAAAATTTGCCTTGAGCTAGTATTAACCAAAATTGTCAAAATTAATTTTCCCAACATTAGGAAAATTTAGGAAGGAACATTACAGTCCTCCCCTCCCAGATGTTGCTTGTCCCCAAGCAATTGTAAAACTGGAGGCTGTAAATTTTGCTCATTCTCCCATGTAGCGTCCTCCTCTGGTAAATCTTTCCACTTGACCAAAAGCTCCCTGACCACCCTGTTTCTCAACTTCCTCTCTCAGGTCTCTAGTATAAGCTCTGGTGTCAAAATCAAATGCCCCTCATCATCCAATGGAGGCAACTCAGTTGCTGCTACACCTATTGTCCCAACACCTTTTTCAGGCATGAAACATGGAACACGTTATGAATCTAACTCTTTGAAGGCAGCTCCAGCTCATAGGCCACCTCACCTACCCTCTTGACCACCTGGTAGGGCCCATAGAAGTGAGGCCGCAATTTTTTTGCACCCTTCTACTTGAGTGAATACTGTCTGTACGACTGCAAATGAAGGTAGACCATGTTCCCTACTTCGAATTGTCTCTCCACGTTGCGCTTATCAGCGTATATATTTTTCTGATTTGGGGCCACCTGCAAATTGTTCTTGAGAACCCAGAGAATCTCTTGGCTCTCTTGAACCCAATCCTTGGTCCCCATGCCCCTACTATCACCAAACACCATGTCAGAAAAAGTAAGAGCATCGTACCCATAAAGAGCTCGGAAAGGGGACATACCAATGGACATATGATAAGTCGTGTTGTAGTAGTACTCCCCAAGATGTAGCTACTTAACCCACGCTCTCTGATGCCCAGTCACGTAGTTGTGCAGGTACCCCTCCAACAATTTGTTTACAATCTCTATCTACCCATCAATTTGGGCGTGATAGCTAGTGCTAGGTACATGCTCTGTCCCCACTAGCCGAAAGAACTCCTGCCAAAAAGCCCCCATAAATATGTTGTCCCTGTCACTCACAATGGTCTTGGGAAGACCATGCAATCAGAAAACCTCCCACAAGAACAACTTAGCCACCTACAAGATTGAAGATATCGGATAAATAGAAAAGAATTAGGCAAACTTGGCCAATCTATCGACCATCACATAGATGCAATCCCGCCCCTCGACAAATGGTAGCCCAGTGATGAAGTCCATGGATACACTCTCCCACTTCCTCTTCGGAATGGGAAGTAGTTGTAGCAATCCGGCCAGGTGGGTCAGCTCCACTTTGTTCCTCTTGCAATCCACGCACTCCCTCACATGCCTCAAAATATCTCCCTTGAGACCCTGCCAAGAGAATCTCTCCTAGACAGCAAGCTATGTCTTGAGGAATCTTGGGTGCCCTGCTAGTGGGGAATCATGGGTTTCTTGCATGATCCTCTCCTTCAGATAAGATCTTGGTACCAGATAGAACCGGCCCTTCTAGTAGATCGTATTGTCCATCACTCTAAAATGGTCATCCCTGTGTGTGTCATCCAAAATATCACAAGCCTGCCTATCCTTGGAGTACTCAACCAATAGTTGAGCCTTCCAATCCTGTGCGAAATCCATTAAACATAGCGTTGCTGGTCTCCTAGAGAGGGCATCTCCTACCACATTGTGTTTTCCCTTCACATACTCAATCTCAAAATCATAAGCCTAGAGCTTACTCACCCATTTTTGTTGTCTCTTGTCTAATGATTGTTGCTCAAGGAGGAATCAAAGACTATTGTGATCACTCTTCACTTTGAACTGATTGCCCACTAAATATTGTCTGAATTTGGCAAGTGCAAACATCATTGCTAACATCTCCTTGTCGTACACAGAGTACAACCTCTCATGGAGTAGTAGTTTCCTTCTCTCGAATGCAATAGGATGCCCCACCTATGTCAAAATGACCCCAACCCCTTCACCAGAGGCATCACACTCCAACACAATGGGTCGTGTGAAATCCCACAAGGCTAAGACTAGGCATCTACTCATGACCCTCTTGAGACACTCAAAAGCCTCTTCTGCCACCTGTGTCCATTCAAAAGCTCCCCTCTTCGTCAAATTCATTGCAAGCTTTAAGAACCCTCTTACAAATCTCTTGTAATAAGTACAAATGCCAAGGAAACCCCTCAACTTCATCACGTTCCTAGGTGTGGGCCAATCTAATATAGCCCGAATCTTCTCGTAATGTGCCTTCACTCCATCCTCCCCAATCACATGCCCCAGGTACAACATCTTTGTTAGTCCAAACTCACATTTGGACATCTTTGCATACAATTGTTGCTCCTCAAGTATGTGAAGCACTTCCTCCAAGTTCTGAAGGTGCTCCTCCCATGTCTCACTGTAAATGAGTATGTCATCGAAGAAAACTAGGACAAACTGTCTAAGCTTCCCACGAAACACATTGTTCATAAATATTGTAATGTAGTGGGAGCGTTGGTTAGCCCAACAAGCATCACCAAGAACTCAAGGTGTCCATAATGGCAGCGAAAATCAGTCTTCGGGATATCCTTCTCCCTCATACGGATCTGTTGATACCCCAAATGCAGATCTATCTTAGAGAAGTATTTAGCTCCTCTAAGCTTGTCCATGAACTCATCTATGCGTGGGATGGGGTATCAATTCTTCAAGGTCTTCTTATTTAGAGCCCAGTAGTCGATACAAATGTGTAGAGTCCCATCTTTCCTCTTCACCAGCACCACATAAGAAGCAAATGGACTTGAGCTAGGATTGATGTGTCCCAATCTGAACAACTCCAGAATGGCCTGCTTTATCTCATCCTTATAGGCATTCGGTTACCTATAAGGGGTGGTGATGACTGCGTTCACCCCCTACTCCAGCTCAATGGTGTGCTCAAATCCATGGTTTGACGGTATACCTGGTGGAACATCCCTTAAAACCCCTCAGTGTGTCTCCAATAAGGCTTCTATGTCATGATGTGTGGCCTATGCTCGTGTCCTCGACTCAGAAATCCACAACTCAACTCTGCCCACTCCACATCTCCATGTCATAAATCAGTCTCCATCCGGTGGGATAAAACTATCTTAGTGGGATAAGAGTGCATTCCCCTCAACACTATCAGTAGTGACCTTCTTCAATGCATACAACCATTGGACACCCAACACCACATTGGCGTCTAGGACATCAACCACGAAGAAATGGTCAGTGAGTGAGTAGTTCCCCATCTTCAAGGTCATCTCGGGGACATACTTGGTAGACTGCATGGTCCGGTCTCCGGATACCAAAACTGAGAACCCCTCAAATGTAGTTGTTTGGATGCCCTTGCGCTCCACCTTCTGGGCATCAATGAAATTGTGAGTGGCCCCACTGTCAACCAGGACTGACACATGTTGCCCCTGTAAATTCCCCCTGATCCTGAGTGTAAATTACTTCGTCACACCCTGAAGTAGAGCAAGGACCCCCATGGTTGGGGAAAATGACCCTCCTCTAGGTGGTGGTGGTGGTGGACCTCCTGATGATGGTCCTCCCTCATCCCTCGGCTCCTCTACCACCTCAGCCTCCTCCTCCTCAGGCTCACTATCTGATAACACCTTAATGGGCTTTTCCCTTGCTGCACTTGTGCCTCGGCACCCAAGGCTCCTGGCACGTGAAGCACAACCTCCTCCTCCTAAGGTCCCTCCCAGTGTCATCATCCAACTGGCTTCGTCCTCCATATCTCTGTGGTGGCATTGCATCTCTGCTCTCCTATGGGGCTACGGGTCTCATGGGAACAAAGGCCTGGCTCTTGGGCATTATATCAATCATGTCCTGTTTCTAGAAATGGCATCCTGTAGTGATGTGGGCTTGTAAGCCCTCACCCAGCCACATAGAGGCTCAACAAGCCCCTCCAAAAACATCATGATCAGTCATGCCTCTGAAAAATCTGTCACCATCACTACAAATCACTGGAACTATGTAATATATACCTCTGGACTATCATTCTGTCTCAAGTGGGCTAGCTCTCTGAAGTGTAGCTCTGGATCCTTCCTCTCAAATCTCTCCAACGACCTCCTAATGAACTCTGTATAATTGGTGATGTGAAAGTGCCCTAACGTGATCAGTTGGTGATACTACCACTCCTGTGCATCCCCTTCCAACTGAAGGGTAGTGAAACATATGGCATCATCTCCCCTCATGGGATTCAAGTGAAAATATGTGTCATGTTTTTGGATCCATGTCGTGGCTGAGCTCTTTGTTGACCCATCAAAGTTTGTAAGCGTGACCTTCCCTACTAGCTTTTGCACATTTTTGTTGGATGCTCATCCACTATAGTGGCCTCTAGCCCCAGTAGTGTGCCTATCCTTGAGGTGGATATACTCTCCAAAGGTCATCACCCTCTTGATCCGACCATCCAACCCCTCATACTCATTAATTCCTAAAGCAACAAAATATACCAAGTCTACAATAGGGTTTGTCTCTCTCTCCCACTCAGCCTCCTCAATGAAATGAGGCATTATGGGAAGGCCATATTACCCACACTGTGGGGTGTGTGGAAGCTGAGAGTTACAGTTGTCTCCTCCTGCTCTGGAACTCCCGTCATCTTGAGGTTCTCCCTCTAGTCTTCCACCCATTTGTTGGCCCATCACCTGCTACATCATGTCCATCATCAGCTACCCTTGCCTTATCATCTGTTGGTTTGTCCTTAGCATCTCTTTTAATACCTGGTGTGTCTTCCTCTGCCTGGGCTGCTCATTCTCTTCTTGGTTGTCCATCCTCCCTCTGATATTTTTCACTTCAATGTCTAAAAATAGGTATTGGCCCTCTTCTCTACCTCGACCCCTGCCTCTGCCTCTACCACGGCCTCTCTAAGAAACTGGTCCTTGGTACCTCGGTGGCATTGCCCGCTCTTGTTCCCCACCCTAGCCAAGAACATGCTCTAATACCACTGTAATATGCCTAGTGGAAATTTTACAATGCTAACAAAGACATGCAAAAATAAATAACACAGAAAATTTCGAAAATGCATACACATAAACGAAAAATTTCTGCAAATCCCTGAACTGGCCAAATTTTATTAATAATATCTATTATGGTAAAAATTAGTTGGAGAAATTGCACCTAGGCTTTCACAAGGCAAGCTACAAGCACCAGGTGATGAGTATGAGAAAGCCAAGCAATAATCAACATCTCTAAAAAACTGTGTTGCTGCTCCAAAACTACACTGCTGCCTAAATTTGCCCCCTGATTTTCTCACTCTAGAGTACCCAGAAAATTATAGGAATTTTGGACTATGATCCTTGCCCAAAACCTAGAAAACCCAGAAAGGGTTTCCCTTGGTTCCAACTTTCAAAAATTTACCCTTCACGACTTGGCCCTCCTCCAAATATAAATTATGTTGTTGTGACTAATCCTGTCAATCTCTGCATTCCCAACTCTAGAAATCCTCCTCAAATGGCCTTCCAAATGATCTCCCAGCTCCCTAGCTCCAAAATCCCTTGGATAATGTTTCCCCAACAATTCTCACTCCAATGATTATGCAGTGGTCAGGAAAAATTTTAGTGGTTTATGATCCCTAGGTGGGCTAATATTCCATCCTTTTTCCAAAAGAGTGATTAGCCAATTTCCATTTTTCTAAATATGAATTCACCCAAATTTTATAGTACAAAGTTATTTTACCTCTAAAATCATCAATATTATACATTGTATAGTATAAAATAATTAGAAATCTAAACATTTTTGCAAAACTATTATCAAACATTTTAAAATTCAGAAATTAGGGACTAGTAATATTTGTGAAGATTGCTAAACTTTAAGATAAACTTCCATCCTTAAAATTTTTCCTAGCAATGGTGGCTTCTAGGCTGTGTGTTATGCTCCAGAAATTTGTACACCCTATAACTGATGCTTCTTCTGGTCTCAGTGGTGAAGTAAATCGTTCGTAGGGTGGAACGCGAGGTCCACCAAAGAAAGGTTGAGCTTCTCTTCTTCGGAAGATCTTGTGCTAAAAGGTACAATGTTGGCTCAATTTAACAACTACGGAAATTTCGATTTTCAAGTAGACAACAAACCCCTCTTGCTCCCTCATTCCTTCCTTTTATAAGTGTTGGCCATGCATTCCTTATGGGTCCCTCCACAATTTCGATTTTGCCTTAAAGAATTTGAATTCCCTTCCTCCCAAGTGTGTATTTCGAGTGGGCCTCATATTCCACTACCACGAAAATAAAGCATTGGACTCCTATTTTCTCCACCAAAATTTGCCTTGAGCTAGTATTAACCAAAATTTTCAAAATTAATTTTCCTAACATCAGGAAAACTTGGGAAGGAACATTATGGAATGTGTTTTGCATTGGACTTGCCTGAAGGTTCATGTACGGGTTTGTGTAAGAGTTCGTGTATCAAAGTATCCAGTTTGTATCTTTGCAAGTTTCATTCACCGTCGGAGGAAACTTGCGCGACCACGCGGTCAAATTGGTATATATTATTAGAAGATATGATTTTTTAATTATAATAATTTTTAGGATAATTTTTTTTTAATGATAAACATAGCTTAATTAATAAATGTTTTGGTTAATATTTTTTAATTTTTTAGAATAATAAATTTGAATTATGTAATTTATAAAATCCTTATATAATATAAATTTTATAAAACATCAAATCAATTTAAAAATCAAAAAAACTTTTAAAACAAACAAAAATTTTAGCATAAAATTATTACTAAAATAACCCAAACCTCTATGTCTAATTAACTTTAGTAATTATGAATGACCTACATATTTAAATAGTCACGAATTAATCCCTGCATAACAAACAACTCTATATTCATAACTCAGCATATGTGCGTGCTTATATGAAACAGGAAATAAAATATATCAAGTCTATATATATATATATATATATATATATATATATATATATATATATATATATATTTAGTATGAAAAAAGTGATATATTCATATTCCAAAAGAGTACATAAGCATCATAATGTAACCAACATATACCAACAATTCAGAACTGATACGAGTCCATATGACTCAACAGTAAAACATGTGAAGCCATCTTTATCAGTTATCATGCCCATGTGCACAGTTCTAAACATATTTACATAATATTCAAAAACATAATAGTCTAATAGTTCCTCTATTCAGTATGCAAGTCCTGTAAAATGAGATATTATATGTAAGACACAACAGTAATTAAGAGACATAAATAGCAAAAAGGTCTAATATATTCCATCAGTAGTTGCAATATGGATCTAGGGAGAAGTGGAATTATCCTAGCAGTGGTAGCATCCTGACATCCATGTAGTTCTCCCCCATCTTGATCTCGATGTGCATCCCATTTAGCTTGTCTTGTAGCCCTTGCTTTGAAAGTCCATCCGTGATTTCAATGAAATATCTACTAATGTGCTCGATCGTAGAGTCCTTTTGAGTGCTCCAGAGATATGTGATTTGTTGCAGCCAACCTTGGAGTGTAGGTTGGTATATTTTTGCATGTCACATGACATAATCAATGATAATCTTATAATCTTCGTATATGTGGATTTTATGGATCTTCAAACATTAGAGAACCAATGTAATCCCCATAATGCCATGGTTTCTACCCTAGTCTTTGTGCTGCCGCCAGCACCCTAGTGAACTAAAAAAGCCTAATCCGATGAATGAAGCATCAAGAACCCACATCCGCATCTTCTTCTTTGTGATGCTCGGTCAAAGAAACCAACTGGATAATCTATCCTCGGACAAGGTGGATTTTTTTTATTTTTTTTTATTCCATGCCTGATTGTTGTCCAATGGTGTGTAATTATTTAATGTGCTCTATCACCTATGAAGCATTTTCTTTGAAATATTTAAAGATGATATTATTCCTCCATCTCTGCATCTCCCAAAAAATAATAGGAGGAATATTGCGCCAAGTGGTATTTTGTTGGCTCCACCACTATACGCAGTCAGAAATACAGTTGAATTGAGTGTATTGGAAGCCAATATATCCAGCAAGATTTTCCCAAATCTGAGCAGCCACATGACATGTTAAGAATAGGTGAAGATTTTTTTCCTCTACATCCCTGCAAAGTACACATATCCCGGTCCATACCAATTTCTCTTCTGGAGGTTTGCCCATGTTAGATTTTTATTTTTCCAAACCAACCAAAGGAAAAGAATGATCTTAATGGGGATTTTTGTTTTCCAATATTTAAAGAACCAACATACCTCTGGGTGTTGTGTCTCCTGACGGCAGAGTGTGAGGTATGTATCCGCCACCATGACATTATCCCCCTTCATTTTACCTGACCAGGTGATCTTGTCCCTATCCGTATCGCAACTAACTCCTACAAGCTGTAAGGAAGTTTGAAGCCTATCCCATTCCTATGCTTCCTGTCCATCCAATCCCAAATCCCTTGCCCACTTCCAAATGGGGCATGGATCGTGCCATGATGATATAACCTATTGCCATAAGAATATGTCGCAGCAGTTTAAACCATTTATTAAACTATCCAATAGTCTGCCAACAGCTTCAATACCTGGAAATTTGTCCAGACCGATGATAATGCGATGACTAATGCCCAATTTCTAGGCAAGTAGCATAAGAAAGAAATGATGGACTTTTGTAAGACTGAGCCATATAGCTGAGCCCAATTTGTTCCCGATACATCCCCTGCACAACCATACAGGGAAATCGAGGTCCTTAAGGTATTTATGTCTAATGATCATACCCTAGGTGCCTTCCCCAAATATCCCTCTCCACAAAGATTTAAGTAATAAAGCACAGCCAAATCTCCTCAAATTCAAGATGCCCCAGCCTCCCAAAAGCCTCGACATGGTAAGATGGTCCATTTTAGTAAGATGGAATTTGTTCTTGTTTTTCATACTGGACCAGATGAATTTATAAATGATCTCATTTAGTTTTTTTATTATGGTGAGTGGAGGATGGAATATGTGTTCTCAGTACACTCCCATCTGTGTGGTCACCGCTTGTGTCAATGTGATGCAACCCCCCATGGATAGGCATATGTATTCCAAAGGAGATATTTTTTTGTAAAATCTGTCCACCAACCACATCTAGTCATTGACTTTGTAACTGCATGGTTTGATATGGAATCCAAGGTATTTCATACCCCCCAACAATACCTCAGAATCCACTCCGAACAGTCTTTGAATGTAAGCAATAACCTCCATATCACATTGATCATGAAATATAGTAGATTTCATATGATTCATAATTAAACTAGATGCATTCCCAAACTTAGCAAAGATATGAAAAATATGTAGCCAAGCAAACCTGTTGAGGATCCCCATGATGAGCACATCATCAACAAAGAAGTTGTGCGAGATATGGATGTCCCTGCCAAGGGGGAGGGCATGAAAATGGCCCTCAGCCACAACATTTTTAATATGGAGACTCAGCCTGTCCATAGCCAAAATGAATAAAAGTGGGGATAGAGAGAAGCCCTGTCGAAGACCTCTCCCAGCTTTGAAGAATGTTGTAGGATAACCATTTATAACCACAACATATTGGACATTTTAAACACAGGCCATAATCAACTTAGCAGCTTTGTCTTGTATACCAATTTTGTGAAGAACCAGTCTAAGATAGCCCCAATATAAACAATGAAATGCCTTTTTTAAATCCACTTTCATGATAGCCACATTTAATTTTTTTTAGTGAATCGCGTGCATACACTCCTAGGCGATCGCCACAACATCATGAATTTGTTTTTTTTGCAAAAACCTAAACTTTTGTGGGGAAATATACTTGGAGAGGGTGTGCCTCATCTAATTTGCAATAGTTTTAGAGATAATCTTGTAAACAAGATTACAAAGCAAGATAGATTGGAAATCTAAAAAGGTGAGAAAGTGAGTCTTCTTTGGAAACAACACAATGTAAGTGGAGTTTATGTGTGGATGTATAAAGCCTTGGACTCACTATTCCTCGACCATGTCAACAAGATCCTGTTTGATGAGATCAAAAAAGTGTGTGAAGAGCTCCACAGTCCAATAGTTATGGCGAGAACTCTTATCCCCCTTGAAAGATTTCAGTACCCCTAGGATTTCCTCTGTCGATATCAAATGATAGAATGCGAGATTAGCATCCTCATCAAACATGGAAGGAAAATGTTTGACCCCCCATATTTGGTCCTCCGAGAAAACCAAATCCCTTTGGCTATAAGCTTACTGAAGGTGAAGAGCGACGACGTGACTAATGTCTTACTGTGACTGAAGCTTGGTACCATTTGAATCAGAAATCTCCCAAATGGAATTAATCCTTCACCTATAGTTTGCATATCTATGAAAAAATTTGGTATTTCGGTCCCCTTCCCGAATCCAAATTGCTTTTCTTTTTAAACACCAAGTAGTCTCTTTTATATGGAGCAGTTGTTTCTTTTTGTGTTCTAGGACTTGTATGCGATTTTGGATGTCAGCAGGTAAATTATGTCCAATTAAATGGGGGTGGATATCCAGAAGTTCTTTTGTAATTGCAGCAAAATCTTTGTTCATATGTCGTCATTTCCTTTTCTCCCATGCCTTAACCTCCCGCCGTAGGACCCCCAGCTTGTCCTGAATGTGTAGCATGGGAGAGGAGCACCGAACCCTGACACAGTTCCAGACATCACGCACAAGGGAATTAAAATTTAGGTCCTCAAGCCAAACCCGATTGAACTTAAAGGGCATGTCGCCTCTGTAATCTTCCCTTCTCCAGTGTAGTGCAATGGGTTTGTGATTGGATATATAACAACTTACCACTTCAGAATATACCATCCCAAGCCTCTCAATGATCTGATCATGCAGGAGAAAGCGATCCAGTCGCTTTGCAATATATTCTGCACTCGCCCTCTCATTGTACCAGGTTGGAATAAGCATGGAGGGGCAAATATCCACCAGATTGTGCTCCATGATGATATCCTTGATATGATCAGCCAAAACATCTACCCTTCTGGAACACCCCCAAACCTCATTCAAACCAATAGTATAGTTTAGATCCCCACAATGATGAGATAAGTAAGATCCAACAACTTCGACTCAATGAGATTATCCCAAAAAGTGGCTCCATCATGGTATGGTCCAAAGAAATTTAGAATATGAATTCTTCCCTTGAGCCCACGGATGTGACAACCAAGGAGGATGCCAACAAAACATGATGAAACCTTGACATTGACCCACCGAGGATCCCAGTTAGCAACCAGCCCACCCAAGAGGCCATGAGAATGAGTGGCCACCATATTCCAGCCTGGAAGCATCTTTCTAAAGTAATCAACCACCTAAGGAACTGCATGCATCGTTTGCTGAAGAAGAATGATATAGGGATGAAGAGAAGAGAAAAGTTCTCTAAGGGATGGGAATTTTGGAGCAAACCCTAGACCCAGCATATTAAGTGAGAGGATGAAGGTCATGGTATACCATGTGCGGGCATCCGTGCTCCAAGGGCTTGAGAGGAGGAAGTACAAGCAATGGGGAAATCAATGAGAGAATGTGCTTCAGTGGGACTAAAAGGGAGAGGTCGGGGACGACCTCGAAAGTGTTTGTTGTCACGATTATGTTTTCAGCGAACAGTAATATTCCCAGCAGATGAGGGGCTGATGCGAGGGGATGAGTGGCCAACAGGCTTGTGAATAGTAAGAGAATGGAGATCTAGTGTCTTCTTCTAGAGGAGAAAATCAAGGTCACTGTCCACTGAGTTTGTGGGGGAGTTAAGAGGAGAGTGTGATGATGCAAGACCGATTCCTGATGCTGGGGAATGTGGAGTGATGCGAGAAGGTGACGACACAGGGACATACATGATGTGTGAGGAAGAGAGCGCATATGGTTATGTCAGGTGGCGAGGAGCAGTAGACAAAGGTGGTAGAGAGTCACGAGGAGTAGGAATGTTCTGTTTTATAAGGTGGGGTGAGGTGGCATCAGTCGAGGGAACATCAAACCCATCAAAATTACAGGGGGATGATAGAATAGGAATAGGAGTGGAGTCAAATGGATTTGCAGATAATTGAGAATAGTGATGACTAGATGCGAGTAAATTTGAATTACCTATTTGCTGTGGAGAAAAATGCCCGCAAGAAGGTGTTTCAAACCAACTACGAGGAGAAGCAACTGGAGAAGCATCTTTATTTTTTTCCAAACACCATGCCAATGACGACAGTGTGCCACGATACTACCGCCCAACTATCGCGGATAATGTGCCAGCAAATGTCCAGTGTGATGATAGTTTAGACATCAAAACGGAACCCCCCAAAAATCCAGTCTTTGGACCAAATTTGTGTCGCCCCAGCTCAGTTCAATATGATCTAGAAACCCCCTTGTACTCCTTCAAAATTAAGATCCAAGAAACCCACTTATCAGGTGCACCCAAGTGCCGAGGGTCAACATACACAAATTTTCCAATGGCATTGCCTTTATCCATGAAAACTTTCCACGTCCAGAATTAGATGGGTAAGCGAGGAAGCTTAACCCAAATCAGCTTGTTTTGGGGAGTTTCCTTCAAAGGATTGAAGCCAATGTACCATGAGTAAAGAGTCAGAAAACGTTGCCTGCTAATCCAAGGAATAGATTTGATTTTCATGAGGTCTTCCTCGCAAAGGAAGTGGAAATTATACCAACCATTTAATAGACATACCACTGTAGGCATATAGCCTAACAATGTTTTCCATTTGGTGTCAACCCAAACCCGCATATTAGCTTCACTCAACTCTGCAAAATGCCACTTACCAATGAGAGTGCGCTTTTGAAGACTGGTAACTCGATTGATCAACACGTCGTGGTAAAAAACGAGAGTAAGAGCTTGAGAAGTGATATTGATAGATCTATTGGGATGGTGGGATCAACGTTCATGAACCGTGTGGGAATGCCCATGCAAACTCGGGTCCGCATGCTAGCCATCTCGAAGGTGCATCGATGGATGAGTTGGGTGCCAAGTGTTGTGGATAGTTGGGACCCGCCACCCAAATTTAGACTCAACATCCATCGTGACACGAATGAACACCTCTTGTGCAGAGGTGTCAGATTACAGGAGATCCATGGCCACATCTGCAGAGAAAAGGACCCAATACAACCGAGAGGAAGGGAGGGAACGGGATGAAGATTTAATGATCGATCAAATGGTAGGACAAAAAATAATGTGAAACAACAGAGAATCCCTAACGAGATTTTCTAGGGATCAATAGAGTCCAAATCACGATGTACTGAGGCCACGGAGAATGTCACCCACATAATGCAAAATGTGGAGGGTCGCTGTCGAAAATAAATACAAATGTGGTAAGTACTCAAGGTAGAAATAGAAACAAGAAAAGAAATGATTAAGGATGGTTATGTGAGGATCCCAATCCAGAAATGTCAGAAGATGAATGACAGATAAGTGTGTGATGTAGACCCCCCTCACCTCACAACTGAAGTAACCGAACTTCCCCAATTGAAAAATTCAAAATGTTCTGGAAAATGTAACAGACTCCGGTACCGGGAAAATCATACCAGCCCGGAGCTGAACCAGAGCCGAGCAATTGTCATGGAGAGAGCATCCAAACTAGAACAACTAGGAAAGAAAAATAATTGTATGCCTTCACAACAGCAGCAACCCGGACATGTCCACCATCGATTACAAATCTGAATACCAAAAGCATTACAAGGTCGAGAAATGATAAATGAGTTATACCACCGATTGCAGAGAATTTTATAGTTAGTAATGTGAAGACAAGATCCCTCACCCAGTGAAAACTATGTACAAAAGAGATTAAGGAGCTCAGTCTAGAGGGAAATATGGATGTCTAGAGGGAGGAAGAACGTGTGAACGAAATATGCAAATAAGAAGGTATGAAGCAATAGAGAGGAGTGTGATAATGTGGAGGACTTCTGAGTGGAGAAGTGAAGTAAGAGAGATGAGGGGCAAAAATGTCATGATATGTGAAGCTATGAAGCTCGCAGAATAGGGGAAAAGGCAAACACCTCCGTAGGATTGTAGTAGCAAGGGGAAAATAATCTAGAGTCTGGGAGGTGGTGATAGACCCGGAAACTCCGAGAAATACAGGAGAGAAAGTGAGGTAGACTGGATTTCACAGAATGAAAAAAGAGAAGGAGATGCAGACCGTAAGGTAATGGCAGGATCATACCAGAATCAATTTATGACAATATGATGGCGGATAGTGCAATGGGACCTTGGGAATGTCGGCATAGACCATCACAGTGTGCAGCAGCAGCACCCGCGTTCCTCCTCCTTTATCGTGAAACTACATTATCCGCGCAACATTGATGCCGGAGTTGCGCCATGACTTTTGGGACTAGTTTCATGGTGCGTTCAACTTGCAGAGCATTTCTCCCAAATGAAACTCAAACTGAGTTCTTCAATATTATTCGCGCATTGAAAATGAGATCTGATGAGTCATGGAAGTTCTCAGATCTCATTTCACAATAGTTCAATGACTTCTCAAGTTGGAAAAATTGAAGAATTATGATGGGCACACTGTATAAATTATTGATTAATTCCGGAAAGACGTTGCTGGCATTTTCATTGCCCAAGGAAATGCACTTCACAGTTGTTGCATGAGTGGAGGAGGTGTGGGTATTGTGTTGGGACCATTTGTGTCATGCCCCCAAGCCTACGGTGGTCTTTCAACTGTGCCGGCGAGGTGCGGCACCACCGAACACTTTCTTTTCACCAATACTCGTGCACATGGACTATGCCTAATTCACTTGTCCTTACTTAGTTTGTGTTTCGCAACCAAGTAAAATGCATTTATCCTTTATACTTAATGAAGCCCATACTCATTCATTATCCATATGCAATTAACCAAGAACAATAACAATTGCACACAAGTATAAAGGGAGGGGCAACTCCCGGTAAAGTTTGCCCGACAATAATATATTATAACAGTTCTTCAATAATACATCATCAAGTATACTTGGCAAAACTCCAAGTCTATACTTAGAAATATTTACAACCAAGGCATAGACAGCCTTTACAATACATGTGCCAACCTCATACGGTAGGAGGGTGCTCACCCGAGACACCAAGAACTCCTCCCTTAAGTCCTGCACAATCCACCTCAAAACCGTACCTCAACACCTACACTCGACTCCTGGTAAAACTGCGCACTTCTACGGTAGAGCGCATGAGTTATGCACACTCTACTTATTTCTGTGCTTTCCCTTTTACTCCTATCCAATGCGTAGAGAGAGATGCGAAGTTGTGTGTTCAAATGAGGCTCTGCGTTCACTAATATATACGCTAGCCTGCTCAAGTGTAAGGGGTGTCCAGCCTTAAGGCCGACCCCCTAAACTCTGTCATAACACCCACACAATACTAAAGTATATGTCGGCTTTACTCCATCGTGCAAGCCACTCCAATCGTGGTATAAACCTTTCGCTCCAATTCATTTTCGCACTAAGTGTCGCTCTCTCATAAGTATCGTCGCACTTAGCTCCAAACGTCGCATATTATTTTCGCATGAGGTTCGGATGACCGTCGCATAAGAGCACCCACCCGTCGCATTGTCTGCCCGCTCGTCGTGCACGGAGCGCCCGCTCGTCGTGCAAGGAGCGCCCGCCCGTCGCTCGCCTGCTCGAGTTGCAAAGGCCTTACATCCTCCTCCACCTGAAATCGTTGTCGTCCTCGACAACATACCATCTCGGTAGCTCTCCACCAAGATCATCATCAACCATGATGTCAATTCTTCCACATAAGGAAAACATCCTTGCAACATATGTAGAATCCCATCTCCACCATGCTCCACCTTAGCAACCAACTGTCACCAAGATACTCCATCCTAATGTATGTCATATATCAGATGTCCATGACCACCTTGCCACAATCTCCCCATGCTGCTCTCCACCATGGAAGGTTGATCCCTCCAAGTCAAGCTACATGTCCACCGCAACAATATGTCAACTCCATCATATCATCATCACCATGTGCAAAACTGCCCATGCTATGCCAACAAGTGTTAAAACCCCTCAACCATGTGTCAACATCTCATCTCAACAATATATCAGTAGTCATCTCGATCCATATGTCATCATGTGAACCTCTGTCATGATACTCCAGCATAATGCCAACACATCTCTGTACACTTCACGACCCCATGTTTGAACTAGTTGGGTAGCTAATCCAACCATCACGCTCAATCCATGAGAGTGAACATCCTCATGTCCTCATCAACTGTTCCTCAAACATCTGCCACATCCTCGACTCATCAAGAATCTTCAATCCATGCCCAGGTCCATGGAAACTCCATCCATTTGCAACATGTCATGATGTTTGATGCCAAGCCATCCCTGCACCATCAATCATACCTTCTCAACATGTTTAAGGACTCACTGCCATGAGCAGCTCACAATGAACCCCATCTTCTTTTTCCATCTAAGAAGATGTAGAGGGAGTAGAGCCTGAAGGCTCTCCCTCACTAATCAACTCAATCCATCTATCAGGATCCTCAATCTCCATCCTTTGTAGATATGCCTCCCGGTCTTCCTTCTGGATATTCGGCCTCACATATACCTCATCAACATCATCATCATCATCCTCCACCAGCTCTAGCCTTCTTGACAAATCCAAGATGCTATCTGAGAGTGATCTAATGACCAATGACTGCTCCACAAGCTTTGCCTCAACAGTGGACAACCGCTTGTTCACCTTCTCCTTATCCTCCATTTGCATTCCTCCTAATTTATGATCAAGTTTTATCACACCAATGGTTGGAACACCAATGGGTACATCTTCCCTTCCATCATAAATGTAGAGTTTCCTCAAATGTGGTACAACCATAGCCTCAAATTGTTTCATGAATTCCATCCCCAATACAGCTTCATAGTCATCAATCCGCACTATAGTGAAGTCCACCTTCCCGGTCCATTCACCAAGTGTAGTGTCCACCTTCTCAGCTATACCAAGAATCCCCATAGGAGGAGAATTCACTGTCTTCATTTGTGCCTTCACCGGTACAAATTTCAGCCCAATCCTTCTCGCAGTATCTTCACTCATGAAGTTGTGAGAAGCCCCACTATCCACCATAGTGAGTACATCCGCACCTCCAACCTTCATCTGAACATACTCCAATCTGTTCCTTTCAGGATCTCTCCTAGAGACCACCTCCGTAGTAGCAGAAGCACCAAGTATCTGCATCATCCCCACAGAAGCACCTTCATTCTTTCCATCAGATTGTGCAATAGCAGCCACCTTTGGTTTAGAAGGACAATTCTTCACCGTATGTGGACCAGCACAAATCCAACACTTCAAAGGTTTCTTTGCCTTCGAACTATCATCTGATTTCGAAGCATCTTCCTTCTTCTTCTCTTTCGGTTTCTCAAACTTCTTCTTCCTATCATCAGAAGTCTCATCATAATGTTCCACCAACCTATCAACAGCAGCAAAAGCTTCCTCAAGTGTCCTAATCTTCTGCCTCTTCACTTCATTGCATGCCCAAGGCTTCAACCCAATAATGAAGTTGAACACCTTGTCCCTCTTCGCCATGTCAGGAAGTTCTAGAGATGCACTTGCAAACTCCCGCTGATATGCTTGTAGGCTTCCGGTTTGTTTTATGTACTTAATCTTCGTCCTTGCTTCCCATGTTTCATCCTGAGGACTGAAATGAGTCTGCAAAGCTTTCTTCATGTCATCCCACGAAGTAATGTCATCAGCACTACCATTGGCAATCTGATCTAACCTCCTTCGCCACCACATCTTAGCATCCTTTGTTAAGAACTGAGCAGCTACCTTGACCTTTGTCTCATCATCAGATAGACCCAATCGTTCCAAGTATTGCTCCATGTCCCATAAAAAGTTTCCAAGAGTCTTCGCATTCCTTGTGCCATCATAAGATTCCGGTTCCTTGACTTTCATATGAGGTACTCCTCCACCTGAGTTGTGCCTCACTGCCTTCTTCAACACCGCTATCTCATCATTGGTCGTGTCAAGAGTTTTCCTCAAGTTCACGATCTCTGCAAGACCTTGATCCCTTGATTCTTCAACCTCCTTGACCCTTACTTCAAGTTGTGTACACATAAGATCAATGTACTCATACTGTGCTCGGAGTTCATCATGTTGTGTTCGGAGTTCTTCAAGCTCTTCCTTGGTCTTCAAGTTGGTCTCTTGCTCTTTAGCAAGCAAGTTCATCTTCTTGTCCCAAGAAGTCTCCAAAGCCTCCATCTTTTCAATCACCTTTTCAATGAACCCAAGAGTAGTATCCTTCATCGTATGACTAGACCCAGCCTGAGATTCAGTTGCCATCTCTAACAACTTCTTGCTCTTTTGCAATCTAGTTTCGACCATTCAATAGCTTCACCAAGTCACCTGCAAATAGAACCAACCCTTGTTCCACTTTGTGTGAAACGGTTTCCTTCACCTGCAGTACATTGTCAAATTTCCAAGTGTATATACACCTGCACTTCGTCACGAGCAACCCTGCTCAACAGCTCTAAACTGAGCTCCGATACCAACTGTCAAGTTGTGTATCAGCTTCAAACCTTTACGAGCAAACCTTGCTCTGATACCAACTGTCACGCCCCCAAGCCTACGGTGGTCTTTCAACCGTGCCGGCGAGGTGCGGCACCACCGAGCACTTTCTTTTCACCAATACTCGTGCACATGGACTACGCCTAATTCACTTGTCCTTACTTAGTTTGTGTTTCGCAACCAAGTAAAATGCATTTATCCTTTATACTTAATGAAGCCCATACTCATTCATTATCCATATGCAATTAACCAAGAACAATAACAATTGCACACAAGTATAAAGGGAGGGGCAACTCCCGGTAAAGTCTGCCCGACAATAATATATTATAACAGTTCTTCAATAATACATCATCAAGTATACTTGGCAAAACTCCAAGTCTATACTTAGAAATATTTACAACCAAGGCATAGACAGCCTTTACAATACATGTGCCAACCTCATACGGTAGGAGGGTGCTCACCCGAGACACCAAGAACTCCTCCTTTAAGTTCTGCACAATCCACCTCAAAACCGTACCTCAACACCTACACTCGACTCCCGGTAAAACTGCGCACTTCTACGGTAGAGCGCATGAGTTATGCGCACTCTACTTATTTCTGCGCCTTCCCTTTTACCCCTATCCAATGCGTAGAGAGAGATGCGAAGTTGTGTGTTCAAATGAGGCTCTGCGTTCACTAATATATACGCTAGCCTGCTCAAGTGTAAGGGGTGTCCAGCCTTAAGGCCGACCCCCTAAACTCTGTCATAACGCCCACACAATACTAAAGTATATGTCGGCTTTGCTCCATCGTGCAAGCCTCTCCAATCGTGGTATAAACCTTTCGCTCCAATTCATTTTCGCACTAAGTGTCGTTCTCTCATAAGTATCGTCGCACTTAGCTCCAAACGTCGCATATTATTGTCGCATGAGGTTCGGATGACCGTCGCATAAGAGCGCCCGCCCGTCGCACTGTCCGCCCGCTCGTCGTGCACGGAGCGCCCGCTCGTCGTGCAAGGAGCGCCCGCCCGTCGCTCGCCTGCCCGAGTCGCGAAGACCTTACAATTTGGGTTGTTGATTTGGTTAATAGCTGGAAATAATGTTGTGCTCAGAGATCTTTTGTATATTAGTACTTGCATCATTTTACTATATCTCAATATATAAAATATTCACATCTACTAATACATATTGATAAATAACCATAAATATTAGATCGGGTATATGAACGCTTGAATCCCTTCGACTAACATTCACTTTCCACATTGACGGAAAGCGATTAATAAACATCGCCAGAACCTGACGACATTTATTGTGGGAAACCTTCGTTCCATTTCAATTTTTCGAATGTTACATTGTAATACTATAATGAGATTCCACATTGTCTCTCCATGTTACATAACTAAGATTTATTAATTTCTTAGATTTATAGTATTAATTTTTGGGTTTATTAATTTTTATTGTTTATAATATTAATCTGTGTTTTAATTTTTTAGGTTTATAATATTAGTTTATTGAGTTTATTAATTTTATTAGTTTAAAATATTAATTAGTTTTTTTAGATGGTTAATCATTTTAGTTTATAATATTGGTTTTTTTTTTCTTTTTCTTTATTGCTTGTGTTTATAATATTAATTCGTTGCATTTATAATATTAATAATTCTGTTAATTTTTTATTTCGTTCATTTGTAATGGTAGTCCCTTGGGTTTATTAATGTCTTGGCTTTCTAATATTATTTTGTTGGGTTATTGATTTCTTGAGCTTATAATATTCAATCTTTGGGTTCACTAATCCATTAGGTTTATAATAACAATCAATTGTATTAATAATATTGAACCCTTTTTGAACATATAATCGATTGAGTTCATAATTCTTTGTGTTTATAAATCCCCTGGGTTTATAATATCAATTCGTTGGGTGTATAATAATATTGGGTTTAATGTTAGGGTTTATAATGTTATGGTTTATAAAATTTGGCATGCCATTATGCTTTAATGTTTTGGCATTTGAATAGTGAAAATTGTATAATAATATTGGGTTTAATGTTAGGGTTTATAATATTACCTTTATAATGTTATGGTTTATAAAATTTAGCATGTCATTATGGTTTAATGTTTTGGCATTTGAATAGTGAAAATTGTATCCAACAGGAGATTGTGACAAACATGGTCACAATGTTGTAAACATTGTCAAAATTTGACAAATGATATGACAATTACGGTTGGAAACCTACAATACATTCCAATTTTTTTAACGTCACATAATAATAATAATGATAATACCAATTTTTAGAATTTCACATTGTGACACTATAATGCATTTATTAATGTATTGATATATTTATTTATTTATTTATTAATAATTTAATTAAATTTATTATTTTGTTTATTTATTAATATATTTTTTTACTCTATATTTTTCTTTCAATTGAAAGATTATGGGACTACACAATTTTCACCAAATAGAACATACCTCCTAAGTTTGAACCCTGCCAAAAAAATAATATGTGCATCACTACTTAAGCTCAACGACTTTGACCTATACTATGAATTTATAATTTATTAATTATTTTAATATTGTTTTATTTAATTTACTTATTTATTTAATATTTATTTTTTAATAATTTATAGATTTATTAATATTTTAATTTATTAATATTAATTTATTAATAATTTAAATTATTAGTACTTTATGACTAATATATTGATAAATTTATTATAATAATATATTAATAAAAATAGTATTTATTTATTAATTAATATCATTAAAATATTATAACTTTTTATTTTATTGTTATAATATTAAAATAATAATAGATGTGACATTGATGATGATGATGATGGTTAACGTCCAATGAGATCAAACTTTGGTCTATCTAACCTAAAGAAACAAATTATTTAGTTTGATTTAAGATTTTATTCCTATGCTCAAAAAGATTGGAGAGAAGCCTTCCGAGCTCACTATAATTTTGACATCCTAAAAGGCTAGGAAGGTCAGTATTGCAACAAAGATTTTGAAACTGAAACCTCGATGTTCATATTCTCACAGAGATGGCAAAACCTTTCCATGCATGGTGTTTTAGGAACTGCCCAACTACGTGTTTCACTGTGGAGCTCATGATAGTTTGTTCTAATCTTGGCTATATTGATTTTCTTCTTTGAGCTAGTTAAAACAGAGAGATACTTTTGATCTTCCAGGGTGGGGTTGACGACCTCCTTATAATATCTTAATTTTCTTTTAGTTGCTAAATCTTTCTCATACCACATATTTTCTTTGAACTTAGAAGTAACAATATCTTTAATGTTATTAATGTTTTGCAATGCAACATTCTCGTCGATCTCCCAATGGTTTAACCAGGCCCTGGTGTCTTTATACCAGCCTCACTTGAGCCTTAGGTGGTTTTGGCTAGAATTTAAAGCTACTTTAGAAAGTTTATGGTCTACTTTAATACTTAATATTTAATTTAATTTATTAATAATTTAGTGTTTAATCTATATTTAAATTTAATTTATATGTTTAATTTATTAATAATTTAATAATTTAATTTTTAACTTACATTAATTAATTTATTAATAAAATATTAACTATTTTATCTTTTTTGTAAAATTGACAAGACTATGTATTCATCATGTCTAATATATCACTTCGATTAAATATAAAAATTAAACTAGTGACTTTACATATGAGAGTGCCTTAATAAAGCACTCTATCACAATCTATCCAAAACCATATAGACTAATTATTAATATTTTTATTTTTATTTTTATTTTATTTTAAATTTATTTATTCATAACTTGTTAATATATTTGTTGTAATAATATATTATTAATAATAATATAATATAATAAAAATATTATAATTTTTAAATTCAATTTTTTATAATATTAAAATAATAATAAATGTAGTTGATATATTTCTCTATCATATTTATAGTTTTCTTTGTATATATCAAACTAGATTTCTTTGATATAAAAATTTTCGATATTCACTTCTACTACTACATGTTCATAAATAACCCTCAATATTACATCAGGTATCTGAAAGATTGAATCCCCTCGACTGACATGCACTTTTAAGCGATTAGCGATTTCTAAGTCTTGTTGCTTTGATGTAGCGGATAAGGACGAATGACTTGTGGAATCTACTAGCGAAAACCCTTTTCCGTTTTTCCATCTAACGCGGACTTGAAATGCTATGGATTTTAGGTTCGTCGAATGTAATGTGAGTGAGAGTTAAACTCTATGGAAACTGATGAGACAATGTACACGATCATATGATAGAATCAACAAATTACCATCAAATGGATGTATTTAAGATTGTTACAAATCAAGGGAAATGCTGCGGTGCACTGGAGCATATGACAATGTTGCAACTTATTGGGATATGATTTTGTTGTCGTCTACATCGTGTGTAAATGACATTATTTTTTTGGAGTTGTCTATAATGCGACTTTTTGAAGATTCCGGTGACGGAATCCGGCGAAGAAATTGAGGTCAAATCTTGATTTCTTGCAGTTAAAATGGTTTTTTAACTGCATATTTGGATTAAGCACCCTGAAAAACCCCTTGGACGCTTTCATTGTGCAGAAACTAGCTATCAAACTTGCGATTCCAATAATTCCTGCCGGATTTCGACAAGAAAAATCCGCCAGAAAAGCTTTCAAAAAGTCGCGTTATAGACAACTCTTATTTTTTTTAAGTATTTGTCCGCTAACAGGTTACATGAATCGAGTTTTACTGATGTTGATGTCCATTTGTCACGGCCTTCGAGGAAGGTATGTTGGCAACTTGCAACGTCTATCCATTATACGAAGGGATGTTGGCAAGTTGCAACGTCTATCCATTATACAGAGTAGTTTTAAATGCGACATCTTAGCTCATGGTTTATTGTTTATGATTTTGTCAAAGGCTCATGGTTTATTGTTCATGATTTTGTGAAAGGTACATCAAGGTTTTATGAGTATAGGCATTGCAGATATTCAATCGTGGAAAGTTTAGCTCGTGAACACTACAAGTACATCCAGAAATCAATTTTTCCGTTGGAGTATATCACATCAAAGCAACAACTGGCCTAATAATTAGATCCCAAGTTCATCATACTTCATATATCACAACGCAGATTTGTTTAGATTTCTTATGGTTTGCGTGCACAATAATTTACATAGTAGAACGAGCGTTGGAAATTGGAATGACATACATCTGCACAGAATCGCAAGTTCGTCGAAATGTGGTGTCTGCAGCGTGAAAGCTAAGGGCTGTCTGTTTGTGGCCCATCACATCACATGCAGATGTCGATATTGAATGAGGCGTATAAATGTTTGAATCCTTCAACTGCCCTGCGCTTTTGACATTGACGGAAAGCCATTTGCGATGGCGTCGACTACGGGGGCACTCAAATCGCTCAATTAGGGATCTACAGCGTGTAGTCTCTCAGATGTAACAGCTACGTGATGCAAAACGTTTTCACAAAGCCAGAACGGTAGAGGGCTGAGTGAGTTAAAACAATCTGTTGGCGAGAACCTGTTTCAGTATTTTCCATCAGCGGATTTGGAATTTTATAGATTTTAATTTGGTTAAATGCACCGCGAGAGGGGTAAATTATATGAAAATTGACGGGCCAGAGTACGGATGAATACAACAATAGTGAAGCTTGTTAAGATGTAAATTTATTATTATTATTATTATTATTATTATTATTATTATTTCGTCAGTTTGCGTGTACTAAACATCTGTTGCAAGTATTTGTGTGGTACAGGCTTAACCAAGTTTAGTGATAGCACCCTGTCTACGTTTTGGCATGCTCACATGGTTTTCAACGACAACTCTCACGTGAACCCTAGAATTGCATCCAGAAGAACATTTTTCCATTAGAGTTTATAGCATCATACCAAGAACTTACCTTGACCGTTAAAAGTAGTTTTTCCTTTGGAGTTTATAGCATCAACCAATAGGGTTTATATCATCATACCAAGAACTTACTCCGACCATTAAAAGTAGTTTTGCGATTGGTGTTTATAGCAAGAAAACTAGCAACTGGCTGATGAACAAAATCGATGAATGTTTTTCAGTTTTTAGTCACAGATAAGGCCAGACACCCATCAAATTCGAAATCAATACTTTAATCCATTCATCATAAACTACTTTAGAAAATCCATATACATTTATTTTAGTATCTATTATATGCACTTTTGAACTCATATTTTGAATCCGAGTCTGTATTGTATCACATGAATCGAAGTGTTGTGTTAAGCAAATAAAGGATTTCGGTTCTAATAACATGTTAGAGAACACTTTTATTACCGAGAATCAATCTGAGTTTGTCTTGTATATCACATAAATCGAAGTGCTGAAACAACGAAACATTTTACTGATAACATTATCTAAGTGCTGAAACAACTAAACATTTTAGTGATAACATTAGGTTTAGATAGATATATTTTTATTTTTTAAGTTTGGTAATGGTGAGGCTACATCATGGTCATGTCCAAGAATAACATTTGAATAAGGAAGGGAATTGAAAGAGTGACCTAATATCTAAGATCCTCTTAATTTCTTTTTTACTTCTAATTGCTTTATAGCATATTCATTTTTTTTAATTATAGTCCACATTATTTTTCTATTTAGAACATAATTTTTAATTCTATTTTAAAGGGGCATGAACAAATGGAAAAACTTACACATCTTGTCATACTAGGCTGTAAAATGAGCCCCTTGGCTCAATAAGCTAGTAGTGGTGATGTTAAAGCTATGATTTCACTGAGACGAGACAATTCTCTGCTTGACCTCTTCAAAAGGATGCTCCGAGGGTTTGGGTTATATAAACGCAAGCATGGATGACTTGAGAGCCCAACTGAGTTTCTTCCATTCAACTTGCCCCACCTTGAATGGACACATGTCTAATTCGTCCAACCTCTAAAGATCTATGACTAAATTTGTTTGTTCCAATTCACATCCAAGTGTGAAGAGCTTAGCCCCTCTTCCCTGTTGTTCCTCCATTTCCCATGGGTGCTTCTGTCGTAAAATGACACAATTTCTTTTCAAGAATTGACCATTATTTTTGGCTAAGGATGTTTTGGTGTGTAAAAGACCATATATTCTCACTACTTCATCAAGAAGTTTCTCGGTGTTTTCTAGGGTCTCTTCAAGACAACCCATCTTCTCACATACCAAAGAAGGAAAATATGCGGTAATACACTAATTCTACATATGAATATTACATAAAAAATTGCTATGCCTCCTCAAATTTTTGCCTTGCTGAAGCTTCACTAGCAATTAACTTCCCAACCTTTCAACAACGACTATATTTTCTAGGAAAACATGAATCTTTCCAAATAGATAAATATAAAATAAATACCACGAGGGCACTTCTTTCTTTATAATACTGCTGAGGAGTAAATTTATTCAAAAGAGGTAGATGTACATACATAACAAATTGCCCCACCATAAAATTGTAACCTTGGACTAACTTTTTCCAAGATCTCGATCTTCTGAGCACTGCAATAACATAATTTTGGTTATTGTCATATTAAATAATACTTCCATGCACACCTAAAGAGGTTCCTTGGCTAACTCAGTTGCAGGTCATTGTGCGGTCTCTCTTGCCATTCTTGAAATTTATGTCGTTGCTCTTAAGGCAGACGACCTTAGAAACTCTTCCATGTGAGATCTGGTGAGCTCCACAACCTTCGTTCACTATGCTTCAATGATCTTATATGTATCATACCATATTGTGCATTAATACGCCCAAATATGTTATGCAACCAACTCACAAATAGATAGATCAACGACTTAAAAAGGATCCTCTTCGAGGGGGAAACCTCCATTACATTACATAAATGAACAATTCTTGGATTATTCAAATGAAGAAACCTCCTTTATATATATAAAAATCTCAGGGGTCACAATATAATGAGAGCCTACATAATAATAATAATGTAATGGAACAAAAATAATGATAGTGGGCTTCTATGAGCATAATAATAACAATATGGGGGCTACATGGGCACAACAATAACAATAACGGGCTACACTAGTATTATAGGGACCTAGCATGCCCCTCTCCTTCAAAAAAGTGTTGTCCTCAATGCTTGAGTAGTTCTAGATGCTTCTGTATAAAATTCTCATCCTCCTGTGTGGAATCTTCAGCGAGTAAGTTCTTCCACTTGATGAGATACTATGAAATTAATCAATTTCGTAGCAGTCGAGTTCTTGTTTAGGTGATTGCTTCAGGTTACAATATGATTTTTCCTTCCTCGTCAACGTCTGGCAATATTGTTGGAACTAGGAGCTTGTCACCTATAACCTTCTTTAAGCATGAAACATGGAAAACTAGGTGAACTCGGGAAGATGCAGGAATCTCTTTCTTAGCTTTCTTGAGGAATATTTATTTTTATGATTGTAGCCATAAAACTACCGAGTCACCTACATCAAAACTTCTTTTGCTATGATGTTGATATTCCTGTTCTTTCATTCGATTCTGCACCAAAGTGACATTATCCTTTAAGAGTTGGAGAATTTCTTGTTCATGCTCAATGTGATATTCCACTACATGAACCTTATAATTTTCTCTTAAAGATGATGTGATGGAAAGTGGATGATATCCATAATGTACCATAAATGGGGTCATTTTTGCTGCAATATGGAATGAAGTGTTATACCACCATTGAGCTAGAGGCAACCACTTGATCCATTATTCTTGCTTATCAAATACAAAGCAATGAAGATATCCTTCCAAACATTTGTTCATTGTCTCAGTTTTCCCATCAGATTAAGGACGATATGATGAGCCATGAGATAATTGATTACCCACGAAAGAAAATAATTTTCTCCAAAAATTTGGAGTGAAAATGAGATCTCTATCATTTACAATCATCTTTGGGTTTCCATGTAGCTTTTGAATTGTTTGCATAAATGCAGTAGCAATTGTACTCGCTTTATATATATGAGATAATGCACAAAAGTGTGCATACTTGGTAACTCTATCAATTACCACCAAGATGACACTCTTTCCTTTGTACTTGGGTAAACCTATGTTCAAATACATTGAAAACTCCTCCCAACATTAACATGGAATGGCTAAAGGTTGTAATAGACATGGGGTCTTAATTGTCTCAACTTTATTTTGTTGGAAAATGAAACATTCCACCACAAACTTTTGAATATCATATTTAAGGCCATCTCCAAAAAAATCCTTCTTCACCCTCTGATAAGTTTTTAAAAATCCTAAGTGCCCTCCTATGGGAGAGGTGTGTTGTTCCAAAATAATATTTTGTTTGAGTTGGGAATTCTTACAAAGATGTGAACGATCTTTGTACCATAAAGAATCATTTTTCCAGCTGAATGTATCTGTTGTACTAAGATCTTGTTGCAACTTTTGAATGAGTGTCCACACTTCTTCATGAGTATTCCATCCATCCCTTGCTTCGATTATCCAACTTAGTTGGATAATAGAAATGGCACAAAGAAATGCTTCCACATTCTCATCCTTTCTTAAGAGTGCATCTGCAACAACATTTTTCTTCCCCCTTTTTGTAGATGATTTCAAAGTCACAACCCAATAATTTTTTGACCCGTTTTTGTTGCTCTTATGAAGAAAATATTTGTTCCAAAAAGTTTTTAAGACTATCATGATCTATTTTTCCCTTGAAGTGTCTTCCCAATAGTAAGTTCGATATTTCTTTAGTGCATGTAGTATTTCCAACATTTCCTTCTCATAAATAGGTTTGTGTAAATACTTTCCTCTCATTCAACGACTTTCAGAAACAATGGGTCTTCCTTCTTGCATTAAAACAACACCAATTCCACTTCCTCAGGAATCGCATTCCACAATAAAAGCTTTTGTGAAGTCTGGCGTAACTAAGACCAGTGCTTGGCACATTGCCTCTTTAAGATGTTCAAAGGCCTTAGTTGCTTTTGGAGTCCAATAAAATGTATCTTTCTTTAGTAATGTTGTTAGAGGTGCTTATATTCTCCCATAATTCTCAACAAGCTTGTGATAATACCCTGGCAACCCGAGAAATCCTCGGAGATGCTTTATTGTTGTGGGGATTTTCCATTCCTTAATTGATTTAATTTTGTTAGGGTCTACCTTAAAACCCTCATGAGATAAAATATGACCCAGATATTCTAACTCTTATACTCCAAAGAAACATTTGGAGATTTTTACATATAATTGTTTCTTCCACAATAGTTTAAGCACCCTGTCAACATGATGAATATGATCCTTCCAATATTTTTTATAGATTAGTATATCATATAAAAAAAATAACAAAAATTTTCTAAGGAAGGGTTTGAAAATGGAATTCATCAAAATTTGAAAAGTAGAACGCACATTAGTAAGGTCAAAAGGCATGATCAAAAATTTATAATGACCTTCATGAGTTCTAAATGTTGTTTAGTCTTCATTCTAATTTGATGACATCCTAAACAAATATCTAACTTGGTGAAGTAAATTTCTCCATGTAAATCATGTAATAATTCATCAATGACATGAATGGGAAATTTGTCTTTAATAGTTAGCTTGCTGAGCTCCCTATCATCCAAACACATGCACCATGATCGATCCTTCTTGTGCACCAATACTACTGTAGCCAAAAAAGAACTTTGACTAGGTTGAATTATACCATCCTCTAGCATTTCTGCAATCATATGTTCAATTTCACTCTTTTCGACATAGGGATATTTGTAACGTATGATGTTTGGAGGAACAATTCCTAGAATAAAATGGATAGCATGATCATGATCATGAATAGGTGGGAGGCATTTGGGAGTCTCAAATACCTTGGAATGATTATCCAAGACTTTTTGGAGATTTGGAGAAATAGATGATTTCGGTGTTTGAATCTCTAGTGAGCATACTTGTGCAATTACACCCCATTGTTATTTATTTAGAAGTTTTTTCATGCCATTAGAGCTAATTATATTTCCTAGTTTCCCTACAATACCCCTTAATTCAACTTCCTTTCCTTCCAAAAAAAAATGCAAGAAAAATTCTTGGAAATTAAATTCTATCGTACTGAAAGATTGTAACCATTGGACTCCTAGTACAACATTAGCACCACCCATTGGAATAGAGAGAATTCTACTATTCAATACATATTCCCCCATGGTTAGCTTGATATTATGGCACTTTCGAGAGAAATTTATATTTCCTCCATTTGCAATTATCAGTTGACACTCTCGTTCTGGGTATAAGAATAAATTCAATTCCTTGGCTCTCTTACAATGAATAAAATTATGGGTACTACCCAAATCAATCATCACTATTACCTTTGTCTTCTTGATATCTCCTTCTATCTTAAGAGTTTGAGGAGTGGTAATTCCTTCCAATGCATTCCAAGATATGGTCATACTCATTTCTTCTTTCTATAGGGTTGGTTCCTAGTGTATATCATGTTGTTCTATTTTCTTGTTCATTTTCTTTCTCCTCCTCACAATCTATGTAAAATAATTTCTTCTCGGCACACTTATGAACTTTAGTGTATTCGCTATTGCAACTGTAGAAAATTGCTTTTGATCATTTTTCTTCCCATTTTTGTGGTGTCAACCTTGTAGGTTTTGGAAGGCTAGGAACAACAACACATTCATATTTATAGTTGTGAGTGGTAGGCTTCCTTGTTGCCATCATTTTTCTTTCACTTTTTCTTGCCAACCTGAATGCCTTCTCCAATGAATCAGGTTCCCAGATGTGAACCTCATGTTCGATGCTATCCTTTAAAGTACCTATGAATATATCAATCTTATTCTCCTCTAGAATATCATTTACCCTTATATTCAATTTTTGGAATTCCTCAATGTGCTCCTTCATTGAACCCTTTTGTTTGATATTTATCAATTGGATAAGGAAAGTGTTTCTCTCTGCATCCCCAGACTTAGATATCATTTCCTCCGTAAAAATTGACCAAGTGACAAGTGGTTCATGAGACAAAGCCATCGATACCATACCAACTGATTGGGTTCTAAATATAAAGTTGCAATGCGTACCTTTTGTGTGTGCTGCACATTATGGAGATCAAAATATTGCTCCATCTGTAGTATCTATGTTACCAGATCCTTGCCATTAAACTTCCTCATATTGATCTTTGGAATATGGTGGCTCTTCAATCAAAAATTACAGTCTATGAAATCATGATTAACATTTCTTTTTTTGTCATCATAAGTTTCATCTAATATCTTTTCGCCATTAGGAAGAATTTCTTGTATCAACTTTGTAAAACCTTCTATCAAACCTTCTATGTCTGCTTTTAAACCATTCTTCAAATATTCCATGATGCCTTTCATTTTTTCTTCTATGTCATCCTTAAAACATTCCATGTCTAATTCTAAACTATTCTTCAAACCATCCATCTTATCTTCTATTTGATTTTCGATTACTCTTTGTGAGAGTGAAATTTGTTTCACTTGATCTCACAATTTTGATATATCATGTTGCATTTCTTCCTCTTATTCATGTTTCATAGAAGAGACTTTTGTTTTCTAACTAGGTGTGTCCATTTTGTGGTTTTGAGGCATTTTTAAATCAAAAGATGATATCTATGCTTCACTATTCCCTTTCAATCACTTCAAAATAATTTTTCAAATGAAAGTTACGCAAAATTTAAAAAATACACACATTTTTCTTGCATTTTAGGAGCTAGATATTGCAGTTGTTGTATCTCTATAATTTTAAATCTTCAAGATCTCAAATTTCATCCTATAGTAGCCCATTGAGTCATCATTGCAACTCAATAAGTCAGACCAAGAATGGATTCTTCAAGAAAGAGTTATGCCTAATCTCCCTCAATGACCTGATTATAGGGTATTTCAGTAGAGTGAACTTGTATGGAGTGCCATCTATCACTGTCTAAACCTTCAGCCCTAAAAATTATACCAAGAAAACTATGTTTTGTCCTCGTTCTGTCACTTATTATGGAATTCAAATCCGATGCAAGAGAGAATGTTATTGTGATTTTCCCTAGGTCACTTGTTTGAGATGGAATTCTGGAGCCTGCAAAAACCCTAACCTCCTTTGATCATATCTCCAAAAATATAGCGAGACAAGGTCTGAAATCCGTACACAAAGTTCACCAAGACTTCGAATCCACATTGTTTCGATTTTAGCTTTTGCAACCTCATAGAAAAAATGTTATAGTGAAAATTCAATGATGACATGTTTGAAGCAATGAAACCCTAGAATCCAAAGTTTGGATACCGAATGTTATGCACCTAGCTAAAAAATAGATAGATCAATGACTTAAAAATTATCCTATTTGAGGGGGAAACCTCCTTTATATTACATAAATGAAAATTTCTTCAATGATTCAAATGAAAAAACCTCCTTTCTATATATAGGAGTCTAAGGGGTCACAATATAATCAAAGCCTACATAATAATAATAATGTAAGGGCACAAAAATAACAATAGTGGAATTTTATGGGGCACAATAATAACAATATGGTGATTACATGGGCAAAAAAATAACAATTAGGGGCTACACTAGTATTATAGAGACCAAAGAGAATATGGGTTAGATCTCAGTTGGATCGGTGGTCTATATGTCCCTTAAGGCTGAGTGTGATCTGTCAACCTCCACATGATAGATCTATCATTTCCCTCTCCCAAGCCACAAAGTTGAGGCGATGACTCTCATCCCTGACGAACACTGTATGAAATCACTACTCACCCTTCTAACTAGACTACAATAATGAAGTGACAACTTCATGACCTTCTAACCTCCCACATGACAAAGTCTATTAACCTTAATTATTTTTTGATGGTTTAACAACCTTCTATTAGCATGTGATACAAATAACTACGGTGACTTGATTGTATTTACGACCTCTATAGAATGTATAGGCAGCTCATGTAGATCCAACTTTATTTTACTCTCACCCAAATGTATTCATAGCTCCCCAAACACCATTGGAACCCTTAATCTATCAAATAATATAATGATGATGTCATGCAATATGAATAATGATCAATTCTTTATTTATAGAGGTGGAGGATTTACAATACTTCGAACCATCTGTTAATAGAACATGGCATGAACTTATGGCGACCATTCACCCAATGAGCAACAATATAATGGAATTATGTGACCACTCAACCAATGGAAAAATGATATAATGGTCAAACCAATGAAATGACCCTTTTTAAGAAGTACCTGTCAGTGAAGGCCCCTCTGGCCTTATCAATATTTTATGGTCTCTTTGCATGGTTCCTTGATACTGCGATTAAGTTTGTAATCCAATACTACTATAAATTGTCTCACGGCTTGTTATGTGATCCGTACAGTGTTGTAGTTTCAAACTTTTTGCTACCTACTTAACCGACCACCTATTAGTCGATTGGATGCACACAACAAGTCATCCCAATCAATGAAGTTACCACGATGGTTCCTTTACGCTTCAAATTCCATGAGAAATCTCCTTTGTCATAGTTGTTGCTCAATGATCCCCCAACTCTTTGATATATAATGGCCGCAACATTTCAAGAGCACATCCTTCGCTTATGATAGATTGGCCACTCAGTGCTCCTGTGATCTTGTTGTCATAGTTCGGTTTAGTGTGAATATAACCTTAGCTTATATTTGTTCCAAGTTAGCCATCTGGATGTCAATGCCTCAAATATTTCCAGATAACCTTGTTATTTTGTCCACATGAGGAGGGAGTGTTCTTCTACCAACCGATCTGGAACTCAACAATTACCTCGTGCATCGTAATCCACTTAATAAAGTTATCTTCCTTGCAAATTGATGGCGTTTTCGACTTTATCTCCGAAATAGATAGATCACTTATCGCCCTGTCGGCAAGTGTTAGGTACCTTACTACTACGATTTTCACCAAAACCTACAAGGGTAAGCAATTAAATGTGGGTTCCTAAAGAAACCTTCTATACTTCTATTCTTCATTTGACTATATATATGCGACCCCTTCTATCATTTGACTATATATATGCAACCACTCCTATAATTGATCATGCATTATCGTTGCCCTCCACTGCTTAAAAAACCTTGCCCACATCAATCATGAGGCAACTCGGTGCTAGTCACCCCTACAGGGTCCTTGTGTGGCCCAACGACTCGTAAACTATTGTGGTATGGTACATGTAGCCAACCAATAGATCTCGATGATATTGGTTAGCTCTATGGCCTTTGTAGGTCTGTATATCCTTGACCCTACATTCAACAATGGAATAACATTGTAGAAACATTCATATATAGCCTTACAACCCATATGGTGTCATAACCAATCCCTCAAGAGGATCTTGACTTCTTAAGTCGATGCTTACGACTGCCAAAGATTTATCTTGAAATGCCCAAATTGCTACAAGTAGATATTGGTGGCCACCTGCCAAGTTCACTTGGACCCCCACCATTGTTCCTTTCAGCTTTTCAGTTTCGTTAATTATAGCTCAATTTTGTATTTTTAGTAGTTTTTTGGGTCCTGAACTTCCGGAGCCGTTTTGAGGCCCTAAACGACGTTTTTTGGGAAACCTAGGAGCAACAAGGGTCCATGGACTAATGTTTTTCTTCCCAAAGTTGTAGTTCTCGAATAGATCTTTCTCACGAGATATTGTGCATGTCAAATGGAGATCATATGCCAAAGTTACAAGCCTGAGAAGTTGATGTACCAATTTACCCAAACGGGGCCCACAGTTTGGCATTTCATCTTCTAAGGTTAGGTTTTTGGTTGTTTAGCATTTTCCATTGTTTCTCAACAATAAATAGACCTTCGAGCCTCATTGTAGCATAGTTCAGAGGCATTTAGCTGCCACATCTCTTCTCAGAGATAAGCTACCATCGCCTTAGCTAGTTTATTTCCATTGTTATTTGTTAGCATATTTCAATGTTTTACATTAATGAAATGAAGTATTATTTCCACTGCATCTCTGTGTTTATGGTTATCTCTATAATTTGTTGCGTTCCTGTTTAAATCCGCATCAGTGGTATCAGAGCAGTCTACTTTTTCCCTTCTTTTCTTTGTATGTCCCCAACGAGGTTGGGATATAAGGATTTAGGGCTTGAACTGGTCGCACCTTTGCAAGACCAGCCTCGCAAATCCCGACGGCCTTTAATGGTGGATGAAAAAAAAGATGACGAGGTAGGAGATCCTATCAAAATCTTGCTCGAAGAAGCCCTCGAGCGACAAAGGAACACAATGATGGACAACTTTGCCCAGATCCTTCAGTGGCTACCCAGGGGTGATGCATCATCTTCCAACAGCTACTCTGGAAATGCCACACCGTTTAAGGTACAAGTTAATTTTGAAATCCCCATATTCGAGAGTCAAATAGACGCAAATGCCGTTGATAAATGGTTAAATCTGCTAGAGGGTTATTTTTTTGTTCATGATTTTTCCAGTAGGGAAAATATTACTTTCGCTCTTCTCAAAGTAGCCCCCCACGTCAAGGACTAGTGGGAAACTTACTGTGAGTAGAAGAATGAAAGTACAGGCTCACTATTTTCAGTCACACCCACTTGGGATTCATTCTGGGATGCCATCAAGGATTAGTACTACCCTGTCAGAAGCTATGAGGATCAATACATAAAGTTGACCACACTGCAGCAGGGAAGGGACCAAGACGTGATGGAGTTTACGAATATTTTCCATACGCTTCACACAAAGTTGGGTATCAAGGATTCAGAGCAGCATTTGCTACCCAAATAATGTGGCTGCCTACACAAGTACATCCAGGAAGAAATAGAATTCCTGACCATCCCCATGCTTAGCACGGCATACCAATATACCATCAAGGTCGAGCAAAAGTTTAAACAGAAGAAGCAAGACTTTGGATCGGAAATCCGAAGCAAGGGAAAGGTACCCCCAAACCACATAACAAAGGACAAAGCCAAGGCGAGGTGGCCCAAGACAACCCGCCAAAGCTGCAAGCAAAGAATAGCGCCATGAAGCCAGAAAAGGACACGAGAAAGTGGTGTGAGTTCCATAAGAGCTCCACTCACAACACAAGTGAGTGTGAGGCCAAGAAGTCATTGGTGGCCAAGCAAAAGGTTTCAGAATTAGATGCATGTTCTGACTCTGAGTCAAAACCCGATAAGGGGAATGAAAAAGGGAAGAAGATTATCGATGCGGAGCCTAATGCCACCATTGCCACCATGAATATCTAGAAGGAGGATCCCAAAGATCCAGAGGAGGAGGAGAATATCTTCCACTCCTAGATGTGGATAAAGGGCTCCCCACTACAGTTCATTATCAACAATGAGAGCCAAAAGAACCTCATTTCGGCAGAGGTCGTGAAGTAGCTGGGCTTACCAACCACAGCACATCCACAACTGTACACCATCGGGTGGCTTACCAAGGACGAGATGTTCATGTGAGCCAGCAATGTCGCCTTCCATACAACATCAAGCCCTTCACGAATGAGGTATTGTGTGACATTGCTCCCCTTGAAGTTTGTGATGTATTATTAGGACAACCATACTTGTGGATGTGACATGCTGTGTATGAATCAAGGCCCCGTGCTATTATTGTTACTTTGGGAAATAAGTTGTACAAGATACCGGAGGTGGCATCGCCTACCGCCATCTCTTTGGTTACTGTAAAACAATGCAGTAAGCTCATTTCCAAAACTAGGAAATTTGTTTTCCTGATGATATGCCCTCAAGGAAGGAAGAAGATGGTGGCCACGACCTCCAGACAGGGCTCCTCCGCACGACAACTACAGATGGACAAGGTCATGGAGGAGTATGAGGACATCCTCACCTCCCCTGCAGGGGTTCCTCTGCACTGTCAAGTCAAGCACTCCATTGATCTGACCCCAGGGGCACAACTGTCCAATGGACCAATCTATCGGCGCTCTGTTCTAGAGAACGATGAAATCAAGAGGTAGATTCGGGAGCTACTACAGAAAGGTCACATCTGTCTGAGTTCATCGCCCTATGGGAGCTCGATTATGTTGGTATAGAAGAAGGATGGGACTTGGAGACTCTGTATTGACTATCAGGTGCCGAACAAGATCACTGCCCGTAATAGGTACCCGATCCCATAGATTGATGACCTCCTGGACCATCAAAAGGGAAAAAATATTTCAGCAAGATCGATTTGAAGTCAGGATATCACCGGGTACCAATCGAACCCTCTGATGTGTGGAAGACTGCCTTCAAAGCCAAGGAGGGCCTTTTCGAATGGTTGCTTATGCCTTTCAGATTGATGAATGCTCCTGCAACCTTGATGAGGCTAATGGATGACATGTTGTGGCCATTCACCAGCTCATTTGTAGTGGTATACTTGGATGACATTCTGATCTTCAGCTAGAGTTGGGAAGAGCACCTCCACCACATCCGACAGGTTCTCCAAACACTATGACAACATAAGTTATGTGCCCATTTGGAGAAATGCATTTTTGGCATGACCCAGGTTGAGTATCTGGGATACATTATTGATGAACAGGGGGTGCACATGGATCCATCCAAGATCCAAGTCATTCTGGATTGGCCATCTCCAACCTCTCTGACAGAGCTCCGCAGCTTTCTAGGTCTTTCCAACTTCTACCATTGGTTCGTCTTAGGATTTTCTCATATCACTTGGCCCTTGAGTCAAGTCACCAAGGGAGGAGCGAAAGCAAAATTCTTTTGGTTCGAATATCAACAAAAGGCATTCACAGAGTTGTAAGATCACCTCTGCACGGCACTAATGCTCGCATTACCAAACTTGCAACAACCATTTGAGGTTGAGACAAATGCCTCTGACTATGCTATTGGGGCAGTCCTTACTCAACATAGGCATCCAGTGGCATATCACAGTGAGACACTTTCAGACAGAGTTCGGAAGTATCCCACTTATGAAAAAGAGATGTCTTCCATTGTGCAGGCCTGCTGACAATGGAAGCATTACATTTTGGGGAAGGAAACAGTTATCCACAAAGACCACCGACCCCTGCAGTACATACAAACCCAAGGGAAATTGCAGAATGATTGCCATCAGAAGTGGTCCACATACCTGCAACAGTTCCATTTGAATATCAAGTATAAGAAGGGCATCACCAATAATGATGCATACTGCCTGAGTAGACCACCGATCATGGCGTTAACCACCGTGATCAACTCTTTTGGGCACGAGAATTCTGATTGGCCACTTCTCTACAAAAGTGACCCAGAATTCGGACACATACCAGACACTCTTGGAGGGTCAGCATGTTCCAGATTTTCACCTCCAGGATGCCCTGTTATGCCACCTGGGTCACCTTTGTGTTCCTTCAAGTGAACGTGCCAAGATGATTTGGAAAGTATACTAAAATCAAGCTATTGGGCATTTTGGGGTCGAGAAAACAGTGGCAATACTGTAGAGGTATTTCTATTGGCGGAATCTTCGATAGGATGTTGGGAAGTACATCAGATCATGCACTGCCTATGCCATTTCCAAATAGACCATCAAGAAGCAAGGCCTCTATACCCCGCTGCCTACCCCTAGTTTACCTTGGGAATCCATCTCCATGGATTACAGTCAAGCCTTCCTTCCACTAAGCATGGAAAAGACTATGTTTTTGTGGTCGACGATAGTTCTCAAAGATGGCCATTATGGCGGCCTGCAAGAAGAATATCACAGCAAAAGCCACTGCTAAACTCTTCTTTGAATGAGTGTGGGTACACTTTAGGATCCCACAGTCTATCATGTCAGATCGGGACAGCAAGTTCCTCAATACATTTTGGTCCAATCTCTAGTCGATGCTGGACACCAAACTCACTAAGTCCACAGCCTACCATCCTCAAACTGATGGCCAGATAGAGGTTGTCAATAGGATGATCGTACACATTCTACACATGTACAACTCAAAGCATCCACAGCCCTTTTCATGGGATTTGGATTCCAGCCACTATGTCGCATTGATGTGGCCATGCCATTTACAGCTACTCACGCAGATTCGGCTCATGTCCAATCCGAAACAAATAAGGCAAACAACTTCATTGAGCACATCCAACATATTCGCTAGTAGCTCCATGACATTCTGGAGAAATCAAATGCCCAGGACAAGTAGCAACATGATCAACCTCGGGTGCCACACAAGTTTCATGTGGGCGACAAAGTCTGGTTGCATTTGCAAAAGGAATGTCTTATCGGAGCCTATCAGAAACTGAGACCACTCCGATATGGTCCTTACACCATTACCAAGGCTATGGGAGACAATGTATTTGAGCTCAGCATGCCCCCATTCCTTGGCCTGCACCCAGTGTTCAATGTGGACTGCCTTCAGCCATACTTTCCACCATTGCTAGACACATCCGACATTGCAAAACAGCTCACACCCACAGAGTTAAATACAGATTACATGGAACAAGCTGCAACTGATCGGATCATGGACACATAGATCAAGCACACTCACCAATAGAATATCCAACTGTATCGAGTTTTCAGAGCAGGCCAACTCCTTCACCAGGGCAAGTGGCTCACCAGGGACCAAGTTCAATAGATGTTTCCTCATCTCATGGAGGAACTCAATGCAATGGGGACCATTGCCTCCTAAGGGGGAAGGAAAGATCTAGGTGGATATTGGTGGCCACCTGCCAAGTCCACTTGGACCCCCACCATTGTTTCTTTCAGCTTTTTAGTTTCCTTAATTGTAGCATAGTTTACTATTTTTAGCAGTTTTTCGGGTCCTGAACTTCCAGAGCTATTTTAAGGCTGTAAACGACATTTTTTGGGAAAACTGGGAGCAACATGGGTCGATGGATTGATGATGCTCTTCCCAAAGTTGTAGTTCTCATATAGATCTTTCTAACGAGATATTGTGCGTGTCAAACGGAGATTGTATGCCAAAGTTACGACCCCGGGAAGTTGATGTACCAATTTACCCAAACGGGGCCCATAGTTTGGCGTTTCATATTTTAGGGTTAGGTTTTTGGATGTTTAGGGTTTTCAATTATTTCTGAACAATAAATAGGCCTTCGAGCCTCATTGTAACATATTTGAGAGGCATGTAGCCACCACATCTCTTCTCAAAGATAAGCTACCATCGCCCTAGCAGGTTTATTTCCATTGTTGTTTGTAAGCATATTTGAGTGTTTTACATTAATGAAATGAAGTATTATTTCCGCTGCATCTCTGTGTTTATGGTTATCTCAGTAAATTGTTGCGTTCCTGTTTAAATCCGGATCACAAATGAACCTCATATCTGATAAAGGTTCGATGGCCCTCAATGATCAAATCTTGCACAATAATCTTACGATCTGAAATCACCTCCATGAACCAAAAAAGGTAATTAATCAACCAAATTATAAGGTGATATCTAGTACCATTGAAGTTGGGTGAATGTCGAGTAAGCTGTATATAAATATGACCGAAGTTACAACATGAATTTTCAATCCTGTAAATAAAAATCTAATATATTGACTAGAACCCTAAGGTTCACAAGATGCACAACTTTGATACAACTGTAAGATCCCAAATGACTAAATAATCAATAGATCTAGAACATTTTAGTATTCTAACTGAAATACTAACAAGTGAAACACATAACCCAAGGGATTTGAAAAACATGCAACCCTTATTTATATCATTAACTATAAACAATACATGCTTGAATGATTAACTATGAAACCCCCTTGCCAAATGGCATGCATGGCTTCTCAACAAGACTACACTAAAACACTGAAGCACAATCATGGACCCTGAATGGATCCACTAAACAAAGTCACTGTGAGGTTTTCATCATGGTGCTCAAACTAGAACTGATGTCACTAAGTTCTCAACAAAACATAACAAGCTAGGAAAACTCAATATGATCCCACTGCTTAGCTGGACTCTCTCTTTTTGTAGGCTAGATGCACTTTCTAGATGCCTTCATTTTATTATTTTTCCCAAGAAACAAAGGAAACTACTAGGGGCAATTACCATGGGAAAATACCATAGGTAAATTTTGTCCATTTTGACCATATCTTTTTTTTGTGTAATTCAGCTGATATATTACATCACAAAAATATTACATATGGTTACAAAAGGGGTCTGCCATTTTCAGAGAGAAATAGAGAAAATGCAGGCCTATCAAAATAAAAGACCACTCATACAGGCCATGTAGGACAGGAAACATTCTGCATAAAGACTACCATAACTTAACCATAAGTCAAAACAGATAACCGTCAACCACACAAGGCTACCAGACAGAACTAAAGCAACTAGAATCTAAGAAGGCCACTTAAAGGCCCACCGAAGCTTACATTCAATAGACATAGGAAAAAACCAAAAGCAAAGGACAGGCAGGAAACCACAGTATAAGATCACCCCCCAAGGAACCTATTGGTCAATGTTTGCGACTTCTGGAGAGCTAGTAGAACTTGGACCAGCGCCATCATCTCCCTTGGGAGCACTGCGGGACCTGTGGCATCTAACGATGGTTGTCTTGGACTCATCCTCAGGGATATCAATAGAGACATTAAGCCCATGGCATATTGACAACTTGAAGAGTCGAATGAATCCTCCCAGCCTTTGAGCCAGCATTTTTAGTTCCTCCGTGATGGAGTTCATGGTTATTTCCAGCTTGTCCAGTTGTACTCAATTCCTGGCAAAGGCTAGGGAGTTCGCTTGGTAGGCATCCTTGAGAGCTACTCCTTGCATGCTCAGGGCTTTCGCAAGCATTGTTTTCATCTTCCAAGCCTCACATTGCATTCTCAGAAACAGGGTGGCTCTGGTTGCTGGGGTGCCCGGGTCTGAGAGCCAATCGATCTCCTCACTGATGGTGTTAATGTCCATCCCTTCACGGGCTTTGTTCACCTTGACTTGGAGTTCTTCAATATATTGTTTACCTTTCTTGGAGACAAAAGCCTCGTAATTCTCCCGGGCTCTTTTTAGATCTCTGGTAGCTCTAGAGCTACGGATGTTTCTCTTAGCCATAGCACTATTGCAGGTGCCGGCAATTGAAAATTGAACTCCTATACACGAAGCAGTGAACATAGGACTGAGCTCTGAGGAATATTGTAAGCAGGTGAAATCTATCCCAGTTATCTGTGTATTAATAGGGAAAGATGCAGTGCAAGGGCCATGATCTTAACCGGAACCTCCATCTTTTCCATGTTTCTGACAGTCTGAATCCCCAGCAGGTGATTGATGACCTTCGTATTATTATAGTTGAGTACATTCGGACTGCCACGCTTGTTACTAAAGAAACGAGCCCATGCGTACCTTAATCCGTGATAAGTATGCTGGCCTTTATCCCTATGGTAGATCTTCCACCTTTTCCGATGCGAGCCATAGGACACCCACCAGCGGTGCCACCTCCAGGCATTAAGGATTAGGGGATAAACACTTATAACAAACCACATAATTCAATGTGTCAATAGGTGTCAATGTCATCATTCTGATGGTCGACCGCATGGTTGGCTAGGCTATCCGCCATTGCATTCTTATTGCACCTGATTGCCTGCAGAATGACTCCATTGAGAGCAGAGAGATGTTTGGCGATGAGCTCGGTGACCATGGCTAGGCGCCAATGCTTTGTTACCTTCTCAAAACGCAAGCCATTTTGCATTTTCCTCGCAGCGTTAATGGCTAAGAGCAAGTCTCCTTCCAGTATTGTTTCCCCTCTCCCCAAGCAGATTAGGATTTGCAAACCCTGCTCTAGAGCTGCAAATTTTGCCTCGTTGTTAGTGGCTTCCCTCAAAGAATTACTATAGATGTGAAGGATTTCCCCTTTTTCATTGCATATTACACCTCCAAGGCCAGTCGGGCCAGGGTTGTCTCGAGAGGCTCCATCAAAATTTAATTTGTGAAACCCCGCCACAGAAGGTTGCCAGGACAGCAGAGAAGGAGCAGGTTGAGGTCTCTGCACCGGAGAATTGAGGTCAGTTGCAGCACTCATGCCAAAAATCTACAGAATTCGCCTGTCATTTGCGGAAGGCTTGTTTGCTTGTTCTGTTTTACTCCTGGTAAGGGCAGTTTCGCGCATATTTTGCATGATGTTTGTCTTAATGGTATCTAGTTGTCTGGAATCCTTCTGAAATTTTCTTCTATTTCCTTCTTTCAATGTGGACAAGACTATAAAACTAGGGCTTATCTTCCATAGGATGTTTACACTGTCGCAGCTAGAATATTTGGTCTGCAGTTAGCTATGCTATCCTGTATGGACTCTCTGTTCCTGTTTGTTTGTCTGAAGATTTCCTCCATCCATACCCATAGTTTATTGGTCCATTTGAAATTTTTGAGGAGATGATTCATTGACTCCTCTTCTTTTTCACAAAGGGGACATTAGGATGGACCAATGAAGCCCTTTTTGTATAGGTTCTCCCAAGTGAGGATCTTATGATGTATTAGGAGCCATAAGAAATTCTTTATTTTTGACCAGAGCATGGTTTCCCAGACATTATTGTGCCAATTCACTTTCTCTTCCTGATCCCTATGTTCTAAATAAATTCTAGCCTCCTTTAGGTTGAAGGTGTCTCCATCAAGTTTGCCCCACCTTAGTTGATCTTCATCCTGAGAGTAACGGATCTTCCTCTTATCCAGACAAGAGTGCAAGGATAAGAGAAGGTCACCCATTCCATCTGCCTATGGGGTAGTATTAGGGTGCCAATGTCTCCATTGTTGGTTTGTGATATTGTCTATCTAGTATTGGTTCACCCTGAGTTTTCCTTGTTCTTGGGGCCTGTGCTGCAAGGGAAGATAATCAGGACTTTCAAGCTTGGGAAGTTTTTGCCAAGCATCTTCCCAAAAGAGAGTTGTGTTACCATTGCGGATTTCCTATAAGTAGTGATGTTGTATGATGTCCCGATTGGCCTTTGCCAAGTTCCAAATAAGGGATCTAGCTGGAGGTTCAGTCATTCTAATGAGATCCTGAGGGCGCCAGTTTTCAGCATACCTGGCTTTCCATAGCCTGGCCCAGGGTGTCTGAGGTTCTTTGACCCATCTCCACCAGAGTTTGGCCCCACAGGCTTTGTGTACTGTGTTCAGGTATTGAAGCCCTAATCCACCCAGGAACTTGGGTTTACAAAGTTCTTCCTAAGCTACTAGAGCTCATTTATGTTTACCCAATTTTCCAAACCATAGGAAAGTTCTTTGAATGTTTCTTATTTTCTAGAGAACAAATTTGGGAGCCAGAAGGATGGAGAGAATATACTGAGGAATGGCTTATAGGACAACCTTAGTCAGGACAAGTCGGCCAGCAAAGTTAAGGACCCTATTAGTCCAGTGATTACTCTGTTTTTCGAGGTTGGAAAGAAGTTTCTCCTAGTGGAGCTTTTGCCAAGGTTTATCAGTGAGAGGGATTCCGAGGTACTTAGAGGGAAGGCTTTGCCTTCTGAACCTAAGGATAGTAGTAAAAATTTTCTGGATAGCTAAGAGAGTATTGAAAAAGAAAATGGAGGATTTGTCCAAATTAAGGTCCATACCTGTTGCTTGACTGAAGAGATTAAGGATAGCTTTGAAGCCTTAGGCTTCCCGCATCGTTGGAGTTCCGTGGAGCATGGTATCGTCCACAAATTGTTGATGAGTAGTGGCTGGGCAAGGTGGCAGGGGTTGGAGGCCCTGGATATAGTTCCTCTCCTTTGTTGTTTTAATGATGCGACTCAGGCCTTCCTTCAATATGACAAAAAGAAAAGAGGAAATGGGAACCCCTTGGCGAATGCCTCTAGAGGGGGAAAAGGGGAAGGTGGGAGATCCATTGACCAGGATAGAAAAGCTGGGGGATTTGACTAAGGCTAAGATCCAGTTGATCCAGCGTTGTACAAATCCGAAGGCTTCCAAAATGGCTTCGAGATACTTCCAACTAACCTTATCATAGGCCTTCAAGAGGTCCAACTGAATCATCATACCTGCTTTTTTCTGGGATTGAAGAGTGTGAACCATTTCCTGTGCTGGTAGGACATTATCCATGATCTGTCTGCCTTCCACGTAGCCAAACTACTCTGAGATTATCAAAGGAAGAATTGGCTTCAGTCTATTGGCCATTACCTTGGAGATAATCTTATAAAGAACATTGCACAGAGAAATTGGCTGAAATTTCGAATGGGTACATGTTGCCTCGTCCTTGGGAATAAGGGTGATGAAGGTGGACTTAATGGATTTGAGGATGGAGGAAGATTTTCAGGAGTCTTCCACCACCTCCCACACTTCCAGTCGCACAATTTCCCAGCAAGCTTTGAAAAAATCAATGGTGAATCCATCCGATCCTGGTGCCTTTCCATTAGGCATCTCTTTCACTGCTTCTTCCACCTCCTCCATGGTGATAGGGAGGTCTAAGGATTTATTCTGATCTTCAGTTATTAACCTTGGGATGGAAGACATGACTTCCCTAATAGCCTCTTCCCTATTAGTGTCTGGTTCCATTGCTATATGACTAAAGTGATCAATGAGGATTGATGAAATATCCTGATGAGAGTGGAAGGGAGTGCCTTATTCATCCTTCAACCGAGTGATTTTGTTGGTGCACCTGTAATCTATAGCCGAACGATGGAAGAACTTGGTGTTTTTCCCCTTCTTTGAGCCATTGTATGCGAGACTTTTGTCTCCATAGTATTTCCTCTTGCTGGCATCTTTCATTCCATTTCTATATGAGGACTTGCTCTATTTTAATGGAATCCTGGGTGATGTCCCATTTGAGCCCAGTATGGATTTGTGCCATCTGTTCCTCCAAGGCCTATTTAAGTTTGAAGATATTCCCAAAGACCTCTTGGTTCCAGGTTCTAAGCTGAGCTTTGAGGTGCTTTAATCTAGCTTGGAACCGGTACATTTTGGTGCCTCTGGTGTCCAATGGCTCGTGCCACCAATGTTTGATTTTAGAAGTGAATTCCGGGTGGCTCAACCAAAATTTCCCAAACCTGAAAGGACTATTTTTCGGCGTGCCAAGGATGGCTGCATCCAGGGTGACGGGCCAATGATCAAAGCCTCCACAAGGAATTATGTCGGATTCCACAGTGACCCCTTCAAGGAGGATGGCTTCTGTTATAAGAAAATGGTCAAGTCTGGAGGCAATATGCCTTACTCTTCCTCTTTTGTTGTTCCAGGTGTATAACCCGTTTTTGGGGAAGATATCAACAAGATTTATTGTTCTGATGAAGCTATTGAATGCCTCTGCATCTCTATCCGGTGTTCTTCCCCTCCTTTCTTTTCTGTCAGTGAGGTAATCATGTTGAAATCTCCTCCATAGATAGCTTTAGCCGTGGGATGTCTGCGTTGCATCTTGGAGAGGCGATCTAGCATCAATAGTTTATCCTCTAGTCTTTGGGGGCTGTAGATATTAGTACACAGGTATGTATTGGATTCCCCTATGATTTGGATTTCTAGGGAGATGTATGATCTAAAAGCCTATGCATTTATAAGATGGACGGAGTGGGGATTCCAAAAAGTGGCTAGGCCTCCCTCCATTCCATTCCCTTCCACTTCCGTGTATTCCATTCTTTTTCCTAAATTTCTGCTTATCCCTTTCATTTTTTGGCTGGAGAATTTGGTTTCTTGTAAAAAAATCATGTCAGGATTTTCATTTTTGACTTTCTTTCTCAAAAGTCTTTGCTTCCTTTGGTTGTTTAGCCCTCTAGCATTCCATGAAAGAATCTTCATAATTAACAGGGTTTAAGAGGAGAATGTGAAAGCCTCAAGGGCTTTCATCTTACCTAAGTTGAGGAGCATCTGACCTAGCTCTTGTAGTGCTTCATTGTTTGTTCTTTGGCCTCTCTTTTTCCTGTGTTTGGCATTATTATTTTTTTGATGTAATCCTTGGACCTTGACGTCCAAACCCTTTGTGGCACCAAAGCCTCTTTTCTGCCCTTTTAATTCTGCATCTTGCCTTGCTAGGAAGAGAAAATTTACTCTGGCTACTTCCTCCTCTAGGATATGTTCCATTCCTTTTTGCTTACATTGCTCTACCATGGTATTGAGATCCATGCCCTCCCTCTCTAGTATGTCACTAAGCTCCATATCCTCTGTTCCTATTTCACTGGCTGTCATTTCCACATCTCCTTCTAAGTCTTTTTTCAACTCATGAACTTGTAGGGTCTCATTCGTCGGATCTGGATTGGGGTCTTGGGCTTTCTGTGAAGGAGCATTCTGGATTTCCTACTTTAGGTCTAGTGCTTGGGGGATTTCGGATGAAACTGTTCCGGACCCAAGAACATCAAAGGCATTGGCAGTACCTTTGATGGAGGTGCCTGTTTTGGGTTGGTGTTTCCGATTGGCCCATTGTCTCCCATTTGGACGAGAAAAGCCTTCCTGATCCTTGCCTGTGTTTTCTTTGGCTTTCTCGGTTAGCTTATTCATTGGGCATTCCCTAAACAGGTGACCATATTCGTGGCACTTCCGAAATCGAAAGGGGATTTGTTCATAATCTATGGCTTGAAAGAGTACTTCATCTCTAAATTCTAGCCATAGAACTTCATGTAGTGCACCTGAAACATCCATTTCAACACATATTCTTGCACAAGAGGTGTACCTTTTTTGCAGAGTAGCCTCTGAGGCTTGGATGAAGGTTCCCAGTTTGTTGCCTATTTGCTCCAGCACTGCAAGTCTCCAGTAATCAATGGGGAGAGAGAATAGGTGAATCCAAACAGGTACATGCATGAATTTTTCCTATTCTAGTGCAAAGTTGGGTTTCCAGTGTCTCATATAGAGGCATGCTGAGGCATAGAAATATGGTCCTCCATCAAAAATGTGATCCCTGTCTTCCAGGTTCGCAAAGACTACAGTAAAGAACCCTTTGGCCCCTAGGTGTAACCTGACATCTCCCTTAGGCTTCCATTGTTGCTTGATCTAGAAGCAGATCACTGCATGTATTAACATATGGTCTCAGTAAGCCTACATTTCAGGGTCGATGATAACAACCTGTAGCCTTTCTGTCGTTTTGGGCTTGCAGCGCCCTAAGTCCTCCTATTTTCTGGTCATTGTGGCAGATCCCTCCAGATCTGTGTCGTACTGGGGCAGGGCCTCAGTTTCCACAGTTTTTTGTTTCTTCCTTCTGCTTCTTGTGGTGCCTGCTCAGGATTGGGGTTCCCATTGTCTTTTCCATCCAGAATCTTGATTTCATTGGTTCATTTTTTACTTTGGGTTTCCTTGGTTTGCCCACCCACCTTTTTCTTCTTGCTTAGCTCATCCTTTCCTGCATTTTCAGAACTAGAGATCTGCACCCCTTCTAGTGGGGCCTTTCCTTTATCCATCATTGCTTGCTTGTATGAAGGGGCCCCATTGGACCCCGCTCGCCTCATCTGTTGGGCCAGGGCAAGCCCGCGCCTCCGCAGCTCTGCGAATAGGGCACTGCCCTCCACCAGCGTTTGTAATAGTAGTCAGAATGTAGATTGGAGCCCTCGTACAGGTCACTCAGCTCCCACCCCTGTCCATTTTGACCATATCAAGAAAATGCAATATTGCATATTATTAAGCCATAATGGTATCATAACAATAATAATAAAAAGTCGAACATGGTGCAACCCTGATGCGTCACTTATTAAAAAAATACATTAATACATGTTAACCATATGTAAAATATATCAATATATTTTTTTAATATAAAAACAAATTATATAGAATTTAATATAATTTAATATATTTGATGGTATGTACATAAAATATATATATAGATATAGATATAATTTAATTATTAATAAAAAAATTAAAAAAATTATTTAATAATAAAAATATTAAATAATTTTTTTTATTCATTAACCAAAAAAATTCAATTTTTAAGTAAAGTCAAATACTGGTTGGTGGTGAAGTAGCATGTTAGGTAAAACAAAAAAATTCTAATTCTAGATATTGATTTAATGTATTTATATAATTATGAAAGACACACTATTTTATTATGTACTTTTTCATTATATTTATATTATTTAAAGTGGGTTGTGATTATTGAATTTTTATTATTTTTAATTTTTTGAATAATTGTGATTTATATGTAAGAATATTGTTTTCTTTTCTAATTTTTAAGAAAAAATTAATTATATTAAAAAATAAAAATATTTAATTTTCGGCTTCTAATAAAAGGAGGGAGATCATCTTCAAGGATCCACATAGTCATGACAAGTGTGGAAATGGTCAATGAGGGATAAATGAATAGATTTTGTATTTACTTCATTAGATACCAATATTCCATAGGGTAAAATTCCATTATGTATTTTGGACCTCATATGTTATTTTATAAAAAAATGTATAATTGAATTAATTTTGATTTATATATATACACAGATATCATCAAACATGTTCTATGTGATGTATTTGTTTTTAATTTGCATGAATACATAAATGTATAATTGAATTAATTTTGATATATGTATATACACAGAGATATCATCAAACATGTTCTATGTGATGTATTTGCTTTTCATTTGCATAAATACATATGATAATGGTCATCATAATAAAGGAATCAACAAAATATATCAATAAAGATTAACAAAGTGTTATAACAAACATCTTTGGGTAGATAATAGATAATAAGAAGTAATGTCTGTAATAATGCCAAATTTGTTGTTCGGAGATAATAAATAATGTATATAATTGCCAAAATTGTATGTTCGTATATCTTTATAAAAAATGTATGTAGTTTGTATTTAAGGATTTTATAGTATTTTGATAGAATTAACTTTTTTCAACAAAGACAGGCATTTTTTTCTCTTATTTAATTAGATCTACAATAAACATGATTGTCATGGTGGAACATGAATGAGTAAGAAATAAATTTAAGTTGCAATGATCACTTTCATTATAGTACAAATTATGTCTTACTTAACTTTGTACAAAAATGAATAATTTTAATATTATATATAAATATTTAAACTTATTTAAAACACTTTAAACTTTATATATTACTAGACATTTATAATTTTATTATTTTATTTTCATAGTACACATAAGGCTCATACTAATATTATATTTAAAATTACAAAAAAAATTACTATTTTTATTTGTAAAAAAATACAATTTATTTATTTGATAATTTGTAATCTGATATTATAACCATTTTTAATTAAAAAATATAAATTTATACTATCGTAAATTAATATAACTATATTTAAAGTTTTTCATCGTGAAAAGAGAAACAATGAATAAAAAGATATAGTTCAACTTATAGGCCTTCACACAGATTTACTAATCATTTTATGGCGTTATCAAAGAGCGTGATTATTCTGTTTTTTCATTAAAATCTAATGATAACTTTCGGATGGATATGAACAATTCTAAATTAAGATTTTAGACCAATTATTTTGTTAGTTTACATAAATTAGTTATGTTAGTTATATATTATTAGAAGATACGATTTTTTAATTATAATAATTTTAGGATATTTTTTTTAATCATAAGCATAACTTAATTAACAAATATTTTGGTTAGTATGTTTCAATATTTTTGAATAGTAAATTTAAGTTAGGTAATTGGTAAAATCCTAATATCATATAAATTTTATAAAATATCAAATCAATTTAAAAAATTAAAAAAACATTTAAGCCAAACTAAAATTTTAGCATAAAATTATTACTAAAATAACCCAAACCGCTATTAATTATATTTCTACCTAATTAAATATAGTAATTATGAATGGCCTACATATTTAAATAATCACGAATTAACCCTTGCAGCACGAACAGCTCTCTATTCATATCTCAGCACATGTGCGTGCTTATATGAAATAGGAAATCTTTGATGTTTTGTATACTAGGACTTAATCATTTTACTATATCTCAATATATAAAAGATTCACATCTACTAATACATATTGATAAATAACCATAAATATTAGATCAGGTATATGAACGCTTGAATCCCTACGACTGGCATTCACTTTCCACATTGACAGAAAGCGATTAATAAACATCGCCAGCATCTGACAAGCTATACGACATTTATGGTTGGAGACCTTCACTGCATTTCAATTTTTTTCTTGAACGTTGCATGGTCACACTATAATGAGATTCCACATTGCCTCTCCATCTTATATAATTAAGATTTATTAATTTTTGAGGTTTACACTATTAATTTTTGGGTTTATTAATTTTTAATTTTTATAATATTAATTTTTTTTAGTTTTAAATTATTTAGGTTTATAATATTAATTTTTTCGGTTTATAGTCTTAATTTATTGAGTTTATTAATGTTTTTGGTTTAAAATATTAATTATTAATTTATTCGTTTAATCATTTTAGTTTATAATATATTTTTTTAATTTCTTTAACCCTTTGTTTATAATATTAATCCCTTACATTTATACTATTAATAATTTTATTAATTTTTTTATTTATTTCAATTCGTAATGTTAATGGCTTGGGTTTATTAATGTCTTGGCTTTCTAATATTATTTTGTTGGGCTATTAATTTTTTGAGCTTATAATATTCAACTGGTGGATTCACTAACCATTAGGTTTATAATAATAATCAACTGTATTAATAATATTGAACCTTTTTTGAACACCATTAGGTTTATAATAATAATCAACTGTATTAATAATATTGAACCTTTTTTGAACATATAATCGATTGAGTTCATAATTCTTTGGGTTTATAAATCCCTTGGGTTAATAATCTCTATTAGTTGGCTGTATAATAATATTGGGTTTAATGTTAGGGTTTATAATATTACCTTTATAATGTTATGGTTTATAAAATTTGGCATATCATTATGGTTTAATGTTGTGGCATTTGAATAGTGAAAATCGTATCCAACATGAGATTGTGACAAACATTGTCACAATGTTGCAAACATTGTCAAAATTTGACAAGTGATATGCCAATTATTGTTGGAAACCTACATTGCATTCCAATTTTTTGAATGACACATTATGACACTAATAATAATAATAATACCACTTTTTTGAACATCACATAGTGACACTATAATTTATTTATTAATGTATTGATATATTTATTTATTTATTAATAATTTAATTAAATTTATTATTTTATTTATTTATTAATAAATTTTTCATTCTATATTATTTATTTATTTTTTGAATTGAATGTTTATGAGACTACACAATTTTTGGGCCATCCCTTTTTTTTATATTTTATAGGCGCAAGGCGATTCGTCGGTGATTTGCTAGGGTTCAGGGTTTTTGCAGAGTTTGTGCACTATGGACGGCCGCAAAGGGGGGAGCTCCACTCCCTCCTACAAGCAGGCAGTGGCCAACAGGGGTAAAAAACCATTGGAGAATGACAAAGGGCCTTCAGAAGGAAGGAAGGAAAATAGTGAAGAGGATCAAGACGACACTAAATTAAGGGGGAATAACAGCACTAAGGACAACGAGGAAGAAGACAAGGAACATGGCAGAAAGACAAAGATCAAAAAAGACCATGTAAACCCAAAGCTGTGTTTACACCCGGAGTGGTCTTAAATGACCTTGCGATGCAGGCGCACAGGGACCACATGCAGACTTATGCAATCATCTGCAAATTCATGGGTTTATGGCCCACTGAAAAAGCATTACAGATGTGGATCAAATACCACTGGAAACCGAAAGGAAGCATTGATCTTCATTTGGGGTCAAAGGGTTTCTTCACTGTGGTATTTGCTAACATTGAAGGTAAGGACAGAGCATTTGAAGGAGGGCCCTACTTTTTTGTTGTAGCAAGCCTTTATATGCGTCCGTGGATTATGAATTTTGTTTTCAAACATGAGACTTTTACTTTGGTCCCGATCTGGGTAAGACTCTATTCTCTACCTCTGGATTACTGGCAAATAGAATCCTTATCTGCCATAGGAAATAAGCTAGGACATTTTTTCAAAGCTTTTGAGGCCACTAGAAGGGGAAAGTACACCTCCTTTGCTAGAATATGTGTGGAGATGGATCTCTCTGGAGCCCTACCAGATGAGGTAATCTTGGAAGTATTTGATGAAGAGTGGGTACAAACAGTAGATTATGAACATATACCATTCAGATGCCGCAAATTCCATGAGCATGGGCACCTAGTCAGAGATTGCCCTCTCAGTAAAATAGAAAATAGGAACAAATCTGACACTATGAAAGATACTGAAAGCTTTCACAAAGTGGCACATAAAGAAAAAGGAAGCAAAAGAGGGCCAAAGACACAAAAATCAGGAGGACAACAAACCAGTCGGAACAGGTTCCAAGTTCTTGAAGAGGAAGAAGGTGTTACAAAAGCAGATCACACAGAAGTAGTTACGCCAGGGGAGGAGGGGATAGCAGAAGATAATGATCAAGCACAAGATAATATTAAACAGAAAGAAACTATGATGAATGAAACAGAGCTGGAGATGGACCATGAAATGACCCAGAGTGAGATGGAAATGGAGGACCATGAACTACAGGAGATACTGGAGAAAGAGAACCTAGATCTAGAAGGTTTCTTCGATCAAGGAACTAGGGAAGGCATAGATTCATTACCACCAAAGGAGTTCAGCAGAGTTCAATAGTTGTTCTTATAGAAATATCATACCAAAGGAATGCGGGAGCAAAGAAATAAGGAAAAACTGGGTAGCGAAGATGTGAAAACAATGAAAATCACACCAAGATTAGCACCCAGAAACCCAGGAAAGAAAAGAGGCAGAAAAAAACAGAATGAGCTTTTGATGGAATGTGGAAAGCTAATGATAGATTCAGGTAAGATGAAAGACCTAACCAGCTACTCCTTTACAAATCTTTAATTATGAAGTTTACTTCTTGGAATATTAGGGGTCTAGGTAGTAAAAGAAAACAAAGAATTCTGAATAATAGAATGAAACAAGTAGCTCCAGATGTGATCTTCATCCAGGAAACCAAATGTTCCATTCAAAAAATAAAAGAAATCCACAGCAAATGGCTTAATAGATTTGAGTTTCTGGAAGTCAAAGCAGAAAATACTGCAGGTGGGGTTCTCACTCTTTGGAATCCCCAAAAAATCAGCATAATAGATGTTGAAGCATCTAGAGATTATTTATCTGTGGTCATTCAGCCTGTGGGAGACAAGGAAACCTACCTGCTAACGAATGTGTATGGTCCTCAAAGAATAGATGAGAAACTTAGGTTTCTAAATTCTCTGGAGGATCTCCGAAAAAGACATGCAGGATTACCATGGATTTTGGGGGGTGATTTCAACATGATCAAATCACTTTCGGAGAAAAAAGGGGGAACCAGAATTACAAGTAAAGATTCGGTCACTTTTCAAACTTTCATAGATAACATGAAGTTAGTGGACATGGTAACAAGTAATGGTCTCTTTACATGGAACAACAAAAGAGGAGGTGAGTCTCAGGTGGCCTCAAAATTAGATAGATTCATGATCTCAAAGGATCTTATGCTCATAGACAAAGAAATGATAGCAAGATTTCTCCTATTTGGAGGCTTAGATCACTTACCGGTTCAACTGGAGGTGTAGGGCCTTGGAACCCCAAGAATAGACCTTTTAGATTTGAGAATATGTGGCTCTCCCACCCAGATTTCATTAGTAACATTACAACCTGGTGGTCAGAAGATTTGAATATTCAGGGCTCAAGAATGTTCCTTCTTCATAAGAGGCTAAAAAACATCAAGTTGAGGCTCAAAGACTGGAATAGAAAGGAATTTGGCAATATTTTTGAAGCTAAAAAATCTATTGAAGATAAAATGCAGGTACTCAATCAAGCCCTTATCATGGATGGCTTTGACAAAGACAAAAGTGATTAGGTTTCCAAATGCCATCAAGACTGGGAGAATTTATGCAAACAAGAGGAAATATATTAGAGGCAAAAATCTCGTGTTCAATGGCTGAAAGAAGGTGAGAGGAATACTAGATTTTTCCATAGATCCACGATTGAGAATAGAGCCCATAACAGGATTTCCTCGATCAAGGACAAGGAAGGTAATTTTCTTGATTTTCATAAGGAGATAGAAGTTGTGCTAGTTCGGCACTTCAGCACTATTGCTAAAGAAACAACTTCAAATCCAAAACAGGCCATCAGGGATCTTACAAGACATATACCTAGGCTGGTCTCTAGAGAGGACAATTATAACCTTAAAAGGCCAGTGACTAAAGAGGAGGCCAGCGAAGTCCTTAGGGAAATACATAATGGTAAGGCGCTAGGCCCTGATGGTTTCAGTGTGGACTTTTTCAAAGCCTGCTAGAGCATAGTCAAACAGGACATTCTGAATGTAGTGGAAGATTCTAGAAGGAATAAGACCATTTTGAAAGTGCTCAATACCTACTTTATTGCCCTAATCCCTAAACAGGACTTGGCTCAAACTCCTGATAGGTTTAGACCCATTGCTCTTTGCAATGTGGTTTATAAGATTATTTCTAAGGTGGTGGCCAATAGACTCAAGCCTTTCCTTCCCACTCTAGTTTGGGTGGAACAATCTGGTTATGTGGAAGGTAGATAGATTCTTGATAATATCATCCAAACTCATGAAGTTGTGCACTCTCTAACCATCAATAGGAAGGCAAAAATGATTATGCAATTGGATATAGCTAAAGCCTATGATAAGCTAAATTGGACCTATATTAGGAAAGTTCTTATTGCTTTTGGGTTTGATCATAGTTGGGTAAGATGGGTCATGGCCCTGGTCACTTCTGCCAGCTTTTCTATTCTGGTTAATGGCTCTCCCTCAGAGACTTTTATTCCTTCAAGAGGCCTCAGACAAGGAGATCCTCTCTCACCTTTTCTCTTCATCCTCATGATGGAAGGATTGGGCAGGTCTATCAAGCATGCAAAAGATTCGGGTCAGATCAAAGGTCTCCAACTTTCAGATGATGGACTAGCCTTGACTCATCAACAATTTGTGGATGATACCATGCTGCAGGGAATCCCAATGGTCAAAGAAGCTCTCGCATATAAACAAATCCTGTGGGACTTTTCCATGGCTTCAGGTATGGAAGTGAATCTTTCCAAATCAAAATTTTTTTTCTTTAATACTAATATAGCCATTCAGAGGAATATTTCCAGAATTCTGGGCTTTCAAAGAGACATCCTTCCTTCAAAATATTTGGGAGTGCCACTTACTGATAAACCTCTACACAAGAGCATTTGGGAGCCAGTGATCAATAAGATGCAGGACAAAATCAAGAAATGGACTATAAGATCTTTAAACTTGGCTGGAAGGCTGGTCCTCACAAAATCTGTTCTTCAAGCAATCCCAATCTTCATGCTATCAGCGATCCCAGCTCCTAAAGGAGTCTTGCAACATTTTAGATCCATTCAAAGAGACTTTCTTTGGGGTAAGGGGGAGGAAAGAAAGAAATGGGCCTTGGCAGCCTAGGATAAAATCTGCAAACCTAAAAACCATGGGGAGCTACGATTGGATGATCTGAAGGTTCTCAGCAAGGTTTTAAGGGCAAAATTATGGTGGCGCTAGGTTAAAGATCCAAAGGCACAATGGGCTTGTATATGGAACAAGAAATATGCCAGATCTTCGCAGTCAAATGATCACATAAGAATGTCTGGAAGCATTAAAGGCTCACAAGTCTAGAACAAGGCCTGGGAGAATAGAGGATTGGTACAAAAAAACAGCTTCTGGGAAATCAAAGATGGAAATTTGGCCTTATTTTGGTAGAGGATAAATGGCAACAGGAACCCATACTAATATCAGAGGACTTTGTGGATCTCAAGAATGAGACAAACTCCAAAGGACTAATTAAGGTGAAAGACTTCTAGGATCACACCAATAGTGTAGGTAAATGGAGAACCTGGAGGCACTTGGAATATAGGGATGGCAGCCCTTTGAAAGAAAAGGCAAACGAGCTTAGGAATTTGATGGAGCAAAGGAGAATATTGGTTACCGAGGGGAAAGACCAACTCAGATGGGGCAACAATAATGATGGTTCCTTTAGTCTCAAGGAGGCAAAACGATTACTCCTTGAGTTGGATTCCCAGGTACCAGATAGGATTTGGTTGAGCCTATGGAGGCATCAAGGTTGGATGAAGATCGAAATTTTCATGTGGTTGGTTTATCATAATAAAATCTTGACCTGGGAAAACATCAGGAAGAGGGGATTTTTGGGGCCTTCCATATGCCAACTCTATGGTGAACAAGAGGAAACCATGGAGCATCTTCTTAACAATTGCAGTTTTACCTCAAAGTTGTGGGATTCGTTTGCTACCCTATTCCAATAGATCGACAGAGACCAAAGGTGTATCATCAACACACTTACCAAGTGGAGACATAATTTTTCAGAGTATGATTATCTAGACATGGCTTGGGCTCTCTTACCAAGCTTTGTTATATGGAATTTCTGGAAAGAAAGGAACAAAAGAATATTCAAGAATGAGAAAAGCACCCCCCATTGACTATTTGAGCAGATCTTACACCAGATTAAGGAAACAGTTGGTACCACTGTAAGGACCCCCCCTAAGAACCCTCCTTCAGTTGCAGAGTCAAGGATTCTTAGTCGACTGGGATTGCAGGGGCTCATCCCTCAGGATCGGGATAGGAAGGCTGTTCAGAGGGTCTCCGAGCAGGATATCTGGCACCCTCCCCCACAAGGTTTTTTAAAATACAATATTGATGGGGCTTCAAAAGGCAACCTGAGAACTGCTGGTTTTGGAGGGGTGTTGAGGGATAAAAATGGTAGCATTATTGTCATCTTTCACTGCCATTTAGGAAAGGCCACTAACAATATGGCAAAGCTCATGGCTATGGAACAGTGTCTCGACTTTCTAAAGCAGGATAACCGCCAAAATGTGATTGTTGAAGCTGATTCTGAGCTAATTGTTAACTCAGTCAAGAGAATCAGCTATGGTACAATGCCAAAAAAAGTCTCCAAACACTAGAGACTGATCTAGGGCTTTCAGAGGATTCAACAACACCTCCAAAGTCTTCACACAGTCAGGTTTAATCATGTGCAAATATCGGCCAATAAATTGGCAGATATAATGGCCAATCAAAGAGTGATTTGTCCTGAGTGTAAGGTTAAAATGGAATGGCAAGATATGCCTCAGAACAGCTTAAAGACGGTTTGTCATAACCAAGCTGAAGAGGATCACAGTGTGTTTCAACATAGAGCCTGGGAGGTTGGTTCCAGATGACTAGGTTCCTTTTTGTGTTTCAACCCATCTCTCAATCTGGCCCGTGTAGAAGGCAATTCACTGTCAGTCTCTGCATCCTAGATAATTTTGGAAACAGAGGCTACAGAGGCAAAATGTGCGGAAGAATCGAATTCACAGTTTATGGGCAAGAGGATCGGATTCCGAATTTTTTCGGCAGGCAGAATACTGTGGGTTTTCTTGCTTTAGACACCATACCACTCTTGGAGCGGTTTTCGGCATATCGTATGCATTCTAGGCAGAAAGGGGTTATGAAGTTTCGGGAGTGATTCCAAACATCTATCAGCATGTGGCCAAGGGGAGGGACTGAATACCGCCCTCATCACACACTATTGTTCGGTCCACTTGACTCGTGCGATATGATTCTTGACCGTTGGATTAATCATGACAGACCGACAGTCAAGAAGGATCGTGCTTGTTAGTGGTTCCGGGGGTTAAGTGCCGAGCATATTGGCACCGCGATTTTCTCCTTGGTCGTTGGATCTGTATATAGGAATGGACGGTTCAGATTAAAAGGCAAGGCAGGAGGGGCAATTGTTACCAAGCAGGAAACAATGTCCTGAGTTCGATGAAATGTGGACCTAGCTTCCTTTTGGAATTTATTTCCTTTTCTATTAGGATCCGTTTGTTTAAGGTTTTATGGGTGCTAGGAGCCATCTCTTTTTGTCTTGCCTCCGCTGATATTTGAGGGGAAGTTTGTTAGTTTTTATTTTCATTCCAGTTGTTGTAAGGATTGTGGTTTTTCTGGTTTGGTTTGAAGTCTCGGTGGACAGTGCACTACCCGGGACCCACAGGCCCTCGTAGGCCATGTACTTTATGTAATTATTTTCCGTTTTAAAAATATAGAAGGCTTGACTCTTGCTTCAGCAAAAAAAAAGAGACTACACAATTTTTACCAAGTAGTTGAACCCGTCGCGACCAACAACATAATATGTTCCTCTATCACTTGAGCTCAACAGCTTTGACTTATATTATTAATTTATTAATTTATTATTGTTTTATTTAATTTACTAATTTATTTAGTATTTGTTTTTAATAATTTATAAATTTATTAATATTTAATTTAGTTTACTTTATCAATATATAAAATTTATTAATAATTTAATTTATTAGTACTTTATGACTAATTTGTTGATAAATTTTGTATAATAATATATTAATAAGAATAGTATTTATTTATTAATTAATATTATAAAAATACTATAAATTTTTAGTTTATTTTTATAATATTAAAATAATAATACATGTGGTTGATATTATTTAAAATTAATTTAATAGTTAATAGTTAATTTTATTTATTAATAATTTAGTGTTTTATTTATATTTAAATTTATTTTATATTTTTAATTTACATTAATTAATTATTTAATTTATTATATATATATATATATATATATAGTTGTAAATTTGGCAAGACTATATATTCATCATGCCTAATATATCACCCTAATCAAATATAAAAATTAAACTAGTGATTTCACATCAAAGAGTGCCTTAATAAAGCATTCAATCATGGTCTATCCAAAACTATATAGACTAATTATTAATATTTTTATTTATATTTTATTTTAAATTTAATTCATAATTTATTAATATATTTATTATCTTTTTTTTTTTGCTAAAGCAAGAGTTGAACCTTCTATTCCAATAAGTCGAAAAATGAATTACATAAAATACAACAGTCCTCAAGGAACTGTGAGCTAAAGAGAAATCAAATCCCTAACAGCTACGGAACCACAAACAATACAAAAAAACCCTCAAAAAGCAGGCGCAAGTCATGACCAAACAATCACCCTCCAGAGATCCGACGGACCACAATAAAAACTAGGCTCAGATCCGAGTAGGGGAAAGAAGCCAGTCTAAAAGGATTTCGGGATAACTCTCAACCATAAATTTAGCCCGAAATCCACCAATGCCCATCATGAAGCAAAACAAACGTGGAGGATAACACTCACCCTGCCCTGCTAACTTATCCTTGATCGTCGCGAAACCTTTCCAGATCCGAAGGCGGAGGACAATATTGCACGACCCAAAAACATAGAGCATAACTGCGCAAAGAGCACCCTGGAGCCACCAACAAGCATGATTTATCCTGACTGTAGAATCATCTTACTTGATCCAACGGTTGTGATACATATCGCATGGGCCAAAAGCACCTTGATTTAACTCACGATGAGGGCGGTATTTATTTCTGTACCTAGGCCACGTGTTGATATGTGAGTGGAATCGCTCCCAGCTCCACAAAACCACAAACCGCTTGAAGGGCTTGCAATGAACCCGAAACCACCCCCCAAGCGGTCTTGCCACAACAGAAGGAAAACCTGGGTTATTGAGATTGTCGAGATATCCAGAATTCTAGCCCTTCGCACCATCCCAATTTCTCACGCAGAAGCACCAAAGGAAGATGAAAAGTCTTTCGTCCCTCCATCTGCCCGTGTAACAGCATCTACTTAACCACATCCTCTAGAGACTGTTGAGATTGTTCTTACCAGGGATGAGGAGGCCAACCATGACCTACTTCCCAAGAAGGACCTCCCTGTAAAAAATACACTTCATAAAAAAAAACCCAAATCAAATAGACACCGGCTCTGTGTCTCTATTGCGAAACACCTTTCTGTCCTCATCCGCCTGATCTTGACATCACATCCTTAACCCATTCTGAGGTAGCTTTTGCTAGCTCAACTCGACCCTGCTCATGGTGCAGAGAACCCCTTGATTTGCCAGGATGTCTGCCAATTTATTTGTCGTTCTTAGCACATGTGTGAAACTCACTATACTTAAGCTCCGAAGGTGAAGCTGAATCCATTGAAAGACCTGCAGCAATCTCTAATGCTTTGATACTTTTTCTGGCTCCGTACCATAACTGATTCTCTTAACCGAATTAATGATAAACTCAGAGATGGCTTCAACTATGATATTCTGGAGATTATTCTACTTCAGAAAATCTAAACAATGCTTGAGAGCCATTAATTCTACCAAATTATTAGTGGCTCTTCCCAAATGGTAGTGAAAAATTAAAAGGATGCAGCCATTATCATTTCTTAACACACCTCCAAAGCCGACAACACTCGGGTTTCCTTTTGAGGCCCCATCAATGTTGTATTTCAAAAATCCTTGAGGTGGGGGATGCCAGTAATCCTGCTTAGTGTTCATTTTCATGACCTTCCTATCCAAGCCCTGTGGAATGATCTCTCGCATACCCAACTAAAGAAGTATCTGCATTTCAGCTTCTGAAGTTGGATTATTTGGAGAAGCTCTCACAATAGTACCTACCGTCTCTTTAAGTTGTCTTAAGATCTGCTCAAAGATTTGTTGGGAGGATCTTTTTTCATTTTTGAAAACTCTGTTATTCCTTTCTTTCCAGACATTCCATATTATGAAGCTTAGCGTTAAAGCCCAGGCTGAGCAGAGAAATTCATAATCAAAGAAGTTTCGTCTCCAGTTATTCAAGGTGTTGATAATGCTTCCTTTGTCCCTATCTATCTATTGGAAAATAGTGGTGAATGTGTCCCACAAACTGGAAGTGAAGTTGCGATTATTGAGAAGGTGCTCTATGGTTTCCTCCTGGGCCTCACAGAGCTGGCATATGGAAGGACCCATAACACCCCTTTTTCAAATATTGTCCCAAATCAGAATTTTCTTATGATGAACCAGCCACATGAAGAGTTTAATCTTCATCCATCCTTGATGCCTCCATAGGTTCTTCCAAGCCTTGTTCGGTACATTGGAGTCTAGCTCAAGGATTATGCGTTTAGCCTCCTTAAGATTGAAGGTACCTTCATTATTGTTACCCCATCTAAGTTGATCATGCCCACCTGTCACTAGAATTTTTCTTTGGTCCATCACTTTCATAAGTTCCTTTGCTTTTACTTTTAAGGGGCTATCATCATTATAATCTAACTTCTTCCAGGTTCTCCATGTTCCCTCACTGTTGTTCTGTACCCAAAAATCTTTTACCCTAATTAAACCTTTGGCATCAGTTTCTTTCTTGATATCTAGAAATTCCTCTCTTAGCAGTGTGGGTTCTTGTTGCCATTTATCCTCCCAAAACAAAGCAAGATCACCCTCTCTGATTTCCCAAAAAACTATTTTTTTGTACTAAGCCTCTATTCTCCTAGGCCTTATTCCAAGTATGTGAGCCTTTAATGATGCTAGTCATCCATATGTGATCATTATCTTGCCAGGTACTAGCATATTTTACTTTCCAGATACTAGCCCATTGAGCCTTTGGATCTTTTACCCAGCGCCACCATAATTTTTCCCCTAGAACTCTACTTAGCACTTTCGGATCCTCCAATCCAAGACCCCCCTGATTTTTAGGTTTGCAGGCCTTATCCCAGGCAGCCAAGGCCCATTTCTTTCTCTGCTCCCCCTTGCCCCAAAGAAAATCTCTTTGAATGTTTCTAAATTATTGCAACACTCCTTTAGGAGCTAGAAGGGTAGAAAGCATGAAGACGGGGATAGATTGTAGAATAGCTTTTGTAAGCACTAACCAACCAGCCAGGTTTAATGACCTAATAGTCCATTTCCTAATTTTATCCTACATCTTATTGATCACCGACTCCCAAATGCTCTTGTGCAATGGTTTATCAGTTAGAGGAACTCCCAAGTACTTGGAAGGAAGGACATCCCTTTGAAAGCCCAGAATTATGGATATGTTTTTTTGAATAGCAATATTGGTATTAAAGAAAAAAAATCTTAGATTTGAAGAGATTAACTTCCATACCTGTATCCATAGCAAAGTCACTCAGGATACGTTTATAAGCTAGAGCCTCTTTGACTGTGTGGATTCCCTGTAGCATGGTATCATCAACAAATTGTTGATGCGTTAAAGCCTGACTAGCCTCAGAAAGCTGAAGACCCTTGATGTTTCCAATTTCTTTTGCATGCTTGATTGATCGACCAAGTCCTTCCATCATGAGGATAAAGAGACAGGGAGAGAGCGGTTCTCCCTGCCTGAGGCCTCTAGAGGGAGTAAAGGTCTTGGAAGGAGAACCATTAACCAAAATTGAGAAGATGGAAGAAGTAACCAAGGCCATGACCCATCTGACCCAGTTATGATCAAACCCAAAGGCTATAAGTACCTTCCTGATATAGGTCCAATTCAGCTTATCGTAAGCTTTGGCTAGGTCCAATTACATAATCATGCCCGCCTTCCTATTGTTTACCAAAGAGTGTACCACCTCATGTGCTTGAATGATGTTATTGAGAATTTCTCTACCCTCCACATAACCAGATTTCTCCACCGAAACTAAAATGGGAAGTATTGGCCACAACCTTGGATATTATTTTGTACACCACATTGCACAGAGCTATGGGTCTAAATTTGTCCGGGGTTGGAGCATTATCATGTTTAGGGATCAAGGATAAGAAGGAAGTATTGAGCACCTTCAAAATGGTTTTATTCATCCAGGAATCCTTCACCACCTTCAGAATATCTTGTTTAACAATGTTCCAGTAAGCTTTAAAGAAATCCACAATGAATCCATCAGGTCCTGCTGCTTTACCATTCTGCATTTCTTTGATGATATCACCAACCTCCTCTTCGGTCATTGGCCTATTAAGATTGAAATTATCCTCTCTTGTAACAATCCTAGGTATATGCCTTGTTAAGTCCCTGATGAAGTGATCTCTGTCTGAGATTGTTTCCTTTGCTATATCTCGAAAGTGCTGAACTAGCACCGTTTCTATCTCTTCATGGGTATTAAGAAGATGACCTTACTCATTCTTTATCGAAGAGATCCTATTATGAGATCTGTTCGCCAAGGTGGATCTATGGAAAAATCTAGTATTTTACTCCCCTTCTTTGAGCCATTGAACTCTAGATTTTTGTCTCCAAAATATTTCCTTTTGTTTACATAGATTTTCCCAGTTTAGCTGATGTTTGGTGACTTAATCATTTTTGAACTGATCAAAACCATCTATGATAAGGGCTTGATTCAGTTCCTGCATTTTGATTTCAACAGCTTTTTTTGCTTCAAAAATATTGCCAAATACATTTTTGTTCCAATCTTTAATCCTGAGCTTGATGTGCTTTAATCTTTTGTGTAGTAGAAACATGCTTGAACCCTGCAGATGTAGATCCTTTGTCCACCATTTTGCAATATTATTGTTGAAATCTAGATGGGTGAGCCAGATATTCTCAAATCTGAAAGGTTTGTTCTTAGGGGTACTGATGCCCTACATCTCTAGTTCTACCAGCTAATGGTCTAAGCCTCCAAAGGGGAGAATTCTCGCTACCATGTCCTTGTTGGTGAGCATAAGGTCTTATGAGATTATGAATCTATCTAACTTGGAGGTGACTTGAGACTCTCCTCCTCTTTTATTGTTCCAAGTAAAAAGGCCATTACTCATGTCAGTATCAACAAGATTCATATTATCTATAAAATTTTGAAATGTTGTAGAGTCTTTGCTTAAGGTTTTGGTTCCCCTTTTTTCTCTGAAAGTGATTTGATCATGTTGAAGTCTCCTCCCATGATCCATGGAACTCTTGCATATCTATCTCTCAAATCCTCAAGAGAATCTAGAAACCTGAGTTTATCATCTATTCTCTGAGGGCCATAAACATTTGTGACCAGATAAGTATCCCTATCTCCCACTGGCTGGATAACCACTGATAAATAATTCCTTGATGCCTCAACATCTATTATTCCAATCTTTTTGGGGTTCCAAAGAGTGAGTATACCCCCTGCTATATTGTCTGATTTAACCTACAGAAATTCATACTTTTTAAGCCAGCTGCTATGAACTTCTTTGATTCTTTGAATGGAACATTTAGTTCCCTGGATAAAGATCATATCCAGAGCTTCTTGTTTCATTTTGTGACTAAGTATTCTTTGTTCTCTCTTACTCTCTACACCTCTGATATTCCAAGATGTGAACTTCATTATTATAGATCTGTAAAGGAGTAACTGGTTAGGTCTTTCATCTTACCCGAATCTATCATTAGCTTTCCACATTCCATCAATAACTCATTCTGCTTTTTTCTACCTCTTTTCCTCCCTAGGTTTTTAGGAGCTAATCCTAGTGTGGTTTTCATAAGTTTCACACCTTCGTTGCCCTGCCTTTCATCGTTTCTTTGACTCTCTGGCCCTTTTTCTTAAGTTTTTTATAGGAACAACTGTTGTACTCTGTTGAACTCTTCTTGTGGTAATGAGTCTACGCCTCCCATGGTCCCCTGTTTCAAGAACCCTTCCAAATCTAGATGTTCTCTATCAAAAATATCTTGTAGTTCATGATCCTCCATTTCCATCTCACTCTGGGTCATTTCTTGGTCCATCTCCAGTTCTCCATCGCTCAGCATGGTTTCTTTCTATTTTGTAATATCCTGTGTTTGTTCACTATCTTTCTCTTTCTCTTCCTCCTCAGGGCTACCTTCCATGACCTGATCTACTTTTGTTATCTCCTCCTCTTCTTCAAGTATGAGGAACCTATTCTGACTGGCCTGTTGCCCTTCTGTTTGATGTTGCTTTGTTCCCCTTTTGCCCCCTTTTCCTCTATTTCCCACTTTGTGGAAGCTTTCATTATCTTTCATTGTGGCAGCTTTATTCTTATTCTCTATTTTACTGAGAGGACAGTCTCTAAAAAGATGTCCATGTTCATGGCACTTGCGACATCTAAAAGGTATATGCTCATAATCTACTGTTTGCACCCATTTTTCGTCAAAGACTTCCAAGATGACCTCATCCGGTAGAGCTCCAAAGAGATCCATCTCCACACATATTCTTGCAAAGGAAGTGTATTTACCCCTTCTGGTGGCCTCAGATGCTTTGATAAAACGCCCTAGTTTATTTCCTATCGCAGATAACGATTCCGTTTGCCAGTAATCAAGAGGTAGGGAATAGAGTCTTACCCATACCGGGACCGAGGTAAAAGTATCTCGCTCCGAGAAAAAATTCATCATCCATGGCCGCATGTAGAGACCTGCTACTGCATAGAAGTAGGGCCCTCCTTCAAACACTCTCTCTTTGTCCTCAATATTTGTAAAGACCACAGTAAAGAAGCCCTTTGACCCCAGATGTAGGTCTACACTTCCTTTTGGTTTCCAGTGGTATTTGATCCACGTTTGTAGAGCCTTTTCAGTGGGTCATAATCCTATGAATTTACAGATAATAGCATAGGTCTGCATGTGATCCCTGTGCGCCTGCAACGCAGGATCATTTAAAACTACTTTGGGAGTGATGTCAGCCTTGGGTTTACATGGCCCCTTATGTGCTCTATTTTCTGCTCCCTGTTTCTTGTCTTTTTCTTCACTTTCTTTGGTTCTATTATTCTCCCTTCATTTGATAAAATCTTGTTCCTCTTCCATGCTTCTTTTTCCTTTCCCTGAAGGACCTCTGATAGGTTCTAATGGTTTCTTTCCTCGGTTGGCAACGGCCTGCCTGTAGGAGGGAGTGGAGCTCCCCCCTTTGCGTCCCTCCATGGAGAATAACCCCTACAGCAATGTGAAACCCTAGCTCTATGCCTCGTTCTCAAGCCGATCTGAATGTCTAAGCTTTTTTTTTTGTTATTAATATATTTATTATCCTAATATACTATTATTAATAATATATTTTTATTAATTAATATAATAAAAATATCATAATTTTTAAATTTAATTTTTTATAATATTAAAATAATATTAAATATGGTTGATATAAATGTGATTTTACTAATATATATCAAATGAGAAATCTTTGATATTTATATCTTAAGACATACATCATTTTATTATTTCTCAATATATAAATTATTGACATCTACTACTACATGTTCATAAATAACCCTAAATATTACATGAGGTATCTGAATGATTGAATCCACTGGACTGACATGCACTTTCAAGCGATTAGCGATATCTAGGTGTTGTTGCTTTGATGTAGCGGATAAGGACGAACGACTTATGGAATCCACAAGCGAAAACCCCTTTCCGTTTTTCCATCTAACGAGGACTTGAAATGCAAAAGATTTTACGTAGGTCGAATGTACTGTGAGCGAGAGTTAAACTCTATGGAAACAGATGAGACAATGTACGCGATAATATGAAAGTCAACGAAAGGAACAACAAATTACCATCAAATGGATGTATTTAATATTGGTACAAATCAAGTGAAATGCTGCTGTGCACTGGAGCATATGACAATGTTGCAACTTATTGGGATATGATTTTGTTGTCGTCTACTTCGGGTGTACATGACATTAATTTTTTAGTATTTGTTCGCTAACAGGTTACATGAATCGAGTTTTACTGATGTTGACGTCCATGCCAGCAGACATTTTCACATGGCCTTCGAGGAAGGCATGTTGGCAAGTTGCAACGTCTATCCATTATACCAAGGCATGTTGGCAAGTTGCAACGTCTATCCATTATACAGAGTAGTTTTAAATGCGAGATCTTATCTCATGGTTTATTGCTTATGATTCTGTCAAAGGCTCATGGTTTATTGTGGATGATTTTGTCAAAGGTACATCAAGGTTTTATGAGTATACGCATTGTATATATTCAAGCGGGGAAAGTTTAGCACGTGAACGCTGCAAGTACATCCAGAAATCAATTTTTCCGTTGGAGTATATCGCATCAAACCAACAACTGGCCTAATAATTAGATCCCAAGTTCAACATACTTCACATATCACAACGCAGATTTGTTTAGGTTTCTCATGGTTTGCATGCACAATAATTTACATAGAACGAGCGTTGGAAATTGGAATGACATACATCTGCACAGAATCGCAAGCTCGCGAATGTGGGGTCTGCAAGCGTGAAAGGTAAGGGCTGTCTGTTTGTGGCCCATCGATATTGAATGAGGCGTATGAATTTTTGAATCCCTCCAACCGGGACGCGCTTTTGACATTGACGAAAAGCCATTTGCGATGACGTCGACTACGGGGCACTCAAATCGCTCTATTAGGGATCTACAGCGTGTCGTCTCTCAGATGTAACAGCTACGTGATGGAAAACGTTTTCACAAAGCCAGAACGGTAGAGGACTGAATGAGTTAATACAATCTGTTGGCGAAAACCTGTTTCAGTATTTTTCATCCGCGGATTTGGAATTCTATAGATTTTAGGTTGGTTAAATGTACCATGAGAGGGATAAATTATATGAAAATTGACGGGCCAGAGTACGGATGAATACGACTATACTGAAGCTTATGAGAATGTATATTTATTTATTTATTTTTTACCGTCAGTTTGCGTGTACTAAACATCGGTTGCAAGTATTTGTGTGTACAGGCTCTACATGAACCAAGTTTAGTGATGCGCGCTGTCTACGTTTTGGCATGCTCACATGGTTTTCAACGACAATTCTCACGTGAACCCTAGAATTTTATCCAGAAGAACATTTTCCATTAGAGTTTATAGCATCATACCAAGAACTTACTTTGACCATTAAAAGTAGTTTTGCCTTTGGAGTTTATAGCATCAACCAATAGGGTTTATAGCATCATACCAAGAACTTACTTTGACCATTAAAAGTAGTTTTGCAATTGGTGATTATAGCATCAAAGCTAGCAACTTGCTCATGAAGAAAATCGATGAATGTTTTTTTAGTTTTTAGTCAGAGAGATAAGGGAGGCCTGATACCCATCAAATTCAAAATCAATACTTTAACAATATATCCATTCAGCATAAACTACTTTAGAAAATCTATATACATTTATTTTAGTATCTATTATATCTACTCAAAACCTGAACTCATATTTTGAATCCGAGTCTGTATTGTCTATCACATGAATCGAAGTGTTAACCCAATAAAGGATTTCGATTCTAATGACATGTTAGAGAACACTTTTATTACCTAGAATCTGAGTTCGTCTTCTATATCACATAAATCGAAGTGCTGAAATAACAAAACATTTTAGTGATAATATTCAGATATATATCTATTCTTTTATTTTATTTTTTATTTTGGTAATGATGAGGTTATATTATGGTGATGTCCAAGAATAATATTAAAATAGGAAAGGGAATTGAAAGAATGACCTAATATCTAGGAGTGTCTTAATAGTTCACCATATCACTGTCTATCCAAAACTAAGTGGACTCAGCTTGGAGAGATATCAAATCTATTGAGGTGCAAACATTTTTTTAAGTGTAAAATTTGAAAGAAAATTGCAACTATAGAAACTTGATCACTCTTGAGATTTACATTTTCATGGTTAAAAGTATGCATGGATTCAACACCTTGAAAATTACTTGAACACTTGGATTGTGTAGACTATACACTTTAAACATGCAAATCCAATCTTTATGAAATTTCAAGAAAATAGAATAAAAAAAACCTAAATATAAAATAGTGAAAATGTTTTTCTTTATACATTTTTGATTAATCACATTGTTAATATTAATTTTTCTAAATATATTTTAAAATACACATCAATATTAAAAAACTTCATATTAAAATATTTTATTTAATATCTATATCTATTATTATTATTATTATTATTATTATTGTTGTTTAATGGTCACATATTGAGGGTAGAAATCAATTAAATTATACATCTTTATTATTTTTCTTTGTTGGAGTTTTAAAATACTGTATATATATATATATATATATATATATATATATATATATATATATATATATATATATATATAAAGGTGAAAATATACTCTCTCTTTTTTTTTACATATAATTACTTTATAAGTTGATCTAAAATTATGTTATTTTACATGAATATTGAAATATTTTATCATTATTTTTTTTAATTTTGGTGGGACTGCATCATCATCACTTCAAATATATCACCTAAATGGGATCTGGAAATTGAACTCCTGACTTCACATCAAGGAGTGCCTTAACAAAGCATGTGATCACTACCTATCTAAGACCCAGTGGACAAAATATTCTATTATTGACTTAGAATAAGAGTGAAATATTTTCACCACATCTCTTTCTTAGAATATCAACAATAAATCTAATGATGAAAATTCTAGTGGTATTATTGAAGTTTTACAATGCTTTTAATTTAATTTAACTAAACATATATATATATATATATATATATATATATATATATATATATATATATATATATATTCGTTTTTTTTTTATTGTAGCTGAAATTATCTTTTATTTAGATAATATTTATTTTTGTTTTATAGGATAAGTTTCAACTAGAACTTGTGCACTGAGGAAGTCAACCATTACCTTCATTTTGGGTTGTGGAAAACACATTTTTGTGCAATGGCATGTTAGAAAATATTTTTATCACCCATAAACAATTTTCACCCAACATGTTTTTAGTGTCAATAATACCTTTGAAATTATTTCTTTTAAAATAAAAGTAAACTACTTTTAAAATAGTATTTTAGATTTATCAACCTTTTCTACAATGAAAAGAGATAACCTCTTTTATAGTGAAAAGAGATTTGATCCCTTTGGGTGCTTGGTAGATCCAGAGTTAGAATGGATATAGATTGATTGAATCATTAGTCATTAAATAAGGTGCATTAGAAAAAAGACCATGGAAAAGCATGGTTTTTAATTTATTTATTTTTATTTCATTTTGACTAAGTCAAAATGTTAAACATTACCACATCTCCCTTATTGACACAATAACATCAATTAAAATAATTCCATTGATGTTTATAACAAATCATGCACTTAATCCAGTGAAGTTCCATAAACTGACAAAAGGTTCAAAATTAAAAATAATTCAAAAATTTGGATTGGATTTTTTCTAAACAAATCTAATCCACCTCAAAGTTGGTAAACTAAAGAATTAAGAGCTAAATGTGCATAAATTAAATATCTCCCAATAATAAATAAGTGTAATATGAATCATTGGTACTTAGTAGCTACCTCTTATGCAAAAATTAATTAATAGCAGAAGTATAGTCAAGCTTTCTATGTCAATTTTGTCCATTATACAAATTACATGCTTTCTATGTCAATTTTGTCCATTATACAAATTACATGTCTGAATGTGGAAACCCCTTTGCTTTTATTTTCTAAATTTCATTCTAATATTCTCTCAATGTATCCAACTAGTGTTAGATCTAATGTCTATTTTTCACCTAATCTATGAGCAAGGGGTTCCCAACTTTTTCATAAAATAATAAAAGGTTGACTCTTCTAGCCATCAACCTTCTGGCATGTTCATTTATGTCAGTCAATGATCACCAATATGATCATGTAGTATATGTGCCAAAATCAATTTACAAATAAGGAAATACCTACACCGGCTTAAAAGACTTACGATTAAAAATGATAAAGATTCACTATCAATAAAAACAAAAACAAAACAAAACAAAAACTAAACAAAACAAAAACTATCAATTAACAAAACACACAATTAACAAAACACACAATAAAGAAAATGATAAAATTACATGACAAAGACAAGAAATTTTACCAATATTAAATAAGATATTTTAATTGTTTCATTATTAAATACCAATTTTCATAAGGAAAATACTACTAAAATATTATTATAAACTATATATATATATATATATATATATATATATATATATATATATATATATAATTGAGTTGTTTCATGATAACAATATCATATAAAGAAAATATTACTAAATTATTATTACAAACTAAAAAAAATGTATATTTACATTATGCATATAAACATTTTCAATGTATGAAAGGGAAATAAAAAAATTTCTCGAGTTTCTATTATCCAAAAATAAACTCAACCATATAATTTATATGGTTGATGGATACAAATTTCAATAAACTCTTTTTTGGGTTGTGTTATATTATTTCCACGACTAGCCCATGTAGTTAAGCCGGGGGGTTAGGGGGGCGGAGTCCCCCCCTTCATTTCGCCGATTGTGTAGAAGGGGGATCACAGGGGGTTTGAGGGGTGCAAGTAACCCTACTCTATGGGGTCTGGGGCAACGCCCTGGAAATTTTTTTTTTTTGGACCCTATATTAGGTTGGGCAGACCTACCTATGGTTTTGTGCATAATTTTTCACACATGGTTTTGGATGCGATGGTTTTTGGTCCATGGTATTGAATGCTTCAGCGTGTATAAATATGTATTGTAACATTGAAAGGAATATAATGAAAATTCAAGTTGGTAATCCCGGTTTTTGGGTCCAGAGGAAGATCTCTGTGTATATGTGTTTTATGTGTTAAGCTCTCGCATTGTTTATTTTCTATGATTTTAAAATTCATATGCAGGTAATTTTTGTACGGGGTTAAAACCTACACTCTTATTAATCTTTGATTAATGAAATTTTTTTAATGAGTGAAGGAAAAATAGATGGAACTTTACTTCTCCATAAATATTTTGAACTAAATCTTTATTAATCTTTAATTTATGAAACATTTTGAATGAGTAGAGCGAAAAAAAAAAAGGAAAAAAGGAAAGAGAGATGGAATGAACGAGTGAAGGAAAAAAAAAAGAATATTGCTTGTGTTTCTGGTATAAAAATAATCTATATGACTCTCAACCTTGATAATTCATGGAAATCTTTATAGCGAAACTTTATTAGTCCTTGATTAAAGGAAATTATGAAATTTAAATATTATCAACGTTTACATATTTTGTAGTCACTTACATCATTCAGATTTCATAAGTTTGAATAAAATAAACCAAAAGTCTACGTAACTACCCTCTCTTTAAAAAATAATAATAATAAAATAATGAATTAACTAAAAAAAAATTGAGATTAATCTAGTTATTTTTGTCATACTTCAAGAAAGGGATGTTTAATAATTACATTTATGTGAATGAATAATTGAAGTCGTCTAGGGGAGCAATACCAAACCATGTGCATTCATATTAGGGGATATATATTGAGGAAAAAATGAAATAATATATTGAGCATATAATAGGGGGTAAAGAGTTTTTATATTAGTAGGTATTAAAAATTGAACTCAAAGGTAATGAAAAAATATAGAGTATAAAAAATGTTAATTAAAAAATGGACACCTACAATATGCAGTGAAACTAGGGTTTTCAAAATCAAGGTGGTGTATTGAGTCCTTATTGGTTGGATGTTAAATAATCTGATTTTTAGAAAAAAATTCCAATACGTAATCAAAATAAGAATATTGTTTAATATGCCACGAACGTATATGCTATGGCACCCCCACAAAATTCACCCTTTTGTAACTTTATTTTGACAAATCTTGTACTTTTAGGATAATAAATGTCGCCAAGAATGTTAGTACAACTCCCATCCTAGAAATTAGAGTTACAATAATGATAAAGATAAGATTGGGTCTTCTTGTTAAATGCCGGCAATGGCGTCTCGAAAAAGGGCAGTTTTGTTAGTGCTATTGATGTTGGAACTAAGTATGCCGACTCAATGAGGGTGTGTACGTCTCTAATATTGGATTGCAAAATACAATTCATATTGGTGGCCTGAAATATAAAATTTGATGATACGTTGGGTTTATTTATTCCAAGGGTGCAATCTAATGGCTTAATATTTTGTTTATTTTTTTTATAAATGGGGATAATCCATAAATACTAAATTTTCATCGTAAGATAATTATTGGTGAGGATATTTGAGAAAAATGGGCAATTTTATTTCTGAAAACTATATTAAAAATCCCGTAAAATTAGAAATTTCATTAATAACAATTAAAAAATATGAAAATACATTTTAAAATTTTCAAAATCCAAAAAATTTCATTCAATATTTTTTTTTCCAAATTTTAATAAATTTTATAGATTGTTTGGAAAATTTAAGAAGTCAAAGCTTTTGAAAACTGATTATAATATAACCTCCCTTTCGGTAGTTATAATAAATGAAGTTAGTTTCATATTACTATCACAAATATGTATAAATAAGGTATTGCATTATTCTCGTGATGATACAGACACTATTCAGTTTATAATTATATTTTCCATATATCTTTTAAGGAGCATAATATGAGGAGATTATAGTTCCAGCATGCAACGTGTGAATATCTAGAATAGTTAAGAAGATTTGTACAATATAATGTATAAATCATGATTATGTATTTTTTGTTATTACACTATTGTATTTAAAATGAAAATTTTAGAAAACTTATATCTATAGTTTGCACAAATGAGATATCTTTAGGTCGATGATTTATATTAATGTTGGAATCTAAAGATAAAAGTGGTTTTTGGGATACCTTTTTCAATGACAACCTCTTCATTCTCAATAATCTAGTTATGATCATCATCAAAATGTGACATAGATTTGTTATTTCTTTACTCCTTTTTTAAATGTGACTTAAGATTATCAAAGTAATTCCCTATATCAATAATCATTTGTTATAACTGATTAGGCTACATTCATTTGTTATAATCCTCATTCTTTTTATCAGTTTATTGTGTCTGTTTGTAAACTATTCTATCCACATCATAATGATAAATTTCTATGTAGCCAATATGAACACTAGAATCATAAGAAACACCTTCTTCATTTGTATAATATAATAGTTGGGATTAAAGTATATAAAATAGGATTTTTGTCGATTTAATTCAATATTGAAACTCATTTCTACATTAATCTAGTTCGAATACCCTATGATATTAATTGATTGTTCAATAATGACTTCATATCCTAATAATTATGGGGGCTCAATGCTCTCCACACCTAGGATTAGGAGAGGAACAACAGATAAAACATTGGGTTACAACCTAACTCTTCCTTCATCATCTCATAAAACTAGTCCCGTGGGAAGGAAACTATTCCTGCATATATTAGACCTGTTACTAAAACGAAATTATGAAAGATGCTCCATTCTCATCACAAATATATGAATTTTTACCTAAGCCATCATCAACATCTTTTTTGGAAATTATAGAAACTTTCTATGAGGTTGGAAATATTTATGAGTAGTTTTCATGCTGTCTTATCTCATTCAAAATACCTAATAAGATCCTCTTCTTCTCCCTCCTCATAGAATGTTTATATTATTATTCCATAACTCTAACCTATATCACTATCCATAATACCTTTAAATATTCATTCCTTATTAATGCTTCATCTTCATTCTTAGTAATTCTTTTGTTTATTTCTAAAATAGAAATACCTCCTTTCTCCTAAAGGTGCTTTCTAATAGCTCTAAATATGTATTTTCAAAAAATTTGAAACTTGGAGCACAATTTTTCATAAAAATTTAATGAGAGTTTCCTCGAAAGATATGCACTTAAGACCATAGGAGTGTCGAAGCCACCTTTTCCTATTAAAATCCAAATAAATACTAAATAATCTTCGCATGATGTCTTCATATCGTTCTTTTAATTTTGACATATGTGTCACAAATGGCAAGACATGTGGAACAAAAATGGAGGTGTAATCTTTAAAATTTGGGAGATCCTTTTCATAGTTTAGAGGATTCCTATTTATCTATAATGGTATATTCCCAATATCCAAAGCATCAAAAGTTATATGTAAATATTATGGAGCCATATTTCACCCCTATAATTTTTCACCATTTAAAATTAATAAAGTTACACAATGTCATACCTTATAAGGTGCGTTGTCAGTGTATTAGAATTGATTATTGTCTCACCTGAAAAGCATCAAGTCCTTAGAATTTTTAAAGAACAAAGACGTTTTTCTTGAAATGGAGTCGCCTAGATGGAAAGACCATCAAGATTGAACTTCATCCAATGTCATCTTCTAGGATATGGACCTTGCCCGTGAAAACAATGTAAAAATGTTATGATAAATCTCATAATTCTATATATTAAGTACTAAAACTCAAGTGAAATACATGTTGTAACTACATGTTGTAACTGAAGAATGGGTTCATTATTACCTTACCAAGCCTCTTTTCACTTTGATCGAACTCTATTCTACCTCAAGTGGGATTTTCCCTAACATATTCTAGGGATATAATGGCATATTAAAACCACGTCTATATCTGCCAAGAGCTTCTACTTATACTACTAGGAATAAAACTATTGAACTATTAGAGTTTAAGGTAGAAGAAAGGATTTATAGGCATTTAGGTAATTTCTAGAGTTCAAAGGAAATATTCACAAAAATAAACAATAAATGGGTTACAAGGTGATTTTCGATAGTAATTCCCTACAAAACGTGATAAATGATTTATAAAATAAAAGGGTGATGGAAGATATAATATTAGCTCCTTACCTTGTCAAGATTTTTATTTTTGGGGAGGGGGTGGGATTTGGGTGCACATGGGATTAAGGATCAATTGTCTTGAAAAGAAAGGGAGTAGATTTAGACTCAAATACTAGGCCACCACTACAACAAAAAAGGACATTGGTGGGGGTCGAAAAATATCACCATAATCTCATTGCTAACAGTCAAAAGAGTTGTTGTCACCAAAAATTGAACGTCACCAAAGGTAACATTGCTGAAAATATAAGTGTTGTGGTGATATTCAAGGTCTGTCACTAATAGTGATTTATAATGACAGATAGTGATCGTCACCATTGCATATGAGAAACGGTGATGAACCTTAGCCTTTGTCACCAAAAAAATTGAACACCACCAAAGGTGGCGTCGCCAAAATTATAGGTGTTGTGGGGACATTCAAGGCCCGTCATAAATAATGAGTATAGTGACAAATAGTGACCTTCACCATTTCATATGATAAACACCGATTTATTTTAATGGTCATTTCATGTCCTTCACTATTGATGAATATATATGGCAGGGTTTGTTGACCATCACCATTTCATATTTTGGTGAGTGTCAAAAAATATCACCATAAACTTATTGGTGACAGTTAAAATAACCTCTATCACCAAAAAATGAACGTCGTCAAAGGCTGCATTGCCAAAGTATAGGTGTTGTGTTGACATTCAAGGTTTGTCACTGATAGTGATAATAATGATAGATAATGACCGTCAATATTTCATATGAACAACAACGATTTATGATGATGGACCTTTCATAGTCATCACTGATGCATATATATATGGTGTCGTTCGTTGACCATCCTATTTCATATTTTGGTGAGGGTCAAAAAATGTCACCATAAGCTCATTGGTGATGGTCAAAAGAGACTTTGTCACCAAAATATGATCGCTACACTTCCATATGAATATCAGGGCACGATGGAAGCGAACCACTAACCTCCTGCTTGTAAAGTGGGTCCTCTTCCATTGAGCTAGTACCCTTTAAAGAAATAGACTTTAAAAAATTATACCTTGAAACTTTATAAATTGTAAATTCTACGAATTCCAATAAATTATAAAAAATTGTGAAGCCTTGGTAAATATTTTATTAAACAAACAAAATAAAATTGAAGCTGCAAGTCCCTACCTAATGGTTATGGAAGTTATGAAAAGTTGGTGGAGGGAAAAATAGTTATGTATAAGATACTCAATATGTTCAGTTGAATACTCAATTAAAAGTGAAATTTTGAAGACATTTATAGCCTATAAATGACCTATAATTATCAAACCTAAAATTTGCAATTACACCAAATATTGATTTCTCACCTTGTGAATCATGTAAATATGTTGTGACAACATAAAAATTTGCCTCTAAAATATTGATTTTCATGCCAAAAAGTTAACAAGAAGTGAGTATGTATGATAAACTTTTGAATAATGAGCTACATGCTTGAATAGGAGTGATTCTTATTATTATTAATAATTAATCCAAGATGTCAAAATACAATGATCAATAACAATGATCCTGACATATAACCACTAAATATATGTTAAAATTGCAAGCACAAAGTTTGGCTAATATCTGTTACACCAAAAAAATATCTAAGGGGCATTCAAACACTTCCAAATCCACACCAAGCAGGAGTATCCAAACATGCAATTGCATGGATACAAGGAAAACACTCTCTAACTCTCAATGATAACTATGTCCTCCCACAAGTACTTCAGCTAGAAAAGGGGTGTGAAGACGAGAACCTCAAAGCAACAAGAACTACAAAATACAAAAATACACTTCATCCCCCCTCTACCTTCATAGAATAGATCTAGAGGAATAACAAAAATATCTACAGAGAATAAGATTAGAGTGGGAAAAATAAAGCTAATAAGAGAACAAATAAACACCAACGAAATCTACTAATTTGAACATGTGTCCACATGTACTCAAAGATTAGAGGAAACAAAAGAACCCAACATGATTGATTATGCACTTGATAAAATGGGATTTACTTTAGTAAAAAGGAAGAAAATCTCAACCTCTTTTCTATTTTCCTCTGGATAAATCCTTTATGTATGGAATTTTGGTTTTGTGCTACACTCTATGTTGACTCTCCAACATTAAAACAAGAGTAACTAGCATAGCGATAGTTCCTGAAGGGAAGAAAGTTCCAAATTCTCACCTTCAAGATGAACTGTTATGCCACTTGGGACACATATGTGTTCCTTCAAGTGAGCGTGCCAAGATGATTTGGGAGGCGCACTACAGTCGAGTCATTGAACATTTCAGAGTAGAGAAAACAATGGCAGTATTGCAGAAGTATTTTTTATTGGCTAAAACTTCATGAAGATGTTGGGGAGTACATTAGATCTTACATTGCCTGCACCATTTCCAAACCAACCATCAAGAAGCAAGGCTTGTATAGTCCTCTACCTACTCCTAGTCGGCCTTGGGAACTTGTCTCCATGGATTATAAGTTGAACCTTCCTTCTACTAAGCACAGTAACGTTTGCGTTTTCATGGTCATCAACAGATTCTTTAAGATGACCATCATGGTGGCCTGCAAAAAGAGTATCATAGCAGAGGCCACTTCTAAGCTCTTCCTTGAACGAATGATGGTACACTTTGGGATCCCACATTCCATTATCTCAGATCAGGATAGCAAACTCCTCAGTGCATTTTAGGAAAGTCTTTATCCAATGCTAGATACAAAACTTACTAAGTCCACAACTTTCCACCCCAAAACTAATGGCCAAACAGAGATTGTCAAGAGGATGATCGTACACATTCTGCGCATGTATAACTCGTAGCATCCATGCACATGGGATGAAAGTCTCCCCTATGTCCAACACAACTGCAACAGAGCTCTCCATAGCGCAAAAAGTCACAGCCCCTTTCAGGTAGGGCTAGGATTTCATCCATTATACCCCATTGATATGGCCATACCATTTGCAGCCACTCAAGTAGATTCGGCTCACGTGTATTCTGATGTTGAAAGGGATAAGAACTTCATTGAGCACATTGATATATTGGACAGAGCCAATGCTAATTACAATCAGCACCATGATCAGCATTGACTGTCAGACAAGTTCCACGTGGGCCATAAAGTTTGGCTTCATTTACAGAAGAAGCACCTTGTTGGACCCCACCACAATCTTCACTCTCTCCGATATGGGCCATACACCATCACCAATGCCATCGGTGACTATGCCTTCAAGCTTAGCATCCCACCATTCCTTCATTGGCACCTAATGTTCAATTTAGATCACCTTCAGCCATAATTTCCACCATTGTTGGACACATATGACATTGCAGGACAGGTCACACAGATAGAGCTCAACCCAGACTACATGAAATAGGCCACAATTGATCAAACCATGGACATAGAGATCAAGAACACTCGACAATAGAGGACACAACTATATCGAGTTGTCAAAGCAAGCGAACTCCTTCACGAGGGCAAGTGGTTCACCAAGGACTACGTTCAACAGAAATTTCCTCACCTCATGGAGGCTCTGCACACAGTGGGGACCATTGCTTCCTAAGGGGGGAGGAATGATCCAGGTGGATATTGGTGGCTGCCCGTCTATTCCACCTAGACCCCCCAGTCAATTTCATATGTTTCCTTAATTATAACACAGTTTCATATGTTTCATATGTTTCCTTAATTTCTCAATTATTAGTAAGGAAATCATGTCAGCAGTTGTAGTACCTAGAGAGATATTTCCAATGAGGTATCATACGCGTCAAATGGAGATAATATGACCAAGTTACGACCTCGAGAAGTTGGTTGTCTAACTGACCCCAATGGAGCCCATAAACTCTTGATGTTACATCTCCTCGAGTTAGGGTTTTGGTTGTTTAGGGTTTTCTCTTATTGTTCAATAATAAAAAGGCTCTTGAGCCTCATTATAACTTAGTTTAGAGGCATGTAGCCACCAAATCTCTTCTAAGAGATAAGATACCATCGCCCAAGCTATCTTACTTCCATTTTGTTTGTAAACATAGTTTAGTATTTTTCTATTAATGAATGAAGTGTTTTTATGTTACATCTCTGTGTTTATGATTATATTTGTAAGTTGTTTCATTCCTGCTTAAGTTCAGATCAGTGGTATCAATGCGCTCTACTCTTTCTTGGTTTTTCTTTGCATGTTCCCAACGAGGTTAGAGTATAAGGAGTTAGAGCTCGATCTGATTGAACCATTGCAGGATCAACCTCACAAAACCCAACTACCTACCAGGACAGAAGAAAAGAAATACAAGGGGGCAGGATGTCCTTTCAAAATGTTTCTCAAGGAAGCCCTCGAGTGACAGAGGGAGGCGATGATGGATAACTTTGCCCAGATCCTTCAGTGGCTACCCATAGGCAATGCATCTTCATTGAGCAGCCACTTTGGAGGTTCCATTCCTTTTAAGGTACAAGTTAACATTGATATTCCTATATTCGAAGACCTGATAGATGCAAATGTCGTAGATAAATGATTAAATCTATTGGAAGAATATTTTTCAGTTCATGACTTTTCCAATCGGGAAAAGATTACGTTTGCACTTCTCAAAGCCACCCCACACGTCAAGGATTGGTGGGAAGCTTACTGTGAACAAAAGGACGAGAGTGAACCCTCATTATTTTTAGCTACACCCACTTGGAATTAATTTCAAAATTCCATCAAGGAACAACATTACCCTATAGGGAGCTATGAAGACAAATACATAAAGCGGATCACACTATGGCAGGGAAGGGACCAAGATGTGCTGAAGTTCACAAATACTTTCCATACCCTTCACACGAAGTTGGGTATCAAGGATACTGAGCAACATTTGGTGCTCATGTACCGTGGTTGTCTACACAAATACATCCACTACGAGATGGAGTTCCTGTACATTTCCTTGCTCCACACAATGTATCAGTACGTTGTAAAGATTAAGTAGAAGTTTAAACAAAAGAAGCAGGACTTTGAAACTACAAATAAAAAGCAAGGAAAAGGTGCCCCCAAACCACAAAAAGAGGGACCAAGCCAAGGCGGGGCTACCCAGGACAGCCCGCTGAAGCCGCAAGAAAAGAAAACCACCATGAAGACAAAGAAGGACATGGAAAAATGGTGTGAGTTCCATAAGAGCTCCACTCACAATACAAGTGAGTGTCGTGCCATGCAATCATTGGTGGCCAAGCTAAAGGCTTCCAAATCAGACGCAGGTTCTGACTCTAAATTAGAACCTGATAAAGGGACTGACAAAGGGAAGCAAATAATTGATGCAAAGCCCAGTGCCACTGTGGCCACCACAAAGACCAAAAAATTGAGCCTGAAGATCCAGAGGAGAGGGAACACCTCTTCCACTCACAAATGTGGGTGAAGGGTTCTCCACTGTAGTTCATTGTCGACAACGAGAGCCAAAAGAACCTCATTTCAGAAGAAGTCATGAAGTGGTTGGGCCTAAAGACTAAAGCACATCCATAGTTGTACACCACTGGGTGGCTTCACCAAGGACGAGATCTTCGTGTCAGCCAGCAATGTCACCTTCCCTACAGCATCAAGCCCTTCAAGTATGAGGTACCTTGTGACATTGCTCCTCCTGAAGTTTTTGATTTATTGTTAGGACAACCATACTTGTGGAAGCAACATGTTGTATATGAGTCTAAACCTCACTCTGTGATTATTACTTTGGCTAATAAGTTGTACAGGATACCAGAGGTAGCCCTGCCTACCGCCATCTCTTTGACCACTGCAAAGCAATGTAGTAAGATAATTTCCCATACCAGGAAATTTGTTTTCCTTATCATTCGCCCCCAAGGCAGGAAGAAGGTTGTGGGCACGACCTCCATGAAGGGCTCCTTTGCACAGTAGTGACTGATGGACAAGGTCGTGGAGGAGTACAAGGATATTTTTGCCTCACCCACAGGGGTACCTTTGCACTATCAAGTCAAGCACTCCATCGATATGACCCCAAGCGTGCCACTCCCCAATGGACCGATCTATCAATGCTCTGTTCAGGAGAACGATGTGATCAAGAATCAGATTCAAGAACTACTTCAGAAAGGGCACATTAGGTCAATCCCATCACCCTGCAGGTGTCCGATTGTATTGGTATAGAAAAAGGATGGGACCTGGAGGCTCTGTATTGACTATCGGGTGCTGAACAAGATCAATGTCTAGAACAGGTACCCAATCCCGCAGATTGATGACCTTCTGCACTAGCTCAAGGGGGCCAAATATTTCAGCAATATTAACTTGAAGTTAGGTTATCACCGGGTTCCTATCGAACCCTCTAATGTGTGAAAGACTACCTTCAAATTCAAGGAGGGATTTTTAGAATGGTTGGTCATGTCGTTCAAATTGATGAATGCCATTGCAACCTTCAGGACACTGATGGACGAAATCTTTTGGCCCTTCACCAATGCATTCGTAGTGGTGTATTTAGATGACATCTTGATATTCTACCAGAGTTGGGAAGAGCACCTCCACAATATTCGACAGGTCCTTCAAACCCTTCGACAACACAAGTTGTGTGCTAACTTGGAGAAATGCACCTTTGGCCTGACTGAGGTTCAATATCTGGGGTACATCATTGATGAGAAAGGTGTACATGTGGACCCACTCAAGATGCAAGTCATTTGGGATTGGCCAGCTCCAACCACTGTAATAGAGCTCCACAACTTTTTGGGTCTTGCCAATTTCTACGTAGGTTCATGTTAGGGTTCTCTCATATCACTTGGGCTTTAAGTCAAGTCACCAAGGGTAGAGCAAAAGAAAAGTTATTTTGGTTGGAAACCCAACAATGAGTGTTCTCCACGTTGAAGAATCACCTATGTTCTGCACCAATGCTCACATTACCATACTTGCAACACCCATTTTAGATTTAGAAATATGCCTTCGACTATGCTATTGGTGCAGTTCTTACTCAAGATGTGCATCTGGTGGCTTACCACAATGACACACTTTCATACATAGTCCAAAAGCCCCAATTACAACAAAGAGGTGTATTCTATTGTGCATGACTACCGTCAATGGAAGCATTACATCATGGGGAATGAAATGGTCATCCACACACAACCACTAACCTCTACAGTTCATGCAGACACAAGGGAAGTTGCAGAACTATCGCCATTAGAAATGGTCCACCTATCTGCAATAGTTCCATTTGGACATTAAGTATAAGAAGGGAAGCACCAATAATGCCGCTAATTGCCTCAACCAACCATCGGTGATGGCACTAATGATTTTGCTCGACTCCTGTGGGCATGAGACATCGGGGTGGCCACATCTTTACAAGAGGGATCTAGAATTCGGCAGCATATACCAGACACTCCTAGAAGGGAAGCAAGTTCCAAAGTTTCACCTTCAAGATGCACTATTATGCCACTTGGGACACATATGTGTTCCTTCAAGTGAGCGTGCCATGATGATTTGGGAAGCGCACTACAGTTGGGTCGTTGGACATTTCAGAGTAGAGATTATGCCACTTGGGACACATATGTGTCCCTTCAAATGAGCGTGCCTAGATGATTTGGGAAACGCACTACAGTTGGGTCGCTATACATTTTGGAGCAGAGAAAATAGTGGCAGTATTACAGAAGTTTTTTTATTGGTTGAAACTTCATGATGAGGTTTGAAAGTACATTAGATCATGCACCGCCTACAAGAAGCAAGGCATGTATACTCCTCTACCTACTCCTAGTCAGCCTTGGGAATCTGTGTCCATGGATTATATGTTAGGAATTCCTTCTACTAAGCACGACAACAATTGTGTTTTCATGGTCATCGAGAGATTCTTTAAGATGGCCATCATGGCAGCCTGCAAGAAGAGTATCATAGTAGAGGTCACTGCTAAGCTCTTCTTTGAGGGAGTGAGGGTAGACTTTGGGATCCCACGATCCATTATCTCATATCAGGATATCATATTCTTGAGTGCATTTCGGTCAAGTCTCCAGTCAATGCTCGATACAAAACTTACTAAGTCCATGACTTTCCACCCCCAAACTGATGGCCAAAAAGAGGTTGTCAAGAGGATGATCGTACACATTCTGCCCATGTACAGCTCGAAGCATCCACACACATGGGATAAAATTCTACCCTATGTCCAACAGAACTACAACTGAGCTCTCAACAGCTCAACAGGCCACAACCCCTTTTAGGTAGGGCTGGGATTTCAGCCATTATACGCCATTGATGTGGCCATACCATTTGCATCCACTCAGGTAGATTCGACTCACATGTAGTCTGAACCTAAAAGGGATAACAACTTCATTGAGTTAATTCAACACATTCGCCAATAGGTCCATGATATATTGGACAGAGCCAATGCTAAGTACAAGAAATTCCATGATCAGCATTGAGTGCCACACAAGTTCCAGGTGAGCGACAAAGATTGGCTTCATTTGCAGAATGAGCGCCTTGCTAGGCCCCATTGTAAGCTTTGCCTACTCTGATATGGGCCATACACCATAAATAAGGTTGTCAGTGACAATTCCTTCGAGCTTAGCATCCCACCATTCCTTGGTCTACACCTATTGTTCAATGTAGATCTCCTTCGACCATACTTTCTACCATTGGTAGACACATCTGACATTATAGAACAACTCACACCAACAGAACTCAACCCAAACTGCATGGAATAGGCCAAAACTGATTAGATCGTGGACACACAGATCAAGAACACTCAGAAACAGAAGATACAACTATATCGAGTTGTCAAAGCAAGCCAACTCCTTCACCAGGGCAAGTGGCTCACTAAGGACCAGGTTCAATAGAAATTTCCTCACCTCATTGAGGCTCTGCATGCAATGGGGACCATTGCTTCCTAAGGGGGGGGGGGGGGAATGATGCAGGTGGATATTGGTGGTCACCCGCCTATTCAACCTAGACCCTCCGGCCAGTTTCATTTGTTTCCTTAATTGTAGCATAGTTTACTATTTTTGACAGTTTTTCGGGTCCTAAACTTTCAGAGCCATTTTGAGGCCCCAAACGATGCTTTTTTGGAAAAATTTCTTTGATATTGCTATAGGAATTGTGTCAAAAACTGTAGTCCTCAAAGAGATATTTCCAATGAGGTATCATATGTGTCAAACAGAGATAATATGACCAAGTTACAACCCAAGGAAGTTGGCTGCCCAACTAACCCCAACAAGGGCCATAAACTCTTGGTGTTACATCTCCTCGAGCTAGTGTTTTGTTTTTTTATGGCTTTATCTTATTATTCAATAATAAAAATTCCCTTCAGCCTCATTGTAACTTAGTTCAGAGGCATGTAGTCGCCACATCTCTTCTCAGAGATAAGCTACCATCACCCAAGCTATCTTATTTCCATTCTATTTGTAAGCATAATTCAATATTTTTCTGTTAATGAAGTGAAGTGTTTTTTTGCTGCATCTCTGCGTTTATGAGTTGTTTCGCTCTTGTGTAAGTTTGGATCAAACAATGCAAAACCTGAAATGCTCAACAAAGAGATAAGAAGTCAACCCGATCAACAACTAAAGAAATAGAACCTTCAAAGAAAATCCTTTACTCCTAATTATAGAAAGCTCAATCGATTCTCTCTTACAATCAATAATTTTGAATGTTCTATATGTCATAATTATGGACATATTGCAGCCAATTGCAAAAGTAGACTATTTCAAGCTAATAACTGCCTCTGGGAAACATCATTAATTTCCAGGTAATTTAAGGGATATTGTTTTTCTTGCAATATATTTGGTCACAAAGACATTAATTACAATAGAAGGAATATGAAACATTTCTCTACCCATATATGATGTTATGGTTGTAATTTAGGCATGTAGAAAAATAATGTAGGAACATGTCGATGGATCGCCACAGACAACATGATAAGAAACCAGATAAGAATATTGATGTCAAAGATGGATCCACCAACATTTTTCATAATAAGCAGAAAGAAGAAAAACATATAACGTGTGGTCTTTCTCTCTGCTCATTTGAAAAAGAAGGTAAATGGTACATAGATAGTGGATGCTCTCATCACATGATTGGAGATAAGAATAAGATGCAGTCTCTCAAGAAAAACCAATACGGTAATGTTATTCTTGGAACTAATGATCCAGCAAAAGTTCTGGGAAAGGGTAAAGCAAGAATTAATAAAAATAGAGCAGTAGTTGATTCTTTATTAGTTCAAGGGCTAAAGAGGAATATTCTATATGTAGTTCAAATGGTAGATAAAGGAAATATAATTGTGATTACATCAACCAAGTGCAAGGTTATGTATGAAGAAACTAGAAAAGTCATAACAAGGGGATATAGAAACCCAAAAAAATTATATGCGCTTGAAGAATGAAATTCTTGCAGATATGAGGAAGATTCAGATTCAAAGTAAAAGAAGATGGTGCCCATTGCAGTCCATTATTCTTAAAGGAATACTTCTCAAAGTGACTGCAGACGTTATGTGAGGTACATGATCTCATAAGAACAGAAGATGACTATGAGGTCCGCATGATCAGTGATGTGTAATCTTATGGGGAGTAATATATTCATGTTGCTTATACTACTAACAGTGCATCGGTGTAGTAATAGAGAATAGGTACATACAATATAAGCTCAGGGGGAGTTGAAGTTGTGAATTTTCAGTATTTCACGTTATGTATGTGGATCCTATGAAGACAAGTCAAATATATACATAAGTTATGATCTGAAAAATCGCATATATTTTGTTGTGATGAAGAAACAGTGAAACAAGCTCAAGAAAGCGCTTTGATATGCTTCGGTCAATTATTATTTAGCTTTCATGTTCTAATGGTTGATGGTTACATTTTTTTGATGCTATTTAGAAGTGGTTTTTATAAGTTGTTAGTGCCTTGATGGATAATTGATTGATAAATATACTTAAATGTTCTCATTGATATATGATATGATCAGATCTGATAGTGATCTGACATTGAAGGAAAGCCATTTGCGATGGCGTCGACTACGGGGCACTCAAATCGCTCCATTAGGGATCTACACCGTGTCGTCTCTCAGATGTAACAGCTACATGATGAAAAACATTTTCACAAAGCCAGAACGGTAAAGGACTAAATGAGTTAATACAATCTGTTGGCGAAAACCTGTTTCATTATTTTCCATCCGCGGATTTGGAATTCTATAGATTTTAGGTTTGGTTAAATGCAAGGTGAGAGGGGTAAATTATATGAAAATCGACGGGCCAGAGTACAGATGAATACGACAATACTGAAGCTTATTAGGATGTAAATCTATTAATTTTTTCCCATCAGTTTGCGTGTACTAAACATCGATTGCAAGTATTTGTGTGGCACAGGCTCTACATGAACCAAGTTTAGTGATGCATGCTATCTACGTTTTGGCATGCTCACATGGTTTTCAATGACAATTCTCACGTGAACCCTAGAATTGCATCCAGAAGAACAGTTTTCCATTAGGGTTTATAGCATCATACCGAGAACTTACTTTGACCATTAAAAATAGTTTTTCCTTTGGAGTTTAGCATCAAACAATAGGCTTTATAGCATCATGTCAAGAACCTACTTTGACCATTAAAAGTAGTTTTGCAATTGGTGATTATAGCATCAAAGCTAGCAACTTGGTCATGAACAAAATCGATGAATGGTGTTTTTTGTTGGGGATAAGGCAGGCCAGACACCCATCAAATTCAAAATCAATACTTTACCAATAAATCCATTTAGCATAAACTACTTGAGAAAATATATATACATTTATTTTAGTATCTATTATATCCACTCAAAGTTTGAACTCATATTTTGAATCCGACTTTCTATTGTATATCACATGAAACTGGGTTTAGATAGATATCATCTTTATTTTTTAAGTTTGGCAATGGTGAGGCTACATCATGGTCATGTCCAAGAATAAAATTTGAATAAGGAAGGGAATTCAAGGAGTGACCTAATATCTAAGAGTGTTTTAATAGTGCACAATATCACAATCTATGTGAGAGAGATCAAATCTATTGAGGTGCAAACCTTTTTTAAAGTGAAAAATTTGAAAAAAGTTTTGCACCTATAGAAATTTGATCACTCTTGAGACTTATATATTCATGGTTAAAAGTATGCATGAATTCAACACCTTGAAAATCCTTTTGAACACTTGGATTGTGTAGACTATGTTACACATGCAAATCCAATCTTTATAAAATTTCAAAAAAAATAGAATAATAAAAAACCTAAATATTAAATTGTGAAAATGTTTTTCTTCATACATTTCTTTATATAATACACACACACACATATTCTTTATATATATATCCTTTACGTTGAAATATTTTTTTTAACATTGTCATTTAAATATTTTATTGATTAATCATATTGTTAACATTAAATTTTTTAATATATTTTAAAATAAACATCAATATTAAATAACTTCATATTAAAATATTTTATTTATTATCTATATCTATTATTTTTATTATTATCTAATGGTCATGTATTGATAATAGAAATCAATTGAATTATAGCGTTATTATTTTTCTTTGTTCGAGTTTATATATATATATATATATATATATATATATATATATATATATTCTTTTCCCATACAAAAGTGAAAATATAATCTCTCTTTTTTTTTGTTTACATATAATTACTTTATAAGTTGATCTAAAATTATGTTATATTACATGAATATTGACATTTTTATTTTAAAAAATCGTAAGTTTGGTGGGGCTACATCATCATCACGTCCAATATATCACCCCGATGGGGGATGGGAATTGAACTAGTGACTTCACATCAAGAAGTGCCTTAACAAAGCACTTGATCACTATCTATCCAAGACCCCATGAAAAAAATATTTTACTAATAACTTAGAATAAAAGTGAAATATTTCCACCACATCTCTTTATTAGAATACCAATAATGAATCTAATGATGAAAATGCTAGTGGTATTATTGAAGTTTTACAATGCTTTTAATTAAATTTAACTAAAAATACATATATTGGTTTTTGTTTTTTATTGTAGCTGAAATTATATTTTATTTATATAATATTTTATTTTTGTTTTATAAGAAATAAGTTTCAACTAGAACTTGAGCACTGAGGAAGTCACACATCACCTTTATATTGGGTTGTGGAATGCACATTTTTGCGAAATAACATGTCAGAAAATACTTTTATTGCCCATGAACAATTTTCACCCAACATGTTTTTAGTGTCAATAATACCTTTTAAATTATTTCTATTAAAATAAAAATAAACTACTTTTAAAATAGTATTTTAGATTTATCAGATTTTTGTACAATGAAAAGAGATAACCTGTTTTACAGTGAAAAGTGATTTGATCCCTATGGTTCTTGGTAGATCCAGAGTTAGAATGGATATTAATCATTAGCCATTAAATAAGGCAAATTAGAAAAAAATATCATGGAAAAACCATGGATTAATAATACTATGAAAAACCATGGTTTTTAATATTTTTTTTAATTAATTTATTTTTGTTTCATTTTGAATAAGTCAAAATGTTAAACATTACCACATCTCCCTTGTTGACACAATAATATCGATTAAACGCATTCCATTGATGTTTATAACAAATCATGCACTTATTCCAATGAAGTTCTATAAACCAACCAAAGGATCCAAATTAAAAATAATTCAAAAAATTGGATTAGAATTTTTTAAGTAAATCTAATCCACCTAAAAGTTGGTAAACTAAAGAATTAAGAGTTAAATGTGAATAAATTAAATATCTCCCATTAATAAACAAGTGTAATATGCACCATTGTTGCTTAGTACCTACTTCTTATGGAAAAGGTAATTAATAGCAGAAGCATAGTCAAACTTTCTATGTCAATTTTGTCGATTACAAAAATTACATGTCCATGAATGTGGAAACCCCTTTTCCTTTCTTTTCCAACTTTCGTTCTAGTATTCTCCCAATGCATCCAACTAGTGTTAGATCTAATGTCTATTTTGCACCTAATCTATGAGCAAAGGGTGCCCAACTTTGCTCATCAAACCCTAAAAGGTTGACTCTTCTACCCATCAACCTTCCGGCATGTCCATTTATGCCAGTGAATGACAACCAATGTGATCATGTAGTATAGGTTCTCAAAGCCATTTAAAAATAAAGCCTTACACATACACCCATTTAAAAGACCTATGATTAAAAATGATGAAGATTCACTATCAATCAAATAAAATAAAAGCTATTCATTGACAAAACATGCAATAAAGAAAATGATAAAATTACATAATAAAGATAAAAAACTTTACTCATGTTAAATAAGATATTTTAGTTGTTTCATTAGTAAAATACCACCTTCTCATGAGGAAAAACTACTAAAATATTATCATAAACTTATATATATATATATATATATATATATAATTGAATTATTATAAACCTTTTATATATATATAAATATAATTGAGTTGTTTCATGTGAACAATTTGACATAAGAAAATATTACTAAATTATTATTACAAATTTTAAAAAAATGTATCTTTACGCTAAGCATATAAACATTTTCAATGTAGGAAAGGGAAATAAAAACTTTTCTTGAGTTTCTTTTATTCAAAAATAAACTCAACCCTATAATTTCTATGGTTGTTGGATAAAAATTTCAATAAATTCTTATTAGTCTTTGATTAATAGAATTTTTCAATGAATTAAAGGAAAAATGGATGGAACTTTACTTCTCCATAAAATTTCTGTATAATTTTTTTTTGGACTAAATCTTTATTAATCTTTAATTTATGGAATTTTTTTGAATGAGTAAAGAAAATAAATAAATTGAAAAATAAAATAATTAGTAAAAGGAAAAATATTTTATTGAGTTAATCATAGAAATAATCCGATGGAATCTCTATAGTGAAACCTTATTAGTCTTTGATTAAGGGGAATTTTGACATTTAAATATTATCCAAGTTTACTTATTTTTTTAGTCACTTACATCACTCAAACTTCATAAATGTGAACAAAATAAACCAAAACTCTACGTAACTGCCCTTTCTCTCAAAAATAATAATAATAAATTAATAAATTAGTTAACAAAATTGAGATTAATCTAATTATTTTTGTCATACTTGAAGAAAGAGATGTCCAATAATTACGTTTATGTCAATTAATACTTGAAGAACGAGATGTTATATTTATGTCAATGAATACTTTAAGTCACTATAAGGCTTCATTAAGGGAACAATACTAAACCAGATGCATTCATATTAACTCCTTATACCTCCTACACCCACGCACCTACCATTCCATCCTCCTACCATGAGGTCCATCCCATTGCTTAAGTAGTAATAATAATAGGGAGGGGCTAGCATTCGTTTGGACTAGACCCACATGGCTACCAGCTTAAGCACCACCGTTGGGAGCAGGCACAATATCGACTTGGAGCAAGCAGGTGAAACCTTCGCATTTTATTTTTTCATTTACAGAAACCTTTCGTTAGGGGGGAACGAGCTTTCACCCGTCAAATAGATTTTTTTGTTGCTTGGTTGATTGAGCTTGGTTGAGTTAGCTAGGTAGAATAGCTCTTGTGGGTAGGTCTAGTAATAAGGATAGCTGGTTTGTCTGATTGATGGGTATGGGGTTATGGTTCTGGTGGTAACTAGCTGGGCTGTATGGCTAAGTAAGGGGATATATATAGGAAAAAATGACATAATATATTGAGCATATAATAGGGGATAAAGAGTTTTTATATTAGTAGGTATAAAAAATGAAGCTCAAAGGTAATGAAAAAATATAAAGGGGTATAAAAAATGTTAATTAAAAAATGGGCACCTACAATATGTAGTGAAAGTGGGGTTTTTTTAAATTGGGACGCTGTATTGGATTCATATTGGTTGGGGGTTAAATAATGTGATTTTTAGAGATATTTTCCAATATATAATAAAATTAAAGATATTGTTTAGTATGCCACAAATGTAATTATCGAATAAATTTATTAAGTGAAACCCGATAAAAATCACTCTCATAATTTAATTTTGCAACTTTATTTTCACATATTATTTTGACAAATTGTGTATTTTAAGCCTAATAAATGTAATTGTGTACATTTTGCGTAATAAATGTGGCCAAGAACGTCACTACAACTCCCATCCTAGAAATTAGGGTTATAATAATGATAAAGATAAGATTGGGTCTTCTCGTTAAACGCCCGCAATGACGTCTCGGAAAAAGGAAGTTTTGTGAGGGTGATCGATGTTGGAACTAAGTACGCCGACTCCTTCGTTTTATTGCACAAGTAAAATGAGGGTTTTCATGTATGTAATATTCCACTGCAAAGTACAATTCATATTGGTGGCCTAAATATAAAATTTGATGATACGGTGGGTTTATTTATTCTAAGGGTGCAATTTGATGGCTTAATTTTTTTTTTTTTTTTCCCTAATCGTGATAATCTTAAAATACTAAATTTTTATCATATGTAATTATTGGTGAAGACACCGGAGAAAAATGAGATTTTTTTTTCTAAATAAGATTTATTTCTTACAAATCTATTAAAAACCCATAAAATTAGTAATTTCATTAATATCAATCTATTACAAAATATAAATATACATTTGAAAATTTTAAAATTTAATTTTTAAATTCCAAAAAATTCAATTCGATTTTTTTTTTTTTTTTTCAATAAATTTTAGAGATTGTTTGAAAAAATGAAAAGTCACATCTTTTTCAAACTGATTACCATATAACATGCATTTTGGTAATTATAATAAATTAAGTCACTTTCATATTACTATCACAAATATGTATAAATAAGGTATTGCATTATTGTCATGATGATATAGTCATTATTCAATTTATAATTATATTTTCCATATATTTTTTAAGAAGGAATATAATCTAAAGAGATTATAGTTCCAACATGAAACTTGTGAATATTTAGAATAGTTAAGAAGATTAGTACAATATAATGTACATGTGATAAATCATGATTATGTATTTTATGTTATTTGAAACTTGTGAATATCTAGAATAGTTAAGAAGATTAGTACAATATAATGTATATGTGATAAATCATGATTCTGTATTTTATGTTATTAGACTATTGTATTTAAAATGAAAACTTTGAAAAACTTATATCTATAGATTTCACAAATGAGATATTCTTAGGTTGATGACTTATATTAATGTTGGAATCTGAAGATAAAAGTGGTTTTTAGGATACCTTCTTCAATGACAACCTCTTCATTCTCAGAACTCTAGGTATGATCATCATCAAAATGTGACATAGATTTGTTATTTCTTTACTCCTTTTCTAATTGTCACTTAAGTTTATCAAAGTAATTCCTTACATCAACAAAGTGATTAGGCTACATTCATTTGTTATAATGCTCATTCCTTTTATCGGTGTGTGGTGTCTCTTTGTAAACTCTTTGTAAACTCTTCTATCCACGTCCTAATGATAAATTTCTATGTAGCCAATATGAACACTAGAATCATTAGAAACTGCTTCTTCATTTATATAATATAATGAGTTGGGATTAAAGTATATAAAATAGGATTTTTGTCCATTTAATTCAATATTGAAACTGATTTCTACATTAATTTGGTTCCAATACTCTATGATATTAGCTCATTGTTCAATAATGACTTCATACCCAAATAACTCTGGGGGCCAATGCTCTCCACACCTAGGATTAGGATAGGAACAATAGAGAAAACATTGGGTTACAGACTAAGTCTTCCTTCATCATCTCATAAAATTAGTCCCATGGGAAAGAAATTATTCTTGCATATATTACACCTACTACTAAAATCAAATTATGAAAGAGGCTGCATTCTCATCACAAATAGATTAATTTTTACCTAAATCTTCATCAACATCTTTTTTTGGAAATGATACAAACTTTCTATGAGGTTGAAAATATTTATGAGTAGTTTTCATGTTGTCTTATCTCATTCAAAATACCTAAGAATGTCCTCTTCTTCTCCCTCCTCATAGAACGTCTATATTATTATTCCACAAACCTAACCTATATCACTTTCCATAATACCTTTAAATCTTCGTTCCTTATTAATGCTTCATCTTCATTCTTAGTAATTCCTTTGTTTATTTCTAAAATATAAATACCTCCTTCTTCCTAAAGGGGCTTTCTAATATCTCTAAATACGTATTTTCAAAATTTTTGAAACTTGGAGCACAAATTTTCATAAAAAAAATAATGAGAGTTTCCTCAGAAGATATGCACTTAAGACTATAGGAGTGGCTAAGCAGCCCTTTCTTATTAAAATCCAAATAAATGCTAAATAATCTTGGCATGATGTCTTCATATCTTTCTTTTAATTTTGAGATATGTCTCACAAATGCCAAGACATGTGGAACAAAAGTGAAGGTATAATATTTAAAATTTGGGAGATCCTTGTCATAGTTCAGAGGATTCCTATTTGTCTATAATGGTATATTCCCAATACCCAAAGCCTCAAAATATATATGTAAAGATTATGGAGCCATCTTTCACCCCTATAATTTTTCACCACTTAAAATTAATAAAATTACACAATTTCATACCTTGCCACATTGTTTTCATCAAGGTGAGTTGGCAGTGTATTAGAAATGATTATTGTCTCACCTCAAATGCATATGTCTTTAGAATTTTTAAATAACAAAAACGCTTTTCTTGAGATGGAGTTGCCTAGATGGAAACACCATCAAAATTGAATTTCATCCAATGTCATCCTCTAGGATATGGACTTTACCCCTCAAAGAAATGGAAAAATGTTATAGATAAATCTCATAATTCTATTTATTAAGTACTAAAAATCAAGTGCAATACATGTTGTAATCTAAGAATGGTTTCATTATCACCTTAATGAGCCTCTTTTCACTTTGATCCAACTCTATTCTACCTCAAGTGGGCTTTTCCCTAGTATATTTTAAGGATATAATGGCATATTAAAACCAAGTCTATATCCTCCAAGGGCTACTACTTATATTACTAGGAATAAAAGTATTGAATAATTAGAGTTTAAGGTAGAAGAAAGGATTTCTAGTGATTTAGGTAATATCTAGATTTGGGTTCAAAGGAAATATTCACAAAAATAAACAATCAAGGAATTACAAGGTGATTTTAGATAGTAATTCCCTACAAAACAAAATAAATGATTTATAAAATAAAAGGGTGATGAAAGATATTATATTGGCTGCTTATCTTGTCAAGATTTTTATTTTTGGGGACGGGTGTGAGGTTTGAGTGCATATGGGATTAAGGATCAATTATTTTGAAAGGAAAGGGAGTAGATTTAGGATCAAATACTATTACACCACTACAACAAAAAATACATTGTGAGGTTCGAAAAATGCCACCATAAGCTCATTGGTGAAGGTCAAAAGAGCTTTCGTCACCAAAAATTGAACGTCGCCAAAAGTATAGGGGGTGTGGTGTGTTGTAGCGGCTACAACCACCCTCCAAAATTTTGCCTTAGCTTAGTTTTTGAGCCTCCCTACCAACCATCATTAGCAGCATGTCTTGCACTGTCAAGTACAAGGGTTTCATTGGTTTTTCAACAACTTGCCAGCCTGTGCATGTCAGTTTGCTTCACCCCCCTCATAGGCTACCACTCTAGACTTAAGCTAGTTGTTGGCTGAGCAGCGCCCTCAGAAAATTACGCAATTCTAGAGGGGAACCAACCTTCTCTCCAGAAATCGCGCAATCTATTGGGCAGCCTACTAGGCCTAGAAATTGCGCAATACAGTGAGACTGGCTTCCTTGGGAAAATTGCGCAATCTGGCCCAGCACCACAGATCAGCCCATAAATTGTGCAATTCTGGGCAAAAATCACCTTCTCCTCCCAGAAATTGTGCAATCCCTCTAGGATAGAGCTCCTCCCAGAAATTCCACAAATCCCTCTCTCAATCAAGCAAGCTGTTGCATGTGCCTTCAAGTTGTTCGGTTCCACCCGGGACCCAACAAACTTGATTTGCATACATGGGCTTATTTTCTCGAAATAGAAAAAAACAACATGCAAAAAACATCCGTATATTTCAGGGATCTATTTTTAGGAGCTGGAGGTTACATGCAAAGATCGTTTTAAAAACTTTCCTCTAAGTGTCGCTTTTTCGCAAATTTGTGGCATGCACGTCATAAGCCTCAAACTTATTTACTCGAAACTTCAAAGCTCATTATTCACATCGATATTGGAGCTCTGACATCCCATAACACATATAGGAGTCTTCGGCACATCCAGCTCAACTATTTTTGGGTAAGTCTGCTTTACTTTCCTTTTGCAACATTTTTGTCGCTTTTTGTGTTTTAGCTTGTGTGAGTGTTTTTTGCTTGATTTCTGTGAATTCTTGTTGTCGTTTCTGTGGATGTTAGCCTAGACAAGCACTGTTTCAGTTTTTCTTTACATCTCATTGTTGTCGCATTCATGACACTCTTTTGCATGAACGGTCACCGATTCGGCGACTTGTTTCACACACATGCATGTTTTCCCATATTTTGAATCCTGCATTCTTTGTTTGCATGCATGATAATTCACTCCTTCTTACAATCATTTTCGCCATGCATTAAGATCTTCATATGTTTTCAGTCACCCGTCGGTGGGTCTGGGCAACATTGGCCCGGACTTTGCCTTGCCCGAGCAGCATTGTGCATTTCTGAGAGGGAAGGCTCTGTCTTTCTCCCTGAAAATGTGCAAATATAGACATAAAATGTCCTCTAAACTTGCTTTACGCAATTCTGAGAGGTAGTGTCTACTGGCCCAGAAAATTGCGTAATGTAGTCCCTGGGCCTACATGACTTGCCAGCTGAAATTTCACATTGCGAAATCTCAGCACCTAGCAAGCTAGTCTAGATTGCGTATTGCACAATTCCAGTAGAAAACCAGCCTCCCGATATATTGGGCTGCCTTTTACGCAGTTCCAACAGTTATTCTCCTAGCCTCCTAGTGAAATTTATGCAATCCTTTCCAGTAGTCTCCCGGGTACATTACAGGTCAGTCCTCAATTTTTCTTTGGTTTTAACTGAAAGATTCATTGCCATGCATGTTTCTATGTCTCTAGATCTAGCAAGTGTTCTTCCATCTATCAACAGTTGAAGATTAATGGCCTCCAAGAGAGCATAGTCAAAGAACACTGACAGAAGCGCAATTGGAGAAGCAGTTGAGCGAGTGTCTATGAGTTTGCCAATTTACAAAGACACCAAGCTAATTGGAGACAAAGACATCAAGTTGAAATGGTAGGAGGTCAATGCTACATTCTCAGTCACATTTGGGGAAGATCTTGAAAACCGCAAAGTCTACGTGAACATTTACAAGTTTGACTTGTACTGGATTGCATGCAAGTTTCATGTGTTCCCATGTGTGAACATGATACGTTGGATCATCTTGCACATTGATCCTTAGACAATGGTATTGAGCACTATCAGCGGGACAATGATTGATACCTTCAGGGTACAGGACTATCAGTGGATGTATCACTTGTCGAAGCCAATGATCACCATGGAGACACCCTTCGGCATACCCAGCAACAATGATAACTCTAGGGATATCTTGAAGAACTGGGTGAAGGATCCAACCAAGTTCAGGTTGACGCCCAACCAGATTTACAAGACAAAGATACTGCAGAAGGTGTATCAGTACTTGGTCATATTTGCATGCTACTTGTATGAACAAGAATGCACAGAGACCTTCCCGCAGAGTTGGGTGATCACGTTGGACCAATTGGCCAATGAACGAAAAGCATGCAACTAGTCCGACGTGTTGGCTTGCGGGTTGAAGGAACGGGTAACAAGAGCTCGGTAACCACCCAAAGGTCACCAAGCGGAAATCTACATGTCTGCATACATCTTGGATGCAATCTGTGCCCTCCAGCAGTTCCTAGCCTTGAAGTGGTCATGGACATCAATGGAAACCTCTGTGAACACTTATTGGAGACTGTTCTCTGAATGCAGCTTCCAAGGAGTCATCACACAGTTTTCAGACCTTTTTGTCACCCCGGTGTACAAGATGATATTTGATCCGAATTTAAACAGGAATGTAACAAATTATAGAAATACCATAAATACAGAGATGCAGCAGAAATAATACTTCATTTCGTTAATGTAAAATACTGAAATATGCTTATAAACATAAATGGAAATAAGACTAGCTCGGGTGATGGTAGCTTATCTCTGAGGAGAGATGTGGTGGCTACATGCCTCTGAATTGCGTTACAATGAGGCTCAAGGGAAATTTTATTATTGAAAAATAAGAGCAAACCCTAAACAACCAAAACCCTAACCCGAGGAGATGTAACACCAAGAGTTTATGGGCCCCGTTGGGGTTAGTTGGGCAGCCAACTTCCTGAGGTCCTGACTTCGTCATATTATCTCCATTTCACACACATGATACCCCATTCGAAAGATCTCTCTCGGGACTACGACAAAAAAATAACTTATGTTTAGTTGCTTGCAGTATATTTCCAAAAAAATGTCGTTTAGGACCTCAAACTGGATTCACAAGTTTAGGACCCAAAAAATGTTAAAAATAGTAAATTGTGCTACAATTAAGGAAATAGAAAAACTGAAAGAGACAGTTGTGGAGGTCCAAGTGGGATAGGTCGGTGACCACCAAAATCCACCTAGATCAATATTTGAGCAGGATCAACTTTGCATGTCGAAGGCAACAATGGAGGCAATCATTGCCATAGTGGATTGGTATGCCTCACCTTTTGGCACCTTCATACGGATGTATAGTGTGGAGAAGCCTTCGCATGTTTTACCTAAGTTTTCCAACGACAAGCTCGTCATGCAAGAATTGTCATACCACATCTCGACGGGACTGTCAGCTAGACTACATCGAAAGAAGAAGGCACCCTTGCCCACTCTTCCATTCCGGATCAGGTTGTACAAGATACAAAATTTCAAGAATGCGGATGTTGAGACATAAGAGTTCAAAATATTTACTTTCAGCACCAGAAGCTTCAATCCGTATGACCTGTATTTCTTTGTGAATGATCACTCCACGAGAGTGCAATTCCCTTGGATCCATAGGGTGTGTCATTGGGTTGGGGAAGACCCATGGAGATATTGTCACAACTTCTCCAGACCCAATGAGCCAGTCGGGATTGTTGTGGAATGGTTAGCGAAGCAACGTGAAGTAACATCTAAGAGAGCACCAACAACAGAAGCATTAGAGGGAAACATACCTGCGCGTGACAAAGGCAAGAGAAATATTGTTGACAGTGCAAAGGTAGAACAAAGCTGCAAGTTCAGAGCAGATCCACTTGTGGAGAAAGGATCTTTGGAGATAGAGGAGAAGAGGTGACAATGTGACAAGTGGATCGCACAAAAGTAAAGAGAAAAACAGAGGATGGAGGAAACAGTGAAGGAGTTGCATGAGTTGAAGGAGAAACTCCGAAAAGAACAAGAGCTACATAGTCAAGAGAAGGAAGCACAATAGGCACAAACACAACAAGGGGTACAACATTCACATATAGATGAAACTGTGCCTGTACAGGTGGTAGACTAACCCAAGTAGCTGGTACAAAGCAAATAGGGGAGCAGACAGGGTGAGCAGTCACAGGAGCAAGAATTCAGAGGTTGAACAAGTACTTGAGCAGATGGATACAGAGATGGAGTAGCCAGAGTTAGAGCAAGACATCGACCTCATGTCTTACCACCAAGAGGTCGACCAACTGGCTTCACCTGATCTGAAAGCAGAGCAAATCCTGACTAACGAAGGAGAAACTGAGATCCTTGGAAATAATCCAGAAGAAGAGATGCAAAACATATCATTTGATGAGTCATAGCATAGAGTTCTGCAATCGCGCAGAGTGTCTACTCCGGATGTCCACACATCTCCTGCGCAGTTTTAGGAATGAGTGATCATATCTGATGTGCACAAGGATCCAACAACATTGGCCGATGCTACCAGAGCATATGCTGAAGCCACTAGCCTGAGTGTTTGCTTCTTGATAGTAGAGAATGATCGAATGGCTAAGGAGTTACAGATGGCGAAGAAGGGAGGAGAACTGGTTACAACATCCTCCCAAGAAGAGTTGAAGAAGGTGATATTGGATGAATTATTGTCCCTTGAGACAGTCATGCAGACATTGTATTCCAGATTTGGTACCGTGAATAAGGAATTTTTCCTTCTCAATGGTTGGCAGCAGCGCATTTCTAGGAGAGTACATATCTTGTCAAACTCGCATACTATTATTGACCACATGCAAACATGGACAATGAGATACAAGGGAGACCTGTTACACTTGCAACTCGAACTGCAACCCCATAACCCACTTCTACCCTTGCTTCTGCCCATGATGTCTATATTATGCTACCTTATCGAATGCTACCTTTGTTTATGAGGGGCTCAATCTCGATATGGAAATGGCTTTCACCAACCTATTATATTTTGGGAACCATAACAATTGAAATGGGTAGTCCGTATCGGTATATGATCTATTTTCGTGTTCCGATCTTTCCATTTTATGTACCCATCTATTGGGTGAAGTATCTCTCGGATATTCGAAAATTAATTGGTTATGGTCATCTATATGAATCACTTAGTGAAATGAGTCAAGGAAATGCTACGATCCCTTTCCTTTACTTTACGAAAACACCTTATCACCATACAGTAAAACACCTTATCGTCAGAGAACAATACATAAATGCCAGAAAGTATGACATAAAAGGGAGAAGGGAGTCATAAAATTCAATTGAAAATAAGCGAGAAGAGAAAGAAGAAGAAAGGCAGGTTGTTTTATTATACGACTTTGATTTATGAACGCAAGGACTTTACCTCCTAAGTTCTAGGTCCAACAGTAGAGCCAGCAACATCACCACAGCCAGTTAGCCCAGTAGCAAGCCAAGCCATCTAACTAATAAGCCAATCCAAACACCAGGCATATAAAGCCAGCAAGCCAGCTATATAACTAAGCCATACAGACAAAGCTATTAATACAGTCATAAAGCCAAGCTATACTACGCCTTCTAGCTATACTACTACGCCACAAAGAATGTGTTCCAACAACAGCAACCAGTTCAAACACAACCATTAGTAGCATCAGAAGCAAGAATAGAGGCAATAATCAAGGTGGAAGCATTTAAGATGATCAAGCCCAGGGCGGTTGAGTTGAAGGCACGCATATGCAGTCAGATATAGAACTATGAGGAACTCCCACAACTCATCACTTGTTTGCAAGCTTCTCATGCACAAGTTCTTAGAAGCATGGATGTTGTTTTGCATGCGCATACATTCCCATCTATTGGGACACTCACCGAGGGAAAGACAAAGGGTCAAGTTCGACAGGAGCTAGACTCGTAATTTGATGAGTTGATGCACATAGCCACCAAAGCAGACTTGGTGACTAGTGTAGACACCACGCAACAGTATGTCGCTGGTGCGGCTGCACTCAAGACAATGATGCACTTGTTATCAGATGGGTTGGACAGAGGAGCCAAAGCAATGTACCTAGATGAAACAGAGGCAAGATTTCATTCCATAAATATGCCACCATAGAGTACACAGACACCATCACAAACTACCAAGCTTTTCATCAGTTCGCCACTGTTGACCATCATGAGGATGTCAAAGAGTTGGTATTCCCACAGTTGTCCGAGTCATAGTGATTTCTTACATGTCTTGCTAAAGCTTATTTTTTCTCACATGGGTACATGTGAAGATTGTATGTAACATCTTATTAAGTGGAAGTTCAAGTGTCGATAGTTGAATGTAACAATCATAGAGTAGTTGAAGAGTGATAAGGGTAGGTGAATAATCACAAAGGGGAATGTCAAGGGTCACCCCACCCTTTGCTATATATAGTACCTTGTAACTCATTTTATAGGCTTTTGGTTAGCCAAGCTTCTAATAGGAGTATCTTAGAAAAATCTTGGAGAGTATTGTAACGAAACTTGGCTTCTCAACAGTGCAGAGCTAGTATATCTCTTTGGAGGAGCAGGCAGCAGTGACTGTAACGTTCTGTTATCGGGACTAGTGGTCAATCATGGTTGTATCGTATGATTAGAACTTTCACTTCTTAATTTAACAGAGCCAACACGTTTCATGCATATGTTTTTATTGTATTTCAGTTAACTTGTTTACTATAACGATACATGTATCTATTTGCTTACACATCTATGTATAGACTCTTTCTGTATATGTATGTATGAATGCTACTGAAATGTGTTGCTGGTTTAACCATCACTTTGGATTGTTGGTTCACCTTCCTTCCAGCTTGTGATGCATCTTTTCTCGTGTGTTCCCTTTCAAGTTGCGTGTTTACATAGGTTTCCAAGGGACGCACTCATTCCACCTTCTGTGTGTTAGAACCATTTGTGCACCTTCCTTGGCTTGCTGCGCATGTCACACCCTTGCTACCAACATGGACATCTTGCTTGCCTCTGCACGCAACCGTGGTCAAGGTGATATCCTACAACCCACTACTCGGACTCGTACACCAAACAGCTTGAGGTTTCATTGGGACTTCTTACCGAGGGGATCCCCTAACATGTTGGCAGGACCAGCACCATCAACATTTATGGTGCTAGAAGGAGGCTCAGATGACAACCTGTGTCCTCCCATCCAGTTTTGAATCTTTGCACATCTATCATGGATACTGTCACACTCATCCCTCCATGATGCTTTTTGCATTCCGAACATCTCAACATCATGGGGGAGTTTTCTGATCTCTTGTCCAAATTCACGTATGATGGTGAGGGCGAAGTAGCCTGGCCTAAGTACTTAGAATGCTTCTATGCATTCCTTGAGGAAGCAGACAAGTTCTATGAAAAAGAGGTTAGCGTGTTGCTTGCATACACACTTCGCGAATTCCCACTACAGTGGCGTTGGAGTCTGCCACCCGACAACATGCACTCACTTGATCAATTATGTGATCTCATTGAATATAATTTCAATCATTTTTATCTAGAACCTCTTGACAAAAAACTGTTAAAATGACGGAAGACCTTGCAAGAATTTCCTATGGAGTTTTGGGACCGCCTCCGTGTATTGCAATTTCAAGCTCCAAAAAGTCAAATGAAACTACAGTATCTCATGGATAGATTTGAATATTGTCTTACCAAATTTGTCAATCCTAAGAAGTTCAAGCCCAAGCCCCACTCAACATACTTCGGTGATGGAGTTGCGCAATCACGGACGAACATGGTCACTGTCACAAGTGATTGTCCATAGTCCCCTCATCAAACAGCTCCACCTCTGCAAAGTGATGTGCGGGAACATGCACACTCATCCATTCAACTCTCACACTCTCCCAACATCACTTCTCTCAATTTCCACGCAGATTTGGTTGCGAATCCCATGAGTTGTCACATGTATTTTGTACCTCAACCTCCGTCTACGTATTCTAATGATCCTCCAGATTCCATTGTCCTGTGTTCTTCCATTCTAGACTCTACACCTGTTGTGAACGAGGATCAAGCTATCGATGGAGTTGGTGTTGCACAACCAACCTGCATTGTCATTCATGAAGAGTATGGTTGGGAGCCTGAACATTAACCTACGGCGAAGGATGATTTCCTTCTATCCATGCCTCATCCATTTTTCCCTGACATCCTTCGTGATTTTTCCATCCCTGATTTCGCATGTGTATCTCCGTCTATAGATGCATCCATTGTTTATCATTCGCAAAAGCACCGGATGTCAGTCCATCATCCTACAATGGAGAGGAAAAATAATTCATCAAAGATCCACTTGATTTTTCATCTGCTTTTTCCAGAAACACATGGGGTGAACATTATTTCTTCTCATCTACCCCTCTATGTGATTCATCAAATCATGAGTATGCCAACAAACATCCTAAAGTTTCTGATCTTGGTTGTCATGATCCCTCTACTTCTTGATCTGATCATGATTTTGATTCAATCCTTATTAATCTATCTAAGAAATTGGTCTACGGTGATCTATCTATTGATGAAGTCGAAACCTAAGAGACTTTCGAGGCACTTAATCCCAAGCTTATGGTTATAAGGTCCTCGTTGTCCTGAGGTTGGTTTCACTTCCGATCAGGAAATTGTTGAAACACCCAAGGCTCCTCATCACTCATTTTTATTCATTGAAGATCAATCTCACACATTGATCATGCTTCGTCCACTCGAATTGCACGATCCCATCATTCATGCATTGGAGGAATCTTACATAGCAAGAACACATGCACGACGCAAGTTGTCTTTGTTTCTTTCATTTACATGTATGTCATAGTCAAAGGTATGCATATGTTTAATAGTTGCATGCAGTGTCACACTGCACCATGGTAAGTCCACGGATTGCATGTCATACGCTTGCACTCACTCATGTTCTGTTGACATGTTTAAACCCATAGTGTGTTTGGCTTTACTGTTATATCTTTCATGTTTGTTGGTTCGCACAGCTGTGCTATTCACAAACCATGCCTTCACCAACATGGGTCGACCAATGCATCGTTGGTTGCATTGGAAGTATCACTTTACATAAGCAGACCCATGCATCGTTACCTTAGGAGTAGGAATAGTGTTTTCTTGCATGCATGTTTGCTTCTTACTTTTCATGTTTGTTTGCTTTTTCTTGCTTTCTTACTTGATTTGTTTACGCATTTACTTTTTCTTTTTCTTTGTTTTGTTTTTTTTTTGTTTGTTTATGTCCATAGGTTAGTTTCACATGAAACCATGTGCGACCCTTGAAACAGGCTAGGTAAATTACAAGAGGACTTGTGCAGTTATCAATACTTGGTTATTTGTCATCCTGCCTCTATATGAAGAACTTGTTATCTTCAGTCCATGATACAACAATGGAAAATACGTATTGTTCGAAGTGAACCTTGGTGAAAACACAACACTTGTGTGCTAACTAGTGTCACCTACTCTAGTTGGTTTTTTTGGGTTAATCCTTGTCAGCTCAGTCAAGTAAAGTAAGGTGAGGGGGAAAACCTTAACAAGCATGTCAGAGGTATATATAAACTACTTCTCTGAAGGAACAACCCCTTCTACCTTCAATAAGTCGAGATCCCTCTTCCGCCTCTTAAATGAATAAGTGTTATGCACAATTATGAAAATGAAAAGGTGAACAAATTCAAAAAAAAATGATGAAAAATGAATAGCGTGAAAGAAGAAAAAGGCTTCCAGCACATAGTGATAATGCAAGTAACTCCACCAGGGTACTGACCAAGATTGCTAGCAGTGGAGCGATGCTTGTGATCCTGCGTGACTCTGTCAGGGTACTATCCAGGCCTAATGGCAACGGAGTAACACCAGAGATGAAACTAAAACTCTAATGACCATATGTCTTGTGCACCAATATACCCCTCATCCCCAATCAAAAAAACTATGTTAGCTTGTCTTGGAATGTGTGTCAACCGACCAAGAGCTTGGAAGATGCTACATCTTACAATCAAGATAGTGTGGAAACCAAGATGAAAAAGAACTGAACAATACTTCCAGAGGTGTTAGACCTGCTTTTCACGAACAAGGTCCATTCAGAGAGATGTAATTCTACCAATGTGTCAACAAGTGTTGTAGTAGCTACAAAAACCCTCCAAAATTTTTCCTTCGCTTCGCTTTGGAGCCTCCCTATCAACCATCCTTAAGAGCATGTCTTGCATTGTCAAGTACATATGCTTCATTGGTTGTTCAGCAACTTGCCAGCCTATGCATGTCAGTTTGCTTCACCCCCCAACAAGATGACACTCTGAACTTAAGCTAGTTGCTCGTTGAGCAAATCCCTCAGAAAATTGCACAATTCTGGAGGACAACCAACCTTACCTCTAGAAATTGTGCAAATTTGTTGGTAGTCTGCTGGGCCCAGAAATTGCGCAATACGATCAGACTGGCTTCCTTGTGAAAATTGTGTAATCTAGCCCAAAACTGTAGCTCAACCCAGAAATTGTGCAATTCTGGGTGGCAGTCACCTTCTCCTCCTAGAAATTGCACAATCCCTCTGGGACAACCAGCCCAGCTCCCCAAATCCCTCTCTCAGTCAAGCAGGTTGTTACATGTGCCTTCAGGTTGACCGATTCCACCCGAGACGTAGCAAACTTGATTTGCATGTATCAGCTACTTGTTCCCGAAACAGAAAGAAGAAACATGCAAAAAAGATCCCTAGATTTTAGGGATCTATTTTTAGTAGCTGGAGGTTACATGCAAAGATCATTTTAGAAACTTTCCTCCAAGTGTTGTTTTTCCCAAATTTGTGGCATGTGCCTCATAAGCCTCAAAATTATTTATTCGATGCTTTAAAGCTCATTATTCACATCGATCTTGGAGCTCTAACAACCAAGGACACATCTAAGAGTCTTCGGCACATCCAACTCAGCTATTTCCGGGTAAATCTGCTTTACTTCGCTTTTCCATCATTTCTGTCGCTTTTTGTGTTTTGGCTTGTGTGAGTGCTTTCTTCTTGATTTCTATGAATGCTTGTTGTTGTTTGCATGCATGTTATCCTGTACAAGCATTGTCTCAGTTTTCATTTGCATCTCACTGTTTTCGCATGGATGACACTATTTTTCACGAACGGTCACTAATTTGGTGACTCGTTTCACACACATACATGTTTTCCCGTTTTTTGAATCCTTCATTCGTTGTTTGCATGCATGATCATTCACTCCTACTTACAATCATTTTCGCCATTTAGATCTTCATATGTTTTCAATCGCTCGTCCACGGGTCTAGGCAACCTTGGCCCAACCTCTGCCTTGCCCGAACAACATTGCTCATTTCTAAGAGGCAAGACTCTATCTTCCTCCCAAAAAATGCACAAATCTGGCTAGATAGTGTCCTCTAGACTTTCTTTGCACAATTCTGAGAGGCAGCATCTGGAGGCCTAGAAAATTGCCCAATGTAGTCCCTGAGCCTGCATGACTTTCCAGCTGAAATTGCACATTACACAATGTCAGCACATAGCAGGCCAGTCTGGATTGCGTGTTGTTCAATTGAAATAGTCAGCCAGCCTCCATATTGTCTGGGATTCCTTTTACGCAGTTTTGGTGGTCAGTCTCTCGTCCTCCCAATGAAAATTGTGCAATCCTTGCCAGTAGTCTCCCGAGTATGTTGCATGTCAATCCTCAAGTTTTCTTTGGTTTTAACTCACAGATTCCTTGACATTCATGTCGCCATGTCTCCACATATAACAGGTGTTCGTCCATCTCTCAGCAGTTAAGGATCAATGTCCTCCAAGGGAGCAGAGTCAAAGAACACTGACAGAAGCGCAACTGGAGAAGCAGTTGAGCGAGTGTCTATGTGTTTTCCGATTTACGAAGACACCAAGTTGACTGTAGACAAAGAATTCAAGCTAAAATGGTAGGATATCAATGATACATTCTCAGGAACATTTGGGAAAGATCTTGAATACCACAAAGTCTATGTGAACATTCACAAGTGAAACTTGTACTGGATTACATGCAAGTTTCCTATGTTCCCATGGGCGGACATGATACATTGGATCATCTTGCACACTGATCCCAAGACGATGGTATTGAGTAGTGTCAATGGGACAGAGATTACTACCTTCGGGGCACAAGACTATCAACAAATGTACCACTTTCCGAAGCCAATGATCACCATGGAGACACCCTTCAGCATACCGAGAAACAAAGCTCACTAAATGATATCGTGGAGAACTGGGTGAAGGAGACAGCCAAGTTCAGGATGACACCCAACCATATTTACAAGACGAAGATACAGCGGAAGGTGTATCAGTCCTTGGTCATCTTTGCATACTACTTCAATGGCCAAGAGAGCATAGAGACCTTCCCACAGAGTTGGGTGATCGCGTTTGCCCAACTGGCCAGTGAAGGCAAAGCATGCAACTGGTCTGACATGTTGGCTCATAGGCTGAAGGAACAGGTATCAGGAGCTCAGCAGCCACCCAAAGGTCAAAAAGTGGAAATATGTGCCCACCAGCAGTTCCTGGGCTTGAAGTGGGCATGGGCATTAGTGAAAACCAATGTGAACACTTATTGCAGACTATTTTCCGAATGCAGCTTCCTAGGAGCCATCACACAGTTGTCAGACCAGTTTGTCACCCCGGTGTACAAGATGATATTTGAGGAGGATCCACCTTTCATATCGAAGGCAACAATGGAGGCATTGATTGACATAGCAGATTGGTATGCCTCACCTTTTGGCACCTTCATACGGATGTACAGCACGGAGAAGCCTCTGTTATGAATCCAGCTCACAAAAATATAGAAAATATAGATGAACACCTTAATAGTAAGCCTCTTCGAGGGGGAAACCTCCTTTACATTACACAAATGAAAAATCCTTGGATGATACAAATGACAAGACCTCCTTTCTACATATAGGAGTCTAAGGGGTCATAATATAATCAAAGCCGACATAACAATAATAATCTAAGGGCACAATAATAACAATAGTGGGCTTCTATGGGGCACAATAATAACAATATGGGGACTACATGGGCACAACAATATAATAAGGGGGTTGTACTAATAACAATAAGGGGTTACACTAATAGTATAGGGACCTAACATGCCCCTCTCCTTCAAAAAATGTTGTCCTCAACGCTTGAGTAGTTCGTGATGCTTATATATAAAATTCTTGTCCTCCCATGTGGAATCTTTAGCAGGTAAGTTCTTCCACTTGATGAGATACTCTGAAATTTATTGATTTCGTAGCTGTCAGGTTCTTGTTTATGTGACTGCTCCAGGTTCCAATATGATTTTTCCTACCTCATCAAGTTCTAGAAATATTGTTTGAACTGGGATCTTCTGCAAATTTTGAATAAGTGGCCACACTTCTTCGACCTTCTTCCATTCATCCCTTGCTTCATTTATCCAATCTGGTTGGGTAATAGAAATAGCACAAAACAATGCTTCCACATCCTCATCCTTTCTTAAGATTGCATCTGTAACAACATTTTGCTTCCTTTTTTGTAGATGATTTCAAAGTCATAACCAAACATATTTGTGATCCACTTTTTTTGTTCTTCTAAGGATAATCTTTGTTCTAAAAGGTATTTAAGACTATCATGATCCATTTTTACCTTGAAGTGTCTTCCCATTAGGTAAGGTCGTCATTTCTTAAGTGAATGTAGTATTGCCAACATTTCCTTCTCATAAATAGCTTGCTTGAGATGTAGCCGTAAAAATACCCAATCGCCTACATCAAAACTTCTTTCATTGTGATGTTGATCAGCCTATTGTTTCATTCAATTCTCCACCAAAGTGACGTTATCCTTTAAAAGTTGGAAAAATTGTTGTTGATGCTCAATGTGATCTTTCACTGCTTGAATCTTTTTCCTCTTGATATGTCCTTCTACCTTGAGAGTTTGAGGAGTGGTAATTTCTTCCAATACATTACAAGATATGGTCAGATTCATTTCTTGATGCTCGATGTGATCTTTCACTTCTTGAACATTTTTCTTCTTGATATGTACTTCTATCTTGAGAGTTTGAGGAGTGGTAATTCTTGCCAATGCTTTACAAGATGTGGTCAGATTCATTTCTTCTTTCTCTGGGGTTGGTTCCTAATGTATATCCTCTTCTTTTGATGTTTCTTGATCATTTTCTTCCTCCTCTTCATAATCTATGTAAAATAATTTCTTCTCAACACACTTCTGACCTTTAGTGTATTGGCTATCACAATTGTAACAAAGCCATTTTTCTCTTTTTTCTTGCAATTGTTGTGGTGTAAACCTTGTAGGTTGTGGAAGGCTAGGAGAAAACACACTTCCATAGTTATAATCATGAGTGATGGGATTCCTTCTCCAATGAATCTGGTTCCCAAAGATGAACCTCATGTTGAATGTTATCCTTTAAAGTCCCTATGAAGGCATCAATCCTTTTGTTCTCTGGAATATCATTTACCCTTATATTAAATTTTTGGAAGTCCTCAATGTGCTCTTCCATTGAACCCTTTTGTTTGAGATTTATCAATTAGCTAAAGAAGTTGTTACTCTTTGTATCCTCATAATGTGCTATCATTTCTTCTGTGAAAATTGACCAAGTGACAAGTGTTTTACGAGAACAAAGCCCTTTATACGATAAAATTGATTCGGTTCTAAGTATAAAGATGTAGTATGTACCTTTTGTAACAGTTTCACCTCATGTAGATCAAAATATTGCTTCATCTGTAGTATCCAATTTACCGGATCCTTTCCATCAAACTTTCTCATATCGCCTTTTCTTGATTTTAGGAGCTTGATATTGAAATGACTGCAACTCTGTAATTTTAGATCTTTAAGTTCTAAAATTTTGGCCTATGATAGCAGCCTGAGTCCTCTTTCTAACCCCGTAATTCTAATCACAATTGGATTCCTGAAGAAAGAGTTATTCCCAATCTCCTGTGGTGACCTAATTATAGACTAGTTCAGTAGATGAACTTGTACGACATGCCCGCATCACTTTTCCGCCCTTAGGTTCTGAAAATGATACCCAACAAACTAAAGTTTGTCTAATTTCTGTCACATCTTATGAAATTTGAATCAGATTTTCAGAGAGAGAGTTATGATGATTTTCCCAAGGTTACATGTTTAGAATGTAATTTGGGAGCTTGCAGAAACCCTAAATGTCTTGGATTGTATCTCCGAAAATATAGCAACACAAGATCTGAAATTCGGGCCCAAGGTTCACCAATTTTTGGGATCAAATGGATTTTAATTTTAGAGACTCAAACTTTGTAGAAAAACAATTTTAGTGCAAATTCCATGATGACCTGTTTGAGATGGAATTCTAGAGCTTGCAAAAACCCTAACTTCCTTAGATCATATATTTGAAAATATAGCGATACAAGATTTGAAATTTGGACCTGAGGTTTAGAGTGATGTCGGATCAAATGGGTTTTTTTTTCACGTCTGAAATGTTGCAGACAAAACGTTATAGTGAAAATTCCACGATGACCTGTTTGGACCAGTGAAACCCTAGAATCCAACCTCTAATACCAAATGTTATGAAACCAGCTCACAAAAAGATAGAAAAGATAGATAAACGCCTTCAAAATAAGCCTCTGCGAGGGCGCAACCTCCTTTACATTACACAAATGAACAATTCTTGGATGATACAAATGACAAGACCTCCTTTCTATATATAGGAGTCTAAGGGGTCATAATATAATCAGAGCCGACATAACAATAATAATGTAAGGGCACAATAATAACAATAGTGGTCTTCTATGGGGCACAATAATAAAAATATGGGGACTCCATGGGCATAACAATATAATAAGGGGTTGGTACTAATAACAATAAGGGGTTACACTAATAGTATAGGGACCTAACAACCTCCGCATGTTTTACCGAAGTTTTCCATGGACAAGATCGTCATGAAAGAAGTGTCGTACCACATCTCGGCAGGACTGTCAGCTAGACTGCATCAGAAGAAGAGGGCACCTTGGCCCACTCTTCCATTGCGGATCATGTGGTACAAGATATAGAATCTCAAGCATGCAGATGTCGAGACAAATGAGTTCAAAATATTTACTTTCGACACCGGAAGCTTCAATCCGTACGACCCACATTTCTTTGTGAAGGATCACTGCGCTAGAGTGCATTTCCCTTGGATCTATGGGGCGTGTCATTAGGCTGAGGAAGACCCATGGATATATTGTTACAACTTCTCTAGGCCCAATGAACTAGTCAACATCATTGTGGAATGGTTAGCGAAGTAGCGTGAAGCAGCATCTAGGAGAGCATGAGCAGCAGCAACAGTAGTGGGAAACATACCTGCATGCGACAAAGGCAAGAGAAAGATTGTTGATAGTGTAGAGGTAGAACAAAGCTGCAAGTTAAAAGAAAATCCACTCATGGAGAAAGCATCTTTGGAGATAGAGGCAAAGAGGTGATAACGCGACAAGAGGACCGTGCAAAGGTAGAGAGAAAAATAGAGGATGGAGGAAACAATGAAGGAGTTGCATGAGTTGAAGGAGAAACTCTGGAAATAACAGGAGCAATGCAGAAAAGAGAAGGAAACAAAGTAGGGACAGACATAGCAAGGGGCGCAACATGCATAGATAAATGAAACTGCACCCATACAGGTGGTAGACTCATCCGAGCAGCTGGCACAAAGCAGATAGGGTGAGCATTCGTAGGAGCAGGACTTTACAGAAGAGATTGAACAAGTACTTGAGAAGATGGATACGAAGATGGAGTAGTCAGAGTTAGAGGAAGACATCAACCACATGCCTTACCACCAAGAGGTCGACCCACCGGCTTCACTGGATCTAGAAGCAGAGCAAGTCCTAAGTGACCAAGGAGACATTGAGATCCTTGCAGATAATCCGGAAGAAGAGATGCACAACATATCATTCGACGAGTGACAACATTGAGTTATGCAATCATGCAGACTGTCTACTCCAGATGTCCAGACATCTCCTGCGTAGTTTGAGGAACGATTGATCAAGTTTGAGGAACGAGTGAATGAGTGTTCGCCTCTTAATAGCAAAGAAGGAGTGAATGGCTAAGGAGTTACAGATGGCCAAGCAAGGAGGAGAGTTGGTTACAGCATCCACCAGAGCAGAGTTGAATAAGGCGATACTCAATGAAGTATCATCCCTTGATACATTCATGCGGGCGTTGTATTCCAGATTTGGTATCGTGCATAAGGCAGTTGTCCATCTCAACGGTTGGCAGCAAGGTTGTGCGAGGAGAGCATGTACCTTGTTAAACTTCCATTCTGTTGTTGACTACATGCAAACATGGACAATGAGATAGAAGGGAGCCTCGTTACACTTGCCCAAGATGATGAAGCCCAGGGATATTGAGTTGAAGGCACACATCCGGAGTCAAATTCGCAGCTCATCACTAGTTTGTAGGCTTCCCATGCACAGGTAGTCAGAAGCATGGATGTTTTTGTGCACGTGCATGCGATCCCATCTATTGGGACACTCATCGATTCAAAGACAAAGGGTCGAGTCTGACAGGATCTGGACTCGTACTTTGATGAGTTGATGTGCATATCCACGAACACAGACTTGGTGACCAGTGCAAACACCATGTATCAGTATGTCGCTGGTCCGGCCATACTCAAGACAATGATGGGCATGTTATCAGACGAGCTAGATAGAGGAGCCAAAGCAGTGTACCTAGATGCAATAGAGGCAAGAGTTCATTTCTAGAAAGATGTCACCACAGAGTACACAAACACCATCACAAACTACCAAGCTTGGCATCAGTTTGCCACCGTCGACCATCATGAGGATGTCGAAGAGTTGGTCTTCCCACAGTTTTCTGAGTCATAGCGATGTCTTGCATGGGTTTCTTAAGCTTATTTTTTCTCACATGGGTACATGTGAAGATTGTATGTAACATCTTGTCAAATGGAAGTTCAAGTGTCGATAGTTGAACTTAACAGTCATAGAGTAGTTGAAGAGTCATGATGGTAGGTGAACAGTCACAAAGGGGAATGTCAAGGGTCACCCCACCCTTTTCTATATATAGTACCTCATAACTCATTTTAGAGGCTTTTGGTCAGCCAAACTTCCAATAGGAGTATCTTAGAGAAAACTTGGAGAGTATTTTAACGAGCCTTGGCTTCTCCACAATGAAGAGCTAGTAAAACTCTTTGGAGGAGTAGGCGGTAGTGATTGTAACGTTCCATTATTGGGACTAATGGTCGGTCGTGGTTGTATTGTATGATTGGAACTTTCACTTCTTAATATAACAAATCCATTACGTTTCATGCATATGTTGTTATTGTATTTCAATTAACTTGTTTACTCTAACGATATATGTATCTATTTGCTTACGCATGTATGTATAGAATCTTTCTATATATGTATGTATGAATCTTATTGAAATGTGTTTTTGGTTTAACCATCACTTTGGATTGGTGGTTCACCTTCCTTCTGTCTTGTGATGCATCCTTGCTCATGTGTTCCCTTTCAATCTGCGTGTTTACACAGGTTTCCAAGGGGCACACTCATTCCACCTTCCATGTGTTAGAACCATTCATGCACCTTCCTTGGCTTGCTGCGCATGTCACACCCTTTCTACCAACAGGGACATATTGCTTTCCTATGCGTGCAACTACAATCAAGGCGATACAGTAAGACCTGTTGTTGGGACTCCTACACCAAATGGTTTGAGGTCTAGTTGGGACTTCTTACTGGGGAGATCTCCTGACATGTTAGCATGTCCAACACCATCAACATGGTAACATTCAAGGTTCATCACTAATAGTTATTTCTAATGACAAATAGTGACCATCACCATTTCATATGAGCAACAATTATGGACCTTAGCCTTCGTCACCAAAAAAATTGAACGTCACCAAAGTTGGCGTCGCTGAAATTATAGGTGTTGTGGTGACATTCAAGGCCCATCAAGAATAATGAGTATAGTGACGGATAGTGATGGTCACTATTTCATATGATAAACAACTATTTATTGCGATGGTCATTTCATGGAAAGCACTATTGATGAATATATGGCAACATTTGTTCATCATCACCATTTCATATTTTGGTGAGTGTTAAAAAACATCACCATAAGCTCGTTGGTGACAGTCAAAACAACCACTATCACCAAAAAATGAACGTCACCAAACGCCACATTGCCAAAAGTATAAGTGTTGTGGTGACATTCAAGGTCTATCACTGATAGTGATAATAGCGATAGATAGTGATTGTCACCATTTCATAAGAAAAACAATGATTTATGATGATGGAACTTTCATAGTCATCATTATTAATGCATATATATATATATATATATATATATATATATATATATATATATATATATATATATATATATATATATATATATATATATGGTGGCATTCATTGACCATCCCCATTTGATATTTCGGTGAGGTTGGAAAAATGTCACCATAAGCTCATTAATGATGGTCAAAAGAGACTTTGTAACTAAAATATGATCGTCATCACTCCATATGAATATGAGGACGTGATGGAATCGAACCACAAACCCCTTCTTGTAAAGCAGGTTCTCTTGCATTGAGATAGTACACTTTAAAGAAATAGACTTTGAAAAATTCGACCTTTATAAATTGTAAATTCTACAACTTTCAATAAATTATGACCCATGACCCAATAGTTCCTAGTCATGACCCATGACTTAATAAGTGCACCTTCCAATTTATTCAAAAAGATGAACAATATTTATGACCTTGTATAGGAAAGTTCAAGTTATCCACAATAATAGTTCATGTGTTCTACCTTTCCTGCTGTTAAAATTTGGGTACCAGTGGACAAGTGGTTCCCTAAGGCTTTGATCTTTGGCCTAGGGAAAAGTGTCCAAATTTATTTGTACTTTTCTCCTAAAGTGACTTTATAAGTGGTAAAGTCAATTTAATTTAAAAGTGACTTTATAAGTGGTAAAGTTACATTCTAATTTAAAGGTGACTTTATTAAAATCAATGAAGAATTAGAAAGTGAAAAAGTGATTATGGAAATAAAAGGCTAAGTGGGTCTTTATTTAAGTGGGTGAGTTAAAAAATAGAAAGTGAGAATTAAATGCACATTTATTCTCATCTGTAGATCTAAATCAATCTCAACCATTAGATCTTAGGGTAACCCAAAAGGTCATTTAGAGAATAAAAGGAGAAGAAAAAAAAAGATCAATTCATTCTTTCATGAGCATTTGAGAGAAAGAGAAGAGAGAGCAATGAGAAAATTTTTGAGCAGTGAGGAAGTGAAGGAGACTAGCAAGAAGACAATTCAGCAAATCTGGGTAGCAGCATTTATTGGCACGCATCCTAAGCCAAAACTGTATAGCAGGAGAAAGGCACAAAAATCGAGGAAGTGGGACAATAGCAAGGGAACAAATTTTGAGGCAATTTTTGGGCACAATTTATGAGGAAAACGTATTGCTGAAATCCGTACAGTCTGTACATCAGGTTTTGGGCATGATTTTAGAGGCAAAGTTCAAGCACAGAAATCGAGATAAGCTGTAATTTATGGTTCCTGGAAATTTTATTATGTATTTCAGTTTCTCTATAAAAGCATTTTCAGAAATAAAGAAGATCTCTCAAACTAGGTTTCCCTGAGAGTTGTAGGGGGGGTTTTCGAGGGTCACATTGACCAAAAATCACTATGTTATTTTCTGTGTGTGGCTGTCATAATTTTGTTGTGTTTTATTTCTACAATTTCAGCAGTTGTGAAATCTCTAAATTTGTGTTTTCAGAAAATATTGTCATTTCCAGATTTTAGAATTTTTATCATGCTTGGATTTAAAACCAAATCCATGCAGTGATAAGGAAAACTAATAACCGAAGTGGGGGTTGAAATTATTCATGGTATCAAAGCTTGGTTGGCTGAAAAGTGTAGTTTGGGACAGCAAAGTGAAAATTACAGCAAGTTGATTTTTACATAGAAAACAGAAACCTTTACCACAGATTTGAAAATTTTAGTTTTGTACGATAGTGAAACATGTATTTGGGTTTAAGAGTTGAGGACAGGTTGGATGGATAGAACAACTACAGTGCATGGAAGGAGAGAATCCAGAGCATCTTTGAGGAAGCAGAAGTCTGGGGCATTATGGTAACTACAACATAAAACCCATTAGCAGTACCTGCTAACCCTCTACAGTTGGTAGAGTTTAACAAAAAGAATGCTAAGGCAAAAAGATTGATTGTGGAAGGAGTCAAACATCATTTCATTCCTCATGTGAGAGGAAAGACTTATGCACATGAGATGTGGACAGCCTTGAACAGTCTTTACGAGAGCTCAAATGAAAGCAAAAGAATGATCCTAAAGTTGAAACTGAAGGCAATTAAAATGGCTAAGACCAAGAGTGCTATAGCATACCTCACAAAGATCACTTCAGTGAGAGATGAGTTGGCATCCGTAGGTAAGATAATTTTACCCACTGAGTTGGTGAGGATTGCTTTGAATGGTCTTCCCAAGACTTGGGAGAATTTTGTGGATGGAATTGTTGCACAGGAAAACCTTCTCGCATGGGAGAGGTTGTGGGATGATTGCATTCAGAATGAGATCATAAAGAACCATTTTGGGGTAGACAAACAGGTGGAGGATGATGACAATGTGGCATTGTTAGCAAGAGGCAAGAAGGGAAGAGAAAAGAAGTAAGCTTTCAACAATGGAGGAAAAGGAAAAGGTAAAGGTAAGCGACAGAACAAGGATAAGGACTATTACAAAGTCAAATGTTGGAATTGTTGAAAGTTGGGACACTATGTTGTTGTGTGTTCGAAGAATAAGAAAAAGAAATGGAGAGACAAACCCATGGCAGCTTCTGCAGAGATAGAGAGCTTCTCGAAGAGCTTTGATCAGGAGTTTGGGTTCATAGCTTGTGAGGCCACTAGTGCAGGATCACCTGCCATACAGGTTCAAATGGAACATGCACTCTCCACTACTAGAAGAGCATCTTCTAGCATTTGGTGTGTTGATAGTGGCGCCTCCCACCACATGACATGATTTAGAGAGTACTTCTCAGAGATTTCAGAGGATGAGACTGATATGGAGGTAGTACTTGGTGATGACAACATGGTTAGAGCAGTCAGTGTGGAGACATTGACATTTGATAGGGGACCCAAACCTCCCTTGAAAGTTCCAGATGTTCTATATGTCTCTGGAATGAAGAAGAACTTGATATCTGTCTCAGCACTTGAGGACAAAGGGTATGATGTGTTATTCAGGAGAGGGCAGGTTCTTATATATCCTAGGAGAACTCCAGGTTCTTCATCTAGAGTGATTGGTGTGCACCATGCCAAGGTGTACAAGTTCTCATTCTAGCCCCTAATGGCATTGAGTAGCAACACCCGAGACAGGACCAACAACAGATCTAGAAATTTAGATTTGTGTGAGATTTGGCACCGTAGGATGGGGCACATCTATCATGGGGACCTGAGTACAATGAGGGATATCACCACTGGAGTGCCAAATTTCAGCTCTGGTCACCTTGATGTATGCAAAGGATGTGCTATGGGGAATCTTTCCAGATCCCCTTTTCCCAGTAGTGATAGTAGAGCGACCGGGATCCTTGACTTCATTCATACCGATGTGAGCAGTCGGATGTCTCATGTATCCTTAAGTCGATATGAGTACCATGTTTTATTCATTGATGACCACTCCAGGAAGACCTGGATTTATTTCTTGAAGACCAATGATGAGGTCTTCAAGCGGTTTCAAGAGTTCAGAGCTCTTGTAGAGACCCAGATAGGTAGGAAGATCAAGGTCCTCAGGTCGGATAATGGAGGGGAGTATACCCTTGGTGATTTTGTTGATTTTTGCGCTAAGGTAGGGATTAGGAGGGAGTTCATAGTTCCTTACAACCCCCAACAGAATGGGGTTGCAGAGAGGAAGAACAGATCCATTGTAGGGGCTGCCAAAGCCATGCTTCATGATCAGAGGTTACATTTATTTTTTTGGGCAGAGGCCTGCAACACTATTGTGTACTCGCAGAACAGGAGTCCACATCGTGCCTTAGGGAATGTGACTCCAAAGGAGGATTTTTCTAGGAAGAAGCCTGATGTTAGGCACTTTCGTATCTTTGGGTACCTTACATATTCCTATGTCCCCAAGGAGAACATGACCAAGTTAGAGCCCACTGTAGACAAGGGAATCTTTGTGGGTTATAGTGAGACCTCAAAAGCTTATCGAATTCATATTCCTACACAAAGGAAAGTGGTTGTTAGGCGGGATGTGAAGTTTGAGGAGGAAAGAGCTTTCAAGAGTTCATGGGAGTTAGAGTATCCAGAGTCACCAGACCCTCAGGAGCAATTGAGTCAGTCACAGGGATCCATTGGTCAGGGATCAGGAGGTACATCGATTACAGTGTTAGGTCCATCAGTAAGCAATGGATCTCAGAGTCAGGTGGGTGGTTCTTCGAGCAGTATGTAGTGCAGTCCATAGAGAAGTTCATAGGGTAGTCCACAAATGGACAGTTCGCATGGTACTTCAGCATATACAAGCACACATTCAGGCATGAGGTCAGTTGGCAGGCCTTCAAAAGTTCAGGCTTCTGATGATGATGAGGATCCTTTCTCTCTGGTAGGAGAAATATTCTCAAGCAAGAGGAAGCCCGAGTGGCTTCAAGATACCTTGCGTGAGGCCACATCAGTTTCTAGGCCAAAGAGACAGGTTAGAGAGAGTAAACCACCTGAGTGGTTCTGTAGTTACATGGCATTTGTAACAAGCATTGTTGACTCCGAGCCTTCTAGTTATGAGGAGGCATCCAACCAGCAGGTCTGGAGAGAGGCCATGATGGAGGAGTATTCTTCTATTATGAAGAACGATGTTTGGGAGGTAGTTCCAAGGCCTGAAGGCAAATCAATTATTACTTCCAGATGGCTCTACAAGATCAATCATGTTGCAGATGGAAGCATCAGGAAGTTCAAGGCTCGATTTATGGCAAGAGGTTTCTCATAGGTAGAGGGAGTTGGCCATGAGGAGACCTTCGCTCCTATAGCTTGGTACACATCTATTCGCTCCATTATATCAATTGCAGCAGAGATGGGTTGGAAGATCCACCATATGGATGTGAAGGCCGCATTTCTCAATGGATTCATTCAGGAGGAGGTTTATATTGAGAAGTCGCAGGGCTTTGAGGTGCATGGGAAGGAGTCCCATTTATGAAGATTAAAAAAGGCACTCTATGGCCTGAAGAAAGCTCCTAGAGCTTGGTACTCAAGGATTGATACATACTTGCAGCAGTTGGGTTTCATAAAGAGTGAGGGTAATCCGAACCTATACTTCATTGTGGTGGGTGAGGAGCCTCTCATTCTAGTGTTTTATGTTGATGATTTGATCATCACTGGTGCAAATAGACTCATTGAGGGCTCCAAGAGAGATATTGCTTCAGAGTTTGAGATGAAGGATATCGGCTTGATGGATTATTTTTTGGGATTTGAGGTGTGGTAGGAGGAGGGGCATTTCTTCCTGGGACAAGAGAAGTACATTGTGGATATTCTTAGCAGACTTCACATGGAGGACTACAAACCCATGTCTACACCTATAATCGCTAATAGGAAGAAGCGTCATGCTTCTAATTCCAAGTTGGTTGATCCTACTCTATACAAACAACTGATTGGTAAATTGATGTATTTGGTCAACACTCGACCAAATATATGTTTTGCAGTTAATACTATGAGTCAGTTCATCTGTGAGGCCAAGAGAGTGCACTGCGTGGCTGCGAACACATTCTTCGTTACTTGCAGGGGACTGTTGATTTTGGTTTGGATTATAGACAAGGTTATGGAGTGAGACTAGCAGGGTACACAGATTGAGATTGGGCAGGTTGTGCTTCAGATAGGAAGAGTACTTCTGGGTGTTGTTTTGGGTTGGGTTCGGAATTTTTGTCGTGGATCAGCCAGAAACAACAGTCAGTTGCATTGATCTCAAATAAGGCAGAGTATATGGTTGCTATTTTGGCTAGTTGTGAGGCCATACGGATTCACAAGATGTTGTTTGGTCTATTTGGTCAGGCATTGAGACCTTCAGTAAGTTACTGTGATAATCAGAGTTACATAAACTCAAGTAGAATCCATTTTTTCATGACGGTCAAAGCATATTGAGATCAATTATCACTTCATTAGAGACTATGTCCAAAAGGGAGCTGTCAAGCTTGAGTACATTTCAACAAATGAGTAGGTAGCGGACATTTTCACCAAAGCCTTACCACGGGGAAAGCATGTCTACTTCAGAGACAAGATGGGAGTGGTGGGGAAAATCTTCCTCAATAAGAGGGAGTGTTAAAATTTTGGTACCAGAGGACAAGTGGTTCACTAAGGCTTTGATCTTTGGCCTAGGGAAAGGTGTCCAAATTTATTTGTACTTTTCTCCTAAAGTGACTTTATAAGTGGTAAAGTCAATTTAATTTAAAAGTGACTTTATAAGTGGTAAAGTTACATTCTAATTTAAAGGTGACTTTATCAAATTCAATGAAGAATTAGAAAGTGAAAAAGTGACTATGGAAATAAAAGGCTAAGTGGGTGAGTTAAAAAATAGAAAGTGAGAATTAAATGCACATTTATTCTCATCCCTAGATCTAAATGAATCTCATCCATTAGATCTTGGGGTAACCCAAAAGGTCATTTAGAGAGTAAAAGGAGAAGAAAAAAAAAGATCAATTCATTCTTTCATGAGCATTTGAGAGAAAGAGAAGAGAGAGCAAGGAAAAAATTTCTGAGCAGTGAGGAAGTGAAGGAGAGCAACAAGAAGACATTTCAGCAAATCTGGGCAGCAATATTTATTGGCACGCATCCCAAGGCAAAACTGTACAGAAGGAGAAAGGCATAGAAATCGAGGAAGAGGGACAATAGCAAGGGCACAAATTTGAGGTAGGTTTTGGTCATGATTTTTGAGGTAGCCATACTGCTGAAATCCATACAGTCCATATAGACGGTTTCGAGCACGATTTTTGAGGCGGAGTTCAGTCAAAAAAATCGAGATAAGTTGTAATTTGTGGTTGTTGGAATTTTTACTATGTATTTTAATTTATCTGTAAAAGAATTTTTAGAAATAAAGAAGATCTCTCAAACTGGTTTTCCCCAAGAGTTATAGGGGGGTTTTTCTAGGGTCACATTGACCAAAAATCACTGTGTTTTTTTTCTGTGTGTGGTTGTCATAATTTTGTTGTTTTTTATTTCTGTGATTTTAGTAGTTGTGAAATCTCTAAATTTGTGTTTTAAGAAAATATTGTCATTTCCATATTTTAGAATTTTTATCATGGTTGGATTTAAAACTACATGCATGAAGTGATAAGGAAAACCGATAACCGAAGTGGGGGTCGAAATTCTTCACCTGCAATAGTCAATTTGGATTCCATGGTTGTTCTTCCCATGTGGAAATCAATTCTAAGGGCTTCACTTCCATCAACATAAGGTTGCAAGAACTTTACTTCTCACAAAAGTGGATTGCAAAGTCACTAGAATTGGTCAATTTTGGGCTTTTGTGGCCTTCCAACCAGATCAAGTGGCATGCTCAAAATCATTGTTGTCTCTAGCAAAAACCAAAGTTGACTCTGTTTTAACTACTTAGGGACCACAAATGACTTCATTTCAACTTCAACCAAATTCTCACCATGAGGAATGACCCTACTACATTATTTGAAGTGTTCTTGTTATGTGTTACTCTACAAGTACCAAGAAATGAACTTTGTAGATGAATCAATAGAAGCTAGAACCAGGGTTCAACATAAAAGAATTCTAACACAAGCTTATGGAAACATAAGATGAGGACTAGTATTTGATTGAAAATTCATAGGCAATAAATAATATACATCAGAAAAAAAATTTAGAAACAAAAACATCAATATGCCGGCCCACCCCACAAGAATAAATTCTAGAGAAAAGAATGTAAGCACCTAACCCAAGTTAAAATTTCAAGAAAATTCTAGTTGTCACCATCAAGGTAATATCTGGACTCTCTGCTCAAACAAGGTTGCATATATTGGTGATTCTAAGTTCTTGTGACAATATTCTTCATTAATTGAAAGGTAGGTGTCTAGAAAAGAACATGTGCACTAGCTATAATATAGAGGAGAATCCCCATAATATTGTAGGGGATCACAAGAGAAAGGATCAGCAGCGATGAACTATACAACACCTATGAGTGGTGGAAATGAAACTTGGAAACATAAAAATGGATTGAGTGTTGTTTAGTCATAGTAGACATAACAAAAACAATTCCATGGATTGTTTGCAAATTATTCAAATTACGTTTGGAGCTTGGCAAGATGATACATTAGAATTTCAGTTTTCTAAACTATTGTCCAACTATTCAAATTCTAACCAAGGATATAACTGAAAGGAACTTTAAAAACTCATGGAATACTTACAACACCAAAACAATTCAACATGAAAACCAACTTAGCACAGGAAAATAGAAAACCCACTACAATCTATTCAATTGGCTCCAACTAATATGACATGATTTGGTTAACTGTAATGTGTCGTTTGCTGTTGATTCCATAGTGAAATGTGGTTAGGTACTTGTTGATTAAAATTTAGTGATTACTACTAACTTGTAAGTCTCCAAAATACATATATCTGGTACAATCTATGATGGCATGATGTCATTGAGAAAGATATATTTTTCTTACAACATTTCAAATGACAAATGTTGTTGTGAATTATTGCTACAAAAGTATCATTAAAAAAATGAATCAATATCTAGAGAACATTCCAAGAGCAGGGTAGTGTTATTAATATACCTGGCATAAGTTGTGAAAGTATTGATGTACTATTTGATTGCTTGTTTGTTTCTTCATTCCATTGTCTCATTTCAATCATGCTTACAACAATACCATGTCCTTGTTCTTTGCCTGTTCCATTTTTTGAAATTTCAGATCTTGAACTAATATTACTTCTCGAAGTTTCAGATATTGAGATTCCATCGGAAGATGCAATTCACTATCCCATAAATCATGCCCAAATAGAAATCTTTGAGATAAATGCCACATTCTTGCCCCAAATAAAGGAAGGAACAAGGGCCTGCTCAAGGCCCAAAAAAAAAAATCTAACTGATCTATATTAAGTATGGTTAAGTATGCTATTAATTCAAGAAAATCCTATAATAGACGACATGTAAGTATTATGAAGCAATTTGATTTATGATTTTTACATGCATCACTATATATTTTTTTCATAGAAATCTAATTATTATTTTTGCATACATCAGTATATGTCTTTTTTTCATAGAAATCAAATCATATAATTTGAAAGAGTTAGCATAGAGGTCTAATTTGCAAAGGAATTTGTGCTTCTTTCTACATCCTGTAAGACCAGCCATGTATGTTAGAATTAACTACCTTTGTTCATTATTTTGAAGGGTGGTTCATGGAGATTGGGTGACCGCTACATCCACGAGAAAATCCAAGCAGATCAAACCGAAGGGATCTACCCACTAGCCAAACAAGTAAGGCCTAAACCCAAGGCTGTTAAGGAAATTTGACCTCAAGACCTCCCAACTCGCAAGATACTTAGCAATGGGAACTCAACCAACTGAGCTAACCCTTGGGGATACCTTTATCTATTATTTTTTCTTATTATATTTTCATATTTTTGTTGTAATTGTGCTCCTTTCCTCATCCTTGCAAGACCAGCCAACTATGTTAGAATTAATGTCAAATTCAAACCTACTCTAAAATTTTCGCTAAAATTCAATCCTATCTTTTTTATCATCAAGCTAGAATTTTTTTATCTTAGATATGGAATCTATTTCTTGTAAGAATAATCTTTAGGAAAGATATTGGAAAGTGACTATCTCAACACTCAGAAAAATAACCCTGTAGAGAATATTTTGTACTTCGACTAACTTTTTTTCTCACTGCTTTCATGACTACCCTCCATGGCTACCTGTGTGATATAAGGAGGTTTGCGTTGGTGCTGGAAATAATTTTAAACAATAAATATTTCAATCGGTTCCCATTGAATATATTTCCCAAAGCTATTTTGTAGAGCTATAAAATAAGACAAATAGCTGAAAAAAAAAAAAAAAAAAAAAAAAAAAAAATATATAAAAAAAAAAATAATATGTTCAAATTTGAAACAATATTATAACGTTAGATGACTGCCTAAAACAAGAAGGAAGTTCAAATTTCAAACAATCCTAGGAAAACACATAGAGAACCTATAATGTAAGTATTGATGGTTGGAAAGGAACAATATTTTTCCCAAATGAGACAATGCGATAGTAGAGAAACCACAAAAAGAAAAAGAGTTGAAACAAGGACCATAAAGTGAAAGCTCGTCCTGTTGATTTTATCTCTCATTAAATACAACCTTACAAATTGGAAACTTATTTCTCCAATAAGAATATCTTATAGTTAAAGACAAGGTAAGTGCTCAATTGCAATCTAAAAACATCAAGCCAAAATACAAAGTCCATAAAATGTTGGTGTTGTAGACATAAACAATGGGATTGATCCCTATTGGATGAGTATCGGGTTGTTCAAGACTGGAACTTGACCACCTCAACATCGGGAAACACCACTCGGTTGGGAGCTTAAAGAAGCTCTATTTTCGTTGAAATTGGTGGGTATGACTGGATATAGAGGGACCAATTTCCCATTTTAAAGAGATTTAATATAGTAATAGAATTAAAAACTGATGGAATGATTTTATAGCTTATGGTAAAATTTCTGAATAAACTTATTCTACTTATTTCCCGGGATAGTACATCTTCATATTTGATTCAAAGAAATATTTCACAAAGTAAATAACGATATAGATCATTCAATACTTTAATGAATAGAAAGCATATATGATAAACTAAATTAATTAAATAGTTAATTAAAACTCAATCACATAAAAATATCTCGTTATCTCATACATAATCACAAATCATCCAATTCTGCACATCAATAGTGATAATGACTGATTGTTAGCAAAGAATTTATATAACAAAATAACGCATAATGGATTCACTATCTAAATCAAACATACATAACGATATCAAAAAGATAATAGTAACCGACACATTATCGCTCTGCTTATGAAAAAGATAGTTTTCAAGCTCAACTTCTTAATTAGATAACTCTGAATCAAACAATAGTGCAAGTTCAAAAGTTGTCTTCTCAAAATTCTAGACCCCTTTCTAAATGCATGAAAGGGGTTTAAATAGGCTATTAATATTACAAAAATAGTAAATTTAAAATAAAAGTTTTCAAAAAAGCTTTAACAAACTAAGCTAAGATAAAGGATAGCTAAATTTGTGATCTGTTGCAATAAGAACTCATGATTGTTCCCTAGATTGATTCTTCACCTACTCTCTGAGATTGTATATGTCTGTGAGTGGCTTCATCTTGAGGGGATGTATCGGCTGCATGAACATTTATCCCCTAAACACTGCATCATTAAGTGTTGGAAGAAATTGTATTGATGTGTTTGAGATACACCTCAGCACGAGCCACTTACTATGAGGCTTCACCAGAAAATGCCAATAACTTTCAAGGTTTGTGTGCGATAAACTCTGAATGTATTGAACCTTCTTTTTAAATGTTTCTTGCCAACATTGTTTCAAAGATGTGACATCTAGCAAGGTGTCCTTTGGGAATTCATGAATTAGATTGGCTTGCAATAAGGTATCTGTGATGAATTCAATGATATTTGAGGGAACGTTTCTGGCTCTAATGATAGCCATCTCTTTCGTGTTTCATTTTGATATCCCAGTCACCAAATACGATATCCTTCTTTGATTCTTCATTTCTAGGAAGATCAGATGATCTTCCGTGAGCACTGTCTTGCTAATCTATATACTCATAGAGTTTCTTGTCGATATCTTCATAAAATGTCCTCAAGTCAAACAATTGATTTACTAAATAATAATTGGTCTTTGATAAGTCATGAATTAAGTAGAATTTGTGACAGAAAATGGCTTGTTGCTTTGTTAGGAGTATATCCAGTTATGATGCTTCTTTGCAGACTTCATTTATATCTAGATTTTCTCTCAATTGGTACATTCTTTGTTGCAACTGTAATATTTTTTCATCCTTGTCCTTTACTTCAACTTCAAATTGTATCTTTAAATTATCAAAGCTCTTTTGTAGCTCAGTAAGATTTGTTTGCGATTTTTGCCCAATTGCTTTCTTTTCTATTTGAAAAGTTTGTTCCAACTAGACAATTCTTTGATCCTTTTCCTTCATTAGCAATTGTATTTCTGCAGCTTTGTCAATGGTAGCACTAGCATAAGCTCCTACGAACTGAGATAATATGGAGGTGACAGTGTTGTATACACAGTAGATGTAATGTTCTACTCTTGTTACTTGTCAATTGGGGCGATAAACCACTAGGGTTTCTCAAACTAGTCTTCTATTGACTAGAATAAGTTTGACTACCAAATGGAGAAGGGAAAATTGTCCTTAATGAAAGAAAAGGAATGCTACTTACTTCAAGGAATGAAATATTGAATTAGAAAATGATTATAAAGTGACATGAAATCATCTAGCTACTCATTTACACATTTTTCTTACAAAATAAACCTAGCTTAACCTTGTTTATAACATGTGATGATCTAAACTAACTGAGCATGGAATCTGATCTAGGAAGTATTATAACTATTGCATGCATGTGCTAATTTAGAAATTGTAGAAAAAGACTTTTTTTGATGTTTTAATTTTATGAATGCAAATGATAATCTTCACTTGTTCTTTGGCAGCGGAGACATGTATAGAGGAAGAGGTATGGACTGGTCTCAAGGGTATGGAAACCAAGTGGAGGCCTAATCTAAGCTCAGATGACAATTTTGCTAAATTCGGGCTCAAAACAGGATGCTACATGGTTTCTTGTAGTACTACTACACGATGTCATAGTTATAGTATGTGATGCCCTGTTTTACTACAGGGAATAGGCCGAAAGCTTAGGAGATGGTAGCGAAGGTAGAATGAAGTGTGGGAAAGGTATCTGATGGATAAATAAGCATGGAGGTGGTAAATACTATCCAAAGCTCGGTCAGATGCTTCATAATGGTTGGATTTTCTCAATGGAAATGACAATTTTACTTACAAAACAAGAATTCGGATTTAAGGTTTAGTGGACTTTAGCAGCATGGGTGGATAAGGCTTGGATGAGGCAACTGAGATGAGGTCTCCCTACAAATTAGAAGCTCCAGCAACAAATTAAATTATTGTCTTCATTTATGCACAAATTCATCTATGCATGGAAAGGATTTATTAAATGGAAGAAAATAGAGTTATTACTATGTAGTGGCTAAATTCATGAATGGAATGATCCAGGTGGATGTTGGTGGCCACCCACCTATCCCATTTGGACCCCCACAAATCTCTTTCAGCTTTTTTTCAATTTCCTAAATTGTAGCACAGTTTACTATTTTTAGCAGTTTTTCAGGTCCTGAACTTCCGGAGCCGTTTTGAGGCCCTAAACGACATTTTTTGGGAAATCTGGGGCAACATGGGTCCATGGACCGAAGTTGCCTCCCAAAGTGGTAGTGCTCGGATAGATCTTTCTAACAAGCTATTGTACGCGTCAAATGGAGATCATATGCCAAAGTTACGACCCCGGGAAATTAATGTACCAATTTGCCTAAACGGGGCCCACAATTTGGCGTTTCATCTTCTAGGGTTAGGTTTTGGAATGTTAAGGGTTTTCCATTGTTTCTCAACAATAAATAGGCCTTTGAGCCTCATTGTAACACAATTTAGAACAGTTCAGAGGCATTTAGACACCACATCTCTTCTCAGAGATAAGCTACCATCGCCCTAGCTGGTTTATTTCCATTTCTGTTTGTAAGCATGTTTCAGTATTTTCCGTTAATGAAATGAAGTATTATTTCTGCTGCATCTCTGTATTTATGGTTATCGCATCTCTGTATTTATGGTTATCTCTGTAATCTATTGCGTTCCTATTTAAATCCGAATCAGTGGTATCAGAGCGGTCTGCTTTTTTCGCTGTTTTTCTTTGCATGTCCCCAACGAGGTCGGGATATAAGGAGTTAGGGCTTGAACTGGTCGAACCTTTGCAAGACCAGCCTCGAAAATCCCAACGGCCTCCCATGGCGGATGAGAAGAAAGACGAGGGGGCAGGAGATCCTATCAAAATCTTGCTCGAAGAAGCCCTCGAGCGGCAAAGGAACGCGATGATGGATAGCTTTGTGCAGATCCTTTAGCGGCTACCCAGAGGCGACGCATCGGCTTCCAACAGCGACTCTGGAAATGCCACACCGTTTAAGGTACAAGTGAATTTTGAAATCCCCATCTTCGAGGGTAAAATAGATGCAGATGTCGTAGATAAATGGTTAAATATGCTAGATGGGTATTTTTCTGTTCATGAATTTTCAAGTCGGGAAAAGATTGTTTTCTCTCTTCTCAAAGCAGCCCCCCATGTCAAGGACTGGTGGGAAACCTACTGTGAGCAGAAGGATGAAAGTACAGGCTCACTATTTTCAACCACACCCACTTGGAATGACTTCCGGGATGCCATCAAGGAGCAGTACTACCCTGTCGGAAGCTATGAGGACAAATACATCAAATGGACCACACTGCGGCAGGGACGAGACCAAGATGTGCCGGAGTTCACAAACATTTTTCATACCCTTCGCACACAGTTGGGTATCAAAGATTCTGAGCTGCATCTAGTACTCAAATACCGCGGCTGCCTACACAGATACATCCAGGAAGAGATGTCAAAATCGAGAAAAAGTTCAAACAGAAGAAGCGAGACTTTGGATCTGCAAATCCGAAGCCCAAAGGACAAAGCCAAGGCGGGGTGACCCAAGACAACCCGTCGAAGCCACAAGAAAAGAACAACACCACGAAGCCGAAGAAGGACACAGGAAAGTGGTGTGAGTTCCACAAGAGTCCCACTCATAACACAAGTGAGTGTCGGACCAAGCAGTCGCTGGTGGCCAAGTTGAAGGCTTCTGAATCAGATGCATGTTCTGACCCTGAGCCAGAACCTGACAAGGGGAACAGCAAAGGGAAGCAGATCATTGATGCGGATCCCAGCGCCACTATTGCTACTGCCAAGATCCAGAAAAATGAGCCCAAAGATCCAGAGGAGGGGGAACGTCTTTTCCACTCACAGATGTGGGTGAAGGGTTCGCCGCTGCAATTCATTGTCGACAGTGGCAGCCAAAAGAACCTCATTTCAGCAGAGGTCGTGAAGCGGTTGGGCCTACCAACTACACCACACCCACAGCCATACAATATCGGTTGGCTTCACGAAGGACGAGATCTCAAAGTTCGCCAGCAGTGCCACCTTCCCTACAGCATCAAGCCCTTCACAGACGAGGTATTGTGTGATGTTACACCTCTGGATGTTTGTGATGTACTATTAGGCCAACCATACTTGTGGAGGCGACATGCTGTGTATGAGTCCAGGCCTCGTGCTGTCATTATTTCTTTGAATAATTCATTATACAGGATACCGGAGGTAGCCCCACCTACCGCCACATCTTTGATCACCGCTAAGAAAGGCAGCAAGCTCATCTCCCAGACCAGGAAATTCATCTGTCTGGTTCACTCCCAAAGTAAGGGGAAGATTATCATCACATCCATGACCCCCGTGAAGGGTTCCTCCATGCAGCAGCAGCAGCAAAGGGATACAGTCATGACAAGACACAGGAACAACTTCTCCTCACCCACAGGGGTACCACACAAGTTTCAAGTGGGCGACAAAGTTTGGTTGCATCTGCAGAGAGAACGCCTTACCAGAACCCATCAGAAACTCAGACCACTCCGACATGGTCCTTACACTAGTACCAAGGCTACGGGTAACAATGCTTTGAAGCATAGCATTCCTCCATTCCTTCGCTTACACCAAGTGATCAATGTGGACCATCGTCGACCATGCTTCCCACCATTTCTGAACACATCAGAGATTGCAAAACAGCTCACCAGGGACCAAGTTCAGCAGATGGAGGAACTCAACACAATGGGGACCATTGCTTCCTAAGGGGGGACGAATGATCTAGGTGGATGTTGGTGGCCACCCACCTATCCCATTTGGACCCCCACAACTCTCTTTCAGCTTTTTTTCAATTTCCTAAATTGTAGCACAGTTTACTATTTTTCGCAGTTTTTCAGGTCCTGAACTTCCAGATCCGTTTTGAGGCCCTAAACGACGTTTTCTGGGAAATCTAGGGCAACATGGGTCCATGGACCGATGTTGCCTCCCAAAGTGGTAGTGCTCGGATAGATCTTTCTAAGGAGCTATTGTACGCGTCAAACGGAGATCATATGCCAAAGTTACGACCCCGGGAAATTGATGTACCAATTTACCCAAACGGGGCCCACAATTTGGCGTTTCATCTTCTAGGGTTAGGTTTTGGAATGTTAAGGGTTTTCCATTGTTTCTCAACAATAAATAAGCCTTTGAGCCTCATTGTAACACAGTTTAGAACAGTTCAGAGGCATGTAGCCACCACATCTCTTCTCAGAGATAAGCTACCATCGCCCTAGCTGGTTTATTTCCATTTCTGTTTGTAAGCATGTTTCAGTATTTTCCATTAATGAAATGAAGTATTATTTCCGCTGCATCTCTGTATTCATGGTTATCTCTGTAATCTATTGCGTTCCTGTTTAAATCTGGATCATGGAAGTTCTTTGAAACCAATGGAAAAATTAAGAGATAAAAAATGAAAATTGTAAATCATCCTAATAAATGCAAAGACAATGACCTACTCATCAAGAAACCCTAGATCATGCAGTAAAGCAAGAAATCTGTTTTTGGGATGTGTGAATGGAACCCTCAAGTCATGATCCCATAAGGGAGATAAGGTGAAATCCACTATCACAAGTTTTTATTCAGTGTCTTCTGTCACTATGATATCACTAATCTAACTATCCATGAATGGAAGCAAACTAATTAATCATCCAAATACTTGCAAATTAACAAAACCAAAATCACTTCAGCAGCTAACTATGAATGTAATCTAAGCATACATGTACAAAAAGAGGAACCTCTGCTGCTATGGTTAGGCCCTAACCCAAGAGATTCAGCCCATTGAGTCAACTCAATGTTGGATCAAGGGAATGCTTCTCATTTTCATTAAAATATAAAAAATACACAAGAGTCATCAATCACAATGTCTTAGCTCAAAAATGCCTCTTGGCTACAACAAAAAAAGTCGAACCCTAATGAGGCTCTAGGCCTTCTTATTTACACAGTTGGAGCTACCAAAAACTTCCTTAAATTTAGGGAGGCTTGGCTTCCAACTCGAGATCAACTAGTCTTCAACTATCACTGGCTTGGCTACCAATGACCTTAATGGCTCGGCTGCTTGTAACTCTGAGATGATGAGATCTAGTGGAGGAATCTTCGAGTGAGTGAGGAGTTAAGGAGGGAGATCCAATCTCCTAAAATCCCTCTTACTTGTCTACTTCGATTTCTTGCACTTCAATTAGCCAAAATTTGCTCCAAAACATGCAATCAATGCACATTAGACCACAAGACATGACAGCTCATATTTGCCCTTCTCATTAAGAAAAATATAACAAAACATGTAAAGAAATGTGAGAAAAGTTGATTTTAATTAGCTGGAGAGAGGCATTAAGGTCCATATGATTTACCCATTGATGAGCTCCATTAACGCTTTTTAAAAAGTACCTGTCAGTGACGACCCCTCCAACCTTAGAAATATTTTATGGTCTCTTTGCATGGTTCCCTTATACTGCACATAAGTGTGTAATCCACTACTACTATATATGGTCTCACAGCGTGTTATGCGATCCGTACAATATCATAGTTTCAAAAAATTTGCTACTTGCTTAACCGACCACTTGTTAATTGATTGGATGCACACAATGACTCATCCCAATCAACGAAGTTACCATGATGGTTCCTTTACCCTTCAAATTCCACGATAAATATCCTTGGTCGTAGTTTTTGCTCAATGATCCCCCAACTCTGTGATATATAATGGCCACAACCTTTCAAGAACATGTCCTCCACTTGTGATAGATTGGCCTCTCGATGCTCTTGTGATCTTGTTGTTATAGTTGGGTTCAGTGTGAATATAACCTTGACTTATATTTGGTCCACAATAGCCATCTGGATTTCGATGCCTCAATATTTCTTGGTAACCCTGTTATTTTGTCTACATGAGGAGGGAGCATTCTTCTACCCACCAATCTGGAACTCAATGATTACCTCATGCATCGTAATGCACTTAATAATTGATCTTCCTTGCAAATTTATGGCGTTTTTGACTTTATCTCCGCAACAGATAGATCACCTATCACCCCGTCGGCAAGTTCTAGGTACCTAGTGCTATGATTTCCGCCAAAACCTATAAGGGTAAACAATTAAGTGTGGGTCCCTGAAGAAGCCTTCTAGACTTCTGCTCCTCATTTGAATATATATATGTGATCCCTCATATAATCGCTTTTGCATGGTTGTTGCCCTCCACTACTTAAAAAACCTTGCCCACGTTGATTGTGAAGAAAGTCAGTGCTAGTGACCACTACACGTCCTTGTGTGGCACGATGACTGGTAAACTATTGCGGTATGGTATGTGTACCCCACCAACAGATCTTCGTGATATTGATTAGCTCTATGGCCCGTGTAGGTCTGTATATCTTAATGTTCTAATTGAAATACTATCAAATGAAACACATAACACAAGGGATTTGAAAAAGATACAACCCTTGTTTATATCATTAACTATAAATGATACATGCTAGAATGATTAACTATGAAATCCCTTGCCAAATGGCATGCATGAATTCTCAACAAGACTACACTAAAACACTAAAGCACAATCGTGGACCCTGAATGGATCCACTAAACAAAGTCACTGTGAGGTTTCCATCCTGGGGATCAAACTAGAACTAGCGCTGCCAAGTTCTCAACAAAACATAACAAGATAGGAAAACTCAATATGATCCCAATTCTTAGCTCCTCTCCCTTTTTGTAGGCTTGATGGACTTTCTAGATGCCCTTATTTTATTATTTTTCCAAAGAAACAAAGGAAAATAGTAGGGGAAATTACCATGGTAAATACCATAGGTAATTTTTTTCCATTTTGACCATATCAATAAAATGCAATATTACATATTATTAAGCCATAATGATATCATAAGAATAATAAACAATATCAAACATAGTGCAACTATGATGCGTCACTTATTAAAAATACATTAATACATGTTACCCTATATGAAATTTATCAATATGTTTTTTAATGTAAAAGCAAATTATAAACAATTTAATATATTTGATGGTATATAAAAAAATTATAAAATTTTAATTATTATTAAAAAGATCAAAATATTTTTCATTAATAATAAAAAATATAAAATAAATTTTGTAGTCATTAACCAAAAAAATTCAAAAATTTTAGTAAAGTAAAATTCTGGTTGGAGGTGAAGCCTATTAAGGACATACAATTTTTTTTTAATTCTAGATATTGATTTAGTTCATTTATATGATTATGTAGGACACAATATTTTATTATGTACTTTTTCATTATACTTATATTCTTCAAAGTGGGTTGTGATTATTGAATTTTTATTATTTTTAAAGTTTTTAAATAATTACAATTTATGTGTAAGAATATTGTTTTTTTTTCAATCTTTATGAAAAAATAATCATATTAAAAAATAAAAAGATTTAATTTTCCGCTCTCAATAAGAGGAGGGAGATCATATTCAAGGATCCATATAGCCATGACAATTGTGGAAATGGTCAATGAGAGACAAATGAGTAGATTTTGTATCTACTTCACTAGATACCAATATTCCATGTTTTGGGGTAAGGTTCCATTATGTATTTGGGACATAATGTGCCATTTTATAAAAAATGTATAATTGAATTAATTTTGATATATGTAAATACACACAGATATCATGAAACATGTTCTATGTGATGTATTTGTTTGTTTAATTTACATTAATACATATGATAATGGTCATCATAATAAAGGAATTAACAAAATATAACATTAAAGAGTAACCAAATGTTATAAAAAACATCGTGGCGTACATAATAAGTAATGTCCATAATGATGCCAAATTTGTATGTTTGTGTAGCTTATAGAAAATGTAGTTTGTATTCAAGGATTTTATAGTATCTTGATATAATTGACCTTTTTCAACAAAGACTTATAAGTATAGGGTATTTTTTTCTCTTATTTAATTAGATCTACAATAAACATGACTCTCACGATGGAACATGATTGTCATCTGAGTAAGAAATGAATTTAAATTGTAATGTTTACTTTTCATATAAATTTATAATACAAATTATGTCTGTCTTAGCTTTCTAAAAAATGATTAATTTTAACATTATGTATAAATATTTTACAAAAATGATTAATTTTGACATTATGTATAAATATTTACGTTGTTATTTAAAACACTCTAAACTTTATGTATTACTAGGCATTTATAATTTTTACTCTTTTATTTTCATAATACACATAAAGCTTGTACTAATATTACATTTAAAATTATAAAAAATAATTATTATTATTTATAAAAATACAATTTATTTATCTGGTGATTTCATAATTTGTAATATCTATATTATTTATAGCCATTTTTAATTAAAAATATATATAAATTTATACTTTCCTAAATTAGTATAACTATATTTAAACCTTTTCATCCTAAAAAGAGAAACAATGAATAGAAGGATATAGCTCAATTTAAAATAAAGAGGCATCCTTCACATTTGATAATTCTGTGAGGCCTTCACGAGATTTACTAATCATTTTAGGGCGTTATCGTCATTATTCTGTTTTTTCATTAAAATCTAATGATAATTTTCGGATGGGTACAATTACCCTAACATTTTTGTTAATTTATGTTTTTTGTTAATTTATGTTAGTTATATATTATTAGAGAATATGATTTTTTAATTATAATAATTTTTATATATATATATATATATATATAGTTTAAGTAATAAGAATTTTAGTTAATATTTTTTAATTTTTTAAAATAATAAATTTAAATTATGTAATTTATAAAATCCAAATGTCATATAAATAATATAAAACATCAAATCAAGTTAAAACCCCAAAAAAACATTTAAACCATATAAATTTTTTAAAACATCAAATCAATTTAAAACCTCAAAAACACATTTAAACCATATAAATTTTATAAAACATCAAATCAATTTAAAACCTCGAAAAAACATTTAAACCAAACTAAAATTATAGCATAAAATTATTACTAAAATAAACCAAACCTCTATTAATTATATTTCTGCGGAATTAACTATAGTAATTATGAATGACCTTCATATTTAAATAATCACGAATTAACCCTTGCAGCACTAACAGCTCTCTATTCATAACTTAGCACATGTGCGTGCTTGTATGAAATAGGAAATAATATATATAAAGTCCGAAATCTTTGATGTTTTGTATATTAGGACTTACATCATTTTTACCATATCTCAATATATAAAATATTCACATCTACTAATACATATTGATAAATAACCACAAATATTAGAACAGGTATATGAACGCTTGAATCCCTTCGACTGGCATTCACTCTCCACGTTGACAGAAAGCGATTAATAAACATCGCCAGAATGTGACAAACTATACGACATTTATTGTTGGAAACCTTCATTGAATTTCAATTTTTTGAATAATGAGATTCCACATTGTCTCTCCATGTTACGTAATTAAGGTTTATTAACTTTTTAAGTTTATATATTTAATTTTGGGTTTATTAATTTTTATGGTTTATAATATTAATTTTTAGGTTTTAGTTTTTTTGAATTTTTAATATTAATTTTTTAAATTTATAATATTAATCTATTGGGTTTATTATTTTTTTGGTTTAAAATATTAATTATTTATTTGATTGGTCCATGGGGCTTTGGATTGATGGTGAATGGGTGTACTTTTAAGTCACTCTTTGCGATAGGTCACTTGTTCAAATCCCCGTGGGTGTTTAGATAGTATTATATAGAAAAAAATATATTTATTTGATTGGTTATTCATTTCATTTTATAATATTATTATTATTTTGTTTTCTTTACCTGTTGGGTTTATAATATTAATCCATTGCATTTATAATATTAATAATTCAATCACTTTTTTATTTCGTTTGGGTTGTAATGTTAATGGCTTGGGTTTATTAATGTCTTAGCTTTCTAATATTATTTTGTTGGGTTATTCATTGCTTGAGCTTATAATATTCAGCCCCTCGGTTCACTAATCCATTAGGTTTATAATAACAATCAACTGTGCTAATAATATTGAACCATTTTTTAACATATAATCAATTAACTTCATAATTCTTTGGGTTTATAATATCAATTGGTTGGTGTATAATGATATTGGGTTTAATGCTAGGGTTTATAATATTATCCTTATAATGTTAGGGTTTATAAAATTTGGCATCATTATTTTGGCGTTTGAATAGTGAAAATTATATCCAACATAAGATTGTGACAAACATTGTCAAAATTTGACAAGTGATATGACAATTATTGTTGGAAACCTACAATGCATTCCAATTTATTGAATAACACATTGTGACACTAATAATAATAATAATAATAACAATAAATAATACCATTTTTTTTAAAGTCACATTGTGACACTATAATGTATTTCTTAACGTATTGATATATTCAAATTCAAGCTTTTGTGATCCATATTTTGATTTGAAAACAATTTTGGAAGAAATCACATTGGTAGATTTAGGCCGATGCATTTCGAACCAACCAGTGTGGTTCATCATCAGGACAAGATGAAAAATCATATTATAGCGGTAAGTTAAATATGGAGTCAAGACCTTCTGACAACTATGGGAAAAGATAGCTAGAAAATGACTACTTTTTACTGAATGGGAAAAATAGACGAAATACTAATTTATATAATATTATTTATTTATTATTATTATTATTAATATTTATTTATATATTTACTTATTTTATTTTATTTTTATAACTGAATCAATAATAACTACATTATATAATACTATCTAACTAACATGACCCTTAAAATAATAAGATAAAGGATTATATCTCAAGGGAATAAATAATCAAATAAAACAACAATTAAGTCAAAGAAAAAATATAAATTAGAAGGAAATAATATTATTAATTAGTTGGTTAAACATTAAATTTAAATGAAATATGAACGAAATAATTCGTTATAAAAGGGAAAAGATAAATAAATTGGTTATACAATAAATTTAAATGTAATATGTATAATCAAATTTTATTTTAATTTTACTTGTTTATTATTATATTATTTTTTAGTTACTAGTTATTCAAGAAAAAAACAGAAGGATAAATGAACAAACCTCAGTGGGGAAAACTAAGAAAAATAAAAACCAAAGGGAGGATAAGGAGAAAAGAAAGGAAGGAAGCTAAGAGGAAAGGGATGGAATCTAGCAGCTACTGATTTTCCAACTATCATCCCTATTAAGATTACTAGGTCGCCTTTCAATTTCTATGGCTTCCCTAAATTTACGGTGATGAAAGTGAGAAATCTTCGCAATGACCTTCACCTCCTCAATGCATATATGATGATTGGTCTTCTCAGCATGTTCTGCTAAGGCTGAAGAGCGGGTCCTTCCATGCTTGATATCAACAGAGCATTCCTTAATCCTTTGATTAATGGATCGGCTTGTTTCACCAATGTACGATGTTCCACAAGAGCATGGGATGACATAAACACCTTTCATATCCTTAGGGTCCATAGGGTCTTTAGCTGATTTTAAGGAACTTCTTATGGTGTTTAGGGGTCAAAAGGTTGAGGGAACATTGTGTTTCCTAAGGATTCTTGCAATCCTGTCAGTCATCACTTGGGTGAAGGGGAGGTGAACTCCAGAACTGTGATCATTATGGTCTTTCTTAGCCATAGGAATTTTGCAAGCTTTGAGGAAGGCTTTAAGGCCTTATTTCTTACTGTAACAATTATTGACAACAACCTCCAAGAGATGGGATTTCTGTTTAGAAAAATGGTCGACATCAGAAACCCTCATAGCACGAGTAGCTAGAGTGCAAAGAACCCCCAACTTTTGAGTAGGGAAATGATGGGACCTAGCATGAAGATACTGCTCAATATGGGTTTTCTTCTGAAATACCTAATGGGAAAATGAGCCATCCTCTTTCTTAGAAATGAGGACATCTAGGAAAGGAAGGCAACCATTAACTTCTTTCTCCATGGTAAACTTAATGGAGTTAGATTGATTATTAAGATGTTGAAAGAAGAGATCTAACTTATCTGGACCATGTTGCCAAATAAAGCATGTATCGTCTACAAATCTTTTCCAAAGCTTAGGTTTAAGAATCACTGAGGCTAAATCTTTGGATTGAAAATCTTCCATAAAAAGGTTAGCAACAATAGGGGACAGGGGTGAGCCCATGGCCACACCACATGTTTGTTCATAGAACTCACCTTCGAAACAAAAGAAAGTGGTAGGCAGATCTCGCCTAATCTAGCGGTCTCAGGATCAATAAGGTGAAAGATGACATCCAAGGCTTCTTTGATGGGGATATTAGTATACAAGGAAACAATGTCGAAGCTTACCAGAATGTCTCCAGGATCAAAATTCACATCCCTTAACTCATTGACAAATGACGAGGAGTCTTTAACAAACGACTCTATGAGGCCAACAAGTGGCCTAAGCATTGAGGCTAAATATTTAGCTAAAAGGTAGGTTGGCCCACCTATGGTGTTGACGATGAGTCTAAGGGGGAGTCCATAGATCCTGGGAGTGATGGGGCTAATCTCAATAAGCTTATGGCTAAAGGAGCTAACCAAGATACTGAATTTTATAGCTAGAGCCACTGATTTAGAGATCCTTTTTAAGGGATTCTATGGAGTTTTTTGTAGCTACCACTGTTCTCCAAGTGATCCAACATCTTCTTCCGATAACATATCAACCATCGTTACAGAACACAACCGAGCAGGCTTGCTCTGCTTTCATTACCACAAATGGTAATCCATGGATGAAAACACTTCACGAGATATATAACAGTATGCAATGGCTTATAGTATAGCTCCCACGCACCAGTTAGCGCATTGCAATCTTGTTAATGCATCAACATTTAATGACAAACCATCAATGGACACCTAAGTGGGATTCTACATGTCACTTAAGGTTTTTCTCAACAAGTATGAAGGCATAGTTCATTATCTTTGGGTGGCCTTAGTGGTTCCTTTCCTTACCTCTTTCAACAACTCTCCCCTCACGATTAACGAGCTACAACGTCTGTTTCATGCTCCATGTTGGGCTTATTGGCTTTTTTCCATGGCCTATTTCTATGGCCAACTTTGCATCAACGAAGGAAAGGCAACCACAACCATCATGTTTCCTCTTCCCATATCCATGAAGGTGCTAATCTGCATGGCACTCTAATTCTTTTCATCTTCTCATACAAGTTTTCATTATAACAGTCTGATTGCATTGGCAATGCAATGATGCCCTAGGTGAGCCCCCTTAGAAACCAGACTATCTCTACAAGCTTAGGTATGCCTGGTTTTATGGAGTTTACAATTAAAACAATAATTTTTGGATTGGTTTCAGTCATTGCTCTACAAATGGCTCTACCAGTGCTTCAACTCAGTGCTAAGGAAGCTCAGATAGAAATTTAGGGTGCAGTTTAGTCCTGATCACTCTAACTAGCTCTAGAGTATTTACTCTCCATTTCTCACTCCCCTTGTTAGCAACCATGCCTAGGCAACGTGTCAAGGTTCAAAGAGGAGGTGCCTACTATTAGGATCAAGGCATCTCTAGAACTTAGACTTAAGCTGAGAGCTTGACAACATGTTACTGGGAGTTGACGCCTCAACCAATCCAAGAAGAGATCACTCAAGTCGAGTAAGAAGCCTCCAATGAGATGTGTAATCTCATACACAATGAGGTGCTTGTTGAAGTGGCAGATTAGGTTCCCGATGTTGGTCATACAAGGTGTAGGCATAATTAGTACATATATACAATGGATATCTATTGACATATTAAATTCCTCCTGGGAAGAGCCCTAGTAGATTACAATGAACTTAAGAACGATGTTATTATGTCTCTAAATCAGATGCAATGTTTCATGATAACAATGGACTACAGGCTCGCAAGAACTTGTGAATGGAAATTGGGACCTTCTCTTGATCCTGATTGTTCCCTCGCAGTGACAAGGAGTCCATACATGTTGAGGCCATGGACTCTAAAAAATAGATATATATTTGCAATTACCTTTTTACTTTTTGTTTTCCTTTATGTTCTCTTGTTTTAGCATTATGCTAGAAAACGATACTCTAACCAATTAGACTATTCAATTATTTTGTATGTTGCACTTAAAAACTTTCTTCTTCCTTCCATAATTTTGAAAAATTTAAATTTTATATATAATTTGAGTTCCTTAATAATAAACTAACACGCCCACGGGGCTTTGGATTGACGGTGAATGGGTGCGCTGTTAAGGCACTCCTTGCGATAGGTCACTGGTTCAATTCCCCGTGGGTACTTAGTTTAGTCTTAACCTAGAAAAAAAAAAATAATAAACTAACACAAAGTTATCATACTAAAGATATAAATATTTATTAATAAAGCATACAAATATCTTTATTAATAAACCATACAAATCTTTACTTCAAAAGAAATTAAATGAATATAATAAAATAGAACCATTAAATATTTGTATATTAATTTTTTTCATCCTTTACTATTTAATAAATTCAAAGTTAAAGTAAGTGTAAACTAATAAATGCCTGGAGTATGCCGTAAAACTGCTTCTGCTTGGCTAAGAGCTCGTCTTCCTCGGACGTAAGGAAACAGGTTAACGGCCCAAGACCCAGAGGCATCTGGCAGGAGTGAAAGCCTGCTCCCTTACGGACCACCAGCGGGTTATTACAGGTGGCGTGGTTTTCCTTGATAATGGTGATGAGTCAAATCGACATTCGCGGATAGCAGCCAGAGATGGTTGTCCTCACTGTTGGTTTGACACCTGAGTTTGATAGGTTTTGCCACCTTTGGAAAAAAAAAGAAAGTGTAAACTAATAAATGCAAAATTAAAATATATCCTTCCAAATTAATTATTTAGTAGAATTTATATTACTCGCCATGTCAAGATCACGAATGATTTTCACAATAACATTTATAAATTTCTTGATGATGACGTTTCATCTACATCTGTTGACTCCCCTTCTTTACAGCGGAATCGGTTCCAATGTTTGAATCCACTTCCCCACAATTCAAAATTGGAAGTTTGCTTCTTTGTGGATTCAATTTTTGGTGACTATGGTGATGTGTGTTGTATTTTTAACGTGATATCGATAAAGATAAAAGAATATGTTAGTATAGTTTTTAGTTTGAAAATAAAATATTTTTTTAATAATAGTTAAAAATATTATTTTTTATTTATAAAAAATGAAAAATTTGAAAGAAATTTTTTGATTTGAAAATAATTTTAGAAGAAATTATATTGGTGGATTTAGACCTATGTATTTTAACCAGTGTGAACGCGTTTTGAAGAAATTACATTGGTAGATTTAGACCGATGCATTTCAACTAGTGTGGACGCATTTTGAACCAACCGGTATGACGAACCATACTAGTTGGTTAGAAACGCATGGGCTCGAACCAACGAGTGTGGTTCATCATCTGAACCATCGCACTGGTTAGTTCAAAAAACATTGGCTTAAATCTACCAATGTAATTTCTTCTAAAATTGTTTTCAAATTAAATTAAAAAAAAAAAAAAATTATGGAAGAATTGAATAAAAATAACCAATTTTATGAATTTATATAAAAATAATAATGACATTTGAAAAATAAAAATACAAAAAAATAATTCAAATAAAATTTTAAAGAAAAAGAAATTAAAATAGAACATTTAAACCAGCGATAAAAATCAAAAACATAAATAATTAAAAATAAAAAATACAATTAAATTATAAAAAAAAACTATTAAAAATAAAAAAATAAAAAATAAAACATTAAAAAAAAATAAAACATTAAAAAGAATAAATTTAAAAAATAAAAATCAATAGAATAAAAAAAAATACATTTATGAAACAAACATTTAACAAAATAATAATAAAAAAACATATATAATAATAATACTAAAATAAAAAATAAATAAAAAAACAAACATTATAAAAAAAAATTATAAAAACAATTCTACCAAAAAAATTGTCGTCCCTCAAGCCCCCCGGAAGCGACCCTCAGGATCATGGGTAAGGGCCCGGGGTGCCACAATTTTTTAATTATTATTTTTTCTTTTTAAATTTAATGGGTTTTATGTTTTATGTTTTATCTGTTTTTTATGTTTTTAATTTTAATATTATTTTTTTTTACTTTGTTAAAAAAAATTATAATTATAATTTAATTTAATTTTTTATTATTATTTTGAATTTTTTTATTATGTTTTTTTTAAATAATTTTTAATGTATTATTTATTTATTTATTTTAATATTTTTATTTTGTTTGTATTTTTTTCAATTTTTCAATAAAGTATTATTTATTTGATTTTTGTTTTTTGTTTTTTTTTCTTCTTTAATTATGTTTTTTCTCAAATATTTATTTTCATTATTTATTATTTTATATTTTAATTTTAAATATATATATTTTAAATCTTTTAGAAGTTAATTTTTTTTATTTTACACTTTTACGTTTGATTTATTTTTTGTTATTTTATATATTTGATTTGTTTTTGTTTTTTTTACTAAAATATAATTTTGTTTGCTTATTATTATTATTTTTTATTCTTGAGCTTTTCTTTTATTTTTTTCTCATTGTTAAATTTTTTTTTTTATAAATTTTTGTTTTCATTTTTCTTTTGAAATTTTAAGGTTTTTCAAAGCAAGGATATTTTTTTTAAGCCATTATTCAAAAATGTTGAAAATTTATGGTGGAAAAAAATAAATAAATAAAAATTTAGCATGAGCACTTTTTGTTTTGAAGTAAAAAAATTATTTTTCACTACCATTTTTAAAAATGTTGAAAATTTACCAAAGAATTTAAAAAATTAATAAAAAAAAATAAAAAATAAAACATTATATAAGCATCAACACTTTTAGTTTTCTAGTTTTTTTGGGTTTATTTGCAAGAGTTCTAGTTTTGAGTTTACAGTTGGCTTTTAATAGTTTACATTGTTAATAAGTGAAATGGGAAAATAAAATAAAATACACTGGTGCACATGCTAAAAGGAGAGGTGGAGAGCGAACAACCAAGGTTTCAATTTGCTGCTGAAGATTTCGTCCATGGAAGGATGCAGAGGAGGGAGCTCTACTCCCTCCTACAAGGAGGCCATGGCCAATAAGGGCAAGAAGCCCCCAGAAAAAGTTAGAGGATTTGTAGAAGAAGGAAGAAGTAACATGGAAGAGGAAGCATATGGCGCCAAAATGGAGAACAGTAGCACGAAAGACAAGGAGGAAGATGACAAAAAACAAGGAACAGGAAGATGATAAAAAAGAAGGAACAAAAGAGAAAAAACAAAAGGGACCTTGTAAACCCAAAGCTAAAATAACACCTACAGTAGTTTTAAACGATCTTGCGCTGCAAGTGCACAGGGATCACATGCAAACCTATGCAATCATCTGCAAATTCATGGGATTATTGCATACAAAAAAAGCTTTACAAACATGGATCAAATACCACTGGAAACCTAAAGGGAGCATTGATCTACATCTTGGGTCAAAGGGTTTCTTCACCATGGTGTTCACAAGTATTGAGGATAAAAATAGAGTGTTTGAAGGAGGGCCTTACTTCTACGCAACAACAGGTCTCTATATGAGGCCATGGAAGATTAACTTTGTCCCGAAACGAGAAACTTTTACTTCGGTCCCAGTCTGGGTAAGACTCTATTCACTACCTCTTGATTATTGGCAACCTGAATCTTAGCTGCAATAGGCAATAAATTAGGCAGGTTTGTCAAACCATCTGAAGCTACTAGAAGGGGAAAATATACTTCCTTTGCAAGCATATGTGTTGAGATGGATCTATCCAGAGCTCTTCCAAATGAGGCAATATTGGAATTTTTGATGAAGAATGGGTACAAACGGTGGACTACGAGCATATCCCGTTCAGATGTCATAGATGTCATGAACATGGGCATCTTCTCAGAGATTGCCCTCTCAGTAAAGAAGAGAATAAAAGCAAAACTAATACAATGAAAGACACAGACAGCTTTCACAAGGTGGTCCATAGAGGAAAAGGCAGCAAAAGAGGGAAAAAGCAACAGAAAAATGAGGGACAACAAGTTAGGCAGAACCAGTTCCAAGTTCTTGAAGAGGATGAAGAAAGAACAACAGAAGATCAAGCACAGGAAGGGAGCACGGGGGAGAAGGAGAAAGAAGGAAACCGTGATCAAACACAGGAAAATGATAAGCAGAAAGGGATTATGATGAGTGATACAGAACCAAAGATGGATTAGGAAATGACCCAGAGTGAAATGGAACTAGAGGAATGTGAGCTACAGGAGATTCTTGAAAGAGAACAGCTAGATCTGGAAGGGTTCTTGATTCATGGAACAACTGGTGGGGTAGAATCGTTACTTCTAGAAGAGATCAACAGAATACAGCAGTTGTATTTATGGAAAACTCAGGAAAAGGGTTCGGAGGGGGAAAAAACATGGACAGGTTGAGTAACGAAGATGTGAAAATGATAAAAACTACTCTGGGACTAGCACCAAGGAACCCAGGAAAGAAGAGAGGCAAAAAAAAGTAGAACAAGCTATTGATGGAATGTGGAAAGCTCATGATAGATTCAGGTAAGATGAAAGATCTTACCAGCTACTCCTTTACAAATCTTTAATTATGAAGTTCATATCTTGGAATATTAGAGGTCTAGGCAGTAAAAGAAAACAGAGAATGCTTAGTAATAGAATGAAACATGCAGCTCCAGATATAATTTTCATCCAGGAAACGAAATTTTCCATTCAAAAGCTAAGACAAATACATAGTAAATGGCTGAGTAGGTTTGAGTTTCTAGAATTTAAAGCAGAGAACACAGCAGGAGGCATTCTCACTCTTTGGAACCCTCAAAGAATTAACATAATTGATGCTGATGCTTCAAGGAATTATTTATCAGTAGTTATTCAGCCTAAAGGGGATAGGGGTACCTATCTAGTCACGAATGTGTATGGCCCTCAAAGGATAGAGGAGAAACTCAGGCTTACATAATCCCTAGCGAATATCAGGGAGAGACATGTAGGAATACCCTAGATCATGGAAGGGGACTTCAGTATGATAAAATCACTTTCTGAAAAAAAGGTGGAACCAAATCACTGTAGCAATTTTGAATAATATAACACTTATTCACAGAGATTATCCTGATTATACACTATTTGCGGAATGCATGCAAAATACATAACCTCCTCTACTATTGATCATCAATTTGCAGTATTCATAAACAATCGCATGCGCACATTGAAGCATAAATCACACATATCAACATAGTATATCACAGGGAAAGCATATAGCTGAAAACCCCCAACTATCTGTATATTATATTGATTGAGAACATGTAACAATACATAGTACAATACTCCTCACAAGTACTTAGTACTATCTCCACCTGCTACACACAAACCAGCTCAAATCTGAATCAATCATAGGTTCAAATCTCCTCTGCTGCTTGCCTACCTCCACTATGCAATCCTGCATGATAATGGATGAGAATGGCTGATCCAAACTCGTATTTCCCTTGGCTGAACCACGCAATCCTCATTGGCAATACTTAATCCATTGATTGTGCAAATCTCATGCACAACTATAGTCACAACTGACCGCTGTCTTGCCCTTTCACTCACCTCTAACACTTTTCTCCACTGAACTGTCCATGCACTGAGTTAACTGATGTATTCTTTAGTTGATTTATGAGTTAATAATTAGTGAATTAATTTAATAATTAATTCACATTACTCATCACTAGTGTATTCTGCAGTTAGACTAAATACAACTAGTTCAACCAAGTCAAACAAAACACAACTCCATCAACTCCTCAATCAACAACACCAAACTCAACCACTTGAGTTCTAACTGAAGTCCTTCATGCAATAGCTCAACTGACCCATAAGAAAAGCGTATTTCCTTCTGGCAGCTGCATGTGCCACATCCGTAGCACGAACTGAAGTGCTCCAAGAGGATAAGATAATGTTTATAGTCCAAATATTATTAAGAGCTAATAATATTTGATTTTTCTATTTTTAGCCTGGTAGTCTAAAAATAGACTCCGCCCATATGTCTAAAAATAGAAGTCCATCTACTTTTACCAACATGAGCAACCATCCACAAATAGCATGCTGCAACTCATAGACCATGATCCATATGTCTAAAAATAGACATAGTCTAAAAATAGACTTTGTGCCAAAAATAGCCTGCGGGCTCACTTAGTGAAGGCGACTTCTTTTCACTAAGCTCCATCATCTTGTTGCATTTTCAACACTCCCTCTCAATAAGATATGGATTATCTGCAACCCCTATCTTGCCTCTGGAATGTTCTGCATGCAACACATTTGCCCGGTCCACTTGCTCCAACAACACTTGGAACAAAAACACTCCCAACTGACCACTCTGTTGGGCTAGGAACATACTCTGATGCTGAAGCTCTACCTGCTGCTGACAAGTGCTCCCTCTCTGACATCTGTGCTACTGCAACATCTCCATGCATCTCGCACCATTGCACACCTCTCTGTGCCACCTAGCACTATGCAAAACACTTGTGCCTCTTGCATTGCTGCAGCCTGCTAGCTATGCGCTGTCCTGGGATTCCCTACACTGTCGCTCTCTCTGCTGCTCCATCTGCATCTGTCTCTACCCAATCAGTCAGTTCCTTCTACTCCACATCGGGGCTCCCGTAGTAAGGTCTCATCCAAGAGGTTGGGTACCTCAAGGATCCTACCCCTCCTCCTTGGGACAATCACTCTATATCGCCCCACCTCCTACCTGGAGGTATGGCTGCATGTGATCCCTCAGCCCACCTGGCTCGAAGTTTCCCCCTACTAGAGGTCTCTGCATGAGTATATGTCTCTACTCGATCTCCTCTCAGCTTCCCTTATTGTGGTTGCTCCATAACCTCCTGAAGTTGTTGCACCAATCATGGCTCCTCCATAATCGTCTGAGACTTCTTCTGGCTCTGCATGTTGAGAGGTAATATACGCTCCCTCTCAACCACCAAGTCTCCATCAGTGGCCTCGCTGCTCAAGGATTTGCATGCATCTTGAACCTCAAGAGCATACAGGCTCTTGACCCGTGAACCAATCTGCTTCATCTGTCTAGTGATGATGTGTCCAAGGAAAACCTTTCCCTTACTGAAGACTACATCATAGCCTCTGTCTTCCAGCATCACGATCGACACCAAGTTTCTCTTCAGTCCTGGTACATACTTGACATCGGTCAAGGTAAGGCGAGCTCCATGCTCCCTCTGAAAAATAATTGTGCCTACACCTGAGACACTATACTTCTCATCATTACCCATCGCTATGAGTATCTGGAGATCTTTCTCCTCCAAATTACTGAACAAACTCTTGTCACCGGTCATGTGTAAAGAAGCTCCACTGTCAAGAAACCAACAACTTCCCACCATGGATGAAACCATGCATGCGAAGAGTGTGAAATCCAACTCAAATTTTGAAGCAAGTGCCTCACCTTCAGATCCTTCCACAGATCCCTTCTTGGATTTCCTCCGTGGACAATTTGTAGCATAATGGCCCACCTCATGACAACAAAAGCATCACACTTTCAATTTGTCAACCTTCTTCCCATCATTGGAAGAACTGGATTCGGAAAGAGAACCCTTTTCCTTCCCCTTCTTTGCTTTGGCAGCCAAAGCACAATTTTCTTCATCAGATGCCTTTGATGAAGATCTGTCCCTGGTATTCCGCCTAATCTCCTCTTGCACAAGATCCGACCAAAGTCTCTCCCATCCTGGCAATTTCTCTCGACCATTGACAGAGTCCTGATAGGAATGCCAACTCTTCGGAAGACCAAGGAGAGCCAAGCTCACCAAGTCCTCATCATCGACAGTCACCCCCACACTTCCTAGCTCATCCCATCATTGGGTGAACTTCGTGAGATACATGAGCATACTGTCTCCATTCTCACACTTAATGTTTCTGATTTTATCCTTGAGCGCCAACTTCCTCTGGTCGCTCTTGCTTTGGAATATATTTGTCAACGCTTTCCACATCAAGTATGGAGAAGCCTTTCCATGCAGGCTGGATACAATGTGATCCTTCACACCCTCCAACAGAATCCTTCGACACTTTGTTGTTTTCTTTTGCCGAGCCACAGCTTCAGCAGGATCAGTAGGTTTTGGGACTTCAACATCTATGAAATCCTTCAACCCATTGTCATCTAACACTGCCTCCATCCTGTCTTTCCATGCAATATAATTCGAGCTGCCCTCAAGGGAATACTCCAATGACAATCCGTTGAAAGACATTTCAACTTTGACACCAAGAAAACAATGCTACAAATTTGAATTCCACCAGCTCAAAACTCAACCGCTTCTAATCTAAAATTCGTGAGAACAAAGTATTTCTTGTACAGAGATTGACTGTATGGGCATTCACCGGATATCTCACCTTCCAAAAGAAGGATGAATCCAGAGGCTACCTGGCCCAATTATAGACTCTGCCTGAAGAAATAAAATGTAAACACTTTCTGAATAATAGATCTGATGATCAACTCTGCTCTGATACCATGTAGAAATTTTGAATAATATAACACTTATTCACAGAGATTATCTTGATTATACACTATTTGCGGAATGCATGCATAATACATAACCTCCTCTACTATTGATCATCAATTTGCAGTATTCAGAAACAATCGCATGCACATATTGAAGCATCAATCACACATATCAACACAGTATATCACAGGGAAAGCATACAGCTGAAAACCCCCAACTATCTGTATATTATATTGATTGAGAACATGTAAAAATACATAGTACAATACTCCTCACAAGTACTTAGTACTATCTCCACCTGCTACACAAAAACTAGCTCAGATATGAATCAATCACAGGTTCAAATCTCCTCCACTGCTTGTGTGCCTCCACTACGCAATCCTGCATGAGAATGGATGAGAATGGCTGATCCAAACTCATATTTCCCTTGGCTGAACCACGCAATCCTCATTGGCAATACTCAGTCCATTGATTGTGCAATCTCATGCACAACTATAGTCACAACTGACAGTTGTCTTGCCCTTTCACTCACCTCTAACACTTGTCTCCATTGAACTGTCCATGCACTAAGTTAAATGATGTATTCTTTAGTCGATTTATGAGTTAATAATTAGTGAATTAATTTAATAATTAATTCAGATCACTCATCACTAGTGTATTCTGCAGTTAGACTAAATACAACTAGTTCAACCAAGTCAAACAAAACACAACTCCATCAACTCCTCAATCAACTCCACCAAACTCAACCACTTGAGTTCTAACTGAAGTCCTTCATGCAATAGCTCAACTGACCCATAAGAAAAGCGTATTTCCTTCTGGAAGCTACATGTGCCACATCCGTAGCTCGAACTGAAGTGCTCCAAGAGGATAAGATAATGTTTATAGTCCAAATATTATTAAGAGCTAATAATATTCGACTTTTCTATTTTTAGCCTGGCAGTCTAAAAATAGACTCCGCCCATATGTCTAAAAATATAAGTCCATCTATTTTTACCAACATGACCAATCATCCACAAATAGCATCCTGCAACTCATAAACCATGATCCATATGTCTAAAAATAGACATAGTCTAAAAATAGACTTTGCGCCAAAAATAGCCTGCGGGCCCACTTAGTGAAGGCGACTTCTTTTCACTAAGCTCCATCATCTTGTTGCATTTTCAACAAGCACTAAGTAAAGACCCTTTCGCTTTTCAAATCTTTACAGATAACATGAAACTAGTGGATGTTGAAACAAACAATGGCATCTTTACTTGGAACAATAAGAGAGGAGGAGAGTCTCATGTAGCATCCAAGTTGGATAGATTCATTATCTCTGAGGACCTTATGCTTATAGATAAGGAAATAATAGCAAGTGTTCTTCCCTTTGGAGGCTCAGATCACTGGCCATTTCAAATGGAGATCGAGGGTATAGGTACTCCCCGGAATAGACCTTTCAGATTTGAGAATATTTGGATTTCACACACAGAATACATCAGCAATATTGGAAAATGGTGGGCAGAAGATCCACAGATTCAGGGAACTAGAATGTTCCTACTACATAAAAGATTAAAGCACATAAAGATGAGGCTCAAATATTGGAACAAGAAGAATTTTGGAAATATTTTCACAGGAAAGAAATTGGTGGAAAATAAAATGCAGGAACTCAACCAAGTTATGATCACGGAAGGTTTTGATAAAGAAAAAAATGATCTAGTGGAGAAACATAATCAAGAATGGGAGAACTTGTGTAAATAAGAGGAAATATTTTGGAGACAAAAATCTAGAGTCTAATGGCTAAAAGAAAGAGAGCATAACACTAGATTTTTTCACAGATCCACCATGGCGAACAGAGCACACAACAGAATCTCTTCGATAAAAAATGAGGATGGACAGCTTCTACAATCCCATGAGGATATAGAGGTGGTGTTAGTTCAACACTTCTGAGAAATAGCTGAGGAAAATAATTCAGAAAGAGATCATTTCATCAGGGACTTAACTAAGCATATACCTAAGCTGGTGTCTAGACAGGAAAATTTCAATCTTAATAGACCAGTGACTGAAGACGAGGTCAGTGAGGTCCTCAAAGATATGAAGAATGGAAAAGCACCAAGCCTGGATGGCTTCAATGTGGATTTCTTTAAAGCTTGCTGGAATATTGTAAAAGAGGATATTTTGAATGTTGTGGAGGACTCCAGGGTGAACAGAACTATCTTGAGGGCGCTCAACACCTCCTTCATCTCCCTGATCCCTAAACAGGAAAATGCACAAACACCAGATAGATATAGACCCATAGCTCTATGAAACGTGGTATACAAGATAATATCCAAGGTAGTTTCCAACAGACTCAAACCTCTACTTCCTACTCTGATTTCGGGGGAACAATCAGGTTATGTTGAAGGCAGACAAATATTGGATAACATCATTCAAGCTCATGAAGTGGTTCACTTGTTAACCAACAAGAGGAAAGCTGGTATGATCCTGCAACTGGACATAGCTAAAGCTTATGACAAAGTGAACTAGACCTATATTAGGAAAGTGCTAATGGCGTTTGGTTTTCATCATAACTGGGTAAGATGGGTCATGGCCTTGGCGACCTCTTCCAGCTTTTCAATTTTGGTTAATGGCTCTCCCTCTCAGATTTTTCTTCCTTCAAGAGGTATGAGGCAGGGAGATCCGTTCTCTCCCTTTCTCTTCCTACTCATGATAGAAGGTCTTGGTCGGTCTATCAAGCATGCCAGAGTTATGGGAAAAATTCAGGGTCTTAAACTAAAGGAGAATGGTCAGGCTTTGACACATCAACAATTTGTAGATGATACCATGTTACAGGAAATCCCCATAGTCAAAGAGGCTCGAGCTTCCAAACAAATACTGAATGACTTTGCCATGGCTTCAGGTATGGAAGTTAATCTCTCCAAATTAAAAATATTTTTCTTTAATACCAACATTGCTATTCAAAGAAATATCTCCAAAATTCTAGGCTTTTAGAGGGATTCCCTGTCTTCAAAGTATTTGGGAGTTCCTCTAACTGCGAAACCCTTGCACAAGAGCATTTGGGAATCGTTGAATGGACGTGCAGATCTTTAAATCTGGCTAGTAGACTCGTGCTGACAAAGGCGGTGCTCCAATCAATTCCAATTTTCATGCTATCAGCACTACCTGCCCCAAAAGGAGTTTTGCAAGAATTCAAAAACATCCAAAGAAACTTTCTCTGGGGCAGGGAGGAGACGAGAAAGAAGTGGGCCTTGATATCTTGGGAAAAGATCTGTAAACCCAAGAAACAAGGGGGCCTAGGCTTGGATGACCAGGATTTCCTAAGAAATGTTTTAGGGGCCAAACTCTGGTGGTGTTGGGTTAAAGATCCAAAGGCACAATGTGAAAGAATATGGAAAGAAAAATATGCTAGCTCTTCGCAATACACTGATCTCATAAGGATGTCTGGTAATATAAAGGGCTCTGCTATCCGGAACAAAGCCTGGGAGAACAAAGGTTTAGTACAAATAAACAGGTTTTGGGAAATCGGAGAAGGAGATCTAGCTTTATTTTGGGATGATAAATGGCAAAAAGAACCAATACTGTTAAAAGAGGATTTTTTTAACCTTAAGCATGAGACAGATACCCAAGGTTTGACAAGAGTGAAAGATTTTTGGGAATATACTCACAACACAGGAAAATGGAGGACATGGAAAAATATAGATTGCAGGAATGATAGAATACTGAAAACAAAAGTAGAGGCTCTTGAGAAAATTTTGGAACAAAGGATGATTTTGGTATCTTGAGGGCAAGTCCAACTCAGATGGGGATACAACAACGAAGGCATCTTCAATATTAAGAAAGCAAAAAATATTCTCCTTGAGCTAGATTCTCAGGCTCCGAACATGATCTGGCAGAACCTATGGAGACATCAAGGTTGGATGAAGATCAAACTCTTCATGTGGCTGGTACATCACAAGAAAATCTTGACTTGGGACAACATTCGAAAGAGGGGTATTCTAGGACCTTCCAAATGCCAGCTCTGTGGAGCCCAAGAGGAAACAATGGAACATCTTCTCAACAGATGTATTTTCACATCCAGGTTATGGGATTCATTTGCCACCATTTTCCAATAGTCCGACAAAGACAAAGAGAGTATTACTAACACCCTAAGCAGATGGAGAAGAAATTTTTCGGATAATGAAGTTCTCAACTTAGCTTGGGCTCTTATGCCAAGCTTTATTATTTGGAATATTTAGAAAGAAAGGAATAAAAGAATCTTCAAAAATGAAAAGAATCCCGCTCTTCGCCTGTTTGATCAGATCTTAAAATAGCTTACGGAGACGGTCATCTCTACAGTTAGGAATCTCCCCAAAAGTCCTCCATCAAAAGCCGATTTGAGAACTCTCAGGCAGTTAGGTATGCACGGGATCATCCCACTAGGCCTCGACAGAAAAGCAAGCATAATGGAATCTGAAAAGGAGTTCTGGCATCCTCCTCCGAAAGGTTTTTTGAAATACAACATAGATGGAGCCTCAAAAAGCAACCCAGGAATTGCTGGCTTTGGCGGGGTTTTTCGGGATGAAGCAAGTAGCATCCTCTTCCTCTTCCATTGTCATTTAGGAAGAGCCACCAAAAACATGGCAGAATTAATGGAAATGGAGCAATGCTTAGATTTTCTAAAGAGGAGAATTGTCAAAATGCGATCATAGAAGCTGACTCTGAGTTAGTAGTTAACTCGATAAAGAGAATTAGTTGTGGAATAGAGCCGGAGAAAGTCTCTCAACACTAGAAGTTAATCCGGTTATTCCAGAGAATTTAGGGTCACCTTCAGGGGCTAAACTCAGTCAGATTCAATCATGTGCGCATAAATGCTAACAAACTGGCAGACATCTTGGCCAACCAAGGTGTAAGCTACAAGGAACGCAGAGTTTCGACAGGGTGGCAAGTAATGCCACAAGGCAACCTAAAAATACTTTGTCATAACTAGGTGGAAGAAGATAGAGAAGTGTTTCAGGATAAAGCTAAAAAGGAAAGGTCACAATGATCAATTCTCGGCTAGATTCTCTAATTTTGGTCAACGGGCTGTAGGTGGAAGGCAGATTATGGTAGGCTTTAGCAACATTGATAATATCAACTTCAAGAATCAACGGTATAGGTTTGGTGGTTGGCTATGTCCCGAAAAGATCAACGCAAATCTAGGTTTCAGACTCAATAGTAACAACAAGGAGGAGTTGGACGGTGTGCTTAGTATTCCAGAGGGAAAGATTAGAACAAATGACGGTTTCAGGTTAAGGAGTAGCGATAAGAAGAAGAAGGACAGGGTTCAGGATTTTACCGTTAGCCAATTTTCCCATGGTTTCACCTTTCGGAAGGAAAAACCGCTTCCTAAGCGGTTTGGAGGTGATCACACCACTCTCAAACAAAAAGTGGTTTTTGTGAAATGGAAGCGATTCCATACAGCTTCCGACACGTGGCGGAGGGATGGTGCGGTAAACGCCCTCATCGCACGGTAAAGTTCGGGCAAATACTCAGTGTGATATGGATCTCATCTGTTGGATTCCGCAGTGTAAATCAACGATCAGAAATGATCGTGCAGGTTGATTGGGATGGGGCATTATCCAGTGCGTGGCTTCTTGGAGCGAAATCCTCCTCCGTTGTCGGATTGAACACTTGGATTGAACGGTTACGATTAAGAGGCAAGTCTGGGGCAGATGGAGGGATAATGAGCGGGATTTAGGTCTTCTTAAGGGTTAAGTGATAACTTTTGTTGGGTTTGGAATCTGGCCTTATGCGGTAAGCACTTCCGTTTGTGGGGTCCACAGTACTGATAGACAGTGGTACACTATGTAACATAATTGTGGTTTAATGAACATGAAGGAACGTCTCTTGCTTAGCAAAAATAAATAAAAAATGGGAAAATAAAACTAATAAAAAAATTATAAATACACAATCATTTACAACGTGGGATTTGAACATCCAACATCAATACTTTTTGTTTTCAAGTTATTTATTTATCTATTTATTTTTTGGCTAAAATTCTCGATTCCCATTTAATAATACAATTTACATGGTTGATAACTAAAATGGAAAAATAAAAGGATTAAAAAAATTGTAAATACACGGCCGTTTACACTACAATTTGAACATCCAATGTTGAAACGAGTAGCAAAACCTTCCATCCATTGTTAATATTTTACGGGGGGCTTCGTAAGTATGGCCCTTGACACTTTGGGAAACCCAACCAAACCGTTGTCGCTGTGAGTTAGAGGAGCTGACAATATCAGACCAAGTGCAACAAAGGAATTCAGCACACCAAAAGTAGATTGCAGTCATCCTTAACTAATCAAGTGAAACAATTTTGAAATGAAAGTAGCTGGTCATGGGTTTATAAACCCTCCCGCATTAAAAGAAAATAACGGCTGGATAGTTGTGAATATCGCAAAAAAAGGCCGTTAAGAAAAGTTTGAAATAAATCATATTAATTCGTGGTGCATGAATTCATTAAAACAAAGATATTTCCAGAATTTTGTTTTTTAATTATCCTATCCAAAAAAAATAAAAGAATATACAAAGATAAAAGAAAAAGTTTGTTTTATTTATTTATGTTAGTTAGTTGATTTATTGAATAGTTAGATGAAATTGTTTTTGGGAAAAGGGAAAATGCGTTTTTCCATATTTGGATTTTAAAAGGTAAAGGCTCAGATTAAGACTGATGAAGTAATGGGATATTGTTTTGCATGGATTTTAATAACATTCAAGTCAAACAACCAACTTATGAGTTCATGACAAAAATCAAAATGACTAGCTCTTTGTGAATAGGAAGGATGATAACATTATTTCTCATTTGACACATTTGTTCCCAAGATTGAAGTATCAACCATGTTCAAAGAATCTTGGGGTATTCTAGAAATGGCATATAGTGAAAAGAGAAATAACACCATTTAACACAACATTGTAGTTGTTAATGAAATATCCATTGTAACATGATTCTGATATTGTAAAACTAACAAGAGATGTTGTGTAAAACCATGCCAAAGGATAAGAAGAAAAACAAGACATGAAGAGTACAATTCTAGTCAACATGTCAAAGAGGTCTATTGTAGAAGAAAAAAATAATGATGTACAAGATCCAAAGCATGAACATGGTGAGGATAGTAAGACCCATTATAGAAATACACATGTTGAGGAGGAAATTGAAATCACCTTTGTAGCAACAACAACAATACTTGAGCATAAATGTGGAAGAAGAGATGAAAGAAAATAAAGATATTTTTTCATATGATAGAAAAGTTCAATTAGTAGGAAAATTTAGAAGAGAAACTAGATGAAGAATACAAAGACAATAAAGATAATTTGAAAAATAAAAGGAAAAAACTAGACCCAATGGATAACAAAAAGTACCGAGAATATAATGTATTGAGAAAAAATAAACTAAAAAACTTGTACATCAACCTCCACTGACATGTAAAAATAAAACCAAATTTTGAAATGATCTCAAGAATTGTAAGCCTAAACCATTAGACAAAAGTAGTGATAAATGGAATATATGGAATGTGTTAATTACTCTACTTACTCATAGTTCGCTAATAGTTACTCTGCCAATTTTTGAAATGATCTCAAGAATTATAAGCCTAAACCATTAGATAAAAGTAGTGATAAATGGAATATATGGAATGTGTTAATTACTCCACTTACTCATAATTAGCTAATAGTTACTTCACCAATTTTTGAAATGATCTCAAAAATTGTAAATCTATTTTTGAAATGATCTTAAGAATCGTAAGCCTAAACCATTAAACAAAAGTAGTAATAAATAGAATATATAGAATGTGCTAATTACTCTCACTTACTCATAGTTAAGTAATAGTTACTCCCACTTACTCCTAGCTAGCTAATGGTTACTAATAACTTAGGTAAAGTCTAAATGGTTAACTAATAATCTCTAATAATCTATATAGAATAATTTAGGATGTATAGCCATGCATGTGCCAGTTGATATTAACATATTTATTATTATCGAGTATATTCAGTCATGTACTTTCAAATTTAGAATAAATTTAAGTTACAAACAGTGACTATTATACTATTGTGAATATGGTTTTCTCCTATGTCCAACGCAAATTATATGGAGATAGCAGATGGTTACGGAAGTTAACGAAACCATTAAAAGAAGCGGGTATAGAGACTTCTGTAGAAAGAGACACAGAGAGGCAACATGGCAACAATTTTTTTGTCAGAACGCTTATACAGCTTCAAAACATATTCATATAAAGACAGATCACAGTATATACACTTGTATAAAAAATGACTAAACGTGTCAAACCTATCCATTAACCTTCAGAAAAAAGAAATTCAAGTTGTGCGAGATGCTACGAACAAAACAATTTCAAAACCCAAACAATAAAGACAAGTATAATCTAATTGTGCTCATAGTTTTTTCCATGTACCTAAACCCACAACAAAATTCCCAAATTTCAGATATGGACAATAAACAAAACAAGTTTTTTCCATGTACCTGAACCCACGCCAAAATTCCCAAATTTCAGATGTGGACAATAAACAAAACAATTGGCAGTATAACACCAAATTCCGTTTAAAGACCTAACTCATAACAATTTTTTTGTGAAAATATAAACTCGAGAAACCCAATACATCTATGTAGCCATTATAATTACGCCGTAAGGCATTCCCTCTAAGAAAGACATCCCTAAAATGTGACGTGTGCGATCCTGAGCCATTGATTCTATGTTAGACGATTAGGGTGTTTTCCGCCGTTGATTTAATATGTTTTTTTCATGGAAAAATGTCTTTTTTTCCCACCGGCTGGAAGACAGAGAGGGAGGATCTGGCTATGGGCTATGAAACGCTAGGCCTCCTGGCGATGAGACTCTGGCAATGACTGAAACGTGTCTTTCTTCCCTGCATTAGGGCCGCGTAGCCTTGTGGTTCTATCCCAAATCTGTTTAAATTTATGCACGGTACAGATCTGTTTTGTACATTTTGAATGAAACAGGTCGGTGCTGCTGCATATCAGGGTGAGGAGTTGAGGAAACAGGTCAGTGCTGCTGCATACATAGAGTGCAGCTCAAAGACTCAACAGGTATACCATCTGAATTTTGCATGTGCTTGTAGGAGATCCACAATTTGTTTCTGTTGGATCTCAGCAAGCTCGGTTTTGGCTTGCAGTTCCTGTTGCAAAATGGTAATTTGCTCTTGCATTGAATCAGACTGCCCAGATTTTTCATTTCTAAGATCCTCCTTTTCCATCGATAACTCAGAGGTTCCATCTCTAAAATTCTTCATCCCCTGCAGCTCACAGGATGCTTCAGTTCTAAGGCTGCTCTTGCCTTCCTCCAATAACAATTCTTCTTGCACATTGTTACATTTTTTCTCAATATGTCTCTCATTCTGTCTGCTCACTACAGGACTCTGTTCCTGCTGTTCTGATGATATACATTTCATTTTATGGGCTTCAAGTGTGGAAGCTCCACCCCATCCATAATTTTCCATTCCAGAGATCAGCCTTTTAGCCCCATCATTATTCTTGAGAGACCTATGCACATCCATTTTGAGAGCCTTGTTCTCCTCTTCTAAACTGACGAACATTTTCTGCAAATCTTCAATTGCCCTCTGAAACTCCTGCCCTTTTCTGATCTCATCCGGTAATTCTGCTTCAATCTTAATTACCATTTTCTGGAAAACATCAGTACTTTCTGAAGATTCCTTTTGCATAAATTTTGAATCAATCTGTGATTCTAAATCAGTGTCTCCCATGGTCAGGAAACTGGCAGTATGCTCCCGTGAATTCATTCTCTGACCCAATTCGCCAATTGTCATGTTTTGAGGGATCTCATAATCTTCTTTCAGATTGGGAGTTCCCATATGAAACTGCTTCATATTCTGCTCCAGAATCCCATAGTCACCTCTGTTTTTCTAAGATCCAGTCCTTGGCCCTTCGTCCCTCTCTTTTAAATTCTGGAGATCAGGTGGCAATTCCAGTAGTTTCTCTATCAGGGCATCCGAATTTGCAGTGTCATAAATATCATCTGAACAACCGTGACAAATATCCATGATGTTTGATTCACGCCCATCATCAAACCCATCTACTCGGTCTTTCTTTTTGGCCTGTTGACTATCCATACCTACAGAAGAAATGACAACTGTACACTTAGGCCTAATACTTTCAGCACATAAAGGTATAGCCCCACATCTAGAAATTAAGTTCATGTTATATTTAAGATCAAACAGAGCCATGGATGAATTTATTTGATCTTATGCAAAATACTTCATAGATAGACCTGCCAATTCTGAATATACAAATAGCAGCAGTGAATGACATAAGACCAGAACGTGTACCTAGACAATTTTCCCGAAGCAAGTTAGAATCCCTAGGACTGATATGATTGTCCCAGGTCCCTGATTGGGAACAGCTGCAAGTAGTCTTCTTCATTGGATGGGTATCAGAGTTAACCAATATGCTGCTTTGGCAAGTATTCTCCATAAAAACGCTGAAAAAACAAACCTTGAAATGCAAAATTGAACTGCTGGAAAGCCAAACAATCGATAGGAACCTGGTAAAGGAGCCAGTATTTAGATGAACAGAAAATATTGAAATAAACAGAAATAAACAAATCAGAAGTCAAATACTGGAAGCAATATTTAGTCAAGCATTTGAAATAGGAATGGACTACATAGATCTCATCAAGTAAGTTTGGCCACATATATTGCTGGCCATTTTCTTCACACAGATAAATAAATTCTGCATTGAAAACTACAGGAAAATTATTACTGATTGGTCATACATCATAGTAATTTTGCGGAGGGCATAATCTACAAGACTGTATAATAAGAAGAAGAAACTCAGTAGAAAGTTTTCAATCAATAACAAATCCATTGGTTGTATTGCTGGACTATTTCTTTATCTTTAACTGCTACTCTAACAGAATCGATAGAATCTTTGGAAGAGAAGTCAGAGGATGTGAGCTCCTAGCAAGACGCAAAACTAATTCATCAATCATATTGAATTATACTTGATTTCTCTATTTTCTTGTCTTGATGAGCCACGAATTTTGATAAGTTAGTGTTCTTGTATCGCTGAAATTCAATAGGGCTTGTCATCTTGCTACTGTAGTGAGAAAATGCCACTTTTATATCCTCAATATGGCGTGTGCTCCTCTGATCTTGAAGCAAGTCTAGAATTTCATAATAGATAGTGCCTATGACCTCCATTGTTTTTATAACCTTCATGTTGAACCAATTCCCAATGCCAATGAAAGTACTCGGTGACTTCTAGGCATACCATTGATGCATCAAATGAGGTCATATCACTGAGGTGGAATCCAATATTGGAGGCCCAGTTCACTTGGAAAGATGGGTTAAATCCAAACCACTGGACCTTACCAGACTACTGAGCTGAGGAAAGTAATATTAAATCTAAAAATCAAACTGAGTTGTCATTCCTTTAGTGCCTGCAGATATCAAACATAAGTAAATAGAAAATCCCACCTTCACTGCTCAGAGCCATCATTTCATTTAATTATTCGTTCATATTAATGTACAGAAATTACCAAAGTAAATTCATAGGACTTCCAAATCCATCCAGAATAACTAACATAAAGCAATTAGCTATATCATGTTTACCTTTTGCCTGCTATTGCCCTCTCAATCAGATAGTATGATAATCTTGAACAGTTAACTTATTACTTCTCACTGAAAGAATTTCATCAGCATGTGATGTTTGTAAAATTGGTGAATTCTCTGATGACATCTCACAGTTCAAGCATTTTACAAAAGCAGATTGAAAACATTCTAACCTCTGCTGCCTGCTCTGCATTTTTGAAAACATTCCAACCTCTGCTGCCTGCTCTGCATTTTATGAGACATATATCTAACTTGTCAGGCTGATTCAGTGGTGAATTTTATTCACAATGCAGATCTTCGTGAAGATAAGCGTTATTTGGCCGACAATCTGGGTACTACACCAATAACAACTGCACAGGTATGTTTGTTTCATTTTGCTTACTCTCGATATTAGATTGTTAGGTTGTTAATAATAAGGGCAATTCCAGTTTAGGTGAAGTTGCTTAGATGTTCCCATGTTTGGGATTTTAGCTTGCACAACTTTTGAATTTAGATGATGGACATGCTTAATAAAACTACATATACACCCTACATGCTCCACGAAAAGATATGAAGGTCTCTGTTTATCTTCAGGGTGAGGAGTTGAGGAAACAGGTCGGTGCTGCTGCATACATAGAGTGCAGCTCAAAGACTCAACAGGTATACCATCTGATATGTGCCATGTTCATATTTGCCTTATGCCATGAAGTGTTGTCATCTAATTTCTGTTTATCTTCTCCAGTTTAATACTCTTAAATAGTGGTTGTAGTCACACTGTAAGGTGAATTAATATAAAGAAAAATTTCTATGTCTGATATTAGGGGTTTCAAAATGACCCGAAATTTCAAAATGAATGCCTACCATCTCAAAAGTTATTACATTTATGGCAACGTAAATATAAAGCTTTATACTGTAAATCCTGATAAACTGAGTTGGTAACAACTTCCTTACAATGTGTAGTAAGACCTGGATTTAGAAGAAAACATGCTCACTAAGGGCATAGTCTACCTAAAAGTTGAACGCTAGGGCTACATTATCATTTGCAATATCTCTTTTCACTTGCTGGACTATTTCTTTATCTTTAACTGCTACTCTAACAGAATCGATAGAATCTTTGGAAGAGAAGTCAGAGGATGTGAGCTCCTAGCAAGACGCAAAACTAATTCATCAATCATATTGAATTATACTTGATTTCTCTATTTTCTTGTCTTGATGAGCCACGAATTTTGATAAGTTAGTGTTCTTGTATCGCTGAAATTCAATAGGGCTTGTCATCTTGCTACTGTAGTGAGAAAATGCCACTTTTATATCCTCAATATGGCGTGTGCTCCTCTGATCTTGAAGCAAGTCTAGAATTTCGTAATAGATAGTGCCTATGACCTCCATTGTTTTTATAACCTTCATGATGATCATTACAACAATTCATCTTTCCACAAAACAGACCCTAAGTTTCAGGTTCCATGTTAATCGCTCTAACATGATAATTCATGACATCATATGCTAATTTATTTTTTTAACTATTTGCTTCATCTTAATTTATATTTATGAGTTGAATTTCAATGGTGATGGCAGGGAGGAATGCAGAGTTGATGCGTAGCTCTGTGGAGTGTCTGAATTAGTCCCAAAGAAACGCTCATCCCCTATTCGAAATCCTTTGAGAAGAAAAATAAGTCAATAAACAACGAGTAATTTATGATGCATAACATGACTACAAAGCTCGGTGCTCCTCTAACTGTTTCATGTTCTTAATTTTCAATTTATCCCTTGAGTTTCTATCACTTAGGTCAAGGCTTGTGTCTTTTTGAGGCCTCTTCCTTGCCAGTGAATTGGAACCCCACATAAGTATATGGTGTAGCGATCTCGATTCTCTACTTCATCCCCTGTAGATATGAAATGGAAGTATGACTGTTCTTAGAACTACTGAAGATCATAACCTTAGTCTTGTTAATGTTTACAATGATAAGTCTATGTTTGGTATTGAAGATCATAACCTTAGTCTTGTTAGGGTTCACTGTCATAATCTATTTTTGGTATTGAAGATTGTAGCCTTAGTCTTGTTAAAGTTCAATGTGTACAAAATGAGTGGCTTATCAGCGTTACAAACTATCAGTCACTCCACAAACTGATATATTATCAAACAGATGTTCACCTTCAGAACAACGTAATTTAACAGCAGTTTACATTTTCCAATTAGAATTTTCTTCACCGTGGTCAGCCCACCCTCCAACAAAGTGTAAAAAAATCCAGCTAAAGATGAAAAATATGAAAACCCTATTTAGAAAACAAAAATTCCTGATGGCGTGGGTTCCACATCATATACAAGTGTGTTCCATTTGGATCAAATGAGGTCATATCACTGAGGTGGAATCTAATATTGGAGGCCCAGTTCACTTGGAAAGATGGGTTAAATCCAAACCACTGGACCTTACCAGACTACTGAACTGAGGAAAGTAATATTAAATCTAAAAATCAAAGTGAGTTGTCATTCCTTTAGTGCCTGCAGATATCAAACATAAGTAAATAGAAAATCCCACCTTCACTGCTCAGATCCATCATTTCATTTAATTATTCGTTCCTCCCCCACACACATAGGAATGAAAGATAAGGTCTGGCTAAATTTACTGCCCATCTGATGAACTCAAAAGTGACGCACCATTTTTCCATAATCTCATTAGCATTCATATCCTATGGTTTGTAGAACTTAATATCATGGGAGGTAAGAGTTTGATAGGAACCCCCACCATTTATACTCAGCATTCCAACACTTATTTTCACAATCTCCTTTTCTATGGTATTATTCAGGCTATCGCAGGCCCTCAAAACTAGTATTATTCTATAAACATAAAACTGTTTGAGATCCCTTAACCTCCTGTTAACAATCTGGATTAACTTGGGTTTCACATCTCTTCCTAATTATGATTGAGGAGTCTCTAATTACAATTAATTTCTGATTCCCCTTTATTAGATATTTTCTAGACCTTGATAATATATTAAAATGTCATCACTTTTGCTTGGTTGTTGGTGGATTCTCCTAACTCCCAAGAAAACCTTGCTTGGAAATTTTATTCGAGGACAGATACTAACAAAGAGTTGTGATATTCAGGTATTAGAAGTTGGAAAAAAGACCAGTGGTTCAGTTTTGGGTGATCTAAAAAATTTTCTTCTCTAAAGGAAACCAATCCTATGAAACAAAGAGAGTGCAAGAGACCAAATGGTATGATGATCATTGCAACAATTCATCTTTCCACAAAACAGACCCTAAGTTTCAGGTTCCATGTTAATCGCTCTAACATGATAATTCATGACATCATATGCTAATTTATTTTTTTAACTATTTTCTTCTGCTTAATTTATATTTATGAGTTGAATTTCAATGGCGATGGCAGGGAGGAATGCAGAGCTGATGCGTAGCTCTGTGGAGTGTCTGAATTAGTCCCAAAGAAATGCTCATCCCCTATTCGAAATCCTTTGAGAAGAAAAATAAGTCAATAAACAACGAGTAATTTATGATGCATAACATGACTACAAAGCTCGGTGCTCCTCTAACTGTTTCATGTTTTTAATTTTCAATTTATCCCTTGAGTTTCTATCACTTAGGTCAAGGCTTGTATCTTTTTTAGGCCTCTTCCTTGCCAGTGAATTGGAACCCCACATAGGTATATGCTGTAGCGATCTCGATTCTCTACTTCATCCCCTGTAGATATGAGATGGAAGTATGATTGTTCTTAGAAGTACTGAAGATCATAACCTTAGTCTTGTTAATGTTTACAATGATAAGTCTATGTTTGGTATTGAAGATCATAACCTTAGTCTTGTTAGGGTTCACTGTCATAATCTCTTTTTGGTATTGAAGATTGTAACCTTAGTCTTGTTAAGGTTCAATGTGTACAAAATGAGTGGCTTATCAGTGTTACAAACTATCAGTCACTCCACAAACTGATATATTATCAAACAGATGTTCACCTTCAGAATAGCGTAATTTAACAGCAGTTTACATTTTCCAATTAGAAATTTCTTCACCGTGGTCAGCCCACCCTCCAGCAAAGTGTAAAAAAATCCAGCTAAAGATGAAAATTATGAAAACCCTGTTCAGAAAACAAAAATTCCTGATGGCCTGGGTTCCACATCATATACAAGTGTGTTCCATTTGGGTTTTGGTCCTGATGGCCTGTCTATATTTGTGGTATCTGTTTCACTTTCCACTACCACATTACTTTTATCTAGTGGGATTTTACATTTCTTTGGCTGCTTCTGAAAATGAATTCTTCCTTATCGAAACATCTGGTTCTTCTCGTTGCATATATTCAAGATCTTCCAAGCAATGCCCAATAAGCTTTTCTAGGTAATCTAAGGACTTCAAATGTTTTATAAGGAGTGATATCATAACACTGTGTTCTTACTGCCATCAATTTACCTATGGTCTTGCAAATAATTTGCTTGGCCACCCTTATAGGGATCTTATCATCTTTCTTGGTTTTAGAGGTGATTTTCTGAATACCTCTTCCCAACAGAGATTAGAGATGATGCTCATCTCTGCTTGTGTCTACTACTGCATCAAAATTTCTCTTGCCCATTGTTAATGTAGGTACCTGTAAGCCTTTATGAAAGAATGTATTGTTTTTGCATATATTTGTTCTATTGTGAATTTATGATCACCATGTTCATCTTCATTGGCATTTAGTAGGGGTTCAAGGAATCCTTGTGTTTCAAATCTTTAGATTCTCTATTACTGTGACATTATAGCTTTAATTTTTGCAATCATGATTTTATTGTCTATATGAGTAATCATTTGCCTGGCTTCATTTTTATTGACACCACATGGCATCCAATGCTACAGATTTAGTATTGATCTTGTGAGGTGTGTTTGCACTGAATGTTGGCTGATGTACTGCTTTCCATCATTTTTTATGTATCTTGGGTTGAACCTCCAGTAACAATTCTTGTTATATTTCTCTCTAGTACATTTTCTAAATTTAATGATATCATATTGTACTAAATTTAATGATATCATGTTTGTGACTAAAGAACATCAGCAAGGTTGCTAGTGCTCAGAAACAGGCTTTGCTTTTATCTTTAATGAGTCAAAATTTTCTTGGGCAGAATTTGGCAAAAGAAATTGTAAGATCGAGGCAAGCTATTCAGTGCCTTTATGAGAACAGGGCACAACTGATTTCGATATCTACACACTTGGCGAAAGTGTTGGTAATTTTTTCTTTACTACTCGTTCTCGGATCATCTTGCATGCAGTTTAATCTTTGTTCTGTTATTGAATTTGTAGTTGTTTCTCCCCGCCTTTATCTGACAATAGCCATTTTTTACTATATAGCAAGCAGTTGCAAGCTAAATATGATATTAACTAATTTGTAGTTGCTATTTTTATTTCCTTTTTACAATATTTGGATGCTAAGTTAACACTATCAGGATACATCTATGGGTTGTCCAAGAAACATTAGGCAGAATGGAGTTGCATGTTTTCATGTTGATGTTCTTGAAGGAAGGAATACTGTTGCAATGACGTCTCTTTACTTCATCTTTTTCTTAATAAATATGCCATATGGTATATGATAATAATAATTTTAGGTCTTCAACAAATACATCTCCTACAAAGTGGTTCTTAGCTGATTAACAATTATCTTGCAACGGACATAGTTTTACACCTACAAATAGATCATAATATGTGGAATGGACTAGAAATCCTGTTGACAACATTTGTTTAGTAATTTGAGCTTAAATTGGACGTTAAGGAAGAAGTTATAGCCACCCATTCTATGAATCTATTCAAATGGAGTGATGGCTTCTTCAACAAGGATGGAGATAGTTACAAAAAGAAGAAAGAAGTAGCCTCTATTGGAAACCATTTTTCCTACAAGTTTCCTCTTGCTAAACATGGGAGTGAGCTACAAATAAAATAAACATAACAAGTAAATATGAATGGATAACAGTTATATATACATAGTTGGGGAATCTATCATCTTTTGAAAGGGTCTTTGCACAATGTCTATTGATTATTCCCATCCAAAAAGTAAGCATCTTGGTAACATGATTGCATTATAGTTTATAACAAATGATAAAAGGTCAGATAGAAACTAAGCAAGTAAAATGCATGCATTAATTCTAAAGTGTACATCATGGAGCAAAAACAATTAGTTATTCAACACTATACATTCGGTACCAACTTCCAAGTATAAGGCGGTAGGCTAACACTCACACTCAGATATATTCTTTTCTTAGGAGACCAAGAAGATCAACTTCTTATATTTCTTCACTTCTTATGTTAAATCTATTGTTTACTGCAATAGTTTTGCTGCTGTATCTCAGGGTACAGAAACCAGAATTACAGGAGTTAACACAAGATGTGTCTGAGCAAGTTGAAAAGTCTAGGAGACCGTTTGTCTGTAAATACTCACTTCTTACATTTGGCCTCTTACTCTTACATGCTAAACAGAACAAATATCAATGTTTATGAAAATCAAACCTTCATCTTCTCAAATTCAAAAAATGTCTCCTAGCAACTGAATGATTCATACATAATATATAATCTGGACTGCAAATGGTGTTGCTGTCAGGATGATTTTTCCCACCGTGGAAGCCAGGGAGGACTCCCCTGGCTATTAGCTAGGTCACAAGGTTTGTTGAACTTCAACCTTGAGGTTCAAAATTTTGGCAACCTCTAAAATATTTTTTGAGGTTTGGAAAATTTCATTGAACCTCATAGCCATTGACCAAATTCGTAGATCAAAACTCACAATCTCATGTCGCAACCCAAGTTTGTAATCTGTCTTTTCAATTTCCAAGTTCCATGATAGCTTTTTTTTATGTTTATTGATGTTGATTTCTTACTATATAGACGAACCTAATGGCTAACCTCACCCAAACCTCATGAAAAAATTTGAACTCGAACCTGAACCATGTAACTTAGGCTGTTAGTGTGGGGTCTGGAATGGGCATGTTGCCAGGGTCGTTGAGAAGTGGTGATAGTCCCCTAAGCTTGCACTGATCTAGGGGCAGGGGACGTAATATGAATGGTCTGTCTCTGGAACATAGTAAGAAAATGGCTATTTTGAACAAAAATCTTAAAATGAATAGTTGTTGGTAAACCATTGATTTTAAAAAAATGGGAGTGAATTTCTTATGTCAGTGAGAATTCTGACTTTATCTTACCACTGAGTCCGTCCTAGCCCTGCAATTCTAAGTAGTTCAACAATGTTATTAGGCTTGCTGAAATTCAACGGGATCCATTACTTGAGAAGATAGACGTCAATGGGATTCATTGCCTGACAAGATAACTGTATGTAACATGAAAATTGAATCTGAACCCTGATCTTGATCAGTGAATCCTGACTTAAATTGCCTTCTGATTCTGGTCTTCATGTTATATAAAAAAATTGAATAAGTGTGTAAGGTGTCATAAGGTCTCAAAAATTCATTTCTATATTAACTTCCCTTTACCACTATTTTTTCAAAATATATACTGTTGTCTTACATTTAGGTTTTCAAAACTTGTGAGTATGCTTCAGAATACTCTCTCCTAAAATATTATAGGTATTAGGGTCGACTAAAATTGGAGTGCCTGAAAAGAAGGATTCTAGAATGGTACAGGCTCAAATAAATGGGATGCACTGACAATTATAAGCAATACTTTCATATTGAATAAATTTTGTTACAGCAAAGTAATTTGTCTAAAGCAACAAATGTCTTATGCATGCAAATTTTATATTAGCAAAAAATGGCCGATGTATGGAAACTTTATATTTACATTTAAAATTAAGTTTCAGTAAAGTAACACTCTCTAGAGAACCCCCCTTTCAATCTAGGTGTGATCCTAGGAGAAGGCATGATTATCCTTGGAAATCTGATGGATAAAAAATGACCATCAAGCACATCCATGATTATTGCATTTTTTGCAATTGATACTTCTTATAATCAACAAAGTAACCTTTTTTCATGTCAGCCATGAATCAAACAGGGAAGCAGATATGTAATGGCCAACGTATGGGTGACCCTAAGAGAATGCATGATCATCCCATGTTTATTAGGCTTCTTGCAAATGACACTTCTAAATTGGCAATGGGTGTTATGAGCTGGGATTGTTATAAGGAGGACCCCTTTCAACGTCCACGATCCTTAATGTTGCATGGATGTTATGAGGTGGGATTGTTACAAGGAGGGCCCTCTTCACCCTCCATGAACCTTAATGTTGCTTGCATCCTTCTTGTTGCTGAAGGTTGCCAGCTCCCTCCCTCCCCATCCTTCTTGTTGCTGAAGGTTGCCACCTCCCTCCCTGCCTTCTTCCTGCCAACCTCCACAACCCTTCCTCATTCTGTCTACAACTTTTATGATCCTCCCTTGTGACTCAACCTTCTCCCTCCTTTGTGTTGCTGTGATGCCCTGGGAGATGTTGTTGTGATGCCCTTCTCTCCCAGATCCTCGTCTATCCCTCCAAATATTGTTGCCTCCCCTGCCATCCCTCTCCCCTCCTACCCACTCTAGGGTGTTACCTGGCAAATGGAATGTTCGTAGATTTATCAGTCCATTTTTTTGCATGTCAATAATCATTTTTATTGACATCACATGGCATCCAATGCTACAGATTTAGTATTGATCTTGTGAGGTGTGTTTGCACTGAATGCTGGCTGATGTACTGCTTTCCATCATTTTTTATGTATCTTGGGTTGAACCTCCAGTAACAATTCTTGTTATATTTCTCTCTAGTACAATTTCTAAATTTAATGATATCATATTGTACTAAATTTAATGATATCATGTTTGTGACTAAAGAACATCAGCAAGGTTGGTAGTGCTCAGAAACAGGCTTTGCTTTTATCTTAATGAGTCAAAATTTTCTTGGGCAGAACTTGGCAAAAGAAATTGTAAGATCGAGGCAAGCTATTCAGCACCTTTATGAGAACAAGGCACAGCTGAATTCGATATCTACGCACCTTGGAGAAAGTGTTGGTAATTTTTTCTTTACTACTTGTTCTCAGATCATCTTGCATGTAGTTTAATCTCTGTTCTGTTATTGAATTTGCAGTTGTTTCTCCCTACCTTTATCTGACAATAGCCATTTTTTACTATATAGCAAGCAGTTGCAAGCTAAATATGATATTAACTAATTTGTAGTTACTGTTTATATTTCCCTTTTTACAATAGTTGGATGATAAGTTAACACTATCAGGATACATCTATGGGTTGTCCCAGAAACATTAGACAGAATGGAGTTGCATGTTTTCATGTTGATGTTTCTGAAGGAAGGAATCCTGTTGCAATGACGCCTCTTTACTTCATCTTTTTCTTAATAAATATGCCATAGGGTATATGATAATAATAATTTCAGGTCTTAAACATATAAATCTCCTACAAAGTGGTTCTTAACTGATTAACAATTATCTTGCAACAGACATAGTTTTACACCTACAAATAGATCATAATATGTGGAATGGACTAGAAAGCCTGTTGACAACATTTGTTTAGTAATTTGAGCTTAAATTGGACGTTAAGGAAGAAGTTATAGCCACCCATTTTATGAATCTATTCAAATGGAGTGATGGCTTCTTCAGCAAGGATGGAGATAGTTACATAAAGAAGAAAGAAGTAGCCTCTATGGGAAACCATTTTTCCTACAAGTTTCCTCTTGCTAAACATGGGTGTGAACTACAAATAAAATAAACATAACAAGTAAATATGAATGGATAACAGCTATATATATATAGTTGGGGAATCTATCATCTTTTGAAAGGGTCTTTGCACAATGTCTATTGATTATTCCCCTCCAAAAAGTAAGCATCTTGGGCACGTGATTGCATTATATTTTATAACAAATGATAAATGGTCAGATAGAAACTAAGCAAGTAAAATGCATGCATTAATTCTAAAGTGTACAACATGGAGCTAAAACAATTAGTTATTCAACACTATACATTTGGTACCAACTTCCAAGTATAAGGCGGTAGGCTAAACATATTAAAAACATGAGCCATGGAAATGGCTGATAATATGAAAGGAGAAAAAAACAACTTACTTGAAAGCAGAAAGTGTTTTTCATATATTTAACATTATGTATATTATAGAAGTAAAAGATGAATCTTTTATCATATTGTTCAAGTTCCTTTGGAGACGATGCTTAATAGTAAGTGGGTATTATGGTATACATTTTTATTTGTTGGGACACCCACATTAGCCTAGGATTTTATAACATAAGAAAACCTTTAAATCCCTGCAAAACCTTCCTCGTGAGGATTAGATTGTGTGGATTATATTGGGTTTTTTTCTCGCAAAGACTATTAATTTGCATAGCACTGTGTAGCTTATGTTGGTTACTCACACAACAATGTTAAATACAGATACTTTGCCTTGGCCTACTCTGTTTTGTCGCTGGGCAATTCAACTTTCAGTGTTGAAGGACATTTCTGGACGTTTTCTGTATTGCTTCATCTCCGGTAACAGCCTTAATCTCCTTTCCGAGTTTTTGCTTCATTTCTATTTCATCCATGGACCATGATAGAAAATCCTCTTCCATCAATTGTACATTAGCCACTGAGCAGCTACAGAGTCTTATAAATTTGATTCAAAATTATTTCCCGATTGAAATGATTCAGTTATATATATGCTTTCTTGATAATTTGAACTTTATTCCTTTGTGTTAACCCAATGCAAAGTGGTGCCATCGTGATTGTCTTGTTTATAGTGAACAGACTCTAGAAAATCTTAGATACAAACTTCAATAGCTTTGCTTATGTCTGTCAGAATTCTAGAATAGTCATATCCCTGTATTGATATTATATTCCACTTGGCATTTTTTTTGTCATCCACACATTAAGGAAGCGGAAAACAAATACATGCATGTACATTTACATTTAGAATGCATGTGGAAATTGATTTAGGACTTAATGTGTGCTCTCTGCTCTATGTTGAAACAATTTCACTTCTCTTTCCTTAGTAGCTAGGATTTTCACTGCAAAAAGAACGTAAACGACTGTTTATCATCTTAGATTGCATATTTAGGAATTGTATATGTACATCACGCGATCAACCTTAAAGGCAAACTTCTTAAGAAAGATCAATTGTAAAATACGTTTCAATAAACATAAAAACGCTTTGGAACCTAACACACACCATTTAGAAGTCTAGACTAGAGACGTATTCCGACGTCGTAAAGCCTGGTAACTATCACTTTCATCATAGGTTGGGTGAATCCTCCTCTTTGAAACGACAAGTGCCATTACGGACTTGTGCTCCCACGTACCGTCGAGTATATATTTGGAGACCACAGTAGGCTATATCCTTTATCCTTAGGAAACCATGTCTGCCGCCCTATCGATCGCAATGCACTGAACACAGCATTCTTGAAGATTGACTGTCGTACCATAAAAAGTATTCTGCAGTTTTGTGATTGGTTTGGTAATCCCCCTGTCTAGATATCCAGAGTAGTCACTTTCATTCCTTTTCGGACTCCTTAAAAGAAAAGGACCATCTGAGCACTTGTCACTTCAGGCTCATTAAAAATCGAAGGCGACTAGAGTCATCTTTAGCTTTTTCTCGACTCTTAAAAATTGAAAAAGCAAATTGTGTCAAAGCGTCATAAAATTTATTTAAATCGGAATAACCTCACTGTTCCCTCGTTGGTCTTAGGGTGAGAAAATGGAGTCCACCAATCAAGGATTTCCCCTTGGGGGAATCCTACTCCCTTTTCCTCTAGGGGAGATGTTGGTGCACCTCATATGGCTACATTGTCCCTTCCAGGGCTTGCAATTGGCCTGCCAGTATGGCTTTTCTCGACCTCTGCCGTTCAAAACACCGTGATTCTTGAACAATCAACTCAGCAACCAGATGATACTAGAGTTACCCAAATCAAAGGCGACTAGAGTCATCTTTAGCTTTTTCTCGACTCTTAAAAATTGAAAAAGCAAGTTGTGTCAAAGCGTCATAAAATTTATTCAAATCGGAATAACATCACTGCTCCCTCATTGGTCTCAGTTTGAGAAAATGGAGTCCACCAATCAAGGATTTCCCCTTGGGGGAATCCTACTCCCTTTTCCTCTAGGGGAGATGTTGGTGTACCTCATATGGCTACATTGTCCCTTCCAGGGCTTGCAATTTGCCCGCCGGTATGGCTTTTCTCGACCTCTGTCGTTCAAAACACCATGATTCTTGGGCAATCAAATCAGCAACCAGATGATACTAGAGTTACCCCCAAACCTTCTACTTCGTTTGTTTCTCCCTCTCCTTCTTCCTCTTCGCTTGGTGGAACTATGCTTCAAAAAAAATGATTGTATAAAAGTTGTTGTAATAAATATCTTTCTTCATTATGTTTACAAGCTTGGATGCCCACTCATTTAGAAAAAAATTGAACATGCTTCTTTCCCTTTGCCCTTTAATTCATATTTTTTCAAGTAATGTTGTAGGAATGTAATGAATTTTAAACATCTTACGCGAAGAAAACAACATTTTTGTGTTTTGTTTTGTACCAGAAAATGACAACAAACCTTACTGAAAATGCAATTTCCTCAATGTTATCTGGATCAACTCATATTCAACCATACCTACAAATTGTTGAACTTGAACCAATACAATCAATGCGAAATTCAACTCCACGATATCGTACTGCAATTTCAGACGGAACACATAAGAAACACATCATGCTTCCAAAAGATTTCAATGATCTCGTAGCAACAGGCTTGCTACAAAAGGGTTCTGTTATAAATGTTAAAAGTTGGACTACCTCAGCTATTGGTCCTTCAACGTAAGTTTGTTATAAATTTCTTATTTCAAATTTAATATTTTTTATTTATAACACAACCGCTTCTAATAGTTATTCCTATGACTCTCATTTGTCGTTTAGGTTTATAAAGCTAATAGATTTTGAAATATATACTTCATTTGCACCCTTAATTGGCAATCCAAAAACTATGAGTATCCCCATCACATCTGATGAAAACACTCCATCCTCATTGGACCCACATCCTTTATCAAAAAGACACTGCCCTCTTCCAACTACTCCAACTCCGTCCATTCTGCCAGTTCAAATTCCCATCAAATCGTTAAACCCTTACCACTCAAACTGGTGCATAAAAGGATACGTCCAAAGGAAAACAGCTCTTCGACAGTTTCAGAATCAATACGGACCCGATAAAGTGTTTGGTTTTGACCTATTCGATACAGAGGGTGGAGAAATACATATTACATGTTTCAACAATGTCGCAGATTATTTTTTCGACAAAATCCAAAATGAAAATGTCTACATTGTCTCTAAAGGGAATGTAAAAATGGCTAATAAGCAATACAACCACTTGAACAATGACTGGGAAATTTTGTTGAATGCAACATCTACCATAGAACATGTTGCCAATGAAAAAAAACATAATCCAACAGTGTGATTCAATATAAAATCAATTGATGATATCAGAACAACAAACGTCAACTCCATTGTTGATATTCTTGGTGTTGTCACCGACATTTCCAGTGTATGCACTATACGTAGAAAAGACGGCTCTGAAGTTAATAAACAAACAGTACAACTTCGAGACATGTCAGGGTATAACATAGATGCAATCTTTTGGGGAGATAATTTTAATGCCGTGTCACAGGAAATCTCCTCCCTATGTGCTACAGGAAATAACCCCATCATTCCAATCAAATCTACGCGTGTTGGAGAATTTAATGGAAAAAATATTGGCACTACAACGAGATCCATTGTTCTTGTAGATCTTGACATTGAAGAGGCCCATGCGCTAAAGTCGTGGTTTAAAAAAGAAGGTTCGACTGCAGCTTCTACATCTTTGACAACAAGACCTCCTTTTGGCCACCAACAAAAAAAAATAACAATTGCTGACATTTACAGTATGGATTCCTTAGAGAAACCAACATTTTTCCAATTAAAGGGCACAATAACAAAAATTGGGATGGATAGTTTCTACTACATTTCTTGCCCGTCGATTGTTGGTGGGAAAAAATGCATGAAAAAACTTATTCCACAAAATACAGGGATGTGGTTCTGTCCAAAATGCAACGCTGAAGTAAGCGACTGTGATTACAGATACTTATTGAAAATCGACATACAATATCACACTGGTGAATTGGCTTCAATTGTTGCTTTCGAAGACGCGGGATCTACAATTCTTGGAAATAATGCCAAAGACTTCTATCTATTATCTTCAGATCTAGAACTGATCAAGGAAATTGTCTCTAGAGCTCTATGGACAGATCATATCTTCACACTATCGATGAAGACAAAAACTTTTAAAGAAGTCCCACGATTGAAATGCGTTATCATAAAAGAAGAAAATCTGCATTTCACGACAGAATGCAACAACATCCTTCGAGAAATTCAGAACATCTCGACATTGTAGATAAATATTGCAAAATGTATTCCTTGCTTTTTGGCAATTCCTATTGTCCAATTTTATAAATACAACTTTACAAGATATATTGTTGCATGCCTTCTTATGAAATTTTCTTATATACCATTGAAATAAGTATTTGTTCTCCATTGTATCTAGCATTATGTGAGTAGACAAATTCACATTTTTTTTCCTTTTATCAACTTTACACATGAAACTACCTACATGTATACAGAAAAAATACTAATACGTTCTTTCAAAAACATTACTCAAATAAAAAATTTCACATAACACTATTCAGAACTTAGATTTTTTTTCCCTTCTTTCGCTTTCGCTTGCATTTTTTTACCCTTCTTTCGCTTTCATACAATAACATGGTTGTTGTCTCCAAATAACATTCTTCTTTTCCCCTCTCTTGCTTATAGGTACCATAAATTTTGCGAGTGGCTTCTTCTTCTAATAATGAACGTGCTCGAAGATACTATGCAAAAAATAAAGAACGAATAAATGCACGGCGCCGTGAGCTTTACCAAGCAAAAAATGACATCACAGAATGTCAAAAACACAAAAAACAAAAGGGTAACCAACCTTCCTCATCTGAAATGGCCCGCCCTGAAAACAATCCTCCCTTGCAATTATCAGACTCTTTATCTTCTCAGCAAACCTCTCAAACAAATACATCCCTGCCTCACTGCCCTAACCACTCCTTCGCACATGCTTTCAAAAACGTTTATACTAATCAAGCACATCGAGATTTCCGTGCAAAGATTGATAAACTTCCACCTAAATGCCCATGCTCCATTTGTCTTGAATCATATCCTGGAATACATATCTGCAATTCCAACCACATGTATTGCTGCTCCAGATGCATCTCTGAAACAAAGGGTCATTGCTTCTCATTATCAAACAACATGGACCCTGGTCCTCAACCAACTACCCTTACATCTCTTTCACAAATAGAAGAAATGCTCATTGCTAGGGTTAACCCTATACTGCAAGTAACACATGCACGTGGTGGCCAATATAAATACAGTGGCCACACAATTTGTTTTCCTCAAGACATTACAAAAATCGCAAACATGTTGCCACGACGTGTTGAACACTTGGACATCCTGATTGTCACGCGTCATAGTAATGACCATAAGGCTTATGATTTCATTGTCAGTAGACATCGCGTTCTCGCTGCATTGGAATACAAATTTGCAAATGACCCATACTATAAGAATGTTCGTATTGATACGAACGCACTGGCATCCTTACCAACAATCCCCACCGATGTCTCCTCCTCCCTTCACCATTCCAATACTACAGAAACCATTGTCTGCCTTCCACTTGAACCACCCCATGAGCTCACCGAAGATTTCACAGACCCATCCGTAGACCAAACATCATCGTTCGTACCCATCATACCTAATACAAATACAGAAATCCAAGAAATCCGCCATTATTTTCATGCTTACAACCACCAATCTGATACTACAATTGAGTGGCCAACAATTGGTTTATCGCCAGTCAATGAATACAACACAGAAGGTCTACTCTCTATGGCTTTCCCCGCCCTTTTCCCGACAGGAGCTGCAATGCCAAATCAGCCAAGAATGAAAGCAGTGCAGTTACATGAATATGCACTTCATCTCATACGTTACTACGATAACATATTTGGAAACCACCCACGCTTTCGTTATTACATATATAATCTCATGATGCGGCATCGCAGTCAAGCAACAGCATTGATTTTTGTGAAAAAGAACATCACAGATAACTTTCCAATATCTATTCAAGATCTGAACATCCGATTAGAACAATTTCCAGATGAGCAATTGGCAGAGCAAGTCATGCGATTCGGTAGCTCTTTACGTCGAACAAGGTCATTTTGGCACAAAGCTAAAAATGAACTAACGGACATGATATCTCAACTCGGTTGCTCGACGTTCTTCTTCACATTAAGTGCCGCTGATACAAAATGGCCTGATCTTCATGCAATCATGCCCGAATGTCTTCCTTCTAATATTGCAAAACAACAAAAGTGGAGAAATGATAACATTATCTCTAACCCACATTTAACATCACTATATATGCACCATAGATTCACAGCATTTCGTGAGATCGTCTTAGAGAAACACTTGAATACAAAAGATTACCGGTACAGGTACGCATTCCACCACATTTTTTTTCTCCAAGAACTCTAAACAACATTCCTCACCTATTGCAGAATTGTCTTACAAAAATGCATACTTGATAGGTATGAATGGCAACATAGGGTATCTGCGCACATCCATGGTTTCCTTTGGATAGAAAATGCACCTGATATGGAAAACCTCAACTGGGAAGACACAGAAGCAGTCGATATTACAAGGCAGTTCTTCGACAAATATATTTCCGCTTGGAACCCTCGTGCTCCTTTGACTTCAAACCAACCAAATGCTTGGACAAATCCCGAAGACCCTTGTCTATTGTCCACACCGCAAATCTTTAGAACCAATCCTTTCAGTGTCTATGAACAGCGCTTCAATTGTGTTGAACGTCACACAAAATGCTCAGAAAGCACGTGCCTGAGAAAAAATGGATCCTCACTCCAATGTCGTTATAAAGCACCGTGGGAATTACATCCAAAATCGACCTTATTCATTGATTCCAATGGCCAAAAAACATACACCCCTGCTCGCAACGACGATCGACTCAATAGCCATAACCCTACCATCCTATCTATTTGGCGTGCAAATGTTGACTGCCAACCAATACTCTCCATACACGCTATACAAAAATATATCGCCAAATATGCATCCAAAGCAGAGAAAAAATCTGAAAGCTTCCACCACATGCTACGTAGAATTGTCCTGGCTTCACCCATTACTGACCCAGCAACATCCGCATTTCGAAAATTTCTTGCAGAAACCCTTGTTGATCACGACATTGGAGCAAAAGAAACCTGCCATATGCTGCAAAAATTACCATTAACATTATGTAGTTGGCCATTCATTTCTTTAAATGTAAACCAAAAAATTCTTATGCGCCTTCCACAAACGAACACCACCTCCACTACATCCTCGCACATCATAGATACATATATCCAGCGCCCTTCTACCCTGGATTCCACACCACTAATAGAATTAGCAAGATCCTGGTCATATGATCCTCATCGCAAAACAAACAAATGGAAACAAAGGCCTACAAAAGCAATTGTTCAGGTCATACCAAGGATAATATTAGGGGCGAATGTTTGCCCTTTGGCGAAATTAAGGGGTTTTAAATTTTTAGTGGGCGAATATTTTGTATCATAGTACATTTTTACAAATCACTTTAAATAGCCCACCTTATTTTAAGGGAGAGGGTAAAAAAGGTAAATTTAGCCCTTGAAATTAGGACTTACAACCTTCCATTTGCCCATTTTCAAGAATAGGTTTTATTTAAGTGAATCCATTCGCCCATTTTCAAGAATAGGTTTTATTTAAGTGAATCCTATGGGCCAAATACCATATTTATAAAAGAGGTATGGTAAATTAATAAAAATATAAATAAATGAGAGATATGGTAAACAAATAAAACATTTTTGATATTTACTCCATAAGTCCCCTTATATACATGTAAGGGTGTAAACAAATAAAAATATAAGTAAAGTGGATGTATGGTAAATAAATAAAACGTTTTTATATTTACTTCATAAGTCACCTTATATACATGTAAGGGTGTAAACAAATAAAAAGTAAAGTGGATGTATGGTAAATAAATAAAACGTTTTTTATATTTACTCCATAAGTCACCTTATATACATGTAAGGGTGTAAACAAATAAAAATATAAGTAAAGTGGAGGTATGGTAAATAAATAAAACGTCTTTTTATACTTACTCAAAAAGTATGGTAAATAAATAAAAATATAAATAAACTAGACGTATCGTAAATAAATAAAACCTCTTTTTATATTTAGTCCATAACCCTCGTTCTATTTATGAAGGCTCAAGAAAGAGGTTTTATTTAAGTGAATCCTATGGGCCAAATACCATATTTGTAAAAAAGGTATGGTAAATTAATAAAAATATAAATAAACGAGAGGTATGGTAAACAAATAAAACATTTTTTTATATTTACTCCATAAGTCACCTTATATTTACGAACACTCAAAAAATGGGTTATATTTAGGTGAAACCTATGGCCAAAATACTATGGGACAAATACCATGGACTAGATTGTTATTAATACCATGCAAAAAACCATTATTAACCATAATATTAGAATTAATAAAAACAAAAATGGCACATGGTATTGACCCATGGTATTCACCAAAATGGCACATGGTATTGATCCATGGTATTCACCTGGAATGTAGCCTATTTAAATGGGGGAATTAAACCAGCATGTAGCCTATGCTAAGATTCACTAGGAATTTACAAAGTTTTATTATTTAGTGAAAGACTCGCCAAGATCTTACAACATTTTATAATTGAGTAAAATATTCGCCATGATTGGTGAGAGATTCGCCAAAAAATTATATATACATATTATATTATTGATAAAATCGCCTTCCATTTTTCCTATATACCATGGAGATTCGCCCATTTATTATATTTATAAATTTAGGGGGGGTTCTTAAAATTTTCCCTGGGTCATACCACGTTACTCCATACCATCCACAACAGAACCTTGCTACGCTGACTTTTGCAGGGTTGAACTTATGCTATACAAACCTTTTCGCCATATCGTACAAGATATAGGAGATTCTGCTGCAGAATTCATCGCAAATTGGCAAACATTTTGTCCATTCTACAATCCTTGGCATCAACACCGCACACTATCTGATATTGAATCTGTCACAAATGATACCTCAACTATAAATGAAACCAATCCAACAGACACCATGGAAATAAATGAATGGGAATTACTTTCCCAATTACACCCTACAAATGATCTTCTCATAAATGACCTTGACATGCTTGGTCTTCGTGGCTTTGATGACACCCATAACTGGAATCATACCACTATCCCATTGGATCTACAAAATAATGCAATATAATTCATTGAGAATAGCCTCTCCATCCACCGCATTCTTCAAACACATCAACATATCCTGCCGACCCTTACTACATTATCTCCAATGCAAAGAAAGGCTCTAAATATTATTTTTAATCATTTTTCTAGGAAGGATTATTTACTTGCTCTCAGAATGATAATACAAGGCACTACTGGTATGGGAAAATCCCTCCTTATTAATTGCATCAAAGATATGCTCATAGGCCTTGCAAGCCTGGAACCTTCACCGATCATGCTCCTCGCCCCTACAGGGGTTGTTGCCTTCAACATACAAGCATCGACAATCCATTTTGCTTTGCACCTTCCTATAAAGGATCTTATGCCCTTAGAAGGTAATGCTCTTGCAAAATTCCAAGAGGAACTCAGGCATATAAGATACATACTAATCGATGAAATGAGCTTCATTGGGCCAAAGCTTCTCAGCCATATTGATGAACGTCTTCGCGAGGCATTTCCCCACCAAAGAAACACTCCTTTCGGTGGTTGTTCCATAATATTAGTTGGTGATCTCGGTCAGCTACCACCCGTCAAAGACATACCTCTATATGCAGGGACGAGCCATGGAAGCGCACTGTGGAACACCTTCAACACAGTCATCACATTAGACACAATATTTCGTCAACAAGGCGCCGACATCGCACAGGTTACTTTCAGGAACATTCTCCAGAACATTAGAGATGCAAATCCAACAATCGACGACTACAACGTACTCATGTCGCGCACAGATTCCTTTTTATCAGAAGAAGAAATATGTTCATTCCATGATTCCATGCATCTATTTCCAACAAATTCTCAAACAATGGTCCATAATAAGCAAATGATGAAATCTCTAAACACTCCTATCGCACGATCCATTGCTGAAGATGACAACACATATTCCAGTATTTCCTCTGAAGACGAGCAACTTGAACGAATTGTATTACTATGCAATGGCGAAAAAGTTATGTTGACTTCCAACCTTTGGGTTTCAGCCGGACTTGTTAATGGTTCCCTCAGAGAAATTGTAACCATCTTTTACAAAGAATCAACTGCACCACCACAAATTCCAACATTTGTTGTCGTAGATTTTCCCAAATACATTGGGCCTCCTTGGGATGAAAGAAACCCCACTCACTTGCCTATTCCAGTAGTAAAAAGAAATGGTCGTGCACAAATTCCACTGAAGATGGCTTGGGATTTAACCATACATAAATCTCAAGGTATGACACTTCCAAAAGCAACAATTGACATTGGAAAAACAGAACGTCAAGGTTTCACATTCACAGCTATTTCAAGAGTGCCTTCTCTACAAGATCTCCATATTAACCCCGCATTCAGTTTCGATCGTTACAGTGAAATGAAGGACAACAAAAACATTGCTTGCAGAAAACACGCAGAAGAAATTCTCCGTTCAATGCCGCCTCCAGATAATCTGCTCCAACCCATACTTTGACATCAACAAAAGGTTTCCTCCATTTATTTACCTCATTCTATTTCATAACATACTTTTCATATCTTTCAACAACAACCAACTTTAATCAATATTAGTAAATAAGCAAATATTAGAATGTCTTTATGTTATCTATACATCTCATTCTAACCTTTTCTTTCTTTTGCAATAGGCCACATGGACTCAGAAATAACATACCTGCACAACTACAGGTAGACTGGCAAGCAAAAAAATTGCATCTCCAGCTACGCATTAACCTCCAATGGTGTTCAATATGCTGTTATTCACCATGCATCTTCCACTAACAATATATAAATCCCCATAGCAAAGGTAACTTCATTTCCATTCATTCCAGATTCATTTTAACACAACTCACCTGCAAAGTATTACTAATAAATTTCCACAGCTTATTTACATATTACTAATTCTAACAAAATATACATTTTGCAGGTCCATTACTGCTTCTTCAGGTCTTCGCTACCTCCACCATGTTTTCATACAACTTCAAATATGGAATGACAAGCACAATGTTCTTTATACTATTATATTCCTTCTCGAACCTCTTTTGTTACAATTCACTATTTGTATTTTCCATTTCAAACTTAAAAAAGGATGTTTCAAGATCAAATACCGTTTTCATGGTTTGTTTCCTCACAACTATTTGTGTTTTCCATTTCAAACTTTAAAAAGGATGTTACAATACACTATTTGTATTTTCCATTTCACACTTAAAAAAGGATGTTTCAACATCAAATACCATTTTGATAGTTTATGTCCTCACAACTATTTGTGTTTTCCATTTCAAACTTAAAAAGGGATGTTTCAAGATCAATACCATTTTGATAGTTTATGTCCTCACAACCAATTCATTGTCAATGGGTTTTAACATATTTTGTTGACAAAATCAATTGATTTTAATGAATATAATACATGTTTTCAATATATCTTCATATTAATTTAATTTCCCATTTGAATAATGATTTCTTAAATAGCCCTTTCCAAATCAATATGGTTGCCGGGTTGTTGTTTGCATGGATTCATTCATTTATCTTCACCTTTAACTCCACAATTTTTACCAGCTACAAATAAAGGTCTCTAAACAGGTTCAATGCATATTTATGGCTAGTTTCATTCCATTTCAACGGTTTTTCGGCATGGCTTCCTCAAATTAAAACTCGAAATCATTGGCCCTTGCTTTCAAAAAAGCCCTCAAAAGCCTATTCACATTTCAATATTATTCCACACACTATGCCTTACGGGGTTTCCTTTGCAACATTAGGTGCAAATGCTAGTTAGGATCCCTTCCATTTTACTTCCCTTGGTTTCGACGGGCGTTGATGAAAAACGTGTTTCCTTTATTAAAACACAATACTCAATAAAGTCTAACAGAGACAATCGGAATCGCTTCCACCTGAAAGGTGGTTTCAAACTAACCTTCCATAGAGGAGTTTGATGCCACGCGCACTCAAACTCTGAGGTCGTGGTATCCTGCGGTCATGGGCAGTTTGATAGACATGATACAAATGTAGCAAACTCTAGCAATCGATTTATATGGGGCTGCCTTTTCCAACGGGTTGATATTGTGACGTGTTTTCAAATCTTATCCTGCAAGGATTCGACTGTAACGCTTTGATAAATTTTCAGATTTCCAAGAACGGTGTGCTTCAACATTATTTTACCAGTTGAACGGATGTAATGATTCGCCTCTTTTTAGATTTTCAAGAAACTGTTTCAACGTGATATTTCAACAATATTTTACCACTTCAACGGATACATTACCCGTTTGAATATGACGCTGTAGTGCCCTTTGACCGTTGCACTGAACCGTTTGAGTGTGATATTATGAATGTTTTCAAACACCATAAGATGAGTCTTTGAATCAACGAGTCATTATTGATCTTGTATTTTAAAATTTCTATGCTCCATAGATTCGCAGTTCAATAATTATGTACCATTTCGCAGTTCAATAATTATGTACCATTTTAGAAAATCGACGGATCGATTACGCTTTTTGAAAGTGACATTGTAATGATTTTTTCCACATTCCACCTAATTTTTTTTGTACTTACTATATATAAATATATAACAATATAAATGATATAAAAAAACTCTTACAATAAAAATATTATTATTAATAATAATTATTAATTATATTAAATATTTAATGTTATTTATTATTATTTAATTTTAAATTATTAATAAATATGATAATAATATTTAAGATTAGATATATATCTATCTCTTAAAAAAATTGGTTTATTATTATATTAATAATTGATTTATATTTCATTCATTATTAATTAAATAATTTATTTAATATTTTATTTTTTTCATTCATTATTTATTAACTCACTAAATAATTAATTTATTCATTATTAAAAATTAAAAAATTATATAAATATTTTTTTATATTAATTGTTAGTAATTAATTAAATTCAAGGACTTATATTTCACCCAAGGACTAATATTAAAATTCTTATGAATAGCATTATACTCTATGAATATGAACCTTTGGATTAATAAAGCCAAAGAATTGATATTATAAACCCAAAAAAATAATAAACCTAAGAGATTTATACTAAAAACCCAAAGGATTATAAACACCAAGCAAATAATATTAAACCCGAGGGATCAATATTATAAACTCAAGGTATATAAACCTTATAATAAATATTATAAACCCTAAAACAATCATGGTGGACCCTGGTTGATTTTTTTATTGAGATAATATTTGTCACAATGTGACATTGGATGATGGTTGACCATGATTGATTTTCATATGGAGACAATCTTTGTAATATTATAAACCCAAGGTATATAAATCCTAAGATAAATATTATAAACCCAAGGGATTAATTTTAAAACCCAAGGGAATAATATTAAACCCAAGGTATATAAACCCTAAGATAAATATTATAAACCCTAAAATAAATATGGTTGACCATGGTTAATCAACGTTGATTTTCATATTGACAAAATCTTTGTCACAATGCGACATTGGACTATGGTTGACCATGACTGATTTTCATATTGAGACAACCGTTCTCACAATATGACGTTGGACAACAGTTAACCACAATTGACCATGGTTGATTTTCATATTGAGACAATCTTTGTGAGAATGTGATGTTAGACCATGGATTACCATGAATGACCATGTTGTCACAATGTGGTGTTGGACCAAGAGACAATCTTTTTCACAATCTGAGCATGGTTATTAACCATGATTGAACATGATTGACCATGGTTGACCATGGTTGATTTTCAGATTGAGACAATCTTTGTCACAACGCGATGTTGGAACATGGTTGACCATTGATGACCATGGTTGACACAATGTGATGTTAGATGAGGAGTTAATATTTGTCACAATGTGACAATGACTATTAACAATGGTTGACCATGGTTGACAACGGTTGAATTTCATATTGAAACAATCTTTGTGACAATGCAATGTTGGAAAATGGTTGACCATGGTTGATTTTCATATTGAGACATTCCTTGTCACAAAGTGACATTGGACCATGGTTGACCATGATTGATTTTAATGTTGAGAGAATCTTTGTCACAATGTGGTATTGGACCATGGTTGACCATGGTTGATTTTCATATTGAGACAACTTTTGTGACAATGTGACATTGGACCATGGTTGATTTTCATATGGTTGAATAATATTATATCCTAGGAATATGAACCCTTAGATTAATAAACCCAAGGGATTGACATTTTAAACCTAAGGGAATAATAAAGTCGAGGGATCAATTCTAAAACCCGAATAATAAAGCCGAGGGATCAATTCTAAAACCCAAAGGCATTATAAACCCAATGGATTAATATTATAAACACAAGCTAAATAAACCCTATGATAAATATAATAAACCCTAAAATAAGCATGGTTGATCGTGGTTGACCATGGTTCATTTTCATATTGAGACAATCTTTGTCATAAAGTGACGTTGGACCATGGTTGATCATGGTTCAACATGATTGATTTTCATATCAAAACAATCTTTGTCACATTGCGAAGTTGGACCATGGTTGATTTTCATAGTGAGAAAATATTTGTCACAATGTGACGTTGGACCATGGTTGACTATGATTATAAACCCAAGGATTTATATTATAAATCTTATCAATAATATTACGCCCTAGGAAAATGAACACTTCAATTAATAAACCCAACAAATTAATAATATAAACTGAAGGGAACAATAAACCCAAGGGATTAATACTAAAAACTAAAGGGATTATAAACCCTAGGGAGTAATATTAAACCCAAGAGATTAATATTATAAACCGTAGGAATAAAAACCCTAAGATAAATACTATTAGCCCTGAAATAAATATGGTTGACTATGTTTTACCATGGTTGATTTTCATACTGAGACAATATTTGTCACAATATGACATTTGACCATGCTTGACCATGGTTGATTTTCATATTGAGAGAATATTTGTCACAATGTGACATTGGACCATGGTTGCGCATGGTCGACCATGATTATAAACTCAAGGGATTTATATTAAATCCTAGGCTTAATATTATAAAACTTATGAATAATATTATACCTTGGGAATATGAACCCTTAGATTCATAAACCCAACAGAATAATATTAAACCCAAGGGATTAATATTATAAACACAAGGGAATAATAAACTCAAGGAACTAATACTAAAACCCCAAGGGATTATAAACCCAATGGAATAATATTAAACCCAAATGATAAATATTATAAACGCAAAGTATCTAAACCCTAATATAAATATTATAAACCTAAAATAAACATGGTTGGCCATGGTTGATTTTCATATTGACAAAATATTTTTCAAAATGTTACATTGGACTATGGTTGACCATGATTGATTTTCATATTGAGACATCCTTTCTCACAATGCGATGTTGGACAATGGTTGACCATCATGGTTGATTTTCATATTGACACAATCCTTTTCAAAACGCTAAGTTGGACCGTGGATGACCATGTTGTCATAATGTGACGTTGGACAAAGAGACAATCTTTCTCACATTGTAAGCATGGTTATTGACCATGGTTGAACATGATTGACCATGGTTGGCCATCGTTGATTTTCAGATTCAGATGATCTTTGTCATAATGGTTGACCATGGTTTTCACAATGTTATGTTGGATCAAGAGACAATATTTGTCACAAAGTGACCATGGTTATTGAGGATGGTTGACCATGGTTGAATTTCATATTGAGAAAATCTTTGTCATAATGCGACGTTGCAACATGGTTGACTATGGTTGATTTTCATATTGAGACAACCCTTGTCACAATGTGACATTGGACCATGGTTGTCCATGATTGATTTTAGTGTCAAGACAATCTACAATGTGATGTTTGACCATGGTTGATTTTCATATTGAGACAATCTTTGTCACAATGACACATTAGACCATGGTTGGTTTTCATATGGTTGAATAATACTATACGATAGGAATATTAATACTAAAATCCCAAAGGATTATTAACCCAAAAGAGCGATATTAAAGTAGTCTTGATTAGAAATATATGAATGATTTTATTTTCTTATTCATTTGAGAAGTGTTAATATCAATATATAAACATCTTATAAGCAACATAGATCCTCCTTAAGCCATGATCTACCCAACACTAGAGGGATAAAATATCTCAAGATGCAAACTTAATTTAGTGCAAAATTTGCGCAAATATTTGCACTTCGAGATAGTTAACATGGATCTATGTTGGTTCTTAATAATATTATTTATATTATATAAAAATATTATCATTTTTTTATTTTATTAAAACCTTGATTTAATCTCTATGGAATATATAAATCAGGGTTATCTTTGGTCAATCTTGGGTGGATGGGTAGAATAGTTGTTATTTCTGAAGTATGAATGAGTAGAATGGATTATGCTTTTACGAGTATTGTTGGGAAAAATAAAATATTTATGAAATTATTAGTAATTTTTTAAATAAAAATTACAATATAACATATTAAAATCTATTTAGTTGAGCCAACATTTAAATCTAGACATCCTCATACTCAGCTATATATATATATATATATATATATATATATATATATATATCTTTTAATCTTTTTCTTATTTCTTAATTGAGCCTATATATACACCACTATACCATTCTTGTGATATTGTGTAAAGCCTCTCTACATAATTATTAATAAATAATAATGACTTTTTATTCCAAAATTAAATGAAATTTACTTTCAAATATTATATTTTTAGTTGAAAATTTATAGAAAAAAAACGAATAAATTGATTTAATAGTTGACCTTTCTCCACTTATATCAGTTGTATTTTATCTAAATCTAACTAATTTTAATATATTTTACCAATTCATCTATTAACATTATTTAGAAATGAAATATAATAACATTATTTTAGTATTACTTAAACATTCTAATTATATTTATTATACATTTAAATATCCCAATCTACAATTCAAAATCGTGCAAATATTTAAATATGAAGAACAACATTTTGATGCCTCCCAAACACAATAACCGTGGTTAACCATGTTAAGAGAAAAGACATAAAGCGCTATAATGTGAAACCTGCCGCCACAATAAATGGCATTAATTGAAAGTTGTTTTCATGATATGAAGTGCGAGAATTTGAAAAACAATCAAAACACAATAAATATAGCAATAACGATAAAACACAGATGTTCACTTCTCGCTTTGATTCTTGTAACAAGTTTCAGACTTTCCATTGCTCAAGAAATTTAATGACTTCCATTTTGTGTGACTGAGATTCCTATTTCAACCAAAGATAAGCATGGCGTCAATTAGGAGATGTTTTCATTTCAAGATATAGGTGTGACCATGTGAAAGCCCGTCAAAACACAATAAACATTGCGTTATCCACAAAATAAAATAAAAATTACATTAACCACGTGATTTTCACTAACAATGCATTAATTAGAAAACACAATAAGCACATAATTAAAATTAAATAAAATAGAGGAGTGGCATGAATGTATGAGTGTAATCGAGAATTAAAACGACGAAACTAAAATTTGGGAAGCTGTTTTGAGTACACCATTTGAACTCTTTTAAATATATAAAACTTCACATATTTATGGGTATAAATGTATATCCACCCAACTTTATTGTTTCGGCGAAGTCAAAATAAATTCCAAGTGAATGTAATGGCCACCATATCAGATGCGTGAAATGAGTAGTGAACATTAGGCATTGTAAATATTGTAAATTATATTTTACATACATTCATATTATAAATATAAAACATAAAACTAAGAGAAAAAAAAAAAGTGAAGGGGCCATATTATGGATGACCATATCCAAACACAAAAAAGGCACATGTTTTATATAAAATGTTTACCATGTGGGAAAGGGAAAAGGATAATTTGACTTTTAAGAACAAAGGAAATAAACCTAAATGATTTGTGATGAATTTTTAAAGTATATATATATATATATATATTTTAAAGTTTATGAGGCTAAAAATACTCTATAAAACAGATTTTTAAGCATGTTTACATTAATAATTATATAACAGGCTCATAGTTATCGTGAAGGACGCAGGATGCATGAACTCTGAATCAACAGAGCGCTTTAAAAAACAAATTTCGTGTATTACTGTAGATTTTCTTTGGGTCGCCCCCTTCTCCCTCTTCTCGTAGATTTTACGACTAACAACACGATCCTGAACCCTGACAAGTGCTTGCATTCAGTGTAGCATCATGTTCGCTTGCTTTCTGACGATTGTGTCCTCTTACCAGTGCCTGTTGTCTTACGAGCCCTTAGATTGGTGTGAGAGGCAGAGAACTCGTAAAGCGAAAAATAGAAAAATGAATACGAATAAAATATTTTTAAATACACCGCCATTTACAATGTGCGATTTGAACAGCACAGCGAAACCTTCCATCCATGGTTGACATTTTGCGAGGGTCTTCCTTAGTAGAGCAATTGGCACTGTGGGAAACCCAACCAAATCCTTGTGGCTGTGAGTTAGAGGAGCTCACTATATCAGAGCAAGTGTAGACAAAGGAATTGAGCATACGAAGGGTAGATTACAGTGATCCTTCACTAATCAAGTGAAACAAATTTGAAAAGAAACTAGCTGGTTATGGGTTCGTAAACCCTCCAGCATTAAAAAAAATAACGGCTGGGTAGCCGTGAATATTGCTAAATATAAAGCCGTTAAGGAAAGTTTGAAGTAAACCATATTAATTCGTGGTGAATGAGTTCATAAAAACAAAGATATTTCCAGAATTTTTCTTTTTAATTATCTTATAAAAATAAAAAGAAATAAGATTAAAAATGAGAAAAAAAAAAGTTAAAAGAATATATAGAGAGAAAAGAAAGAGTTAGTTTTATTTATTTAGGTAGGTTGGGTGGTTGATTTATTGAATGAGATGAAATTGTTTTTTGGAAAAAAAAAAAAAAAAAAAAAAAATATGTTTTTTTTTTCTATATTTGATTATATAGATTTTGAAAAGGTAATTGTGTTTTTTTTGGATTTATGACCATTCATTTTATTTGTCAAAATTATAAGTTTTGTGTCATTAAAATGAGACTCACATTAAGAATGGATAAAGTAATGGGATATTGTTTTGCATGGATTCTAATAATTTTTAAGTCAAACAATTTATCTATAAGGTCATGACAAAAATAAAAAATGATTAGCTCTTTGTGAATAGGATGACACAACATTATTTCTCATTTGACACAATTGTTTCCGAGATTGCACTAGCAACCATGTCCAAAGAATCTTGAGATATTCTAGAAATGACAAATAGTGAAAAGATGAGCAACACCATTTAACAATGCATTGCAATTGTTAATTAAATATCCATTGTAACATGAGAACAAGAGATGTTGTGGAAAACCATGTGAAATGATAAGAAGAAAAACCAGACATGAAGAATGCAATTGTCATGAATATGTCAAAGAGATCTATTGTAGAAGAAAAAAATAATAATGCACAAGATCCAAAGCATGAACATGGTGAAGATAGTAAAGTCCATTATAGAAATACATATGTCGAGGATGAAATTGAAGTCACCCTTGTAACAACAACAATAAGCTTAAATTGATTATTAAGTGGAGTTAGATTTTGTTGAAGAGTGGTTTGCAAATCTTAGGTGTGATGGAGATGAAAAAAATTAAAGATGTACAAGATCCAAAGCATGAACATGGTGAAGATAGTAAAGTCTATTATAGAAATACATATGTCAAGGATGAAATTGAAGGCACCTTTGCAACAACAACAATAAGCTTAAATTGATTATTAAGTGGAGTTAGCTTTTGTTGAAGAGTGGTTTGCAAATCCTAGGTGTGATGGAGATGAAAATTGGTATGGAAAAGCTACTATATCTATAAAAAAAAATGAATGAGCTAAAGAAATGGACGATGAAAATTGGTATGGAAAATCTACTATATCTATAAAAAATGAAGGAGTTAAGAAATGGACTCTATAAACATGGAAGAAGAGATGAAAGAAAATAAGCAGGCAAGAAGAGATGAAAGAAAATAAGGATATTGCTTTTTAATGATAGAAAGGTTTAATTTTTAGTAGTTAAGGAACATGAAAATGTAGAAGAAAAACTAGATGAAGAATACAAAGAGGATAAAGAAATATTGAAGTATAAAATGAAAAAGCTAGAACTAAAAAACAATAAAAAGTACAATATAATGTTTTGGCAAAACAAAAAACAAAAAATCTTATACATCAATCTCCACTAACATATAAAAATAAAACCATTTTTAAATAATCTCAAGAATCGTAAGTCTAGATCATTAGCCGTGAATGGAATGTTAATTATTGACACTTAATTTTACTTATAGTTAATTAGTTCCTCACACTTACTCCTAATTAGCTATTGTAAAGTCTAAATTGTTAGCTAATAATTTCTAATAGTTTAGGTAAAATCTAAATTTAAGATGTGTTAGCTATGCATGTATTATTAAGATATTTATTATTGTCAATTTTGCCAGTTAATTAGAACATATTTATTATTATAATTTTAAATATATTTAATGCATTTTCAAATAATTAAATAAATAAATTCAAATTACAAAACAGTGACTATTATATTATTTTGAATGTGGTTTACTCCTCTGTCCAAGGCAAAATTATCAGAAAACCAAAAAAATACTCGTCGACAAGAAATAGCTCCACTTATATGGAAATAGCAGATGGTTACGGAAGTGGGTGAAACCATTAAAAGAAGCGAGTATAAACCTTTATGTAGAAAGAGACAAAGAGAGGCAGCATGGCAACATTTTTTTGTGTCGGAACTCTTATACAGCCTCAATACATATTCATACAAGACAGATCAGAGTATATGCACTTATATAGAAAATGCCTAAACATGTCAACGCTAGTAACCTTCCGGGAAGAAAAAAAGAAATTCAAATTGTGCGAGATGCTACTAACAAAACAATTTCAAAAACCAAGCCATTAAACGAGAATAGCCATAGTTATGTCATCATGGTGCAGGACAAATATGATCAAATTGTGCTCATAGTTTCTTCCATGTACCTGAACTGACGCCAAAATTTGACAATTTCAGATATATGTACAATAAGCGAAACAATTGGCAGATTAACATCAAATTTCATGTGATTGTTAGATTTCTTTAATTTCAACAATGATTCTTCTATATGCGGAATAATTGAAAAGAATCATTAAATCTTAATGCCCAGGGATACGAGTTACCTCCAGCCATTGGTGATGTATTGATGCAAGCCACAGTCTTCTTGCCTGCTACTTCTTCTGTACTCCAGCTCTTCTATCTTCTTCTCAGAATTCGGTTTCTCTCCTCTTGCCCTCACTTCCTTATGTGTTTCTTGATGGAGAAGAATACCACTATCGTGTGGGAGAGAGAGGACCCAATTCTTTATATATTTAACTTTAAATCTGGTACGTCCATCATATACCAATTCAACGCTTTAATCCTTTAATGCTTTAATGCTTTAATGCTTTTAATTATAGAATGACTTAATTAGTTGGGTCACCTCAAGGTTTAAAAACTTCCATTTAATTTCTAACATTCTCCCACTTGACCCGACTATTCATAATATTAAGCGTTGAACATCATACTATGATAAGTTGCTGAGAGTTATGGCGGTTGTGCACTATTAATTCAATGCATTCCCTTCCATATACTACAATACCAGCAATCCATCAATTCATACTCATAATTTATATAAAACAGCATAATGGTCCACATAATGTCTTATATCATAATGATTAAACATAATATCTTTATAAGACTCTTTCTTGTTTTAAAATTACATAAAGTACGTACTACTACATTAAAACAAGAAACACATGATTGTTTATCAGAAACACATAAAAGAGCTCAGAATGTCACACATCAATTATTATTAATACAACCAAGACCCATTCTTTGAACATGTTCCTTAAATTGTCTTGGTTGTAACCCTTTCGTCAAAGGGTCTGTAATCATAAGTTCTGTCCTGATGTGCATGATTGACACTCTTTGTTTCTGAACCTCATCTTTCACAACAAGATACTTCAGTTCTATATGTTTGGCACCTTTAGAGTACTTGTCGTTCTTTGAGAAAAATACTGCTGCAGAGTTATCACAATAAATTTTCAGCGGCTTGCTAATGGTGTCGACAACCGCAAGTCCTGAAATAAAGTTCCGCAACCATAATGCATGAATTGTGGCTTCATAACATGCCACAAATTCTGCCTCCATAGTGGATGAAGCAACGATAGTCTGTTTCGCACTTTTCCATGATATGGCACCTTGAGCAAACATAAACAGGTAACCAAAAGTCGATTTTCTAGTATCGATGCATCCAGCAAAATCTGAATCGCTATATCCAATCACCTCCGATTCATTGGATCTTCTATACATGAGCATGTAATCTTTCGTGCCAGAAAAATAAACTTGCTCCCACTGATCTTTAGGTATATACAGTGATCAACCGTATTTTCCTTAAAACCAAAAGATGTAGTAATGGTATTGAACTTAATATACCATTGTCGGGATGCTTGTTTAAGCCCATATATTGACTTCTTAAGTTTACACACCAATTGTTCTTTACCTTCTACAGAAAAACCCTCAGGTTGATCCATATAAACATCCTCATCAAGGTCTCCATTCAGAAAGGCTGTTTTCACATCCATTTGATGTAACTCCAAATCATAATGAGCTACTAATGCCATTATTATTCTTAGTGAGTCCTTTTCCGAAACAGGAGAAAATGTCTCCTTGTAATCAACACCATCTTCCTGAGTGTAACCCTTATCAACAAGTCTAGCTTTATACCGTTCGATATTACCACTCGAGTCATGTTTGGTTTTAAAAACCCATTTGCATCTGACTCTTTTACAGCCATGTGGTAATTCAACGAGATCCCAAACTTCATTATGTTGCATGGATTTCATTTCTTCTTTCATGGCATTAATCCATTCCTTTGACTCTTTACTTTCTACAGCATGTGAAAACGAAACTGGATCCTTATTGATTCCAATATCATAATCTGATTCTTGCATATAAACCACATAATCATTAGAAATAGCTGACCTACGATTTCTTTGAGGTCTTCTTAATGCTACTTGTTGTGGTTCATGCATATCAGCATTATGTAAGTCATTTCCTTCAGGAAGTACTTCTTCATTTATATGTTGTTCATTATCATCATGCTGTTATACAACAGCTGGAACAACATTTGGAGTAATAGTAGATGGAGGAACTATTTTAGGTAATGTAACATTTACCCTTGTTTCCTTTATTTCTACTATTTCTCTTCTAGTACTCCCACTGACTTCACCATTCTCAATGAATCTTGCATTACCAGTTTCTAATTGCCTCTCAACTTCATTTACAAACGTCTCAAGGACATTCACAAATATCAGTGTGTATTAGTTCAAGAAGCTGGCTGCTTCTAGTGGCTCCTTTCTTATTATGTTATTATGTTTGGTTTGTTTACCTTTAATACAATCCACACATAATTCTAGATCACTAAAGTCCAAATTTGACAAAATTTTATTACTTACTAATCTCATCATTCTTTCTTTGGATATATAACCTAGTCGTTTATGCCACAAGAAAGCAGAATTTTCATTCAACATGCTACGTTTTCATCCAAAATTATTTACTACATTCAACAAGGAATTCGCATAAGTGTCATTCAGTTTCAATTTATATAAACCATCAATTAGAATACCAGAACCAACATTATCAGTATTCTTATATAAATCAAAACAACCAGATCCAATCATACATCTAAAACCAGAAATATCCAATTTACTTGCGGAAATAAGGTTTCTAGATAATGAAGGTACATAAAGGGTACTGTATAAGTTTAATACATATCCACTTTCTAGAATTAGACGATAAGTCTCTTTTTACAGATACGACATTGAACCCTATTTATTTCCTTCTTTTCGTCATCCTGCCCATTCTTAGCAGGTGCTTCTTCCTTCTTGAAATGACTTGATTTTCCTTTCTTTTCTTTACCAGCTTTATTAGTCACAAAACTTACTGAGTGATTCACTTGATTTTTCAAACGTCCTTCTTCCTGAACAAGTCTACTGGCCAATTCATTAACATTCCACTTATCCTTTATAGTGTTATAGTTAATCTGAAAAGGTCCATATTCAGAAGGTAGCGAGTTCAGGATGAACTGGACAAGAAAAGAATCCTCTACTGTAAGTCCCAGGGAGTTTAACCTTGCTGCAATATTAGTCATCTCTATAATGTGCTCTCGCATAGTTCGCGACCCATCAAACTTCATGGTCGTGAGTTCTGCCATAAGAGTATCAGCGAGTGACTTATCAGCTGAACGAAAACGCTCTTCCACAGACTGCATATATTCCTTAGCACTTTCTGTTTGTGGAATTGTTGACTTGATGTTGTTAGCAACAGTCATCTTAATAAACATAAGGCTCAATCTGTTACTGCGTTCCCATGCTTTATGGTGTAATTTTTCTGCCTCAGTACTCTCTCTTGTAAGAGCAGCAGGTTTATCCATAAGGAGTGCCAAGTCAAGATCCTGTATACCTAAATGGAAATTGACTTGTTCTTTCCATTCAGAAAAATTAACACCAGTGAACAATGTAACAGATGAAGCATGTGTATTCATGGTAACTCCTGCAAATAAAAATTATAAGCTCATAACTAACGCGATTCAGATGTAGACATAATAGTATAAAATAGCACTCCTTTGGGTAGATACTATCCTATACTTAACATAATTAAATACCAAAACATAAGTAGGTAACAAATATGTTCAATTAAATAGAACTGACATCTTTGGATGATCAATATTTTATTAATCAAAATATCTCTTAAACCTCATCATGTCAACTAGTTATAGAACAAGACTTTCCTTTGGGTAAGTTCTCAGGTTCTATCATTAGTGACGCCAGTTCTTAATTGGTATTATTATAACTGGCAATTTCCATCAATAATCATTATGTCACTTATGCACTAAATGATTATTCTGATTTTGACCACTTTGGTGATTAACAAAATCATAAATCTCATGTGCACAAATAACTTATAACGCATACCTTATGCAAAACAACATTCTGATTTTGACCACTTTGGTGATTAACAAAATCATAAATCTCATGTGCATAAACAATCATTAATGTATGCAAAACAATCATTCATAGAGCAATTACTTTTATGCCCAATTTCAAACAATTATTTTGTACCAATAAACTTTAATCCTGCAAAGCCAAAACAGTAAATGATGCACGAAAAGACCCTAAAAACTCTGAAATTGTAAAGAAAGGTTGAAAACTTTATATCTGACTGACATGCAACCTCAAAATTTTCAGAATCCGGATCATCAATGTATCATTATATCATATAAAACATGAACTCTACACTCAATAGAGTAAACAAGGCCATATGCTAATCTTGAATTACTTTAAGGCCCAACAATAAAAAGCCATACGAAATTTCAATTTTCTTTCGAAATGAACATGATGAATGAACCTAATTTCGAAATCGAAATGAACATAATTTATGTAATAGCACATCGCATTTTAATACATTCATTTAGCCCCAAACCATGCCCTCATTTCTCTTCTGCAAGATTCAATTGGTCAGGATCGAGATGAGTTCGGGTTTCCCTCGAAAAATGCTGGCAAAGGATCCACTGTGAGATCGGCAGCCTTATGGATCCATTATTATTTTTCCCCGAAACCCCTTTATTTCATACTTCAAATATTCAGATCATGCATTTCTAAAAACTTACGCTTACCATTAATTCCTTTTGGCATTGAAACCATGCATGCACAGACAATTAAAAATGCACACTTTCAAATATTTGTCCTTGCTACTTGTCACATTAATTTTCCCTTCATTAATTTGTAAACACTTGATTAGTTTCGTTGTGATACAAGGGAATTTGCATTGTTCTCACGGCTTGCAGGAGTTCCCATGAAGATCTCTAGGACAAGAAATTGATTTTCATGGAGGCATACACGAGTGGATATGAAAAATAAATGGCATTGTTGCATCAGAGGCCAGAGTGAGTCGTGAGGAAGAACGAAGTGTCTGTCTTTAAGAATTTTCCCAGTACTTCCATTATTTTCAGAGGATTTATGATGGAATGAAGATGTCGTCCAAGAGAAATCCAAAGATTTCCAGTGAGAAGATAGCCCAGGCCGCCTTAAAGTTGGGTGCTTAAAAAGGGCGAAAAGATCATTATACAAACCGCATCAATTCCGTAAAACATATACAAAGAACACTTGCAGAGCCTCCATAATCCATCCGTCCGAGACCCTAACGATAAATATGTACAAAAGCAGTAAGTCCGAACTAGGATCTCTTGGTTAAATAAATCGACAAGCTAAGCATTTAATTCTTTCTAGTTTAAGATGAAGCCGACGTACAGAAAGACAAAAGGGCGGATACCAAGGCAGAGATAAACGGCTCTGATACCAACTGTTAGATTTCTTTAATTTCAACAATGATTCTTCTATATGCGGAATAACTGAAAAGAATCATTAAATCTTAATGCCCAGGGATATGAGTTACCTCCAGCCATTGGTGATGTATTGATACAGGCCACAGTCTTCTTGCCTGCTACTTCTTCTGTACTCCAGCTCTTCTGTCTTCTTCTCAGAATTCGGTTTCTCTCCTCTTGCCCTCACTTCCTTATGTGTTTCTTGATGGAGAAGAATACCACTATCGTGTGGGAGAGAGAGGACCCAATTCTTTATATATTTAACTTTAAATCTGGTACGTCCATCATATACCAATTCAACGCTTTAATCCTTTAATGCTTTAATGCTTTTAATTATAAAATGACTTAATTAGTTGGGTCACCTCAAGGTTTAGAAACTTCCATTTAATTTCTAACAGTGATGGCCTAAGTCATAACCAAAATTTTGTGAAAATATAACCTCGAAGAAACCCAATACATCCACGTAGCCATTATAAGGATCCCTTCCATTTTAGTTCCTTTGTTTTCGACGGCGTTGATCACATGCATATTGCATCCCCTCTTATTGAAAAACGTGTTTCCTCTGTCAAAACACAATACTCAATAAAGTTTAATGGAAGCAATCGGAATCGCTCCCACCTGAAAGGGGGTTTCACACAAACCTTCCATAGAGGAGTTTGATGCCCCGCTCACTCAAACTCTGAGGTCGTGGTATCGTGCGCTCATGGGCGGTTTGATCGACATGACACAAGTGGGGCAAACTCTAGCAATCGATTGATATGGGGCTGCCTTTTCCAACGGGTTGATATTGTGATGTGTTTTCAAATCTTACCATGCAAGGATTCGACTGTAACGCTTTGATAAATTTTCAGATTTCGAAGAGCGTCGTGCTTCAACATTATTTAACCAATTGAACGGATGTAATGATTTGACTCTTTTTAGATTTTCAAGAAACTGTTTCAACGTGATATTTCAACAATATTTTGCCCCTTCAACGGATAGATTACCCGTTTGAATATGACGCTCTAGTGCCCTTTGACCGTTCCACGGAACCGTTTGAGTGTGATGATCAAAGTTTTCAAACACCATGAGATGAGTCTTTGAGTCAACGGCTCATTATTGATCCTTTATTTTAAAATTTCTATGTTCTATAGATTCGCAGTTCTAAAATTATGTACCGTTTTAGCACATCAACGCATCGATTACGCGTTTGAAATGACATTGTAATGCATTTTCTACATTCCACCTAACCTTTTTTTTCTTATCTATTATAAATATATAACCATAAAAATAATAATCCCAAAAAACTGTTATAATAAAAATATTATTATTATTATTATTATTAATTTATATTAATTATTATTTATTAATATTTAATTTTAAATTATTAATAAATGTGAACTATTTTTAAAATTTGATATAGGCCCATTAAAACTTGGATTCATCTCTTCAAAAATGTTTATTCTGGTTTATTTTTCATTCATAATTAATTAATTAAATAATTCATTTTTATTTATTTATTAATTTATTAAATAATTACTTTATTATTAAAATCTAAAAATTATTTAATATTTTTTTATATTAATTATTAATTAATTAAATATATTCAAGGATTTATATTTAATTCAAGGATATTGTGACCAAGAGACAATCATTGTCACAATGTGAAATTATTCCAGTATAACATCTCACTTCATAGGGTTACCTCTAGCTTGATCTCTTATCTTGGCATTACTTCCCTTAGTGCATCGATAGAAGGTATCGTGTATACTCTAACTAGGGATTCCGATCCACCATGCAATTTATGATAAGCTTAGATTTTGTTAATTATTTTATTTCTTAATTGGTCATGTGAATGCGTAAGTATTCCTCCTTCCACTCTATCAAACTCGACCTCCAATCTATCCTTCTTTGGTAATTCAACTAGTGCATTAAGATATTTTGCACTCCATTCCTGAATAAAAACAATTGCTAATAGAACTGATCTTATATATGTTCATCTTTCTTGAAGTTCCTTTTGGCATGTCTATTAGAGTATGTACTACCTTATGAAGGATTTTTATCTCATTGTACACTTGTTTCATCACTCCTTCCAACTCTTTGAGCTCTTCATGAATGGTTGCTTGCAAACATTCTCTATTGAAGTTTGTAGTAGATAGACTTTGATTCTCTATGAGAAGCTACTCATTATGTTGTGGTGCATTAGCTAACTCTCTCTTCAATCATTCAACTTCCTTACACAAGTATTCAATGTTCTTCTTGGTTGTTGCTACAAATTTTGTGCTAGTAGAAGCTCTTGCTATATGATTGGTTCTTGTATATTCTATAATATCCCTTTCTAGATTGATCGAGATAGGCCTATATGTCTCATTAGGATAATACTTTATTCTCTCCTAAATGATATTCAACTTGAATTATTCAAAAGTAAGATTTGAGATATCTAATATTCTTTCCTCTTCTTGGAATGTGATGCACATCCCATTGAGTGGAAGATATCCTCGAGTAATGGGTGTTGGAGGCCAAATGTGTAAGGTAGCCACAATTGGTTCAACTTCCAAATTCTTTAATATGATTTCCTCTACTTCTTTCTCATCTGCCTCTTTGGAAACCAACTCTTGCTTTAATTTCTTGGTCATTACTTCTTCCTCTCTCTTCTTCCTTTCTTCTTCTTCAAGTTATTTTCTTTTCAACTTTTCTTCTTCCTTATGTTTCTTTATATGTTCTTCTTCTTCTTTATTTTTCATTGTCTCATTTCTTTTCATCAATGCTTCATGCCTTTTCTTTTCTTTCTCCTTTTTCTTCTTTGTTTCCTCCTCTTGCTACCTCTTCTGTGAATATTGTTATTATTTTGTCTTCTCATCTTCTTCTGGTAGATTCTTTGCATCTCTATATGCTTTAAGTTTCTTACTTCTCTCTCTCTTAGCCTCTTCATCCTATTTCATTTTTAATTCAACCTTTTATTGTGTATCCACACTTTACTAGTCTCCTTCTTCTGAATCATCTAGAACATTTGTACCCTGCGACGGTTCTTCTCCTTTGGCAGCTTGAACCACTTAAGTAGTGTTAAAAGAAATTCTTAATCTTTTCTTCTTATGGCCAAGATGTTGAAGAGTACTTTCAACTATATTTTATTATTGTGCAATGTTTTGTGGTGATGGCTCTAGGATCATATCTATGATAGACTAACTCACCGAACTTTAAGTGCACTAATTCTTATGTTTATGTCTTTTCTTCCTTTAGATTCCTAAAACTATATGATCCTATGCATAGTGGAAAGATCAACCGATATGACTTCTTTGATTTTTTCAATGAGTTGGATAACCCTATAAATAATTGGTAAGAAAACTCCTACAATACCACCTTATCGATCACAAATAGAGGTAGTATATGAGGATTTCTATATGCATCAAAGACTCATATGAATGTTCCATTGAGACGAGTGAACCAATGAACAATTTCAGGTAGGGAAGTTCTTGCCTTGTCAGACATGCAAGGTGGCTCAACATAAAAAGTATCTAATATAATACTAAAATGAAATTTTTAGTGATCTTAACATAAGCCCCTCCATATCCTATCTCCCATATTAATTTACAATATATATGTGCTAGTAAGTTATCATTTTAAAATGTCCATTTCCACTCAATTCCTTGAAACTCGATCCTTACATAGATTCCATCTAACAAATAAGAATAAATATAAAACTTAGGCTACTCCCCTTCTATTGTAATCTTGTCTCTTCTGAGAAAATTATTCAATGATTCATGCTCTCACTTGCTTGATATGAAATCAGGCTTCCTTGATATTCTGTTATGCTGCAAATTATATTATGAATGTGCCATGTCACATTTTGATCAAAGGTTTGCTTTTGATCTTGCGTCAAACTAGGATTATTTTGCTTGTGCCCAATAGGTGGAAATCCATGTATGCACCATTTAGAATATTTCCATGTGAGTTGGCAGATATATTTTCTATGGAATCTATTCAAGCTTTGGATTTAATTGTAGAATATTGGTGAGACTACAGAATGTGTAAAATTTTGTAACTCATGCAAATTAAGTCAAGTTTCCAAAGAAAAACAAATAGGATTGAGAGAATACTGGAACTTTTACCTTATGGCTTTTTTATGTATCTTTGATGGATTTTTATTTCAAAATAGTAGTCTAGTGATTTGAGGATAAGTGGCAAAAAAAATGAAAGAGAAGGGTAACAAACTGTCAAAAAGATGCAATTCATGTGGTCCATCATTCCCCCACAATTAGGGTTTTGAATGTCTATATGCACATATTGGTAGAAAAAATTCAAAATTGTAGAAGCACTAATCTTCAAAGAGATATTTAAAAGGATTGGATTAAGATGTCCAAGTTACTCTGAACTCCCTTCTTCTCCATGGAAAGTGACAACTTGGGTTTCTTCATCAACATTCTGTCCTTGAATACATTAACTTTGTATTGGAACAACTTGTTGGATTTCTTGAGTTTTAAATTTATTTGATACCAATAATACATGTATTTGAGCATTATGTCATTATATTCTTTGATTAATCGATTCTCTCCTTTTACATGATTTTCTAGTATTTCAAGTTTAGTTATCTCCTCCTTTACTTTTTAAATAATTTCTTGCTCCATATGGAAGGGAACACTATCATCTTGTACAGGGATATTGAGTATTGGAACACCATCACTGTATTTTTTTCCAAAGTAATGATTTATCTTATCCTGCTGTGATTCTTTTTCTAGTGATTCAAAATAATCATATGCCTGTTGCTGAATGATATCCATCTCTAGACCGTTTGCATTTAAGTTGGTGGCACTGGTGAATATGACTCCTAGAAATATATAACTTATGATGAAGTGAAATTATTTTATTTCAACATACACCTTGTAATTATTCAACACTTATTTCCATGCTCTAGCTTATTTTATTCTTGAACATTTTTCCGCTTGATATTTCACTTTTCTGGTTTAGGTAAAACAATGATGTTTTGCTTCTTTTATTTAACTACTTTGGTTGTTTTTTGTGCTTTTACCTTTTTCTTTTTTGATACTTTTCTTCTTCTTGTTCCTTCCTCTTATCGCTTTCACTGGATTATCTGGAAAATTTCAATCCTTTTCTAGTTAAATTATATCTAAATTCCCTTTTAGTGGACTTTCTAGTGTGGTGAATAACTTTATTTCTTCAATATGGATGTCCCCTATTTCTTCCACACTATTGTTCTTTGTCTCCTATAATGGAATCTCTTTCATTCTTACATTTTCTTCTTGAGGGTTAGGGTTTGGAAGGACCCTATTTCTCCTTCTTCTTCTTTTTCGGAACTGTTTCTTCATATGGGACTTCAACACAGTGAGTTTTCAATAAATATTCTTTCCAATTGTAATTTATGGCTTTCGATTCCACTTCAATAATGATTTTGAGCGGTACATCCTAAAAAAGAGTCCTATCAACATTTCTTGAGTTTCTTTGAATATTAAAAGCCGTTTTACTTAAACTACTTAACATATAGTATGGAAAATTTAACTCTTTACCCTTTATAAAATGCACCAACAATTGATCATGATAAAACAAGATGAACCATATCTTCGTTCATATGTAAGAATTTTTTGCAAAAGAAATAACAAATTACACCATTTAATTTTAAATGCCAATATTGGAATACCTTTTTCTGAATGTTGGTACATCCATGTTTGGATGTTGCAGGAAGGCCTTCCACATCTCATCTTTAAGTTTTTGGAATTTTAACCATTTTTTGTTGACTCTTGAGAGCCATGTAATGTCCCCAATTTTGGCCTCAAATATATTGAATTCCCTTGTGACATATGTCATAGACTTCAAAATTCTCAAAGAAATTCAACCATCCAACTTTCTGCAATTCTAATATTTGGATAAGAAATGAGGAAATTTATGCCTTTAGGTTCATGACAGATTATGACACCCGTGGTTGTAAGGGAAGCTTTACCTCATAGTTACACTTCAGAGATGGATGGAATGGTTTGGTGAAATGAACAAGAAGGGTGACGAATAATAACGGAGAAAGGATTATGATGACCCTATGTAGCAATAGTAAAATAATACTCTCCTATAATAATACTCATAATCTCTTTATTAAAAACACTTGAATTGTGATATAAGTTTTGATTTTCCATTTTCCAAACGAAATAAGGAATCTTTAGGATTTATGAAGCAAGGTAGTGAAATATGGATTTATTTAGGCCATCATTAGGATTTGAAGCTTCTCATAAGCCTTTTCTTTAAGCTTTATTGAAAAATAATGGTAAATTAGTCCATGTATACATCTCAAATCCTATAGTTAAACTTTAATAAATTGACCAATTATACATGATATTACCTTTCAGATTACCTCACATTTGTTCCTTTGAAATTTATTTGCTTTCAAGTCCAAAGGTAATGCTTAAGAAAAATTTTAGGGGCTAATATTTGCAAATGGGCTAATGTTCCATGTTTTTTTCCAAAAAAAATTATTCACCAATTTCCATTTTTTATAAAAAAAAAATTGCCCACATTTTATAGTATAAAAATATTTTATCTTAAAAATAGCCAAAATAATATAGAGACTATCTAAAATCATTATAAATTTGGATATTTTTACAAAAATATAGACAGATGTTTTACATTTTCGATATTAGGGCTAGTAAGAATCACCAAGGTTTCTAAACTCTATGATAAATTTTCATCCTTAAAATTTTCCCTAGGTCACTAACGCTTGTATTTTCCTTAGAATAAATCAACTACGAAATGTGACCAGTCTTAAAGATTTGCTTGAAATTCCCTAAGGATACTTGTTGTTGTTGATGTTGATGATGCTGATGAGATCTCATTAAAAGAGAAACAAAGGCTTCAAATCAATTAGTTTGAACTTAAAATTTGTTTGCAAATGGAAAAGGGCAGATCCAAGTTGCTAAGTTCTTAGTTTTCAACTAGGATTTCTTGCATAGTTTATACTAGCAATGTTGGTTTTCATAATTATTCTGTTTTTTTTCATTTGTTTCATAGAAAATATATCAAAAATCTCTTTTTGGAAAAGGATAATAATCCCCTTTTCCCACTAATTTGAAATCAAAATTATTCTGCAAACTTTGAACAAAATCTTCTCTTATCAGTGGATTATGATAGAGTTTTAATATATTCCCATTAACGAGAAAAGTGATTCCTCCTTCATCAATGGTTTTGATCCTTACTGCTCCAATTTCAAAAATGATTTCTATCTCATAAGGACATAACCAATGTGTTTGGAGTTTCCCTTGAAAATATTTAAGTTTGGAATCAAAGAGTAGGACTCAATCACTTGTTTTTAAATTTTTGATATTGATAAACTTGTCATGCCATATTTTCCTTTGCTCCTGAATCATTCTTGTCCTTTGAACATCATCTTTTCTAATCTCTTTTAATTCATTTATATGTTCCAATATTTGTTTTTGGGCCTTAGAGAGATCTAGCCCCAATTTGTTGCTTCCTTGTATGTCTCCACTTGGAATTTAATAGGAATTAGCACTTGCTTTCCATAAAAAATCTTGTAAGGAGTATGTTCAGTGGTATTTCCCCATCCAGTCTGGTATGTCCAGAGTGCTTCTAGAATTATATCTACCCAATCTCTTCTATGTACAATCGGAATATTTGTCAATATGGATTCAAGAACTTTCTTTATGGATTTTGTTGGTCCATTAGCTTGTGGGAGATATGGTGTGGATTTGTGATAGCTAATCTTGTATTACTCCATGATCTTCTACACAAGCTTAGATGTAAATTATGTGCCCTGATATATCACAATTTCTTTTGGTAAACCAAACCGAGTAAAAATATCCTCAAAAAGAAGTGTAACAACAACATTTTTAGTAGTAAAATTTAGTGGGTTAGCCTCTACCCATTTAGTAAAATAATCAGTGCGAACAAGTGCGTACTTTTTTTTCTTAGATGGAGGAATAATGTGTCAAAAAAAATCTATAGCCCATTTCGCAAAAGTTTTCATTAATACCTATGGTTGTAGTCATTTCATCAGATTGGATAGCTTTCCCCATAATCTGATAGTTATCACATCTCTTGACATATTCTTTGGCATCTTTGAAAAGAGAATGCCAATAATATTCCAAAATAAGTACTTTGTATGCAATTCGTATGTCACCAAAATATCATCCACAAGGTTCATCATGACATGCTTTAAGTATTTTAGGTACCTCACATTCTCCAACAAATCTTCTAACGATCAAATAAAATATTGTTCGATATAGTTCTCCTTCTATCCAAGAATAAGGTGCAATGGATTTGATAAATCTTCGTCTTTCCTCTGTTGGTAGTTGCTACAAAAATATATTCATCAGAAAAATTATCTACAATGAAAATATTAGTATTATCATTTTTCATTCTCGAAAGGAAATCAACAATTGTATTTTCCTTTCCTGACCCATTTAAAATGGTCATATTAAATTTCCTACAATATTAAAAACCATCTACTAATTCTACCATTACATATTAGTTCATTCATAAATATCTAATAGTAGAATGATCTGTGTGAAAAAAAGTCTCATATCTAGTGATAATCTACGACTATATATTGTTTTTATACATCTATATAATCCAACTATGTAGGAGTTAAATTTTTTCTTGTATAATATATAGCATAAAGAGTTAAGTATATTTTTCCTAACATAAGCCCTAAACCTGTAACTAAGGCATCAGTGAAAATATGAAATTGAAGGGACCAATTTGGCCCTCTTAAAATAGGTGCCTTAGAAACTTTTTGTTTTAATAATTCAAAAACTTTTTGACAACTAGAGTCCCAATGAAATTCACAATATTTGGTGAGTAATTTGAAGATTGGTGAAGAAAGCTTTGTGAATTTTTCTATAAACCTTCGAGAGTAACTTGTGAATCCATGAAAATTGAGTACATCCTTTTGGCATTTAGGCACTGAAATCTTGGTGATGATTTCAACCTTTGATAATCCACTTTGATTGCAGTACATGAAATATGACGTCCCAAAAAAAATCCATCATAAAACATCATAAATCATTTTTTATTACATAATGAAATATTATCTTTGTTACATCTAACAAGGAATTTTTCCATTTTTTTGAAAGCTTCTTTAAAAGTATTCCCTTAAATAGTAAAATCAACCATATACACTTCTACATAATTATGGATCAAGTCATAAAATATACCTAATACTACTCGTTGAAATGTAGTAGGTGCATTGCACAATCCAAAAGGAAGTATTCTATAAGCATGCATACCCCATGGGCATGTAAAATTTTTGTTATATCGATCATGATTTGAAATTTGAATTTGATTATATCTGATGAAACCATCAAGAAAATAGAAATTTTTATTTTCTTCCAGTGTATCTTAAACTTGATCAATTAAAGGTAATGGGAAATGATATTTTATATTTGATTTCATCAATTCCCTATAATCTATGCAAACTATCCACTTTCTATTTTTATTTGGCACAAGGGTGAAACCCATTGGCTATCGGAAATTGGATAAATAAAGTTCATATTGGGAAATTTTTGTAACTCTTCTTTAACAATCTCCCTCGGATTAGGATTCATCATTCTTTGGGGTTTCCTTACTAGTTTGACATTTTCTTGTATAAATATATGATGCATACATGTATTTGGATTGATTCCTTTCTTGTCTATATATTCCAATGCAAATGTAGAGGAATGTTTTTGTAACATCTTAATGAATCGTTATTTTTGAAATTCCTCCATGTTAGTATTGATATTTAATTATTTTCCTAGGTTAAGATCTACAAGAGTATTTCCAAAATTTTCTATTGAGTTTAATGAGAGTTTTTATTGTTGAAATGAAAGGTCTTCAATACTACAATTCTCTTGAAAACTTTGATTTAACATATGTACACAACAATTTTGTTGACAATATTGAGAAAAATCATGATTATTCATTAGATTCATAAATTGATTTTCCTCATCATTTTCTGAGATAGTTAAAAATGGTTGAATATTTTCATGATATTCGTCATCATATTCAATCCATTCTTCATTATATATTTTAGTTATTTCTATTACTGGTGGATATACTATAAATTTTTTTGTTGAATTTCCATCAGAAATAAACATGTCACTAGACCTACAACTAATATCTGCATCAACCATGGCTAACCATGGCCCACCAAGTATCAATGGATGACCTCCTAGATTAGTCCTTTGAGTTAATACTATGAAATCAATTGAAAACTCCCATGAATGTAGGGATACTAGTACTTCTTCTAATATACCATTTTGTCTAATAATAAATATGTCTGCTAATTGAAATATAGTAGGAGTATATTGAAGATTAGTTAATCTTAATTCATCCATAGTACTCTTTGTCATGACATTTATCACTGCACCTAAGTCAATCAATGTATTTGGGATTTCAACATTATTTATGACAAGCTTTTCAATGGGACTTCCTGGATCTATGTATGTTTTAATTGTAGACTTCCAATCATAATTTCTACAATTTCCCCTATGAACCAAACTTTTTCTATTTATTTTCCTTTTCTTCCATGTTTATAATACACAACTCCTTTATTGTTTTTTTCAAAAATAGGAATTTCCTTTATTTCTTGAAGAAAGTGGATTTTAATGCAAACTTTCTTCAACTCATCTAACATATTATAATATGGTAAAATAATTTTCTTCTCTACACCTTTATCCATTTGTTATATATCCAGAAAAAGAGGGTTTTGTAAGGATATAGAGGCTTGCTCAGCTACAAGATTGTAGGAGTTAATCTTATTTCATTTTCATCTCTTTGTTTAGGAATTTCTTCCTTTTGAGGACTCTCTTCCTTTTCAGGAGTTTTATCCTATTATATTCTTGGATGACAATAGGAGGTGTGTTATTTTGTAAGAACCTCCCAAATCTAAGATGAATATCATTTACATGTAGAGAATATCTCATGTAAGTTTCAAAATTTTGGACTTCAATAGTGTAAGTGGGTTGTTTTGGTGATTCATTATTGGGGCTGGGAAGTAATTATGTAGGTAATTGGTTTTCTTTTTTTGAGTAAATGAGGTAAATGGTAATGGAAGAGGTTGACTTGTTGTCAACTGAGGATGGAATTCAGTTTGGTAGGTTGCGGAGGTTGAGGCAAAGAATATTATTGAGATTGATATTGAGGGTATTGTAGGAAATATTGATGGCATTATGCATTTCTACCATAGGAACCTTGCCATCCTTGGGACCAATATGAATTTTAAGGTTTGGATGAACATGTTTGTTAAGGCATTAGTGTGTTCTAATTATTTTGAGGTTGTTCTTCTTCTTCGTAAACAACCTTTAAGCCTAGTATGGAAGGAAAATCCTTTTTAGCATGAGTCTATACAAAAATAACACAAATCTCAACATTGTAAAGTGGACATTCTCGTCATGCATGTTTCTTTCTACATCTAGGACCAAATATAGACAAAGTATCATTTTCATATTTTTTCTTTTCTTCCTTCTTATAATATCAATTTATTTACTAAGATTACCAAGAATATCAGTTTTAAAGCTGTTCAGAAAATTACTAAGTTATGCTCAACTTATCGTTCCCAACGCATATTTACTTACTCTTCACATAACTAGATCTCTAGAATTCCTCCCATATACTGTCTTGCATCTTCATATATGCTTGCAAAATTCACAAATCTCTTCAAATCATAGTTGAGACATATCTCCTTTACCCATGAGGTTAATAATATCAATCCATTCCTCCCTTATAGCTCTCAGTAAGAGAGTTTTTAATGTATCAAGTCCTAAATTTTTCAACTTGGCTCTTTTAACATTATATGCAAATATCTCTTCTAAATCTTGAAGGAACTCATTTTATTCTTAAGTCATTTAAAAAAATTCCTCTCTAATTTCATGATGCATACAATAATCCTTATATTTTTGTAAGAATAATATTTTCATGTCACCTCATGTCCTTATAGAAATAGCTCCTAAACTCATAAACCATTTGAGAGCCCCATATTTTAATGTGACTAGAAATAATTTAAACTTTTTAGCATCAAGAAAATAATCATAAGATCTACATAATACTTCAAACTCAAAGACAAATGTTTATGTATCCTCTCATATAATGGAAGTTAGGTAGAACATATGGAGAGATATTTTTCATAGTAATAGTAGTGTTAGTATCATAAATAGGAAATCCAAAGGGATCCTCTTCTTCATTGTTGTCTCCATCATCTCCTCTTCTACCCCTACCACCTCTTATAGGAGGTATTCTGCCTCTACAACCACCAAATGGTGGTCTTTCTTCTCCTCCTCGTACCAATGTGTGTGCATCATGTATTTTTCCTTCTCCTTCTTCCATTGTAAGGTTCCTCAACTAGGTTGTATTACTATAGTTCGTCTACCAATGGTTTTTCAGGAAAAGTCTACTCTTCTTCCTCTTCTTCCCCTTCTTCATTAAGTTCTCATCATTCTTCTCCAATAATTTGTTCACCTTTTGAAGAAAGGAAGATGACTCCCTTGGATAAAGATGTAGGTTGTTTTACCATTGATTTTGTAGATGAAGTGGTTCTTCTCTAGGTAGAATTTTTTATATTTGTACCTCACGAAGTCTTATTCTACCTTCAAAATATTGAATGTGTGATATGAATGGTGATGTTGATCTTACTGCACCATGTGGTCTAGTGGGGGTGGTTGGTGATGATTAAATTGAACTACATCCTCTAATAAATCTAACCCTAGAATCTCTTTCCCTATACATGCATCCTAAAATGATTTTTTTTTTAATATGACTCTTAATTATGCATCTAAAAGTGAATGAAATTAAGAATGATATTAAAATACAACATCTCTAGTTATAAATAACCCCACAATCATGACGTGCAAGTTCTTACCTCTCATCTTATCGCTCCTCCTAATCAAAGTTTTGTGAAATAAAAATACACTCTAAATTGAATGTAAATTCCTATGTATGCTTCCATGAAAAGGGTGCCAAAAATGTTGGGTAGTTTAATTTTGATTTAAATTACTTAACATTAAATTATCAATCCGTGTTCATACAATTGTGAAGCACACTTGAACAATATATGATAGGAAATTGACCTTCAATTTTAACAGGAAATATAATCTATTCAAAGAAATTGCAATACTAAAATTTAAAATAAAATCCTACTCATGAAATGACATCCAAAATGAGCACACAGACTTTCTTATGAAAATTAGATATTTGTTCTATGAAATAAAAATGCAATCTATTCTAGGAACGCAATAAAATTTAATCTAAAGAAAGAAATAGATTCTAAACTAGAAAGCAATGAAATTTTAATTTGAGTAAAATGTCATAAATTCTAATGAAATTATATTCTATGAAACCAATTCTATGCTATAAAAGACAACTAGATTCTTACACAAAAGCAATCAAACTTTACTCTATGAAAGAATTCCAATTTTTATTTCTATGAAACCATATAAATTCCTTATTTTATAAAGGCATTAAAAATCTATTGTTAAGTATATTCTATGAAAAACTCTTAGATTCTATTCTAATGACTATAAATGCATATTTATGTTATGAAATAAAACATAATCTATTTTATGAGAACTTAATTGAATATTGTCTTATAGGAAAGCATTTAGATTTTGTTTCTAAAGAAGAAATTGAACTCTATTATAAGGAAATTAATAGATGATGAATAGATGCTATTCTAGGAATCATCAATTTGAAATGACATCTATCAAACTAGTTTTAAATTGACTCGTGTGCATGCACTAAGTTCAAAGTTCATTCATGTAGGGGCAATATCTATAAATTTGAGATTAAAACAAATGAAAAGGTAAAGGGCTAATAAGAAGAAGGAATACATACAAGTTTTTGTTGTTTTCAAAGGTTTATTTAAGCACTCGTATCTACAAAATAATAGGAATTGAATGAGTAAAATATAGTGCATAAATGAAAAAGAAAAACAAAGTATTTAAATGAAATACTTGGAAGAAACCTTGCAAAAAGTAAACAGAAGGAAAAATAATCTAAACTTGTAATCAACATGGGGCCCTCCTGAGGTGAACGAGAGATAGAAAATTAAAGGAATTTAATGATCAAATTCCAATTCTTGTCATGAAGGTGCAACCATAAAAGAGAACTGCATTAATTGATTAGTGTGTGTACAGTCAAAATAACTTCACTAGTATTCAAATAATAACAACAGTGAGCATACTAAGCATATCCAACATATGGTTTGCTCCTCAATGAAGCACTTTATAGTTTTTTAAAATAACCAACCCTATGAAACTAATTGGTAGAAGTGAGATCTATGAATCAACATCTCAGTATTTGATTTCCATGAAAATTCTAATTCACATGATTCGCTATCAAGGAAGAGAATCATGTGATAAAACACATAATCATCCTTTAGATTCTTTGTTCCTTCATGATATCGCTCGCTTGATATGAAATTGGGATCGCTTGATACTTTGTTCTAGTGCTAGGTATATTTTGAATGTGCCATGTCATAGTTTGAATTTGATGATGTGCTCAAATTGGATTCTTCTTCTTGTGCCCAATGGGTGGATGTTCTTGTAGGAACCATTCATCATCTTTCTATATGCGTTGGCTGATCTGTCTTCCATGGGAATTAGTCAAACATTAGATTCATCCGCATAATTTTAGTGAGCCTATAGAATGTGTTAAATTATGTAACTCATGCAAATTAAGTTAAGTATACAAAGAAAAATATATAGAGTTGAGAGAATATTGGACCTTTTACCTTAGTTCATATTTACATAGCTATGATGGATTTTTATTTCAAAATAGTAGTGTAGTGATGTGAGGATAAGTGGAAATTGATTGAAATATATGGGTTAATTGTAAAAAAGATGCAATTATTGTGGCCCAACAGTGCTTACTAGTATGCTTATATAAATTTCCCTATAAAACAACATTGTGTTGGAATATTAATCACAGTCACACTTCACAAGGGTAGAGTTGTGGATTAATTGCATTCGGGATTCTTTGTGTAGGAATTTACAGGGTAAGTTCCTCAGAAAGAACACCAAAAGGACACCGCTCACAACCAGATCTCAAATCAATACACCAGTATTTTTGACGTGGTTAAAACCCTCAAAGTGCAAGGAGGGAAACAGTCCACGGCCTGCGCCAACGTGGCTACTACAAGCAATTTATTAATCAAAGAATGAAAATTTACATAAGCTTCTCTCATGCACGGATTACCCGAACAATGACCCTCCATGCGCTTTAAATAGAACTCATGGACCAATCGGGTGTCAAGCCACGGATCAAGTGTCGGTAATACCGAGGTGAGAGTGAACCGTCGGATCACTACATATCGTGACCGTCGGATTGTAAGTTACAAAATGTACAACGGTAAAGAAAGACACTTTACCTAACTCTATACCTAACTCTATACTAGACCAAGTTGAACTTAACTATATCCTATGTGTCGGAATATCCTAACATCCCCCCTTAAGAACAACTTGGGATAGGATTGAAGGATTTACAAATATGACACAATAGGAGAAGGAAGGAGGCACTAGAGCCTATCCCCCCTTAGTGACAACTTCCTGAACTCCAAGCATATATCGAAGTTTAGTGAACTTCGCCTCTGTGAGAGCCTTTGTGAAGATGTCTGCAACCTGATCATCTGTTGAACAATATTGCATTTCAAGAACATGGTCATGAATGAGCTTTCTGATGAAGTGCATGTGTAGTTCAATGTGTTTGCTGCGCTGATGCTGGACTGGATCTTTGCATAGCTGAATGGCACTTTGATTATCACACCAAAGTGTGGTAGGATGCTGCTGCTCAAAGCCAAACTCTGATAGGATCTGATGAAGCCACAAGGCTTCCTTACTAGCTTCCACGGCACCACGATACTCTGCTTTTGCTGACGAAAGAGAAATGGCAGCCTGTTTCTTGCAAGCCCATGTAATAGGTCCTGAACCAAGAGTGAAGACATAACCGGCAGTAGACTTCCGATCATCAGGGTCACCAGCCCAATCAGAATCAGTGAAACCAACTAATAGAGGAGCTGCTTTGGCACTGTAATGAATCCCAAACTGTACTGTACCTCGAACATAACGAAGTATTCTTTTGGCTGCTTTCCAATGGCTTTCACGGGGGTTTTGCATAAAACGAGCAACAAGGCCAACAGCAAAGGAAAGATCATGACGAGTATGGGTTAAATACAAGAGTTTTCCTACAAGTTGACGGTATAATGTAGCATCAACTTCAGGAGAAGTACAAGAGACTGAAAGTTTGACTCCAGACTGAAAGGGAGAAGGGGCTGGCTTACAGTCTTCCATGTGAAAATGACGAAGAATATCACAAGCATACTTGGACTGGGAAAGGGAAATACCCTCCTTGGATTGCAAGACTTGAAGACCGAGAAAATAGTGTAAGTGTCCTAAGTCTGTCATTTCAAATTTCTTTTTAAGGCTGGACTTCACATGGTTGATAAGGTTGGGATCACTACCAGTAAGGATAAGATAATCAACATAAAGAACAAGGATGATAAGAGAGGTGCCCACTTTCTTGGTGTAGACAGTATTGTCAGAATGACACCTAGAAAAGCCAGATTCTAAAAGAAAGCTATCCATTTTGGCATACCAAGCCCGAGGAGCTTGCTTGAGACCATAAAGGGATTTCTTAAGTCGACAAACAAGGCTGGAGTCTGTTTGGATGAAGCCAATGGGTTGTTCCATATAGATTTCTTCATGCAAGTCCCCATGCAAGAAGGCAGATTTAACATCCATCTGATGGACTTCCCAATTTAAAGAGGCAGCAAGGGAAAGAACAAGGTGGATAGAGTTCATTTTGGCAACAGGGGAGAAGGTTTCAGTGTAGTCAATGCCTTCAACCTGTGAAAAGCCCTTAGCAACGAGACGAGCTTTATGTTTATCAACTTTCCCATCTGGTCCATACTTGGTTTTGTAAACCCATTTACATCTAACAAGTTTGCGTCCCTTTGGTAGAGGAACAAGATCCCATGTATCATTTGTCATCAATGAATGATATTCTTCATTCATAGCTGCTTCCCAATGTGGATGGCCTGAAGCTTCTGCAAAAGTGTCAGGATCATGATTTACTGGAGCTTGAGCCAGTAAAGAAGAGGCTCTTTCAAACTGAGAACGTGTACGTCGCTGATCTGTAGGATCACCGGCAAGATCACCTGTTGCATCCCGAGTAGCACGGACCCATCTTGGAAGTTGAGGATCCTGAGAAGGTGGGGGAGGATTATCATCCTCGCTTTCATCATCTGAAGAAGAAATGTTTTCAAAAGTAGAAGAGATAGGAAGAGGTGGCACATCCGCCAGACTAGGCTCGCAGGCCGATTTATTTTCATCAAATTTTACATCTCTTCTAATGATAACATTTTTGGACTTAAATGGAATAAGTCTATAACCTTTTACATCTTCAGAATATCCAACAAAAGTACATTTCTCACTCTTAGGTTCTAAAGCTTTATGCTTTTCATCTGGAATATGGGCCCATGCTTCACTTCCAAACACACGAAAGTGACTTACATCTGGTTTAATGGAACTCCAAGCTTCTTCTAGAGTGATATTCTCTAGAACCTTAGTAGGAGTGCGATTGATTATATAATTTGCACAATTAATTGCTTCGGCCCAAAAACTAAGACTGAGTCCTTTAGATTGTAGCATACAATTAGCCATTTCCTTTAAGGTGCGATTTTTCCTTTCAGCTACACCATTTTGTTGTGGAGTGTATGGAACAGTATGTTGCATTTGAATTCCATTTTCGGTGCAAAAGTTGATGAATGTGTTTTTAACATATTCTCCACCATTATCAGTTCTTAGCTTAAGAATTTGATGTCCAGATTGTTTTTCAACAAAGGCTTTGAAGGCCAAAAATGTGTTAAATACTTCGCTCTTGAGTTTTAAGAAGTATACCCAAGTGCGTCTGGAGAAATCATCAATGAAAGTTAAGAAGTACTTGCAGCCAGAGAATGAAGCAACAGGAAGAGGACCACATAAATCACTGTGCACAAGCTGTAAAGGGGCTGAGGCGTGCCAAGAGGCACGTTTGTCAAAACTGTCCCGATGATGTTTTCCGAGTACACATCCGGAACAAACACCATCTCTGCAAGATACCATAGGAAGACCTGTCACCATATTTTCTTTACATAGATGCTGAAGGGAGCGATAGTTTAAGTGACCAAATCGCTCATGCCAAAGTTTGCTCACTTCATCATTATGAGCAACAAATACTGAGGGAAGACTGGATGACCCAAAGTTGTGAAACTTATACAACCTTGTGGAATCATCAGCAAGACCAGTAGCTAGAATCTGTTTAGGATCTTTTAGATCCTTGATTACAACATCATGAGGTGAAAATTCAACAATTTTACCTTCACCTGAATGAGTTATCTGATAGACAGATAGAAGGTTGCAGGATAAGGTTGGAACACATAATACATCATTAAACTGACCATTGTCTAGATGAACAGTTCCAGTCCCTACAACATTAAGAGATCTATCATCACCAACATATATATTTTTGGTGTTACAATCATTTAAAAAAGAAAACATGGCTTGGTTTTTGGCCATGTGATAAGAGGCTCCAGAATCAATGAGCCACTCATGAGAATGAGAAGAAGAAGAAGATACATTTAATGCATAACCAGACTGAGATGATTGACAACGACATGCAGAGAGTGCCATTGCGGAAGTTGAAGTTGAAGTAGGCTCCACATGGATGTTATGTTTCTTCATTGCGGCTTCCAAGGCTTCCATCTTCTTAAAGCATTTAGATTCTAAGTGGCCATCTCGATTACAAAAGTTACAATGTCTATCAGTCTTCTTCCATTTGTTTTTATTGGTCTTATCATTTTGCTGAAATGATCTTTCATTTTGAGGCTAAGTTGGTTTAGGACCATTCTTTTGAGGATATGACTTCTTAGGATTCTTTGAATTTGGTTGCTGCTGGGCGGCTAACGCTTTCGTGGAAGAGTTTCCAAGATTAAGAAGACCAAGGTGTAAGAGTTTTTCTTGTTCTCTTATTAAGGAATCACAAAAGGAGTCAAAGGAAGGGGCCTTGTAGTCTTTTCCTTGACAAATGAAAGCTTCCCTTGTAGAATGGAAAGTGGAAACAAATACAGAGTAGGCTGGTCCCAACTTAGTAAGGATGGAATAAATAAGGTTACCATCTTCTTTCTTAACTTTAACACCTTCCAAGAGATATCTAAGGGTCTTGAATTTCGACAAGAAATCTTCAATGCAAGAAAAATTATTAGGATCCAAAGTAAGCAACTCATTTTCAAGTTGATGGGCTCTAATTTCATTTTTAATCCCAAAAACTTTAGCGAGTTTTTCTAATGCTTCATGAGGAGTCTCAAGTTCTGCAATGTGGAATCTAAGATCAGGAGAAATAGACATCCCTATCAAACCACGTGCTTGATCTTGTCTATTTTCCCATTTTGCAGCCTTGTCTTCATCTTTTGGTTTCTTCTCTTGGTCTGTGGCTATTCTGAAGAGACCTTTACTTCTAAGTAAATCTTCCATGTAGGCTACCCATTGGAAGTAGTTAGTGCTGTCAAGAATGACTTGGCATGGACTTTCCATTTTTTTTAAAAAAACTGAAGCTGAAGATGCTGAAAGTAAGTGTTCCAATGGATAGATCTCAAAAAAATAGGAGGTTTTAAAAAAAAACGGCTCTAAAAAAGGCTTCCGGATGAAGAAGTTATGGCTTTTTGAAAAAAAAATTGTTGACGTTGCCGGCAAAGTGCGCGAATGTGCGGGAATGAAAAAATCCGCCCCCAAAAAATGGAGACTTGAACCCAAGACCTCTACTCTCTTAAAATAGCTTTGAACCAATTGATCTATACAAAAAATTTGAGAGAGAGAGAGAGAGAGAGAGAGGGGGGGGGGGGGGGGGGGGGGGGTTTGGTTTGCGTGCTTGCCTTGAGAAACTCTTTTTCCCTACAAAACACAAAACACAAAACCCAACACGAATATGCAAAGAAAAACGAACCTTGCGGCTCGAAGTTAGCTTTAGCAAAAAAACTAGAAATTTAAAAAAAAAAATCTCAAAGTTAGCTTTAGCCGAAAAACTAAATATTTTTCTCAATGTTTCTGATTTTCCGAGATCACACTAAGGTGCAGGGAAAAGAGCATACGCATGAGAAAAATCCTTCCTTTCTGTTTCTGATTTGCCCAGATCGCACAGAGTCGCAGGGCAAAGAGCATACGCAGAAATGAAAGGTATAGATCCGGTTAAAAAAAAGGCTAAATAAACCGAAACGAAATAAGCAGAGAGAAAATAACAGTGAACTGCAAAAAAAACACTGTATACCTCCCGATCTGAAAAATGACGCAGCTAGGGCTACCGGAAACCTTTTCGCGTGAAACGAAAGGGGTTCCTCACTGGAACAGATGCTCCGAACGCAACAGAGTAGTCCTCTCGGCCCGAAAGCAATCAGAAACAGCAGATCTAGGAAACGACAGCCACATGCAGTTCTACCGGCTTCAGATTTGGATCACCAACGGACGCGGCCCTCAAATAGCTCTGATTCCATGTAGGAATTTACAGGGTAAGTTCCTCAGAAAGAACACCAAAAGGACACCGCTCACAACCAGATCTCAAATCAATACACCAGTATTTTTGACGTGGTTAAAACCCTCAAAGTGCAAGGAGGGAAACAGTCCACGGCCTGCGCCAACGTGGCTACTACAGGAAATTTATTAATCAAAGAATGAAAATTTACATAAGCTTCTCTCATGCACGGATTACCCGAACAATGACCCTCCATGCGCTTTAAATAGAACTCATGGACCAATCGGGTGTCAAGCCACGGATCAAGTGTCGGTAATACCGAGGTGAGAGTGAACCGTCGGATCACTACATATCGTGACCGTCGGATTGTAAGTTACAAAATGTACAACGGTAAAGAAAGACACTTTACCTAACTCTATACCTAACTCTATACTAGACCAAGTTGAACTTAACTATATCCTATGTGTCGGAATATCCTAACACTTTGCACTAGAGGGATCAAAAAAATATTAGTGGTTATGATGTGCGAGCTTGCTAACAAGGAGTATGGAGAATGCGTTAATTGCAATCAGACCTGGGAGATAAGGATAGAAGATAGAATGCACTAGCACAATAACTAAGCATAAATAATAAGATTAATCACATTCGTGGTTTCCAGTGATAAAGGGTATCGAGATGAGTGGCTAAATCACACAAGTGAAATTATTAAGAATATATGGCAAGTGTCACTCACATTCATATTTTTTAAGGGTAATGAGGAAATAGTGATGCCCTATACCATATGTATGTGATGGTTATGCTACTCACACTCAAAATATGTAAGGTTACGATATAAAGGAGAAGCACAATTAGGATTTGTGAAGACAATTAACAAGGGGAAGGCTTGGGAGTTAAAGTACACAATTGTGATACAAAGGGGATGCGCACTCAAGTATTGTGAAGTTAGTTACTAGATGGAGGATAGGATTTAGGTTGCACGAGTATGATACAAAGGTAGGTTATGAAATCAATTGGGGTAAACAAAATACTAAGGGAAAATCACAATAAGATCTTATTGGGGAAGAGGGTTGAAACCTTTTCCTTCTGAGACACAATTGTGTAATTGGAAGTTAGGGTTTGGATAAGAGTATTTGAGGCTTGGTTTACATTGGGCACAGGAAATTATCTGGAAATAAAATGACATTAATAATATATACATTAAGTTATTTTTAGAATACCAAATTCCACAGGAATATTTAAGATCACATGCAAAAAAATAAAAATCACACAAACCAAGAGCAAACGCACAAATCACAAATTTAAAATGTGATGGCATGGTGGCTACCTTTAAATAATCACTCTGGCATGGTCACAATTTACAATGGTAAATTATATCTCTATACAATAAATCTACATGGAGCTCTTCAAACTCAAAGACATAATAAAATGAGCCATGAGTCAAATCCCTTTTATAGATTTCTCCCACACGTGTGAAGGTAGACGAAATGAATTCACAATCATGTTCTAGATGTAGGCTTTCACCCCGTAAAGAAATTACTTGCATATGAATTCTAAAAAACATAAAATAAACAATGCAAGAGCATAACACATAAAACACATATACACAGAGATTTTCCCTTGGATTTGAAAACCAGGACTACCAGCTTGATTTTTCATTATGTTCCTTTCAATGTTACAATACATACTTATACATGTTGAAGCATCCAATACCATGGACCGAAAACCATCGCGTCCAAAACCATGGACCATAAACCATCGCGTCCAAAAAACATCTGTGAAAATCATGCACAAAACCATAGGTGGGTTTGCCCAACCTAACATAGGGTCCAAAACCAAAATTTTTTGGGGCGCTGCCCCGGACCCCATATAGTGGGGTTATGGGTACACCTCAAACCCCTTGTGACCTCCCCCCCTCTAACCCCCGGTTAACTACGTGGGCTAGTCATGGAAAGAATATAACACAACCCAACATTCTCCCACTTGTTGTTTTCTTTCCACAGGGGACCACAAGCGAGCTTAGTCATTTATCCAGCCCTACAATGCCCATTGTTTCTCTACACCAAGAGAACTTCTTAGATCTCACAGATTTTGTCAATGCATCTGCAGTATTCTTCAAAGTGTCCACCTTTACCAGCAACACCTTTTTGTCTTCTATCATATCCCTCACAAAGTGATACTGAACATCAATGTGCTTTGTCTTTGAATGATATCCAGGGTTCTTTGCCAAGAAAAATGCACTTTGGTTGTCACAGTCTATCCTTATAGCTCCCTGTACTAACCCCATACTTGAACACAATCTCTGCAACCAAACTACTTCCTTGCTTGCATGAGTGGCTTCCATGTATTCTTCCTCTGTAGTTGATAGCGCCATTACAGATTGTTTCTTACTCATCCAACTGACTGCACCTCCAAATAGGTTAAATACATACCCACTTGGAGATCTTCTCTGAACCAGATCTCCAGCTAGTCTATATCAACAAAGCCATGAATATCCAACATTCTATCTAATCCTGGTCTTCCTTGGTAGCACACACCATAATTACTAGTGCCACACAAATACCTGAAAGCCCGTTTCACTATTGTCCAATGATCATTCCTTGGTTTTGACATAAACCTGCTCAATACTCCCACTGCATGTGCAATGTCTGGTCTAGTACAGACCATTGCATACAACAGGCTACCGACTGCACTTGCGTATGCAACATGGGACATGTCCTCTTCCTCTTCTTGTGTCTTGGGACACTGTTCAGCAGATAACCCCACACCTACAGGAATAGGAACCTTCACTGGTTTACTATCCTTCATATTAAACCTCTGTAGTATTGTCTCAACATACTTCCTTTGGTTCAACTAGAGATTCCTCTTTTACCGATCTCTTTTAATTTCCATGCCCAAAATATAGTTTACAACACCAAGATCTTTCATGTCGAATTTGGAGGACAATTGGGTCTTCAAACCCTAGATAATTTCTTTGTCATTTCCAGCCAACAACATATCATCCACATACAAGACCAGATAAATAACACGGTCACCAATTAATTTAAAATACACACGGTGATCTGCTTTGCTTCTGGTGAAGCCAAGTCCCCGTATAAATGTATCAAATTTCTGATACGACATCCTTGGTGACTGTTTTAACCCATACAGAGACTTCTTTAACTTGCATACTAGTTCTTTCTTACCCTTCATGGCAAAGCCTTCAGGTTGCTTCATGTAGATTTCCTCCTCCAGATCCCCATGAAGAAATGTTGTCTTCACATCAATCTGTTCTACCTCAAAGTCAAAATCAGCAGCAACAGATAAAATTAATCTAATAGAAGTTACCTTGGCAACAGGAGAAAAAAAATATCACCAAAATCAAATCCCGGCAACTCGGAATAACCTTTTGCTACCAACTGAGCTTTCTATTTCTCCACCTTTCCTTCTGCATTTGTCTTCTTCTTGAACACCCATTTGCTGCCAATGGGTTTCCTTCCAGCTGGAAACTCCACCAAATCCCAAGCCTCATTTTTGTGCAAAGATGCCATTTCATCAACCATGGCCTCTTTCTAGAGTTTTCCATCCTTTGAATCTAGTGCTTCCTTCACAGTTCTAGGATCATCATCAGTAATAGACAAAGAAAAATTTGAACAGAAAGCAGATGGACTATACCTTTCAGACTGCCTTCTTTCTCAATCTGATCTTCTCACAACCGGAGTTTGTGGCTCTTCATCTTCTGATTCCTCCTCTGCTGTAGAGTCTGATTCTTCCTCCTTTAGCTCAAACTCTATATTCTCAGCCTCCTTTGGTTTGACTTCATGTTTAATAACATCTTTCACCTCTCTGAACACCACATCTCGGCTATAAACAACCTTCCTTGTTACTGGGTCCAAAGCTTATAACCCTTTAAACCATCCTTATACCCAATAAAGATGCACTTTTCAGATCTACTATCCAACGTGGTTCGTTTCTCATTTGGAGCATGTACATATGCATCACATCCAAATATCCTTAGATGTGAAAGAGAGGGTTTCTTACCAGTGCATACCTCTTGTGGAGTCTTATCCTCCAACGTTGGTGAAGGTGACCTGTTGACCAGATAACATGCAGTATCCACCACCTCTTCCTAGAATTCCTGTCCTAACCTAACACCACTGAGCATGCTTCTTGCCCTTTCCATCAACATGTTATTCATTCTTTTTGCAACTCCATTTTGCTAAGGTGTATATGGAGTGTCTTCTGCTGTGATATACCACACTTCTTACAGAATTCTTCAAATTCCTTGCTGCAAAACTCTCCACCATTATCTGTCATTAGCATCTTTATTTTCTTCTCTAGCTAATTTTCCACAAGAGCCTTAAATTCTTTAAACCTGTCAAAGACTTCAGATTTGTTCTTAAGGAAATATATCCATGTATTCCTTGAGAAGTCATCTATAAATGATACATAGTACACAGACTTACCCACTGATGGAACCTTCACAAGTCCAAACACATCACTGTGCACAAGCTCTAATATTTGTTTCGCCCTCTTACTACCAGAGGGGAAACTCACCTAATTCTGCGTCCCATATACACAATTTTCATAGAAATCAAAATCCACAGAGCTATTACTCATACCTTCTATCATACCTTTACCATGAAGTATTCGAAAACCTTTCTCTCCAATATGTCCAAGCCTTTGATGCCACAACATGGTCTTTTCTCCAGAGACCATTAGATTTTCTGCTCCACTTTCAGGAACCATAGAACTATTGCACCCATCAATAACAGTGCTACCTTGCAGCTTGTACAGAGTTCCAATCCAAAATCCCCACATCAATACCAGTGCTTCCCAAACCATCTTGCAGGTATCCTTCTCGAACACTATTTTTACACTTGCATCATCCAGCTTGCTTACAGAAATCAGATTTCTGGCCAATGCAAAAATATGTAGAACACCAGGAAGTGTTCTAACCCTTTCACCTTGCAACTTCAACTTTACTTTTTTGCGACCAATGATTCTAGCCTTCCTATCACCCCCCAAGAAGACATCACCACCATCATATTTCTCATACTCACAAAACCACTCTCTATGGGGAGTGAAGTGAAAGGATGCACCTGAGTCAATCAACCATGCCTTATGATCTACATGTGTACTTGAAGAAGCCAAGTACACATCCCCACCTTCATCTAAGGTCGTTTTCGCCTCTACAAAAGGAGCATCATTAGATCCCTTTCCTTTATCAGGAGCTTAGATTTACAGTCCCTTTTATAGTGCCCTTCCTTTTCGCATTTCCAACAAACCACCTTTACATGTTTTCCTAGAGATTTAGATCTCCCTCTAGATTTAGATCTCCCACTCGATGACATATTTTTGTTTCTGTTTTGGGACCCTCCTCGTACATACAAGGCATCACCATTCTGGCTCTCTGTATTTTTCCATCTCATCTCCTCAGTCAGCAAGGATGAGACTATTCATCAAACTTTAAGGCAGTTGCATTATTACCTATTGCAATAACCAGACTATCCCACAAATCTGGTAGATAACACAACAAACTAATGCACTTATCTTCATCTAAAATTTTAATATCAATAGATAATAACTGACTTACCACAGTATTAAATGCGTTTAGATGTTCTGTCATCGAGTCTCCATCTTTCATCCTAAAGTTATACAGCTTTTTTCGTAGGAACAGTTTATTCACCAGAGACGTAGATTGATACAAAGTCCCTAACTTGTCCCACAAAGCCTTTGTCGTAGCTTCCCCTGATACATTTAGCAATACTAAATTTGAGACACACAATCGTATTGTGCTCTTTGCCTTCCGATCCAACTTCTTCCATTCTTCATCGGACACTCCCGTTGGTTTAGTAACCAGATCTACCACGATCCACTGATCTTTATCCACCAACAGATCCTCCATCTTGAGTTTCCATAACTCAAAATTCTAACCATTAAATTTCTTGATCTCTATCTTTCCACTACTTGCCATCTTCTTTCACCACCAGAATCGATCTCGCAGATGTCCCACTGAACAGGGTCTACTACAGGCCCGAGCGAAACCCCTTAGCAACAAAGGCATCCCCTTAAAGCCAAAACAACTCTTATACCAAATGTAGGTTTTAACCTCATACAGAAATTACCTGCATACGAATTCTAAAACACATAAAATAAACAATGCGAGAGCATAACACATAAAACACATATACATAAATATTTTCCCTTGGATCCCAAAACCGAGACTACCAGGTTGATTTTTCATTATGTTCCTTTCAATGTTACAATATATATTTATACATGCCGGAGCATCCAATACCATGGACCAAAAACCATTGCGTCCAAAACCATGGACTGAAAACCATTGTGTCCTAAAAACATGTGTGAAAATCATGCACAAAACCATAGGTGGGTCACCCAACCTAACATAGGGTCCAAAACCAAAATTTTCTGGGGCGTTGCCCTGAACCCCATAAAGTGGGGTTATGGGTACACCTTAAACCCCCTGTGACCTTCCCCCCTCTAACCCCCAATTAACTATGTGGGCTAGTCGTGGAAAGAATATAACACAACCCAACACTAGAGGATGATAATGTTTGAGATGGCTCAATGGGTTCTTCGGTGTAAGCTTACCAATGAAAGGTGTGATTTTTATTTTAATTGTAAAGGTGCACTATGACTAGGAAACATGATTGCATTTTATTAAGACAAAGTGGAACAAGTATTTTGATAAGAAAGAAAATTAGAAAATTTGATAAGTTCATTCCTTTGATAATTTGAGAAGTGAGGGCTCCAAAATTTAAAGATGTCAAAAATGATGGGGGTTGTTGTAGTGGCTACAATAGCATGTTATAATTTTGATATTGGCAAGGGGCAATAGAAGGTGCACAACCTTAGGCTATATATTTTGTCTCCAAATTTAGGCCAAATTGTGTACGCTATGGATTTGAGCATACTTTGCTTGTATGTGCTGGGATTCTTTAATAGAAAAATAGATAAGAGAGACACAACCCCATTGAAACTTTTCAAGGTCTCATGAGATGGATATGTTCTTTTAATTAAGTATTTCCCAGAGCTTATCCCATTCAATATGTGATTTAATATTGTACCATACCTCCTTCAACTTCCATTAGTTACATTTTATCTCCTTAAAGATTCTTTTCAGGTAGTCAACTACTAGAAATTGTTGTCAAGACTTCATTATGGCACAAAGGTCCTAGAAATCTAGTTGAAAGGAAATGTTAGGGAACTAATTCCAGTAAAAATCCTCAAAGCAATTAGAATCACCATCATTGACTTCATAAAAGCAATTTTCTTAACTGAGGGGTTTTCCCTTACATGCCAGATTCTAGATATGTTATCAGCTTATTTTTCTCCCTAGGGTTAGTGCCTATGAGACATCATGTTGATTGACTTTTTACTTGGGCCTAAGATCTTCTTTTTCTAGTCAAGACACCCAGTTTCATAGATGATGATTCTATGAGAGCGACTGGAACCTTCTAGTCGCTCAGACGACCACCTTATGGGAGCAACTATAGTATTTTTCTCCTTGGCATGTGCCTGCGACTAGGGGAATCCTTCTAGATTATTAAAGTCACTAGGAGATTAGTTCGACTCATCACTTATTCGAGTTTGATAAGAATTATCATAGAGAAATTTCTATAAATTCTCATCACCTTGGGTTTCCACATACATCCTCCTATGAGCTCTCTTCATCCTATTTATACTGGGACACCTGAGAGGGTCAGGTTAGCCATAGAGAGCTAGAGTCTTAGTTATGTTGAATTTATGCTTCAAATTTAGAATCTTACTGAGAGAGACTAAGATTGTGAGGGATATGTTGTTGGAGTTCATAGGTTTCCTACCGTAGCAGAGAGCCTCTTCCAATTTTTGAAGAGGAGACTGGAGTGAAGGTATACTTGTACCTTGCTTTTGGATTAATAGAAATTCATGTTCTTTCTGTGTATCAATATGTTTACAACAATACTTCTTATGATTTATATGATGTTCTAAGTTAATGATCTTCTGAGGAAGATCACTTGTCATATTGTGATTTTGTTCAGATATTGAGGTCGATTGTGGATGAAGTAGATCATTCGGGTAGAGCATTGAGATTCTGCATCAAGCTCAAAACCCTTCACCAAACTGCGAGGAGTTCAGGTGCACACTTTTTCCTCATAAAATCTATATCTATTTATATGTTTCATGTGTGAGATTTGGGTTGGTATCTATCTATCTATCCTATAGCCATTCTCCTTTTTTTTTGTTTGGTTATCCTTTTAGATAGAAGATTGCATAGCAATAGCTCCTTGCAACATTCATTGCAACAAAATTGGTGCTTTCAATGAGATATTTTTTCTTTTTCCCTCTTTGGATTTAGCTCTCTTCTCTTTTGCTATGGATATGGTTTTTATGGTCTTCCATTGAGTTCTCTGTGGCTTTTTGGATTATTTTTTATCTCCATTGGTTTTACTTGCTTCAGATCTGACTTGATCTTAGATCCAAAGTTTTGTTTTTTTCTTTATATGAGAGAATAATAAAATCATTCATTTGAAATAAAATTATGGAATTTTCTATACAAGATTTGATTGAATTGACCATAGATCTAGACTCCCCTTGAAATTTTGTCCAAAAACAAAAAAAAAAAGAACCACTGAAAATAGACTCGGTATCCGGATTTTATGGTCGATTGAAGTTAGCTAATAAATTTTTTTCCCTAGTTACTGACAAAACATTGCATCCAAGTGACTGTAAATTTCTAGTCGTTGGCTTTCCCTTTTATATAAGCAAATGGTATCTGGTTGTACGACTGATCCATGCGACTGGATTTTTATGCTTGGAAACTGAAATTTATCCTCTACAAATGTTTATCTGAGCTTTGGATTTGTGATGGCTTTCTATCTTCTTACTGGTTATAGACCAGATCTACCTTTTGGTGTCTGATTTCATTAACTTGGATTCATTTTGTTGAGGAAAGTTCTTGGTTTATTTTAAGCCTTAATTATCTCATCATTTTCTGGTCTATTGGAGATATCTTTGGTCTATGATTTTCTATTGTTTATTAGATTTTGGTTTCTGTTTGATCTTATCCATTTCTTATTAGTAGTTTTGGGGTCATCCATCAATCTTGTCTTGTGATATTTTCTGCAAGATCGTTTTCTTCTTTGGTTCAAGATTGGTTTTTGCCTCTAGATATAATTCTCATATATGTTTGGATGCTTTCAGTGACTAGTTAGACCTTTTTCATATCTCACCTTCAGATCCTTTTGGCCTTTTTGTGTTTTTGTCACTTATTTTCAAGTGATATTTTTATTTTCTTGTTTATTTTTGTCACAATTGGTGGTGTTGTGACTAGTTGTGCAGTTGTCATCTAGAAAAGTTTATTTAAGTATATTTCCATTACTTATTACCACCCTCATTTAATCTTATTTAGGCCTTCCTTCCTCTAGGGTCTGGTTTTGACCTTTGTAGAACATTCGCCTTTGTTGAGCCATTGTACTACAACCCTAGCTTGTTGACATTGCCTTCCTTTTGCATTTTTGGCTTTCCTTTTGATTGCTTGAGTGCGTTTGCTTCTTTGGGGTTTTTTTCCTAGCTTTGACACTTTTGAAGTGCTTGGCGTTCTAGCTTTGAGACTCTTGTTTGGCCCCTTTTTGGTTATTTTCCCTCTTTGGTTTGATTTTTGGGTCAACATATTTATAAATTTGGGATTTGTTTCATTTAAATATTTAGTGATAAGGTGCACTATCATAGACATTGGTGTTTTGTGACAAACTCTTACCCTCTTGTAGTTAGCATTCATCGAAGTGAAAAGGATAATTTGCATGTAGTTGCATCAGGGTTTCTAACAAGAGTCAATCACACCATCTAACTATGCCACATCCCAACTTTGTAAACAACAACCACTTAAATTAATGTGAAAATAAAATAAACTAGACTATTTTTTTTTATTTTACTAGTAGTACACCAACACTAGCTTAGACTAGGGTCTTGGAGATAGGTGTGTGAGTTAACTGCTCCAAGACTACAAAATAAACTTAGAAACTTGCGATAGGGAGATAAATCCACTTGCAATAGTGTGGTCTGGGAAGCCCTTCTAACAAGAGGGTCAAGCACGAGGTCACACTTGGGTTGGGCGAGGTGACATAACCTGTTTCGATTAGTTTCGAGTGGCGCGATATTACAGAATTTTCACATATTACAAACATTGTTATTAGCATTTTACTGTAGAACTTGGGGGCCACTTGGGAGGAAACTCTCAAGGGGGTTTCGATCTTAGCTCTCTAGGCTAAGTGTTTGACCCTTGCGTGTGAATTTGGCTTGTGATTGTCCCCCCTGGACGTGTTATTGTCAGTGGTAACCATAGTGGCCTATCTTTTAGTACTCATATGTAGGCGTAGGGATGGTTTCATCTTCTCTATACCTAGGGGAGATATTATTCATACTCTCTCAGTGCTCTCAGAGGGTGCTTGATCAGGTGCTCAAAATTAGGCTCAAAACTCAAAGTGGCAGAATCTCAATTAACTTAGATTTAGATCAAAGTGCTCATCATCCTAATTCCATTGATGCGAATGGAACTCGAATTTGAGCTCACATGAAAAAGAGAGAGCAAGTCAAAGTTCAGGTTTGACTTGGACATATGGCAGGAGAAGATGACGTGGCAGGACTCCTCATCGAAAGGGGAAGCGCCAAGTGGCAGACCGCCATTGGCCCAACATCTTGCAAACCACATATCGGGGGCCGGTTGGTGTTAAAGAAACGGCCCAGAGCAAGCCAGGATGCGATGCGATAATCGCAATCGCACATCGCAACCAGGAAGGCATTAAAGAGTCAGCCCCAGAGCAAGTCAAGGTTGTGATGTGATGATCATAATGGCACATCGTAGAATGGAAGTGTTACAGAATCGGCCCTGATAGGATCAGGTTGCGATTGCGATATCACAATCGCATATCACAAACTGCAAAACTATGTTATATGTATTACCCTGGCTCCGTCGATTGCGATATATCTCGACTGCGATTTGTGATAGTTTATGGCTACCACATGTCCTCCTAATGGTTGGCTAAAATATTGGTTGGTAAGATAGATCGGAGGTAGGGCTTGATCCCGCGACCTCCCGTTTCATAGTGTCAAGGCCTGCCATTATGCCCACATGATGGTTCTTAACTATCAATGCAAGCAGGTTTGTATTATTATGAACTAACCACAGCATCTAATCACCACCTTACCACCACAATCTAGAACGGCTGCCCTAACCGTTGGACCTAACAAATTTCATATGACCACTTGGCCTTCACTATGAGATAGATGGGTTCGTTGGCGGGGAATTTGGCGGGACCACCAATTTCTATGGAATTGTCATAGTTAACTCTAGATAATGAATTTTATTAATAGTTAGTCAGATTTGGAGGAGGAAATTGTGGAAAGACTGGAAGACTTCATAACTAAGGTAGTTTTTGATGAAAGGAGGAGAATAAAGAGGTTGGGGTACCATATTTGAGTATTTTGGATTGATTGGAGCAGGTTTCAGAAGCATTTGAGCATTTTAAACACATATTTTTATGTTTTTGAGCATAATAGAGAGGCCCAAGCCATTGGAAGCTGGACCAAGGAGACGTAGCCCAGAAGGGGTGAACTCCTTTATCATGTTCATGTTGTAATGTGTTTTTTATGATGTCATGTACATGTTTATGTTGTTGTTCAGTCCCTTATTTATGTTAAATTGATCATAAAATTAACATAAAAACTCATCATTTCACTTGCAAAAATTCATGAATCCTAAAACACAATTAAAGAATTTTGTTTTTAATCTGAGGATGATCTTAGCACAACAATCTAATGTTCTAAATTAGATAATTTTGGTATCAGAGTACTAAGTTTTCTTTGTGAAAGAAGGATTTAATTCTTGGCAAGTTCATGTCATGCTTACAAGGTTAAAACACAAAAGAGGAGAAGAGAAATTGGTTGGAAGCCCCAAAGTGGGGTCAAGGGGAAGGAGAGAAAGGTTTCTGCAATCTCCAACACTGGTTCAGCCTCGAGATGCAGTTGAGACTCCAGAGATCATGTCTCATGAAGAAGAACCTACAAACATGACAGAAGATGAGAAGATGTACAGAAAGGCTTTCTTTGATATGACAGAGATGGTGAAGGTCCTCTATGAATAAAGGAATACTAGGTTGCAATGGGAAAGTTCCAAACCTCCCAAAGGATAAGGCTCTTCAGGAGGAGGTAATGGAAATGGATACAAGCCTCCACCATCTCCACCATCTTCTTCATCTTCTTCTTCACAAGCATCTTCACCCTCTTCCACTAACACAACCCTTACTCATAGTCATCATCATACTTCAAAAGGAACTGGTAAAATCACATTTTTTAAAACTTGATGTTAAATTTGAGCTGCCCATATATAATGGTGAAGTGAATGCAAAGAATCTTGATAATTGGATTCGTCAGTTGGAGGCCTATTGTAGGATTCAAAAACTTCAAGAGGATGACATAAAGATTCAGTTAACTTCCTTGAGAATGGAGGGTGCACACTTGTATGGTGGGAATCAAAGACCCAAGAGGAGATTAAAAAACACAGTAAGATCTCAATTTCTTGGAATTATTTCATTGTTGCAATCAAAAGACAATTCTACCCTCATGAATTAACAAAACTTTAGATAGCTTAAAGGTCAAAATGTGCAAGATTACACACAAGAATCCAAAAAAACATCTTTGATGTTAGGTGTAGATTTGCAATCATAGGACACATTGTTGAAGTACATAGGGGGTTTACACAATTACCTTAGGCATACTATCTTAATGTTTAATCCCAATAATCTAGATGATGTGTGTGTGCAAGCCACTCATCTTGAGGCAAGAGGGAAAAACACCCTAGAAGAAGGTAGTAAAAATCCATTTAAGAGTAAAGGAAAGGAAAAGGATTTCAAAGGGAAGGCAAAGAAAAATGCGTCTATCAAAAAATGAGAGAAAGTTACATGCAAAAATTGTTCCAGAGAGGGTCATGATGAAGCTCATTGTTGGAAGCTTCATCCCGAAATGAGACCAAAGAGAAATAACAAAAAGGGAAAACAAAAGACAACTACAACCACTCAATAGGATTTGGGATCCAATTCAGGCGATGAAACTAAAATCACATCCATGGGGTTAAAAGGAAAAGAATCCATTGCTAGCACTAGTTCTTCAAACTCACAAAATGAAACTCCAAATGAAAAGAGGAGAATATAACCTTTTCACATAAGGTTGATCTCAAAACACAACAAGATTTATACGCTTTTCGATAGTGGCTCTCAAGCCAATCTTATCTCTAAAAACATTGTCAAAAGTTTAAACTTGGAAACTGTTCCACATCATAAACCATATCCACTTGGATGGGTGTGTGACAATGCGCAATTGCAGGTTACAAAAAAGTGTAAATTGAAATTTGCCATTATTGCAAATTTCATAGCTGGAATGGAGCTTGATGTTGTGTCGTTAGATATATGTGGCATAGTTTTGGGTAGCATGTACCTTTATGATAGAAAATCTATCTTCCATAGACATGAAAACAAATATCATTTATTCAAAAATGGAGTAGAATATATTATGAGAGCTCATAGAAAGAAAATAAATCTTTCGCTTGTTAATGTAGGGCAGATGAAAAGACTAGCGAATTCAAGCAAGAATTTTGTGCTTCTAATGATCAAACCCAAGAATGATGTTGATAATGAAGCTTTTAAAGGTTGTGATTCAAATTTGAAATCTGAATTGGTTGATGTAGTTAACCAATATGATGAGATGCTTCAGGAACCAAAGGGATTACCTCCCAAGAGAGGAATCCAACCTAAGATACAACTACAACAAGATTTTCCTCTTCCTAACATTGGCATGCACACGATGTAAGTGATGGAAAGCATGGAAATTAAGAAGAAAATTCAAGAGTTGTTGAATAAAGGGATCAGCAGACCATCTTCCTCGCCATGTGGTTCACATATTATCTTGGTGCCAAAGAAGGGTGGATCATGGTGTATGTGTGTGAACTTTCGTGCATTGAACAAAATTATGGTAAAGAACCGTTACCCACTGCCTAAAATAGATGATTTATTTGATCAATTGAAAGATTCAAAGTATTTTACTAAGTTGGACTTAAGAAGTGGCTACCATAAAATCAGAATAGCTGAAGGAGACATTTGGAAGACAACATTCAAAACAAAACAAGGTTTGTTTGAATGGATAGTTATGTCATTTGGTTTATGTAATGCTCCCGCTACATTCATGCATGTGATGAATGATGTGTTGTGGCCATTTCTTGATGAGTTTTTCATAGTCTACTTAGATGATATCTTAATTTTCAGTAAATCCCCTGATGAACATGTCATGCATGTAAGAAAAGTACTTGATGTCTTAAAAAATGAACAATTGTATCTTAATATGTCAAAGTGCAAGTTTGGAAAAACTTCTTTAGTTTAAGTGTTCATATTGTTGGAGGAGGTGAGTTAAAAATAGATCCCTCCAAGGTTGATGTCATAGTGAATTAGCCAAGGCCCAAGACAGTTACTGAGGTAAGAAGATTTTTGGGAGAAACCCAATATTGGAGGAAATTCATTGCTAATTTTACTCTTATAGTCACTCCTTTGCATGCATTGACAAGTGTGAAAAAAGGTTTTTAGTGGGGAGGAAAACAACAAAAGGTCTTTGATGCATTGAAGGAAAAGATCAGTATAACTCGAGTACTTGCACTTCCAGACTTGAGATAATCATTTGAAATTTAGACTGATGCTAGTGACTACATTATGGGTGCAGTCCTCATGCAACATGGTAAGCCTATCTATTTTTATGTGGAAAATTTTAATGGTGCAATGATTAACTATCCTACATATGACAAGTAATTGTATGCATTGGTGAAAAGTGTGAAAAAATGGAAACACTACTTGATGGATAAGGAAACTGACATTCACACTGATCATCAACCATTGCAATACTTGCAATCTGAATCAAAGTTGCAGCAATCAAGGCACTTCCGATGGATGGGTTTTCTTCAACAATTCCACTTGGTAATGAGTTATAAGAAAGGTTTATAAAATAAAGTTGATGATATTCTTTCTCGGCCTATTGTTAATGCAACTAGTTTACTCAAGCATAATTCTATTTTACATGAAAGTTATATTGAGCAATATGCATTAGATAATGACTTTCAAAATGTTTATGCAAGTTTGAGTCAAGGTAACCAAGTAGAGGAATTGGATTATCATTTACATGATAATTTGTTGTACCATCTTGGCAAGCTTTGTATTCCAAAGGGAGAAAAAGTTAACATCATAAGAGAGGCACATACTTCTCTTATTAGTGGTCATTTTGGTGTAAGTAAGACGATGACAAAAAAGAAAAAGGAAAAAAAATTCAAATTGTGCAAGATGCTACGAACAAAACAATTTCAAAAACCAAGCCATTAAACGAGAATAGTCATAGTTATGTCATCATGGTGCAAGACAAATATGATCAAATTGTGCTCATAGTTTCTTCCATGTACCTGAAATGACGCCAAAAGTTTACAATATCAGATATGTACAATAAGCAAAACAATTGGCAGATTAACATCAAATTTCATGTGATGGCCTAAGGCATAACCAATTTTTTTGTGAAAATATAACCTCGAAGAAACCCAATACATCGACGTAGCCATTATAAGGATCCCTTCCATTTTAGTTCCTTTGTTTTCGACAGCGTTGATCACATGCATATTCCATCCCCTCTTATTGAAAAACGTGTTTCCTCTATCAAAACACAATACTCAATGAAGTTTAACGGAAACAATCGGAATTGCTTCCACCTGAAAGGAGGTTTCAAACTAGCCTACCACAGAGGAGTTTGATGCCCCGCGCACTCAAACTTTTAGGTCGTCGTATCCCGCGGTCATGGGCAGTTTGATCGACATGACACAAAATGTGGCAAACTATACCAATCGATTGATATGGGGCTGCCTTTTCGAACGGGGTTGATATTGTGATGTGTTTTCAAATCTTACCGTGCAAGGATTCGACTGTAACGCTTTGATAATTTTCAGATTTCCAAGAACGGTGTGCTTCAACATTATTTTCCCATTGAATCGGATGCAATGATTTGACTCCTTTTAGATTTTCAAGAAACTGTTTCAACATGATATTTCAACAATATTTTACCATTTCAACGGATAGATTACCCGTTTGAATATGACGCTCTAATGCCTTTTGACCGTTCCACCGAACCATTGATGATGAAAGTTTTCAAACACCATAAGATGAGTCTTTGAATCAAGGAGTCATTGTTGATCTTGTATTTTAAAATTTCTATGTTCCATAGATTCGCAGTTCAATAATTATGTACCATTTTAGCAAATCGAGGGATCGATTACGCTTTTTGAAAGTGACATTGTAATGCTTTTTCTACATTCCACCTAACTTTTTATTTTATCTATGATAAATATATAACAATGAAAATAATAATATCAAAAACCAATTATTATAAAATTATTATTATTATTATTAATTATTATTTAATATTAAATGTTATTTATTAATATTTAATTTTAAATTATTAATAAATATGATAATTATTTTTAAAATTTGATATACGCCCATTAAAACTTGGATTCATCTCTTCAAAAATGTGTATTCTATTAATACTTGGTTATTTTCCATTCAATATTACTTAATTAATTTAATTAATAATTTATTTATTATTTATTAATTCATTAAATAATTACTTTATTCATTATTAAAAAATAAAAGTTATTTAAATATTTTTTATATTAACTATTATTAATTAATTAAATTCAAGGATTTATATTAAACCCAAGGATTAATATTTAAAATCTTATGAAGCACATTATACCTTACGAATATGAACCTTTAGATTAATAAACCCAAAAAAATGATATTATAAACTTGACGAAATAAGAAACCCAAGGGATTTATACTAAAAAGTCAAGTGATTATAAACCCAATAAAATAATATTAAACCCAAGGGATCAATATTATCAACTCAATGTGTATAAACCCTAAGATAAATATTATAAACCATAAAACAATCATGGTTGACCATGGTTGATTTTCTTATTGAGAGATTTTTTGTCACAATGCAATGTTGGATGATGGTTGACCATGGTTGGCCATGATTGATTTTCATATGGACACAATATTTGTAATATTATAAACCCAAGGTATATAAACTCTAAGATAAATATTATAAACCCAAGGGTTTAATTCTAAAAACCCAAGGGAATAATATTAAACACAAGAGATAAATATTATAAACATAAGGTATGTAAACCCTACAATAAACATGGCTGACCATGGTTGACAACGGTTGATTTTCATATTCACAAAATCTTTGTCACAGTGTGACATTGGACTATGGGTAACCATGATTAATTTTCATATTGAGACAACTTTTCTTACAATGCCACATTAGACATTTCGATCATGGTTGACGGTTGTTAATTTTCACATTGAGACAATATTTGTCAAAATGCGACATTTGACCATGTTGTCACAATGTGATGTTGGACCAAGAGACAATCGTTGTCACAATGTGAGCATAGTTATTGACCATGGTCAAACATGATGGACCATGGTTGACCATGGTTGACCATGGTTGATTTTTAGATTGAGACAATCTTTGTCGCAATGCAATGTTGCAACATGGTTGACCATGGATGACCATGGTTGGAAGAATGTGATGTTGGATGAGGAGACAATATTTGTCAAAACGTGACCATGGCTATTGACAATTGTTGACCATGGTTGAATTTCATATTGACACAATCTTTGTCACATTGCAACGTTGGAAATGGTTGACCATGGTTGATTTTCATATTGAGACAATCCTTGTCACAAAGAGACATTGGACCATGGTTGACCATGGCTGGCCATAATTGATTTTAATGTCAAGAGAATTTTTGTCATAATGCGACATTGGACCATGGTTGATTTTTATATGGTTGAATAATATTATATCCTTGAAATATGAACTCTTAAATTAATAAACTCAAGCAATTGATATTTTAAACCCAAGGGAATAATAAAGCCAAGGGTGTAATTCTAAAACCCGAAAGGAACTTCACTTAATAAAATTCCCAAGTTTCAGTAGCATTCAGCACAATTTGCCAATGATCAAGAAGAAGATAACTCAGAATATGTTTTTACTTCCTCACCAGCATCACAACTTTCATCCCATCTTAGAAGTGACTATGAAGATGCCTGGATCCTGGATTCCGGGGCAACTCATCACATGACTTGTCGACGTGATTTTTTCTGGAATTTTCAAGATTGCCAACTTAATTCCATTTTTCTTGTTGATGATACAAAACATACTCCTTATGGAAAAGGAGCAGTTAAAGTTTTTCTCCTTGGCATCGGAGAAAAAATGATTTCCAATGTATGGTACGTACCCAGTTTTAAGAAAAAATTGCTCTCTTTAGTCACGATTCGACAAGCGGGACATCAGGTGATTATGGAAGATGGTTTAGTGAAGATTTATTCAGTGAAACAGAACTTGAAAATAGTCATGACAGGTTATGAAGATGGAAAACTGTTACGGATGAAAGGGACAGTTATTCCAAGGCATTCTGATTTTGCAGGGGCAGTGACTACAGGTATTTCGCCTATAAGACTATGGCATGTAAGATATGGACATTTGAATTTTGAGAGTCTTTCTCAATTACAGAAACAAGGAATGGTTAAAGGACTTCCCACATTCAAAAGGGAAAATGCAAAATGTGAAGCTTGCATTTATAGCAAACAAAGTCGAGAAAGTTTTCCAACAAGTTCATGGCGTGCAAACAGGCGGCTACAACTAGTTCGCAGTGATGTTTGTGGACCACTACAAACTTCCTTTGGTGGATGCAAATATTTCTTACTATTCATTGATGATTTCAGCAGAATGACTTGGGTTTACTTTTTGAAGAACAAGTCAGAAGCATTTGATAAATTTAAAATTTTTCGCCAACTTGTTGAAAATGAAGTCAAAGAAAAGATAGGTACTCTCAGGACAGATAATGGGGGAGAATTCACTTCAAATGAATTCAAAACTTATTGCAGTGAAAATGGCATAAGACGACATCTTACTAATGTTTACACTCCACAGCAAAATGTAGTCGAAAGAATGAATCGCACTTTGTTAGGCATGGCGAGATCCATGTTAACTTTCAAAAGGTTAAGTCCAACATATTGGGCGGAAGCAATTCATACAGCTGTCTACTTAAGAAACAGATCTCCAACTGCTTCTTTAGACGAAATCACACCTTATGAAGCTTGGTTTGGTTTCAAACCTCGAGTTAAACATCTTAGAGTTTTTGGGTCAGTTTGTTATGCCTTAGTTCTGAAACAAAAACGAACTAAGCTTGACTCACGAAGTTTAAAATGCACAATGATTGGTTATTCTGATGAGAAGAAAGGGTATTATCTGTTGACCAATGGAAAATTCATTGTAAGGAGGGATGTCATTTTTGATGAAACTGAGAGCAAAAGTGCTGAAGAAATTGAAAATCTTCTTCACAAGTTAGAAATTAAGGGAAGTAAAAGAAATGGAAAAATGCAAAGTCAACCAAATTCACCAAATTGGTATGAACTTGATTTTCCTTCCTCTGAAGATGAGTCATCCAGTCCATCTACATCAACAACATCATCTGGGTCTTCTAGCAGTTCATCTGCATCTCCAAGCAGCAACAGTTCTTCTGAGAGTGATTCTCCACATTCTTCACCTGAACGACGAACATTAGTTTATATTAATCCTCTTTACAATGATGGAGACTTTACAGAAGCACAAACAAGTGAGCACCAACTACCAAAATGGGCAGTTCAACTTTTGAAAGATGTAAAGCCTGATGAGTAGAATAAAACAGGCACCCGAAGGGCACATAGAAATGAAGGCAATTTTGCCTTGATAGCAAATGATTTTACTGAACCTTCCACATACAAAGAAGCAGTAAAACATAAAGAATGGCAACAGGCTATGGTTGAAGAATATCAAGCAGTAATTGATAACAACACTTGGAAACTTGTTGATTGTCCAACAAATGTTAAACCCATAGGATGCAAATGGGTTTACAGAATTAAGTATAATCAAAAGGGAGAACTTGAAAAGTATAAAGCACGACTTGTCGCAAAAGGTTTTGCGCAGCAGGAAGGCATTGATTATGAGGAAACTTTTGCTCCTACAGCTAAATGGAACACCATCCGATTAACACTTGCATTGGCCGCTTAGAAAGGATGGAAAGTTAATCAAATGGATGTGAAAAGTGCTTTTCTCAACGGAGATTTACAGGAAGTATATATGACCCAACCGCTAGGTTTTGAAATTGAAGGATAAGAACATAAAGTCTGCAAATTGATTAAGGCTGTATATGGATTAAAACAAGCTCCCCGAGCTTGGTATGCAAAGATGGATGACTACCTTAAGAAAGTTGGTTTTCAACGAAGTGAATCTGATGATACTTTGTATGTGCGACAACAGGGAAAATATCTGGTCATTCTTGTTATGTATGTAGATGATTTGATCATTACTGGCAACCATGATGATCATATTACACAGGTGAAAAAGGAGTTACATGCAGGTTTTAAGATGACAGATTTGGGATTACTTCACTACTATCTTGGATTTGAAGTCTTCCAACGTCCACATCATATTTTCATTTCTCAGAGTAAGTATGCAGCAGAGGTTCTTCAGCGTTTTGGCATGCAGGATTGCAAGCCTGTTCTTGCCCCCATGGAGCAAAACTTGAAACTTTCAAAATTTGAAGGGGGGGAAAAGGTGGACAGTACAACTTACAGACAGTTGATTGGCAGCTTGATTTATTTGACAAATACTCGTCCTGATCTATCTTATGCAGTCAGTATTCTTTCACGTTTTATGCAGGAACCACAAGACAGCCACTGGAATGCAGCCAAAAGAGTTCTTTGATATATCCAAGGAACAAAAGATTTTGGTCTTCTTTACACAAAGACTAAAAATTTTGTACTTGGTGGATATTCTGATGCCGACTTTGCTAGGAGTATTGATGATCGAGCATCAACATCAGGTTATTTAATGAACATGGGGTCAGCAGCAGTATCTTGGAGTTGTAAGAAACAAGCTACAGTGGCCACTTCTTCAGCAGAAGCAGAGTACATTTCAGCATGGGAAGCAGCATGTGAAATTGTTTGGTTGCGCCAAATTTTGCAGGATTTGGGCATTTCTCAGGTAGAAGCTACATCGTTATTCATTGACAGCCAGTCAGCCATCAAACTTGCCAAGAACCCAGTTTTTCATTCAAAGACAAAGCATGTGGACACCAAGTATCATCATATCAGATCTCTCATTGCCAAAGATGTCCTCAAGCCAGTTTATTGTCCTTCCGAAGATTAGATCTCCGACATTTTCACGAAACCGCTTGGCAGAATAAAATTTACTAAGTTCAGGGATGAACTTGGTATCTGTTGTAATGTATCTTTGGATCATAGGGGGGAATGTTAGATGATCCAAAAATACAATTTTATCATAGGTTATAAAATTAAAATAAAATAATTATTAATTTAAGATATTAAATTAATAATTATTATTCTAGAATGTTTAATTATTTAATGGAGACTTTTAGAATTAGCATATTGTTGTAACTAGATATGACTCTCCAAATGTGTCGTATCTTAGGCTCTATTTTAGGAGATTAGTTAGCTAGTTGGTTTGAATAGCATTTATTGTAAATGGACACTTGTTATTTAATAAGTGATCCATAATTAGAGGTAGTTAGAACATGGAGCTTATATATAGCTCATTGCAAGAGTGTTTGTGTTGTTCGGGTGTAAACTCTTGCAAAATCAATTATGTAATTGTTTTTTTCTAATTAATAAAATTATGTGTCTGAGGACACTTCTGCCATTAAAACCATTAGATAAAAGTAGTGATAAATGAAATATATGGAATGTGTTAATTACTCCACTTACTCATAATTAGCTAATAGTTACTTCACCAATTTTTTAAATTATCTCAAAAATTGTAAATCTATTTTTGAAATGATCTTAAGAATCGTAAGCCTAAACCATTAAACAAAAATAGTAATAAATAGAATATATAGAATGTGCTAAATACTCTCACTTACTCATAGTTAACTAATAGTTACTCCCACTTACTCCTAGTTAGCTAATGGTTACTAATAACTTAGGTAAAGTCTAAATGGTTAACTAATAATCTCTAATAATCTATAGCCATGCATGTGCCAGTTGATATTAACATATTTATTATTATCGAGTATATTCAGTCATGTACTTTCAAATTTAGAATAAATTTAAATTACAAAACAGTGACTATTATACTATTGTGAATATGGTTTTCTCCTATGTCCAACGCAAATTATATGGAGATAGCAGATGGTTACGGAAGTTAGCGAAACCATTAAAAGAAGCGGGTATAGAGACTTCTGTAGAAAGAGACACAGAGAGGCAACATGGCAACAATTTTTTTGTCAGAACTCTTATACAGCTTCAAAACATATTCATATAAAGACAGATCACAGTATATACACTTGTATAAAAAATGACTAAACGTGTCAAACCTATCCATTAACCTTCAGAAAATAGAAATTCAAGTTGCGCGAGATGCTACGAACAAAACAATTTCAAAACCCAAACAATTACAATTATGTCATCATGGTGAAAGACAAATATAATCTAATTGTGCTCATAGTTTTTTCCATGTGCCTGAACCCACGACAAAATTCCCAAATTTCATATATGGACAGTAAACAAAACAGGTTTTTTCCATGTACCTGAACCCAAGCCAAAATTCCCATTTTCAGATGTGCACAATAAACAAAACAATTGGCAGTATAACACCAAATTCCGTGAAAATATAAACTCGAAGAAACCCAATACATCTATGTAGCCATTATAATTAGGATCCCTTCCATTTTACTTCCCATGGTTTCGACGGCGTTGATGAAAAACGTGTTTACTGTATTAAAACACAATACACAGTAAAGTCTAACAGAAACAATCGGAATCGCTTCCACCTGAAAGGTGGTTTCAAACCAACCTTCCATAGAGGAGTTTGATGCCACGCGCACTCAAACTCTGAGGTCGTGGTATCCTGCGGTCATGGGCAGTTTAATCGACATGACACAAATGTGGCAAACTCTAGCAATCGATTGATATGGGGCTGCCTTTTCCAACGGGTTGATATTGTGATGTGTTTTCAAATCGTATCATGCAAGGATTCGACTGTAACGCTTTGATAAATTTTCAGATTTCCAAGAACGGTGTGCTTCAACATTATTTTACCAGTTGAACGGATGTAATGATTCGACTCTTTTTAGATTTTCATGAAACTGTTTCAACGTGATATTTCAACAATATTTTACCACTTCAACGGATAGATTACCCGTTTGAATATGACGCTGTAGTGCCCTTTGACCGTTGCACTGAACCGTTAGTGTGATCATGAATGTTTTCAAACACCATAAGATGAGTCTTTGAATCAACGAGTCATTATTGATCTTGTATTTTAAAATTTTTATGCTCCATAGATTCGCAGTTCAATAATTATGTACCATTTTAGCAAATCGACGGATCGATTACGCTTTTTGAAAGTGACATTGTAATGCTTTTTCCACATTCCACCTAATTTTTTTGTATTTACTATATATAAATATATAACAATATAAATGATATAAAAAAAGGGTTACAATAAAAATATTATTAATAATAATAATTATTAATTATATTAAATATTAAATGTTATTTATTATTAATAATTAATAATTATATTAAATATTAAATGTTATTCATTATTATTTAATTTCAAATTATTAATAAATGTGATAATAATATTTAAGATTAGATATATATCTATCTCTTACAAAAATTGGTTTATTATTATATTAATAACTGATTTATTTTTCATTCATTATTTATTAAATAATTTATTTTTTTCATTCATTATTTATTAACTCACTAAATAATTAATTTATTCATTATTAAAAATTAAAAAATTATATAAATATTTTTTAATATTAATTGTTAGTAATTAATTAAACTCAATGACTTATATTTCACCCAAAGATTAATATTAAAAATCCTATGAATAGCATTATACTCTATGAATATGAACCTTCGGATTAATAAAGCCAAAGAATTGATATTATAAGCCCAACAAAATAATAAACCCAAAGGATTTATACTAAAAACCCAAAGGATTATAAACACCAAGCAAATAATATTAAACCCGAGGGATCAATATTATAAACTCAAGGTATATAAACCTTATAATAAATATTATAAACCCTAAAACAATCATGGTGGACCATGGTTGATTTTCTTATTGAGATAATATTTGTCACAATGCAATGTCGGATGATGGTTGACCATGATTGATTTTCATATGGAGACAATCTTTGTAATATTATAAACCCAAGGTATATAAATCCTAAGATAAATATTATAAACCCAAGGGATTAATTTTAAAACCCAAGGGAATAATATTAAACACAAGGTATATAAACCCTAAGATAAATATTATAAACCCTAAAATAAATATGGTTGACCATGGTTGACCACCGTTGATTTTCATATTGACAAAATCTTTGCCACAATGTGACATTGGACTATGGTCGACCATGATTGATTTTCATATTGAGACAACCTTTCTCACAATATGACATTGGACAACGATTGACCACAATTGACCATGGTTGATTTTCATATTGAGACAATCTTTGTGAGAATGTGATGTTAGACCATGGATTACCATGAATGACCATGTTGTCACAACGTGGCATTGGACCAAGAGACAATCTTTGTCACAATGTAAGCATGGTTATTAACCATGATTGAACATGATTGACCATGGTTGATTTTCAGATTGAGACAATCTTTGTCACAACACGACGTTGGAACATGGTTGACCATGGATGACCATGGTTAATAGAATGTGATGTTGGATGAGGAGACAATATTTGTCACAACGTGACAATGACTATTAACAATGGTTGACCATGGTTGAATTTCATATTGAAACAATCTTTGTCACAATGCAATGTTTGAAAATGGTTGACCATGGTTGATTTTCATATTGAGACATTCCTTGTCACAAAGCGACATTGGACCATGGTTGACCATGATTGATTTTAATGTTGAGAGAATCTTTGTCACAATGCGGTATTGGACCATGGTTGACCATGGTTGATTTTCATATTGAGACAACCTTTGTGACAATGCGACATTGGACCATGGTTGATTTTCATATGGTTGAATAATATTATACCTTAGGAATATGAACCTTTAGATTAATAAACCCAAGGGATTGATATTTTAAACCTAAGGGAATAATAAAGATGAGGGATCAATTCTAAAACCCAAAGGCATTATAAACCCAATGGATTAATATTATAAACACAAGCTAAATAAACCCTATGATAAATATAATAAACCCTAAAATAAGCATGGTTGATCGTGGTTGACCATGGTTCATTTTCATATTGAGACAATCTTTGTCATAAAGCAACGTTGGACCATGGTTGATCATGGTTCAACATGATTGATTTTCATATCTAGACAATCTTTGTCACATTGCGAAGTTGGACCATGCTTGATTTTCATAGTGAGAAAATATTTGTCACAATGTGACGTTGGACCATAGTTGACTATGATTATAAACCCAAGGGACTTTTATTAAACCCAAGGATTTATATTATAAATCTTATCAATAATATTACGCCCTAGGAAAATGAACACTTCAATTAATAAACCCAACAAATTAATACTATAAATTGAAGGGAACAATAAACCCAAGGGATTAATACTAAAAACTAAAGGGATTATAAACCCTAGGGAGTAATATTAAACCCAAGAGATTAATATTATAAACCCTAGGAATAAAAACCCTAAGATAAATACTATTAGCCCTGAAATAAATATGGTTGACCATGTTTTACCATGGTTGATTTTCATATTGAGACAATATTTGTTACAATATGACATTTGACTATGCTTGACCATGGTTGATTTTCATATTGAGAGAATCTTTGTCACAATGTGACATTGGACCATGGTTGCGCATGGTTGACCATGACTATAAACTCAAGGGATTTATATTAAATCCTAGGCTTAATATTATAAAACTTATGAATAATATTATACCTTGGGAATATGAACCCTTAGATTCATAAACCCAAGGGAATAATATTAAACTCAAGGGATTGATATTATAAACGCAAGGGAATAATAAACTCAAGGGATTAATACTAAAACCCCAAGGGATTATAAACCCAATGGAATAATATTAAACCCAAATGATAAATATTATAAACTGAAAGTATATAAACCCTAATATAAATATTATATACCCTAAAATAAACATGGCTGGCCTTGGTTGATTTTCATATTGACAAAATATTTTTCAAAATGTTACATTGGACTGTGGTTGACCATGATTGATTTTCATATTGAGACAACCTTTCTCACAATGTGACGTTGGACAATGGTTGACCATCATGGTTGATTTTCATATTGACACAATCTTTTTCAGAATGCTAAGTTGGATCGTGGATGACCATGTTGTCATAATGTGACGTTGGACAAAGAGACAATCTTTCTCACATTGTAAGCATGGTTATTGACCATGGTTGAACATGATTAATCATGGTTGGCCATGGTTGATTTTCAGATTCAGATGATCTCTGTCATAATGCGAGTGGATACATGGTTGACCATGGTTGTCACAATGTTACGTTGGATCAAGAGAGAATATTTGTCACAAAGTGACCATGGTTGAATTTCATATTGAGAAAATCTTTGTCATAATGCGACGTTGGAACATGGTTGACTATGGTTGATTTTCATATTGAGACAACCCTTGTCACAATGCAACATTGGACCATGGTTGTCCATGATTGATTTTAGTGTCAAAACAATCTACAATGTGACGTTTGATCATGGTTGACCATGGTTTATTTTCATATTGAGACAATCTTTGTCACAATGAGACATTAGACCATGGTTGGTTTTCATATGGTTGAATAATATTATACGATAGGAATATTAATACTAAAAACCCAAAGGATTATTAACCCAAAGGAACGATATTAAAGTAGTCTTGATTAGAAATATATGACTGATTTTATTTTCTTATTCATTTGAGAAGTGTTAATATCAATATATAAACATCTTATAAGCAACATAGATCCTTCTTAAGCCATGATATACCCAACACTAGAGGGATAAAATATCTCAAGATGCAAACTTATTTTAGTGCAAAATTTGCGCAAATATTTGCACCTTGAGAGATTTGATTTAGTTAACATGGATCTATGTTGGTTCTTAATAATATTATTTATATTATATAAAAACATTATCATTTTTTATTTTATTAAAACCTTGATTTAATCTCTATGGAATATATAAATCAGGGTTATCTTTGGTCGATCTTGGGTGGACGGGTAGAATAGTTGTTATCTCTGAAGTGTGAATGAGTAGAATGGATTATGCTCTTACGGGTATTGTTGGGAAAAATAAAATATTTATGAAATTATTAGTAATTTTTTAAATAAAAATTACAATATAGCATATTAAAATTTATTATTTTTATTGCTTTTAAATTTATATTATTAGTTGAGCCAACATTTAAATCTAGACATCCTCATACTCAACTATATATATCTTTTAATCTTTTTCTTATTTCTTAATTGAGCCTATATGTACACCACCACACCATTCTTGTGATAGTGTAAAGCCTCTCTACATAATTATTAATAAAAAATAATGAGTAAGGTTTAGTAAAAAATAACGGTAATGGAAAAATTTTATTCCAAAATTAAATGAAATTTACTTTCAAATATTATATTTTTAGTTGAAAATTTATAGAAAAAAAATGAATAAATTGATTTAATAGCTGACGTTTCTCCACTTATATCAGTTACTTGTATTTTATCTAAATTCTAACTAATTTTAATATATTTTACCAATTCATCTATTAACATTATTTAGAAATTAAATATAGTAACATTTTTTAGTATTACTTAAACATTATAATTATATTTATTATACATTTAAATATCCAAATCTACCATTCAAAATCGTGCAAATATTTAGATATGAAGAACAACATTTAGACACCTCCCAAACACAATAACCGTGGTTAACCATGTTAAGAGAAAAGACATAAAGCGCTATAATGTGAAACCTGCCGGCACAATAAATGGCATTAATTGAAAGCTGTTTTCATGATATGAAGTGCGAGAATTTGAAAAACAATCAAAACACAATAAATATAGCAATAATCATAAAACACAGATGTTCACTTCTCGCTTTGATTCTTGTAACAAGTTTCAGACTTGCCATTGCTCAAGAAATTTAATGACTTCCATTTTGTGTGACTGAGATTCCTATTTCAACCAAAGATAAGCATGGCGTCCATTAAGAGATGTTTTCATTTCAAGATATAGGTGTGACCATGTGAAAGCCCATCAAAACACAATAAACATTGCGTTATCCACAAAATACAATAAAAATTACATTAACCACGGGATTTTCACTAGCAATGCATTAATTAGAATACACAATAAGCACATAATTAAAATTAATAAAATAGAGGATTGGCATGAATGTATGAGTGTAATCGAGAATTAAAACGACGAAACTAAAATTTGGGAACTCCAATGGCATCATTACTAAGCATACAACACACATGCAATTGGTAAGAACTGGGAAGCTGTTTTGAGTACACCATTCGAACTCTTTTAAATATATAAAACTTCAAATATATAAAACTTCACATATTTATGGGTATAAATGTATATCCACCCAACTTTATTGTTTCGGTGAAGTCAAAATAAATTCCAAGTGAATGTAATAGCCACCATATCAGATGCGTGAAATGAGTAGTGAACATTAGGCATTGTAAATATTGTAAATTATATTTTACATACATTCATATTATAAATATAAAACATAAAACTAAGAGGAAAAAAAAAGGTGAAGGGGCCATATAATGGATGACCATATCCTAACACAAAAAAAGCATATGTTTTATATAAAATGTTTACCATGTGGGAAAGGGAAAAGGATAATTTGACTTTTAAGAACAAAGGAAATAAACATAAATGATTTGTGATGAATTTTTCAAGAAAGGAAAAAAAAATAAAAATATATATATATATATATATATATTTTAAAGTTTACCCCGGCTAAAAATAGTCTATAAAACAGATTGCTTCCTAATAAATCTTTCAACCATGTTTAAATTAATAATTATATAACAGGCTCATAGTTATCGTGAAGGACGCAGGATGCATGAACTCTGAATCAACAAAGCGCTTTAAAAAACAAATTTCGTGTATTACTGTAGCTTTTCTTTGGGTCGGCCCCTTCTCCCCTTCGCGTAGATTTTACGACTAACGACAAATCTTTCTTTGGCTACACGATCCTGAACCCTGACAAGTGCTTGCATTCAGTGTAGCATCATGTTCGCCTGCTTTCTGACGTTTGTGTCCTCTTACCAGTGCCCGTTGTCTTACGGGCCCTTAATGCCTTCCGATCCTGCAAGAATCCAACCCTGCCAGAATTACTGCTAGAGAGTTGATTCTTATGCAAAAATGGAGCATTACAGCCATAGATCTGGCCGAATAAATACTACTGTGCATCGTATATAAACCCTAAGGCCAAATATCTATGTTTGCAAATTAATCCTTAGAAGATTATGTGAACCAGGTAACCTCGGAAAGCCGACTGTATACTGATGACAGCCCGCCCTTCACTGGATTTGCGTCTGTAACCTGTAAGACGGATTTGCATTCGTAACCTGTAAGACATATTTGTGAACTCGATACTGGTGGTGAGGATGTTGAAGGTGGGCGTCAAAGTGTAGAATTGGATGAAGGCAGACGAGTATGAATTGGTCACTACGGAGGAGGTGGAGAAGGGTATCAGGCGAGTGATGGTGGAAGATGAAGAGGGAAGAGAAATGATGAGAAGTGCCAAAGAACTCAAAGAAGTCGCTCGCATGGGAGTTGGAAAGGAAGGCGTCGCCATTTCGGTGCCAGCTCGATCCACAGGCGACAGTAAAAAAAATCCAGCGCGAGCGCTAATGTCAAAAATTTTAAATTGTATGTCTAGCTTCAGACCAACAGAGGCATCTTTGTTTGATTTTTCTAGTTGTGAACATTATTGTATTTTGTGTGGGTTTTTAAATTTTGAAATGAGTGGTTGTGGGTTTTTAAATTTTGAAACGAGTGGTTGTAATTAAGGGAGAGTAATTCCAAACGTAACTTTTAGTTTAATCCAATTCGGAGTTTCAGTTCAGTTTTTAGCTTTTAATTACTATGGTCTCTTTGTAATCTATTTAGTTTTTTGAGAATATTAAAAAAAACACTTAGCTCCACACTTTCGAATTTGATTTCTTGCTTTGTCCATCTATCATATTGGTATATTAGTGTGAGAGGAAGAGAACACGTAAAGCTTTAAAAAAACCAACAACACAAACCAATAAGTAAATAGAAAAATAAAGACGAATAAAATATTTGGTTTGTAGCTTTGTCCATCTATCATCTTGGTAGATTGGTGTGAGAGGCAGAGAACTCGTAAAGCGAAAAATAGAAAAATGAATACGAATAAAATATTTTTAAATACACCGTCATTTACAATTTGCGATTTGAACAGCACAGCGAAACCTTCCATCCATGGTTGACATTTTACGAGGGTCTTCCTTAGTAGAGCAATTGGCACTATGGGAAACCCAACCAAATCCTTGTGGCTGTGAGTTAGAGGAGCTCACGATATCAGAGCAAGTGTAGACAAAGGAATTGAGCATACGAAGGGTAGATTACAGTGATCCTTCACTGATCAGGTGAAATAAATTTGAAAAGAAAGTAGCTGGTTATGGGTTTGTAAACCCTCCAGCATTAAAAAAATAACGTCTGGGTAGCCGTGAATATTGCTAAATATAAAGCCGTTAAGAAAAGTTTAAATTAAACCATATTAATTCGTGGTGAATGAGTTCATAAAAACAAAGAGATTTCCAGAATTTTTCTTTTTAATTATCTTATAAAAATTAAAAAATTAAGATTAAAAATGAGAACAAAAAAGTTAAAAGAATATATGAAGAGAAAAGAAAGAGTTTTAAATATCTTATAAAAATAAAAAAATTTAAGATTAAAAATGAGTACAAAAAAGTTAAAAGAATATATAAAGAGAAAAGAAAGAGTTAGTTTTATTTATTTATGTAGGTTGATTGATTGATTTATTGAGTAAGATGAAATTGCTTTTTGGGAAAAAAAATGTTTGTTTGTTTGTTTGTTTGTTTTGTTTTTTTTAATAATGTATTTAATTTTGAAAAGGTAATTGCGTTTTTTATAGATTTATGACCACTAATTTTATTTGTCAAAATTATGAATTTTGTCTCATTAAAATGAGACCCATATTAAGACTGGATAAAGTAATGGGATATTGTTTTGCATGTATTCTAATAATTCTCAAGTCAAACAATCTATGAGGTCATGACAGAAATCAAAATGATTAGCTTTTTGTGAATAGGATGATACAACATTATTTGTCATTATTTTTCATTTGACACAATTGTTTCTAAAATTGTACTAACAAACCATGTCCAAAGAATCTTGAGATATTCTAGAAATGACAAATAGTGAAAAGATGAGCAACATCAATTAACAAAGCATTGCAATTTTTAATTAAATATTCATTGTAACATGAAAACAAGAAATGTTGTGGAAAACCATGGGAAAGGATAAGAAGAAAAATAATACATGAAGAATGCAATTGTCATGAATATGTCAAAGAGATCTATTGTAGAAGAAAAAATTAATCATGTACAAGATCCAAAGCATGAACATAGTGAAGATAGTGAAGTCCATTATAGAAATACATATGTCGAGGATGAAATTGAAATCACCTTTGCAACAACAACAATAAGCTTAAATTGATTATTAAGTGGAGTTAGCTTTTGTTGAAGAGTGGTTTGCAAATACTAGGTGTGATGGAGATGAAATTGGTATGAAAAGCTACTATATCTATAAAAAAAATGAACGAGCTAAAGAAACAGATAAATGAAAATTGGTATGGAAAATCTACTGTATCTATAAAAAATAAAGGAGCTAAAGAAATGGACTCTATAAACATGGAAGAAGAGATGAAAGAAAATAAGGATATTGTTTTTTTTTATAATAGAAAGGTTTAATTTGTACTAGTTAAGGAACATGAAACTGTAGAAGAAAAACTAGATGAAGAATACAAAGAGGATAACGAAATATTGAAGTATAAAAAGAAAAAGTTAGAGCTAAAAAACAACAAAAAGTACAATGTAATGTTTTGACAAAAACAAAAACAAAAAATCTTGTACATCAATCTCCACTAACATATAAAAATAAAACTGATTTTGAAATAATCTCAAGAATGATAAACCTAGACCATTAGCCGTAAATGGAATGTAATTACTCACACTTACTCTTACTCATAGTTAATTAGTTCCTCACACTTACTCCTAATTAGCTATTGTAAAGTCTAAATTGTTAGCTAATAATTTCTAATAGTTCAGGTAAAATCTAAATTTAAGATGTGTTAGCCATGCATGTGGGAGTTAATATTAAGATATTTAATATGGAGTTGTCTATAATGCGACTTTTTGAAGATTCCGGTGACGGAATCCGGCGGAAGAAATTGAGGTCAAATCTTGATTTCTTGCAGTTAAAATGGTTTTTTAACTGCATATTTGGATTCAGCACCCTGAAAAACCCCTGGGACGCTTTCATTGTGCAGAAACTAGCTATCAAACTTGCGATTCCAATAAATCCCTGCCGGATTTCGACCGGGAAAATCCGCCGGAAAAGCTTTCAAAAAGTCGCCTTATAGACTATTTCATTTATTATTATCAATTTCGCCAGTTAATTAGAACATATTTATTATTATCAATTTTGAATATACTTAATGCATTTTCAAATAATTAAATGAATAAATTCAAATTACAAAACAGTCACTATTATTATATTATCGTGAATGTGGTTTACTCCTATGTCCAAAGGCATAATTATCAGAAAACCAAAAAAAATACTCCTCCACAAGAAATAGCTCCACTTATATGGAAATAGCAGATGGTTACGGAAGTTGGTGAAACCATTAAAAGAAGCGAGTATAGACCTTTATGTAGAAAGAGACAAAGAGAGGCAGCATGGCAACAATTTTTTGTGTCGAAACTCTTATACAGCCTCAATACATATTCATACAAGACAGATCAGAGTATATGCACCTGTATAGAAAATGCTTAAACATGTCAAAGCTAGTAACCTTCCGGAAAGGGAAAAAAAAAAGAAATTCAAATTGTGCGAGATGCTACGAACAAAACAATTTCAAAAACCAATCCATTAAAAGAGAATAGTCATAGTTATGTCATCATGGTGCAAGACAAATATGATCAAATTGTGCTCATAGTTTCTTCCATGTACCTGAACTGACGCCAAAATTTGACAATTTCAGATATATGTACAATAAGCGAAACAATTGGCAGATTAACATCAAATTTCATGTGATGGCCTAAGTCATAACCAAAATTTTGTGAAAATATAACTTCGAAGAAACCCAATACATCATAAGGATCCCTTCCATTTTAGTTCCTTTGTTTTCGACGGCGTTGATCACATGCAGATTCCATTCCCTCTTATTGAAAAACGTGTTTCCTCTATCAAAACACAATACTCAATAAAGTTTAACGGAAGCAATCGGAATCGCTCCCACCTGAAAGGGGGTTTCAAGCAAACCTTCCCTAGAGGAGTTTGATGCCCCGCTCACTCAAACTCTGAGGTCGTGGTATCGTGCGCTCATGGGCGGTTGATCGACATGACACAAATGTGGCAAACTCTAGCAATCGATTGATATGGGGCTGCCTTTTCGAACGGGTTGATATTGTGATGTGTTTTCAAATCTTACCATGCAAGGATTCGACTGTAACGCTTTGATAAATTTTCAGATTTCGAAGAGCGTCGTGCTTCAACATTATTTAACCAATTGAACGGATGTAATGATTTGACTCTTTTTAGATTTTCAAGAAACTGTTTCAACGTGATATTTCAACAATATTTTGCCCCTTCAACGGATAGATTACCCGTTTGGATATGACGCTCTAGTGCCCATTGACCGTTCCACCGAGCCGTTTGAGTGTGATGATGAAAGTTTTCAAACACCATGAGATGAGTCTTTGAGTCAACGACTCATTGTTGATCCTTTATTTTAAAATTTCTATGTTCTATAGAATCGCAGTTCAAAAATTATGTACCATTTTAGTGGACATTCCACCTAACCATCTTTGAGTCAACGACTCATTATTGATCTTTTATTTTAAAATTTCTATGTTCTATAGATTCGCGGTTCAATAATTATGTACCATTTTAGCAAATCAACGCATCGATTACGCGTTTGAGAGTGACATTGTAATGCTTTTTCTACATTCCACCTCACTTTTTTTCCTTATCTATTATAAATATATAACGATAAAAATAATAATCCCAAAAACTATTATAATAAAAGGGAGTTTTCCGGTGGGTTTTTTGGTCAAAATCTGGCTACAATTTATTGAAATCGCAAGTTTGATAGCTAATTTCTGCACAATCAAAGCATCCAAGGGGATTTTTAGGGTGCTGAATCCAAATATGCAGTTAAAAAACCATTTTAAATAATACAAATCAAGATTTAGCCTCAATTTTTTCCGCCGAATTCCGTCACCGGAATCTCCAAAAAGTCACACTAAAGACAACTCCTAATAAAAATATGTATTATTATTATTCTTATTATTATTATTATTATTAATTTATATTAATTATTATTTATTAATATTTAATTTTAAATTATTAATAAATGTGAACTATTTTTAAAATTTGATATAGGCCATTAAAACTTGGATTCATCTCTTCAAAAATGTTTATTCTATTAATAATTGGTTTATTTTTCATTCATTATTAATTAATTAATTAATTAAATAATTCATTTTTATTTATTTATTAATTTATTAAATAATTACTTTATTTATTATTAAAATCTAAAAACTATTTAATATTTTTTTATATTAATTATTAATTAATTAAATAAATTCAAGGATTTATATTTAATCCAAGGATATTGTGACCAAGAGACAATCGTTGTCACAATGTGAAATTATTCCAGTATAACATCTCACTTCATAGGGTTACCTCTAGCTTGATCTCTTATCTTGGCATTACTTCCCTTAGTGCATCGATAGAAGGTATCGTGTATACTCTAATTAGGGATTCCAATCCACCATGCAATTTATGATAAGCTTAGATTTTGTTAATTATTTTATTTCTTAATTGGCCATGTGAATGTGTAAGTATTCCTCCTTCCACTCTATCAAACTCAACCTCCAATCTATCCTTCTTTGGTAATTCAACTAGTGCATTAAGATATTTTGCACTCCGTTCCTGAATAAAAACAATTGCTAATAGAACTGATCTTATATATGTTCATCTTTCTTGAAGTTCCTTTTGGCATGTCTATTAGAGTATGTACTACCTTATGAAGGATTTTTATCTCATTGTACACTTGTTTCATCACTCCTTCCAACTCTTTGAGCTCTTCATGAATGGTTGCTTGCAAACATTCTCTATTGAAGTTTGTAGTAGATAGACTTTGACTCTCTATGAGAAGCTACTCATTATGTTGTGGTGCATTAGCTAACTCTCTCTTCAATCATTCAACTTCCTTACACAAGTATTCAATGTTCTTCTTGGTTGTTGCTACAAATTTTGTGCCAGTAGAAGCTCTTGCTATATGATTGGTTCTTGTATATTCTATAATATCCCTTTCTAGATTGATCGAGATAGGCCTATATGTCTCATTAGGATAATACTTTATTCTCTCCTAAATGATATTCAACTTGAATTATTCAAAAGTAAGGTTTGAGATATCTAATATTCTTTCTTCTTCTTGGAATGTAATGCACATCCCATTGAGTGGAAGATATCCTCCAGTAATGGGTGTTGGAGGCCAAATGTGTAAGGTAGCCACAATTGGTTCAACTTCCAAATTCTTTAATATGATTTCCTCTACTTCTTTATCATCTTCGTCTTTGGAAACCAACTCTTGCTTTAATTTCTTGGTCATTACTTCTTCCTCTCTCTTCTTCCTTTCCTCTTCTTCAAGTTATTTTCTTTTCAACTTTTCTTCTTCCTTATGTTTCTTTATATGTTCTTCTTCTTCTTTATTTTTCATTGTATCATTTCTTTTCATCAATGCCTCACGCCTTTTCTTTTCTTTCTCCTTTTTCTTCTTTGTTTCCTCCTCTTGCTACCTCTTCTGTGAATATTGTTATTATTTTGTCTTCTTATCTTCTTCTGGTAGATTCTTTGCATCTCTATATGCTTTAAGTTTCTTACTTCTCTCTCTCTTAGCCTCTTCATCCTATTTCATTTTTAATTCAACCTTTTATTGTGTATCCAGACTTTATTAGTCTCCTTCTTCTGAATCATCTAGAACATTTGTACCCTTCGACGGTTCTTCTCCTTTGGCAGCTTGAACCACTTGAGTAGTGTTAAAAGAAATTCTTAATCTTTTCTTCTTATGGCCAAGATGTTGAAGATTACTTTCAACTATATTTTATTATTGTGCAACGTTGTGTGGTGATGGCTCTAGGATCATATCTATGATAGACTAACTCACTGAACTTTAAGTGCACTAATTCTTATGTTTATGTCTTTTCTTCCTTTAGATTCCTCAAACTATATGATCCTATGCATAGTGGAAAGATCAACCAATATGACTTCTTTGATTCTTTCAATGAGTTGGATAACCCTATAAATAATTGGTAAGAAAACTCCTACAATACCACCTTATCGATCACAAATAGAGGTAGTATATATGAGGATTTCTATATGCATCAAAGACTCATATGAATGTTCCATTGAGACGAGTGAACCAATGAACAATTTCAGGTAGGGGAGTTCTTGCCTTGTTAGACATGCAAGGTGGCTCAACATAAAAAGTATCTAATATAATACTAAAATGAAATTTTTAGTGATCTTAACATAAGCCCCTCCATATCCTATCTCCCATATTAATTTACAATATATATGTGCTAGTAAGTTATAATTTTAAAATGTCCATTTCCACCCAATTCCTTGAAACTCGATCCTTACATAGATTCCATCTAACAAATAAGAAAAAATATAAAACTTCGGCTACTCCCCTTCTATTGTAATCTTGTCTCTTCTGAGAAAATTATTCAATGATTCATGATCTCGCTCGCTTGATATGAAATCAGGCTTCCTTGATACTCTGTTATGGTGCAAATTATATTATGAATGCGCCATGTCACATTTTGATCAAAGGTTTGATTTTGATCTTGTGTCAAACTAGGATTATTTTGCTTGTGCCCAATAGGTGGAAATCCATGTATGCACCATTTAGAATATTTCCATGTGAGTTGGCGGATATATTTTCTATGGAATCTATTCAAGCTTTGGATTTAATTGTAGAATATTGGTGAGACTACAGAATGTGTAAAATTTTGTAACTCATGCAAATTAAGTCGAGTTTACAAAGAAAAACAAATAGGATTGAGAGAATACTGGAACTTTTACCTTATGGCTTTTTTATGTATCTTTGATGGATTTTTATTTCAAAATAGTAGTGTAGTGATTTGAGGATAAGTGGCAAAAAAAATGAAAGAGAAGGGTAACAAACTGTCAAAAATATGCAATTCATGTGGCCCATCATTCCCCCACAATTAGGGTTTTGAATGTCTATATGCACATATTGGTAGAAAAATTCAAAATTGTAGAAGCATTGATCTTCAAAGAGATGTTTAAAAGGATTGGATTAAGATGTCCAAGTTACTCTGAACTCCCTTCTTCTCCATGGAAAGTGACAACTTGGGTTTCTTCATCAACATTCTGGCCTTGAATACATTAACTTTCTGTTGGAACAACTTGTTGGATTTCTTGATTTTAAATTTATTTGATATCAATAATACATGTATTTGAGCATTATGTCATTATATTCTTTGATTAACCGATTCTCTCCTTTTACATGACTTTCTAGTATTTCAAGTTTAGTTATCTCCTCCTTTACTTTTTAAATAATTTCTTGCTCCATATGGAAGGGAAGACTATCATCTTGTACAGGGATATTGAGTACTTGAACACCATCACTGTATTTTTTTTTCAAAGTAATGATTTATCTTATCCGTCTGTGATTCTTTTTCTAGCGATTCAAAATAATCATATGCCTGTTGCTGAATGATATCCATCTCTAGACCGTTTGCATTTAAGTTGGTGGCACTGGTGAATATGACTCCTAGAAATATATAACTTATGATGAAGTGAAATTATTTTATTTCAACATACACCTTGTAGTTATTCAACGCTTATTTCCATGCTCTAGCTTATTTTATTCTTGAACATTTTTCTGCTTGATATTTCACTTTTCTGGTTTAGGTGAAACAATGGTGTTTTGCTTCTTTTATTTAACTACTTTGGTTTTTTTTGTGCTTTTACCTTTTTCTTTTTTGATACTGTGCTTCTTCTTGTTCCTTCCTCTTATCGCTTTCACTGGATTATCTAGAAAATTTCAATCCTTTTCCAGTTAAATTATATCTAAATTTCCTTTTAGTGGACTTTCTAGTGTGGTGAATAACTTTATTTCTTCAATATGGATGTCCCCTATTTCTTCTACATTATTGTTCTTTGTCTCCTATAATGGAATCTCTTCCATTATTGCATTTTCTTCTTGAGGGTTAGGGTTTGGAAGGACCCTATTTCTCCTTCTTCTTCTTTTTCAGAACTATTTCTTCATATGGGACTTCAACAAAGTGAGTTTTCAATAAATATTCTTTCCAATTGTAATTTATGGCTTTCGATTCCACTTCAATAATTATTTTGAGCGGTACATCCTAATAAAGAGTCCTATCAACATTTCTTGAGTTTCTTTGAATATTAAAGGCCGTTTTACTTAAACTACTTAGCATATAGTGTGGAAAATTTAACTCTTTACCCTTTATAAAATGCACCAACAATCGAGCATGATAAAACAAGATGAAGCATATCTTCGTTCATATGTAAGAATTTTTTGCAAAAGAAATAACAAATTACACCATTTAATTTTAAATGCCAATATTGGAATACCTTTTTCTGAATGTTGGTACATCCATGTTCGGATGTTGCAAGAAGGCCTTTCACGTCTCATCTGTAAGTTTTTGGAATTTTAACCATTTTTCGTTAACTCTTAAGAGCCATGTAATGTCCCCAACTTTGGCCTCAAATATATTAAATTCCCTTGTGACCTATGTCATAGACTTCAAAATTCTCAAAGAAATTCAACCATCCAACTTTCTGCAATTTATTTCTAATATTTGGATAAGAAATGAGGAAATTTATGCCTTTAGGTTCATGATAGATTATGACACCCGTGGTTGTAAGGGAAGCTTTACCTCATAGTTACACTTCAGAGATGGATGGAATGGTTTGGTGAAATGAACAAGAAGGGTGACGAATAATAACGGAGAAAGGATTATGATGACCCTATGTAGCAATAGTAAAATAATACTCTCCCATAATAATACTCATAATCTCTTTATTAAAAACACTTGAATTGTGATATAAGTTTTGATTTTCCATTTTCCAAACGGAATAGGGAATATTTAGGATTTATGAAGTGAGGTAGTGAAATATGGATTTATTTAGGCCATCATTAGGATTTGAATCTCCTCATAAGCCTTTTCTTTAAGCTTCGTTGAAAAATAATGGTAAATAATGGTAAATTAGTCCATGTATACATCTCAAATATTATAGTTAAACTTTAATAAATTGACCAATTATACATGTTATTACCTTTCAGATTACCTCACATTTGTTCCTTTGAAATTTATTTGCTTTCAAGTCCAAAGGTAATGCTTAAGAAAAATTTTAGGGGCTAATATTTGCAAATGGGCTAATGTTCCATGTTTTTTTCCAAGAAAATAATTCACCAATTTCCATTTTTTATAAAAAAAATTTGCCAACATTTTATAGTATAAAAATATTTTATCTTAAAAATAGCCAAAATAATATAGAGACTATCTAAAATCATTTTAAATTTGGATATTTTTACAAAAATATAGACAGATGTTTTACATTTTCGATATTAGGGCTAGTAAGAATCACCAAGGTTTCTAAACTCTATGATAAATTTTCATCCTTAAAATTTTCCCTTGGTCACTAACGCTTGTATTTTCCTTGGAATAAATCAACTACGAAATGTGACCAGCCTTAAAGATTTGCTTGAAATTCCCTAAGGATACTTGTTGTTGTTGATGTTGATGATGTTGATGATGCTGATGAGATCTCATTAAAAGAGAAACAAAGGCTTCAAATCAATTAGTTTGAACTTAAAATTTGTTTGCAAATGGAAAAGGGCAGATCCAAGTTGCTAAGTTCTTAGTTTTCAACTAGGATTTCTTGCATAGTTTATACTAGCAATGTTGGTTTTCATAATTATTCTTTTTTTTTTCATTTGTTTCATAGAAAATATATCAAATATATCTTTGTCGCAAAGGATAATAATCCCCTTTTCCGACTAATTTGAAATCAAAATTATTCTGCAAACTTTGAACAAAATCTTCTCTTATCAGTGGATTATGATAGAGTTTTAATATATTCCCATTAACGAGAAAAGTGATTCCTCCTTCATCAATGGTCTTGATCCTTACTGCTCCAATGTCAAAAATGATTTCTATCTCATAAGGACATAACCAATGTGTTTGGAATTTCCCTTGAAAATATTTAAGTTTGGAATCAAAGAGTAGGACTCAATCACTTGTTTTTAAATTTTTGATATTGATAAACTTGTCATGCCATATTTTCCTTTGCTCCTGAATCATTCTTGTCCTTTGAACAACATCTTTTCTAATCTCTTTTAATTCATTTATATGTTCCAATATTTGCTTTTGGGCCTTAGAGAGATCTAGCCCCAATTTGTTGCTTCCTTGTATGTCTCCACTTGGAATTTAATAGGAATTAGCACTTGCTTTCCATAAAAAATATTGTAAGGAGTATGTCTAGTGGTATTTCCCCATCTAGTCTGGTATGTCTAGAGTGCTTCTAGAATTATATCTACCCAATCTCTTCTATGTACAACCAAAATATTTGTCAATATGGATTCAAAAACTTTATTTATGGATTTTGTTGGTCCATTAGCTTGTGGGAGATATGGTGTGGATTTGTGATAGCTAATATTGTATTACTCCATGATCTTCTACACGAGCTTAGATGTAAATTATGTGCCTTGATATATCACAATTTCTTTTGGTAAACCAAACCGAGTAAAAATATCCTCAAAAAGAAGTGTAACAACAACATTTTTAGTAGTAAAATTTAGTGGGTTAGCCTCTACCCATTTAGTAAAATAATCAATGCGAACAAGTGCGTACTTTTTTTTTCTTAGATGGAGGATTAATGTGTCAAAAAAAATCTATAGCCCATTTCACAAAAGCTTTTATTAATACCTATGGTTGTAGTCATTTCATCAGATTGGATAGGTTTCCCCATAATCTGATAGTTATTACATCTCTTGACGTATTCTTTGGCATATTTGAAAAGAGAATGCCAATAATATTCCAAAATAAGTACTTTGTATGTAGTTCGTATGTTACCAAAATATCATCCACAAGGTTCATCATGACATGCTTTAAGTATTTTAGGTACCTCACATTCTCCAACAAATCTTCTAACGATCAAATAAAATCTTGTTCGATATAGTTCTCCTTCTATCCAAGAATAAGGTGCAATGGATTTGATAAATCTTCGTCTTTCCTTTGTTGGTAACTGAGGAGGAAACTTTCCTATAGCCCTATAATTATAGATATCTGCACACCAAGGATTCTTAGTAGATGTTACAAAAATATATTCATCAGAAAAATTATCTACAATGAAAATATTAGTATTATCATTTTTCATTCTCAAAAGGAAATCAACAATTGTATTTTCCTTTCCTGACCCATTTAAAATGGTAATATTAAATTTCCTACAATATTAAAAACCATCTACTAATTCTACCATTACATATTAGTTCATTCATAAATATCTAATAGTAGAATGATCTATGTGAAAAAAGGTCTCATATCTAGTGATAATCTATGACTATATATTGTTTTTATACATCTATATAATCCAACTATGTAGGAGTTAAATTTTTTCTTGTATAATATATAGCATAAAGAGTTAAGTATATTTTTCCTAACATAGGCCCTAAACCTGCAACTAAGGCATCAGTGAAAATATGAAATTGAAGGGACCAATTTGGCCCTCTTAAAATAGGTGCCTTAGAAATTTTTTGTTTTAATAATTCAAAAACTTTTTGACAACTAGAGTCCCAATGAAATTCACAATATTTGGTGAGTAATTTGAAGATTGGTGAAGAAAGCTTTGTGAATTTTTCTATAAACCTTTGAGAGTAGCTTGTGAATCCATGAAAATTGAGTACATCCTTTTGGCATTTAGGCACTGAAATCTTGGTGATGATTTCAACCTTTGATAATCCACTTTGATTGCAGTACATGAAATATGACGTCCCAAAAAAAATCCATCATAAAACATCATAAATCATTTTTTATTACATAATGAAATATTATCTTTGTTACATCTAACAAGGAATTTTTCCATTTTTTTGAAAGCTTCTTTAAAAGTATTCCCTTAAATAGTAAAATCAACCATATACATTTCTACATAATCATGGATCAAGTCATAAAATATACCTAATACTACTCGTTGAAATGTAGTAGGTGCATTGCACAATCCAAAAGGAAGTATTCTATAAGCATGCGTACCCCATGGGCATGTAAAATTTTTGTTATATCGATCATCATTTGAAATTTGAATTTGATTATATCCGATGAAACCATCAAGAAAATAGAAATTTTTATTTTCTTCCAGTGTATCTTAAACTTGATCAATTAAAGGTAATGGGAAATGATATTTTATATTTGATTTCATCAATTCCCTATAATCTATGCAAACTCTCCACTTTCTATTTTTATTTGGCACAAGGGTGAAACCCATTGGCTATCGGAAATTGGATAAATAAAGTTCATATTGGGAAATTTTTGTAACTCTTCTTTAACAATCTCCCTCGGATTAGGATTCATCATTCTTTGGGGTTTCCTTACTAGTTTGACATTTTCTTGTATAAATATATGATGCATACATGTATTTGGATTGATTCCTTTCTTGTCTATATATTCCAATGCAAATGTAGAGGAATGTTTTTGTAACATCTTAATGAATTGTTATTTTTGAAATTCCTCCATGTTAGTATTGATATTTAATTATTTTCCTAGGTTAAGATCTACAAGAGTATTTCCAAAATTTTCTATTGAGTTTAATGAGAGTTTTTATTGTTGAGATGAAAGGTCTTCAATACTACAATTCTCTTGAAAACTTTGATTTAACATATGTACACAACAATTTTGTTGACAATATTGAGAAAAATCATGATTATTCATTAGATTCATAAACTGATTTTCCTCATCATTTTCTGAGATAGTTAAAAATGGTTGAATATTTTCATGATATTCGTCATCATATTCAATCCATTCTTCATTATCTATTTTAGTTATTTCTATTACTGGTGGATATACTATAATTTTTTTTGTTGAATTGCCATCAAAAATAAACATGTCACTAGACCTACAACTAATATCTGCATCAGCCATGGCTAACCATGGCCCATCAAGTATCAATGGATGACCTCCTAGATTAGTCCTTTGAGTTAATACTATGAAATCAATTGAAAAATCCCATGAATGTAGGGATACTAGTACTTCTTCTAATATACCCTTTGGTCTAATAATAAATATGTCTGCTAATTTCAATATAGTAGGAGTATATTGAATATTAGTTAATCTTAATTCATCCATAGCACTCTTTGTCATGACATTTATAACTGCACCTAAGTCAATCAATGTATTTGGAATTTCAACATTATTTATGACAAGCTTTACAATGGGACTTCCTGGATCTATGTATGTTTTAATTGTAGACTTCCAATCATAATTTCTACAATTTCCCCTATGAACTAAACTTTTTCTATTTCTTTTCCTTTTCTTCCATGTTTATAATACACAACTCCTTTATTGTTTTTTTCAAAAATAGGAATTTCCTTTATTTCTTGAAGAAAATGGATTTTAATGCAAACTTTCTTCAACTCATATAACATATTATAATATGGTAAAATAATTTTCTTCTCTACACCTTTATCCTTTTGTTATATATCCAGAAAAAGAGGGTTTTGTAAGGATATAGAGGCTTGCTCAGCTACAGGGTTGTAGGAGTTAATCTTATTTCATTTTCATCTCTTTGTTTAGGAATTTCTTCCTTTTGAGGACTCTCTTCCTTTTCAGGAGTTTTATCCTATTATATTCTTGGATGACAATAGGAGGTGTGTTATTTTGTAAGAACCTCCCAGATCTAAGACGAATATCATTTACATGTAGAGAATATCTCATGTAAGTTTCAAAATTTTGGACTTCAATAGTGTAAGTGGGTTGTTTGGGTGATTCATTATTGGGGCTGGGAAGTAATTATGTAGGTAATTGGTTTTCTTTTTTTTTAGTAAATGAGGTAAATGGTAATGGAAGGGGTTGACTTGTTGTCAACTGAGGATGGAATTGAGTTTGGTAGGTTGCAGAGGTTGAGCAAATAATATTATTGAGGTTGATATTGAGGGTATTGTAGGAAATATTGATGGCATTATGCATTTATACCATAGGAACCTTGCCATCCTTGGGACCAAGATGAATTTTAAGGTTGGGATGAACATGTTTGTTAAGGCATTAGTGTGTTCTAATTATTCTGAGGTTGTTCTGCTTCTTCATAAACAACCTTTAAGCCTAGTATGGAAGGAAAATCCTTTTTAGCATGAGTCTATGCAAAAATAACACAAATCTCAATATTGTAAAGTGGACATTCTCGTCATGCATGTTTCTTTCTACATCCAGGACCAATTATAGACAAAGTATCATTTTCATATTTTTTCTCTTTTTCCTTCTTATAATATCAATTTATTCACTAAGATTACCAAGAATATCAGTTTTAAAGTTGTTCAGAAAATTACTAAGTTATGCTCAGCTTATCGTTCCCAATGCATATTTACTTACTCTTCACATAACTAGATCTCTAGAATTCCTCCCATATATTGTCTTGCATCTTCATATATGTTTGCAAAATTCACAAATCTCTTCAAATCATAGTTGAGACATATCTCCTTTACCCATGAGGTTAATAATATCAATCCATTCCTCCCTTATAGCTCTAAGTAAGAGAGTTTTTAATGTATCAAGTCCTAAATTTTTCAACTTGGCTCTTTTAACATTATATGCAAATATCTCTTCTAAATCTTGAAGGAACTCATTTTATTCTTAAGTCATTTAAAAAAATTCCTCTCTAATTTCATGATGCATACAATAATCCTTATATTTTTGTAAGAATAATATTTTCATGTCACCTCATGTCCTTATAGAAATAGCTCCTAAACCCATAAACCATTTGAGAGCCCCATATTTTAATGTGGCTAGAAATAATTTAAACTTTTTAGCATCAAGAAAATAATCATAAGTTCTACATAATACTTCAAACTCAAAGAGAAATGTTTATGTATCCTCCCATATAATGGAAGTTAGGTAGAACATATGGAGAGATATTTTTCATAGTAATAGTAGTGTTAGTATCATAAATAGGAAATCCAAAGGGATCCTCTTCTTCATTGTTGTCTCCATCATCTCCTCTTCTACCCCTACCACCTCTTAGAGGAGGTATTCTGCCTCCTCTACAACCACCAAATGGTGGTCTTTCTTCTCCTCCTCGTACCAATGTGTGTGCATCATGTATTTTTCCTTATCCTTCTTCCATTGTAAGGTTCCTCAACTAGGTTGTATTACTATAGTTCGTCTACCAATGGTTTTTCAGGAAAAGTCTACTCTTCTTCCTCTTCTTCCCCTTCTTCATTAAGTTCTCATCATTCTTCTCCAATAATTTTTCACCTTTTGAAGAAAGGAAGATGACTCCCTTGGATAAAGATGTAGGTTCTTTTACCATTGATTTTGTAGATGAAGTGGTTCTTCTCTAGGTAGAATTTTTTATATTTGTACCTCACGAAGTCTTATTCTACCTTCAAAATATTGAATGTGTGATATGAATGGCGATGTTGATCTTAATGCACCATGTGGTCTAGTGGGGGTGGTTGGTGATGATGAAATTGAACTACATCCTCTAATAAATCTAACCCTAGAATCTCTTTCCCTATACATGCATCCTAAAATGATTTTTTTTAATATGAATCTTAATTATGCATCTAAAAGTGAATGAAATTAAGAATGATATTAAAATACAACATCTCTAGTTATAAATAACCCCACAATCATGACGTGCAAGTTCTTACCTCTCATCTTATCGCTCCTCCTAATCAAAGTTTTGTGAAATAAAAATACACTCTAAATTGAATGTAAATTCCTATGTATGCTTCCATGAAAAGGGTGCCAAAAATGTTGGGTAGTTTAATTTTGATTTAAATTACTTAACATTAAATTATCAATCCGTGTTCATACAATTGTGAAGCACACTTGAACAATATATGATGGGAAATTGACCTTCAATTTAAACAGGAAGTATAATCTATTCAAAGAAATTGCAATACTAAAATTTAAAATAAAATCCTACTCATGAAATGACATCCAAAATGAGCACAAAGACTTTCCTATGAAAATTAGATATTTGTTCTATGAAATAAAAATGCAATCTATTCTAGGAACACAATAAAATTTAATCTAAAGAAAGAAATAGATTCTAAACTAGAAAGCAATGAAATTTTAATTTGAGTAAAATGTCATAAATTCTAATCTATGAAGAATAAATGCAATTATATTCTATGAAACCAATTCTATGCTATAAAAGACAACTAGATTCTTACACAAAAGCAATCAAACTTTACTCTATGAAAGAATTCCAATTTTTATTTCTATGAAACCATATAAAGTCCTTATTTTATAAAGGCATTAAAAATCTATTGTTAAGTATATTCTATGAAAAACTCTTAGATTCTATTCTAATGAATATAAATGCATATTTATGTTATGAAATAAAACATAATCTATTTTATGAGAACTTAATTGAATATTGTCTTATAGGAAAGCATTTAGATTTTGTTTCTAAAGAAGAAATTGAACTCTATTATAAGGAAATTAATAGATGATGAATAGATGCTATTCTAGGAATGATCAATTTGAAATGACATCTATCAAACTAGTCTTAAATTGACTCGTGTGCATGCACTAAGTTCAAAGTTCATTCATGTAGGGGAAATATCTATAAATTTGACATTAAAACAAATGAAAAGGTAAAGGGCTAATAAGAAGAAGAAATACATACAAGTTTTTTTTGTTTTCAAAGGTTTATTCAAGCACTCGTATCTACAAAATAATAGGAATTGAATGAGTAAAATATAGTGCATAAATGAAAAAGAAAAACAAAGTATTTAAATGAAATACTTGGAAGAAACCTTGCAAAAAGTAAATAGAAGGAAAAATAATCTAAACTTGTAATCAACATGGGGCCCTCCTGAGGTGAACGAGAGATAGAAAATTAAGAGAATTTAATGATCAAGTGCCAATTCTTGTCATGAAGGCGCAACCATAAAAGAGAACTGCATTAATTGATTAGTGTGTGTACAGTCAAAATAACTTCACTAGTATTCAAATAATAACAACAGTGAGCATACTAAGCATATCCAACATATGGTTTGCTCCTCAATGAAGCACTTTATAGTTTTTTAAAATAACCAACCCTATGAAACTAATTGGTAGAAGTGAGATCTATGAATCGACATCTCATTATTTGATTTCCATGAAAATTCTAATTCACATGATTCACTATCAAGGAAGAGAATCATGTGATAAAACACATAATCATCCTTCAGATTCTTTGTTCCTTCATGATATCGCTCGCTTGATATGAAATTGGGCTCGCTTGATACTTTGTTCTAGTGCTAGGTATATTTTGAATGTGCCATGTCATAGTTTGAATTTGATGATGTGCTCAAATTGGATTCTTCTTCTTATGTCCAATGGGTGGATGTTCCTGTAGGAACCATTCATCATCTTTCTATATGCGTTGGCTGATCTGTCTTCCATGGGATTTAGTCAAACATTAGATTCATCCACATAATTTTAGTGAGCCTATAGAATGTGTTAAATTATGTAACTCATGCAGATTAAGTTAAGTATACAAAGAAAAATATATAGAATTGAGAGAATATTGGACCTTTTACCTTAGTTCATATTTACATAGCTATGATGGATTTTTATTTCAAAATAGTAGTGTAGTGATGTGAGGATAAGTGGAAATTGATTGAAATATATGGGTTAACTGTAAAAAAGATGCAATTATTATGGCCCAACAGTGCTTACTAGTATGCTTATATAAATTTCCCTATAAAACAACATTGTGTTGGAATATTAATCACAGTCACACTTCACAAGGGTAGAGTTGTGGATTAATTGCATTCGGGATTCTTTGCACTAGAGGGATCAAAAAAATATTAGTGGTTATGATGTGCGAGCTTGCTAACAAGGAGGATGGAGAATGCGTTAATTGCAATCAGACCTTTTAATATTTGGGAGATGAGGATAGAAGATAGAATGCACTAGCATAATAACTAAGCGTAAATAATAAGTTTAATCATATTCGTGGTTTCTAGTGATAAAGGGTATCGAGATGAGTGGCTAAATCACACAAGTGAAATTAATAAGAATATATGGCAAGTGTCACTCACATTCATATTTTTTAAGGGTAATGAGGAAATAGTAATGCCCTATACCATATGTATGTGATGGTTATGCTACTCACACTCAAAATATGTAAGGTTAAAATATAAAGGAGAAGCACAATCAGGATTTGTGAAGACAATTAACAAGGGGAAGGTTTGGGAGTTAAAGTACATAATTGTGATACAAAGGGGATGCGCACTCAAGTATTGTGAAGCTAGTTACTAGATGGAGGATAGGATTTAGGTTGCATGAGTGTGATACAAAGGGAGGTTATGAAATCAATTGGGGTAAACAAAATACTAAGGGAAAATCACAATAAGATCTTATTGGGGAAGAGGGTCGAAACCTTTTCCTTCTGAGACACAATTGTGTAATTGGAAGTTAGGGTTTGGCTAAGAGTAATTGAGGCTTGGTTTACATAGGGCATGGGAAATTATTTGGAAATAAAATGACATTAATAATATATACATTAAGTTATTTTGAGAATACCAAATTCCACAGGAATATTTAAGATCACATGCAAAAAAATAAAACTCACACAAACCAAGAGCAAACACACAAATCACAAATTTAAAATGTGATGGCATGGTGCCTACCTTTAAATAATCACTCTGGCATGGTCACAGTTTACAATGGTAAATTATATCTCTATCCAATAAATCTACATGGAGCTCTTCAAACTCAAAGACATAATAAAATGAGCCATGAGTCAAATCCCCTTTATAGATTTCTCCCACACATGTGAAGGTAGACGAAATGAATGCACAATCATGTTCTAGATGCAAGCTTTCACCCCGTACAGAAATTACTTGCATATGAATTCTAAAACACATAAAATAAACAATGCAAGATCATAACACATAAAACACATATACACAGAGATTTTCCCTTGGATTTGAAAACCGAGACTACCAGCTTGATTTTTCATTATGTTCCTTTCAATGTTACAATACATACTTATACATGTTGAAGCATCCAATGCCATGGACCGAAAACCATCGCGTCCAAAACCATGGACCAAAAACCATCGTGTCCAAAAAACATCTGCGAAAATCATGCACAAAACCATAGGTGGGTTCGCCCAACCTAACATAGGGTCCAAAGCCAAAATTTTTTGGGGCGCTGCCCTGGACCCCATATAGTGGGGTTATGGGTACACCTCAAATCCCCTGTGACCTCCCACACTCTAACCCCCGGTTAACTACGTGGGCTAGTCATGGAAAGAATATAACACAACCCAACATTCTCCCACTTGTTGTTTTCTTTCCACAGGGGGCCACAAGCGAGCTTAGTCATTTATCCAGCCCTACAATGCCCATTGTTTCTCTACACCAAGAGAACTTCTCAGAGCTCACATATTTTGTCAATGCATCTGCAATATTCTTCAAAGTGTCCACCTTTACTAGCAACACCTTTTTGTCTTCTATCATATCCCTCACAAAGTGATACTGAACATCAATGTGCTTTGTCTTTGAATGATATCCAGGGTTCTTTGCCAAGAAAAATGCACTTTGGCTGTCACATTCTATCCTTATAGCTTCTTGTACTAACCCCATACTTGAACACAATCTCTGCAACCAAACTGCTTCCTTGCTTGCATGAGTGGCTTCCTTGTATTCTTCCTTTGTAGTTGATAGCGCCACTACAGATTGTTTCTTACTCATCCAACTGACTGCACCTCCAAATAGATTAAACACATACCCACTTGTAGCTCTTCTCTGATCCAGATCTCCAGCTAGTCTACATCAACAAAGCCATGAATATCCAACACTTTATCTAATCCTGGTCTTCCTTGGTAGCACACACCATAATTACTAGTGCCACACAAATACCTGAAAACCCGTTTCACTATTTTCCAATGATCCTTCCCTGGTTTTGACATAAACTTGCTCAATACTCCCACTGCATGTGCAATGTCTGGTCTAGTACAGACCATTGCATACAATAGGCTACCGACTGCACTTGCGTATGCAACACGAGACATGTCCTCTTCCTCTTCTTGTGTCTTGGGACACTGTTCAGCAGATAACCCCACACCTACAGGAATAGGAACCTTCACTGGTTTACTATCTTGCATATTAAACCTCTACAGTATTGTCTCAACATACTTCCTCTGGTTCAACTAGGGCTTCCTCTTTTACCGATCTCTTTTAATTTCCATGCCCAAAATATAGTTTACAGCACCAAGATCTTTCATGTCGAATTTGGAGGACAATTGGGTCTTCAAACCCTAGATAATTTCTTTGTGATTTCCAACTAGCAACATATCATCCACATACAAGACCAGATAAATAACACGGTCACCAATTAATTTAAAATACACACAGTGATTTGCTTTGCTTTTTGTGAAGCCAAGTCCCCGTATAAATGTATCAAATTTCTGATACCACATCCTTGGTGACTGTTTTAACCCATACAAAGACTTCTTTAACTTGCATACTAGTTCTTTCTTACCCTTCATCGTAAAGCCTTCAGGTTGCTTCATGTAGATTTCCTCTTCCAGATCCCCATGAAGAAATTTTGTCTTCACATCCATTTGTTCTACCTCAAAATCAAAAGTAGCAACAACAGATAAAAGTAATCTAATAGAAGTTACCTTGGCAACAGGAGAAAAAAATCACCAAAATCAAATCCCGGCACCTGGGAATAACCTTTTGCTACCAACTGAGCTTTGTATTTCTCCACCTTTCCTTCTGCATTTGTCTTCTTCTTGAACACCCATTTGCTGCCAATGGGTTTCCTTCCAGCTGGAAACTCCACCAAATCCCAAGCCTCATTTTTGTGCAAAGATGCCATTTCATCAACCATGGCCTCTTTCCAGAGTTTTCCATCCTCTGAATCTACTGCTTCCTTCACAGTTCTAGGATCATCATCAGTAACAGACAAAGCAAAATTTGAACAGAAAGCAGATGGACTATACCTTTCAGATTGCCTTCTTTCTCAAACTGATCTTCTCACAACCGGAGTTTGTGGCTCTTCATCTATTGATTCCTCCTCTGCTGTAGAGTCTGACTCTTCCTCCTTTAGCTTAAACTCTATCTTCTCAGGTTCCTTTGGTTTGACTTCATGTTTAATAACATATTTCACCTCTCTGAACACCACATCTCGGCTATACACAACCTTCCTTGTTACTGGGTCCAAAGCTTATAACCCAATAAAGATGCACTTTTTAGATCTACTATCCAACTTGGTTCATTTCTCCTTTGGAGCATGTACATATGCATCACATCCAAATATCCTTAGATCTGAAAGAGAGGGTTTTTACCAGTGCATACCTCTTGTGGAGTCTTATCCTCCAATGTTGATGAAGGTGACCTGTTGACTAGATAACATGCAGTATCCACCACCTCTTCCTAGAATTCCTGTCCTAACCTGGCACCACTGAGCATGCTTCTTGCCCTTTCCATCAACGTGTTATTCATTCTTTCTGCAACTCCATTTTGCTAAGGTGTATATGGAGTGTCTTCTGCCGTGATATACCACACTTCTTACAAAATTCTTCAAATTCCTTGCTGCAAAACTCTCCACCATTATCTGTCCTCAGCATCTTTATTTTCTTCTCTAGCTAATTTTCCACGAGAGCCTTTAAATTCTTTAAACCTGTCAAAGACTTTAGATTTTTTCTTAAGGAAATATATCCATGTATTCCTTGATAAGTCATCTATAAATGATACATAGTACACAGACTTACCCACTGACGGAACCTTCACAAGTCCAAACACATCATTGTGCACAAGCTCTAATATATGTTTCGCCCTCTTACTACCAGAGGGAAAGCTCACCTGATTCTGCATCCCATATACACAATTTTCATAGAAATCAAAATCCAGAGAGCTATTACTCATACCTTCTACCATACCTTTACCATGAAGTATTCGAAGACCCTTCTCTCCAATATGTCCAAGCCTTTGATGCCACAACATGGTCTTTTCTCTAGAGACCATTAGATTTTCTACTCCACTTTCAGGAACCATAGAACTATTGCACCCATCAATAATAGTGCTACCTTGCAGCTTGTACAGAGTTCCAATCCAAAATCCCCGCATCAATACCAGTGCTTCTCGAACCACCTTGCAGGTATCCTTCTCGAACACTATTTTTACACTTGCATCATCCAACTTGCTTACAGAAATCATATTTCTGGCCAATGCAAGAATATGTAGAACACCAGGAAGTGTTCTAACCCTTTCACCTTGCAACTTCAACTTTACTTTTCCGTGACCAATGATTCTAGCCTTCCTGTCACCCTCCAAGAAGACATCACCACCATCATATTTCTCATACTCACAGAACCACTCTCTATGGGGAGTGAAGTGAAAGGATGCACCTGAGTCAATCAACCATGCCTCATGATCTACATGTGTACTTGAAGAAGCCAAGTACACATCCCCACGTTCATCTGAGGTGGTTTTCGCCTCTGCAGAAGGAGCATAATTAGATCCCTTTCCTTTATCAGGAGCTTTAAATTTACAGTCCCTTTTATATTGCCCTTCCTTTCCGCATTTCCAACACACCACCTTTACAGGTTTTCCTAGAGATTTAGATCTCCCTCTAGATTTAGATCTCCCACTCGATGACATATTTTTGTTTCTGTTCTGGGACCCTCCTCGTACATACAAGGCATCACCATTCTGGCTCTCTGTATTTTTCCATCTCATCTCCTCCGTCAGAAGGATGAGATTATTCATCAAACTTTAAGGCAATTGCATTATTACCTATTGCAATAACCAGACTATTCCACGAATCTGGTAGAGAACACAACAAACTAATGCACTTATCTTCATCTGAAATTTTAATATCAATAGATAATAACTGACTTACCACAATATTAAATGTGTTCATATGTTCTATCACCGAGTCTCCATCTTTCATCCTAAAGTTATACAGCTTTTTCCGTAGGAACAGTTTATTCACCAGAGACGTAGATTGGTACAAAGTCCCTAACTTGTCCCACAAAGCCTTTGCCATAGCTTCCCCTGATACATTTAGAAATACTAAATCTGAGACACACAATTGTATTGTGCTCTTTGCCTTCCGATCCAACTTCTTCCATTCTTCATCGGACACTCCCGTTGGTTTAGTAACCGGATCTACCACGATCCACTGATCTTTATCCACCAATAGATCCTCCATCTTGAGTTTCCATAACTCAAAATTCTAACAATTAAATTTCTCGATCTCTATCTTTCCACTACTTGCCATCTTCTTTCACCACCAGAATCGATCTCGTAGATGTCCCACTGAACAGGGTCTACCACAGGCCCGAGCGAAACCCCTTAGCAACAAAGGCATCCCCTTAAAGCCAAAACAGCTCTGATACCAAATGTAGGTTTTAACCTCATACAGAAATTACCTGCATACAAATTCTAAAACACATAAAATAAACAATGTGAGATCATAACACATAAAACACATATACACAGAGATTTTCCCTTGGATCCCAAAACCGAGACTACTAGGTTGATTTTTCATTATGTTCCTTTCAATGTTACAATATATATTTATACACGTCGGAGCATCCAATACCATGGACCAAAAACCATTGCGTCCAAAACCATGGACTGAAAACCATTGTGTCCAAAAAACATGTGTGAAAATCATGCACAAAACCATAGGTGGGTCACCCAACCTAACATAGGGTCCAAAACCAAAATTTTCTGGGGCGTTGCCCCGGACCCCATAAAGTGGGGTTACGAGTACACCTCAAACCCCCTGTGACCTCCCCCCCTCTAACCCACAATTAACTATGTTGGCTAGTCATGGAAAGAATATAACACAACCCAACACTAGAGGATGATAATGTTTGAGATGGCTCAATGGGTTCTTCGATGTAAGCTTACCAATGAAAGGTGTGATTGTTATTTGAATTGTAAAGGTGCACTATGACTAGGAAACATGATTGCATTTTATTAAGACAAAGTGGAACAAGTCTTTTGATAAGAAAGAAAATTAGAAAATTTGATAAGTTCATTCCTTTGATAATTTGAGAAGTGAGGGCTCCAAAATTTAAAGATGTCAAAAATGATGGGGGTTGTTGTAGTAGCTACAATAGCATGTTATAGTTTTGATATTAGCAAGGGGCAATATAAGGTGCACAACCTTAGGCTATATATTTTGTCTCCAAATTTAGGCCAAATTGTGTACGCTATGGATTTGAGCATACTTTGCTTGTATGTGTTGGGATTCTTTAATAGAAAAATAGATAAGAGAGACACAACCCCATTGAATCTTTTCAAGGTCTCATGAGATGGATATGTTCTTTTAATTAAGTATTTCCCAGAGATTATCCCATTCAATATGTGATTTAATATTGTCCCATACCTCCTTCAACTTCCATTAGTTACATTTTATCTCCTTAAAGATTCTTTTCAGGTAGTCAACTACTAGAAATTGTTGTCAATACTTCATTATGGCACAAAGGTCCTAGAAATCTAGTTGAAAGGAAATTTTAGGGAACTAATTCCAGTAAAAATCTTCAAAGCGATTAGAATCACCATCATTGGCTTCATAAAAGCAATTTTCTTAATTGAGGGGTTTTCCCTTACATGCCAGATTCTAGATATGTTATCAGCTCATTTTTCTCCCTAGGGTTAGTGCCTATGAGACATCATGTTGATTGACTTTTTACTTGGGCCTAAGATCTTCTTTTTATAGTCAAGACATCCAGTTTCATAGATGATGATTCTATGAGAGCGACTGGAACCTTCTAGTCGCTCAGATGACGACCTTATGGGAGCAACTATAGTATTTTTCTCCTTGACATGTGCCTGTGACTAGGCGAATCCTTCTAGATTGTTAAAGTCATTAGGAGATTAGTTCGACTCATCACTTATTCGAGTTTGATAAGCATTATCATAGAGAAGTTTCTATAAATTCTCATCACCTTGGGTTTCCACATACATCCTCCTATGAGCTCTCTTCATCCTATTTATACTGGGACACTTGAGAGGGCCAGGTTAGCCATAGAGAGCTAGAGTCTTAGGTATGTTGACTTTATGCTTCGAATTTAGATTCTTACTGAGAGAGACTAAGATTGTGAGGGATATGTTGTTGGAGTTCATAGGTTTCCTATCATAGTAGAGAGACTCTTCCGATTTTTGAATAGGAGACTGGAGTGAAGGTATACTTGTACCTTGCTTTTGGATTAATAGAAATTCATGTTCTTTCTGTGTATCAATATGTTTACAACAATACTTCTTATGATTTATATGATGTTCTAAGTTAATGATCTTCTGAGGAAGATCACTTGTCATATTGCGATTTTGTTTAGATATTGAGGTCGATTGTGGATGAAGTAGATCATTTGAGTAGAGCGTTGAGATTCTGCATCAAGCTCAAAACCCTTCACCAAACTACGAGGAGTTCAGGTGCACACTTTTTCCTCATAAAATCTAGATCTATTTATATGTTTCATGTGTGAGATTTGGGTTGGTATCTATTTATCTATCCAATAGCCATTCTCCTTTTTTTGTTTGGTTATCCTTTGAGACAGAGGATTGCATAGCAATAGCTCCTTGCAACATTCATTGCAACAAAATTGGTGCTTTCAATGAGATATTTTTTCTTTTTACCTCTTTGGATTTAGCTCTCTTCTCTTTTGCTTTGGATATGGTTTTTATGGTCTTCCATTGAGTTCTTTGTGGCTTTTTGGATTATTTTTTATCTCCATTGGTTTTACTTGCTTCAGATCTGACTTGATCTTATATCCAAAGTTTTGTTTTTTTCTTTATATGAGAGAATAATAAAATCATTCATTTGAAATAAAATTATGGAATTTTCTATACAAGATTTGATTGAATTGACCATAGATCTAGACTCCCCTTGAAATTTTGTCCAAAAAAAAAAAGAACCACTGAAAACAGACTCTGTATCAGGATTTTATGGTCGATTGAAGTTAGCTAATAATTTTTTTTCCCTAGTTACTGACAAAACATTGCATCCAAGCGACTGTAAATTTCTAGTCGTTGGCTTTCCCTTTTATACAAGCAACTGGTATCTGGTTGTACGACTGATCCATGTGACTGGATTTTTATGCTTGAAAATTGAAATTATCCTCTACAAATGTTTATCTGAGCTTTGGATTTGTGGTGGATTTCTATCTTCTTACTAGTTCTATACTAGATCTACCTTTTGGTGTCTGATTTCATTAACTTGGATTCATTTTGTTGAGGAAAGTTCTTGGTTTATTTTAAGCCTTAATTATCTCATCATTTTCTGGTCTATTGGAGATATCTTTGGTCTATGATTTTCTATTGTTTATTAGATTTTGGTTTCTGTTTGATCTCATCCATTTCTTATTAGTAGTCTTGGGGTCTTCCATCAATCTTGTCTTGTGATATTTTCTGCAAGATCGTTTTCTGCTTTGGTTCAAGATTGGTTTTTGCCTCTAGATATAATTCTCATATATGTTTGGATGCTTTCAGTGACTAGTTAGACCTTTTTCATATCTCACCTTCAGATCCTTTCGGCCTTTTTGTGTTTTTTTCACTTATTTTCAAGTGATATTTTTATTCTCTTGTTTATTTTTGTCACAATTGGTGGTGTTGTGACTAGTTGTGTAGTTTTCATCTAGAAAAGTTTATTTAAGTGTATTTCCATTACTTATTACCACCCTCATTTAATCTTATTTAGGCCTTCCTTCCTCTAGGGTCTGGTTTTGACCTTTGTAGAACATTCGCCTTTGTTGAGCCATTGTACTACAACCCTAGCTTGCTGACATTGCCTTCCTTTTGCATTTTTGGCTTTCCTTTTGATTTGTTGAGTGCTTTTGCTTCTTTGGGGTTTTTTTTCCTAGCTTTGACACTTTTGAAGTGCTTGGCGTTCTAGCTTTGAGACTTTTGTTTGGCCCCTTTTTGGTTATTTTCCCTCTTTGGTTTGATTTTTGGGTCAACATATTTATAAATTTGGGATTTGTTTCATTTAAATATTTAGTGATAAGGTGCACTATCATAGGCATTGGTGTTTTGTGACAAAATCTTACCCTCTTGTAGTTAATATTCTTCGAAGTGAAAAGGATGATTTGCATGTAGTTGCATCAGGGTTTCTAACAAGAGTCAATCACACCATCTAATTATGCCACATCCCAACTTTTTAAACAATAACCACTTAAATTAATGTGAAAATAAAAGAAACTAGACTAGTTTTTTTTATTTTACTAGTAGTACACCAATGCTAGCTTAGACTAGGGTCTTGGAGATAGGTGTGTGAGTTAACTGCTCCAAGACTACAAAATAAACTTAGAGACTTGCGATAGGGAGATAAATCCACTTGCAATATTGTGGTCTGGGAAGCCCTTCTAACAAGAGGGTCAAGCACGAGGTCACACTTAGGTTGGGCGAGGTGACATAACCTGTTTCGATTAGTTTCGGGTGGCGCGATATTACGAAATTTTCACATATTACAAACATTGTTATTAGCATTTTACTGTAGAACTTGGGGGCCACTTGGGAGAAGACTCTCAAGGGGGTTTCGATCTTAGCTCTCTAGGCTAAGTGTTTGACCCTTGCGTGTGAATTTGGCTTGTGACTGTCCCCCCTGGACGTGTTATTGTCAGTGGTAACCATAGTGGCCTATCTTTTAGTACTCATATGTAGGCGTAGGGATGGTTTCATCTTCTCTATACCTAGAGGAGATATTATTCATACTCTCTCAGTGCTCTCAGATGGTGCTTGATCAGGTGCTCAAAATTAGGCTCAAAACTCAAAGTGGTAGAATCTCAATAAACTTAGATTTAGATCAAAGTGCTCATCATCCTAATTCCAATGATGTGAATGGAACTCGAATCTGAGCTCACATGAAGAAGAGAGAGCAAGTCAAAGTTCAGGTTTGACTTGGACAGATGGCAGGAGAAGATGACGTGGTAGGACTCCTCATCGAAAGGGGAAGCGCCAAGTGGCAGACCACCATTGGACCCACATCTTGCAAATCACATATCGGGGGCAGGTTGGTGTTAAAGAAACGGCCCCAGAGCAAGCCAGGATGCGATGCAATAATCGCAATCGCACATTGCAACCAGGAAGGCATTAAAGAGTCAGCCCCAGAGCAAGTCAGGGTTGTGATGTGATGATCATAATGGCACATCATAGAATGGAAGTGCTACAGAATCGGCCCTGACAAGATCAGGTTGCGATTGCGATATCGCAATCGCATATCACAAACTTCAAAGCTATGTTATATGTATTACCCTAGCTCCGTCGATTGCGATATATCTTGACTGCGATTTGTGATAGTTTATGGCTACCACATGTCCTCCTAATGGTTGGCTAAAATATTGGTTGGTAAGATAGATCGGAGGTCGGGCTTGATCCCGCGAACTCCCATTTCACAGTGTCAAGGCCTGCCATTATGCCCACATGATGGTTCTTAATTATCAATGAAAGCAGGTTTGTATTATTATGAACTAACCACGGCATCTAATCACCACCTTACCACCACAATCTAGAACGACTGCCCTAACCGTCGGACCTAACAAATTTCATATGACCACTTGGCCTTCACTACGAGATAGATGGGTTCGTTGGCGGGGAATTTGGCAGGACCACCAATTTCTGTGGAACTGTCATAATTAACTCCAGATAATGAATTTTATTGGGAGTTAGTCAGATTTGGAGGAGGAAATTGTGGAAAGACTGGAAGACTTCATGACTAAGGTAGTTTTTGATGAAAGGAGGAGAATAAAGAGGTTGGGGTACCGTATTTGAGTATTTTGGACTGATTGGAGCAGGTTTCAGAAGCATTTGAGCATTTTCAACACATATTTTTATGTTTTTGAGCATAATAGAGAGGCCCAAGCCATTGGAAGCTGGACCAAGGAGACGTAGCCCAGAAGGGGTGAACTCCTTTATCATGTTCATGTTGTAATGTGTTTTTTATGATGTCATGTACATGTTCATGTTGTTGTTCAGTCCCTTATTTATGTTAAAATGATCATAAAATTAACATAAAAACTCATCATTTCACTTGCAAAAATTCATGAATCCTAAAACACAATTAAAGAATTTTGTTTCTAGTTTGATGATGATCTTAGCACAACAATCTAATGTTCTAAATTAGATCATTTTGGTATCAGAGTACTAAGTTTTCTTTGTGAAAGAAGGATTTAATTGTTGGCAAGTTCATGTCGTGCTTACAAGGTTAAAACACAAAAGAGGAGAAGAGAAACTAGTTGGAAGCCCCAAAGTTGGGTCAAGGGGAAGGAGAGAAAGGTTTCTGCAATCTCCAAAACTAGTTCAGCCTCAAGTTGCAGTTGAGACTCCATAGATCATGTATCATTAAGAAGAACCTACAAACATGACAGAAGATGAGAAGATGTTTAGAAAGGCTTTCTTTGATATGACAGAGATGGTGAAGGTCCTCTATGAAGAGAGGAATACTAGGTTGCAACGGGAAAGTTCTAAACCTCCCAAAGGATAAGGCTCTTCAGGAGGAGGTAATGGAAATGGATACAAACCTCCACCATCTCCACCATCTTCTTCATATTCTTCTTCACAAGCATCTTCACCCTCTTCCACTAACACAACCCTTACTCATAGTCATCATCATACTTCAAAAGGAACTGGTAAATCACATTTTTAAAAACTTGATGTTAAATTTGAGCTGCCCATATATAATGGTGAAGTGAATGCAAAGAATATTGATAATTGGATTCGTTAGTTGGAGGCCTATTGTAGGATTCAAAAACTTCAAGAGGATGACATTAAGATTCAGTTAACTTCCTTGAGAATGGAGGGTGCAACACTTGTATGGTGGGAATCAAAGAACCAAGAGGAGATTAAAAAACACAATAAGATCTCAATTTCTTTGAATTTTTTCATTGCTGCAATCAAAAGACAATTCTACCCTCTAGCTTATATGCAGAAAGCTATCATGAATTAACAGAACTTTAGATAGCTTAAAGGTCAAAATGTGCAAGATTACACACAAAAATCCAAAAAAAGGTCTTTGATGTTAGGTGTAGATTTGCAATCATAGGACACATTGTTGAAGTACATAGGGGGTTTACAAAATTACCTTAGGCATACTATCTTAATGTTTAATCCCAATAATCTAGATGATGTGTGTGTGCAAGCCACTCATCTTGAGGCAAGAGGGAAAAACACACTAGAAGAAGGTAGTAAAAATCCATTTAAGAGTAAAGGAAAGGAAAAGGATTTCAAAGGGAGGCAAAGAAAAATGCGTCTATCAAAAAATGAGAGAAAGTTACATGCAAAAATTGTTCCAGAGAGGGCCATGATGAAGCTCATTGTTGGAAGCTTCATCCCGAAATGAGACCAAAGAGAAAGAACAACAAGGGAAAACAAAAGACAACTGCAACCACTCAATAGGATTTGGGATCCAATTCGGGCGATGAAACTAAAATCACATCCATGGGGTTAAAAGGAAAAGAATCCATTGCTAGCACTAGTTCTTCAAACTCACAAAATGAAACCCCAAATGAAAAGAGGAGAATATAACCTTTTCACATAAGGTTGATCTCAAAACACAACAAGATTTATATGCTTTTCGATAGTGGCTCTCAAGCCAATCTTATCTCTAAAAAAATTGTCAAAAGTTTAAACTTGGAAACTCTTCCACATCATAAACCATATCCACTTGGATGGGTGTGTGACAATGCGCAATTGCAGGTTACTAAAAAGTGTAAACTGAAATTCACCATTACTGTAAATTTCATAGTTGGAATGGAGCTTGATGTTGTGTCGTTAGATATATGTGGCATAGTTTTGGGTAGCATGTACCTTTATGATAGAAAATCTATCTTCCATAGACATGAAAACAAATATCATTTATTCAAAAATGGAGTAGAATATATTATGGGAGCTCATAGAAAGAAAATAAATCTTTCGCTTGTTCATGCAGGGCAGATGAAAAGACTAGCGAATTCAAGCAAGAATTTTGTGCTTCTAATGATCAAACCCAAGAATGATGTTGATAATGAAGCTTTTAAAGGTTGTGATTCAAATTTGAAATCTGAATTGGTTGATGTAGTTAACCAATATGATGAGATGCTTTAGGAACCAAAGGGATTACCTCCCAAGAGAGGAATCCAACCTAAGATACAACTACAACAAGATTTTCCTCTTCCTAACATTGGCATGTACAAGATGTTAGTGATGGAAAGCATGGAAATTAAGAAGAAAATTCAAGTGTTGTTGAATAAAGGGATCATCAGACCATCTTCCTCGCCATGTGGTTCACATATTATCTTGGTGTCAAAGAAGGATGGATCATGGTGCATGTGTGTGAACTTTCTTGCATTGAACAAAATTATGGTAAAGAACCATTACCCACTGCCTAAAATAGATGATTTATTTGATCAATTGAAAGATTCAAAGTATTTTACTAAGTTGGACTTAAGAAGTGGCTACCATAAAATCAGAATAGCTGAAGGAGACATTTGGAAGACATCATTCAAAACAAAACAAGGTTTGTTTGAATGGATAGTTATGTCATTTGGTTTATGTAATGTTCCCGCTACATTCATGCATGTGATGAATGATGTGTTGTGGCCATTTCTTGATGAGTTTTTCATTGTCTACTTAGATGATATCTTAATTTTCAGTAAATCTCGTGATGAACATGTCATGCATGTAAGAAAAGTACTTGATGTCTTAAAAAAGGAACAATTGTATCTTAATATGTCAAAGTGCAAGTTTGGAAAAACTTCTTTAGTTTAAGTGGGTCATATTGTTGGAGGAGGTGAGTTAAAAATAGATCCCTCCAAGGTTGATGTCATAGTGAATTAGCCAAGGCCCAAGACAGTTACCGAGGTAAGAAGCAACCCAATATTAGTCAATGCATGCAAATGATAGATTACCCGTTTGAATATGACGCTCTAATGCCTTTTGACCGTTCCACCGAACCGTTTGAGTGTGATGATGAAAGTTTTCAAACAGCATAAGATGAGTCTTTGAATCAAGGAGTCATTATTGATCTTGTATTTTAAAATTTCTATGTTCCATAGATTCGCAGTTCAATAATTATGTACCATTTTAGCAAATCGAGGGATCGATTACGCTTTTTGAAAGTGACATTGTAATGCTTTTTCTACATTCCACCTAACTTTTTATTTTATCTATGATAAATATATAACAATGAAAATAATAATACCAAAAACCAATTATTATAAAAATATTATTATTATTATTATTTATTATTTAATATTAAATGTTATTTATTAATATTTAATTTCAAATTATTAATAAATATGATAATTATTTTTAAAATTTGATATACACCCATTAAAACTTGGATTCATCTCTTCAAAAATGTTTATTCTATTAATAATTGGTTATTTTCCATTCAATATTAATTAATTAATTTAATTAATAATTTATTTATTATTTATTAATTCATTAAATAATTACTTTATTCATTATTAAAAATAGAAGTTATTTAAATTATTATTTTTTATATTAACTGTTATTAATTAATTAAATTCAAAGATTTATATTAAATCCAAGGATTAATATTTAAAATCTTATGAAGCACATTATACCTTATGAATATGAACCTTTAGATTAATAAACCAAAAAAAAATGATATTATAAACTTGATGAAATAATAAACCCAAGGGATTTATACTAAAAACCCAAGTGATTATAAACCCAATAAAATAAAATTAAACCCAAGGGATCAATATTATCAACTCAATGTGTATAAACCCTAAGATAAATATTATAAACCATAAAACAATCATGGTTGACCATGGTTGATTTTCTTATTGAGAGATTTTTTGTCACAATGCAATGTTTGATGATGGTTGACCATGATTGATTTTCATATGGACACAATATTTGTAATATTATAAACCCAAGGTATATAAACTCTAAGATAAATATTATAAACCCAAGGGTTTAATTCTAAAAACCCAAGGGAATAATATTAAACACAAGAGATAAATATTATAAACAGAAGGTATGTAAACCCTACGATAAACATGGCTGACCATGGTTGACAATGGTTGATTTTCATATTGACAAAATCTGTCATAGTGTGACATTGGACTATGGGTAACCATGATTAATTTTCATATTGAGACAGCCTTTCTTACAATGCCACATTAAACATTTCGATCATGGTTGACCATTGTTGATTTTCACATTGAGACAATCTTTGTCAAAATGCGACATTTGACCATGTTGTCACAATGTGATGTTGGATCAAGAGACAATCGTTGTCACAATGTGAGCATAGTTATTGACCATGGTCAAACATGATGGACCATGGTTGACCATGGTTGATTTTTAGATTGAGACAATCTTTGTCACAATGCAACGTTGCAACATGGTTGACCATGGATGACCATGGTTGGAAGAATGTGATGTTGGATGAGGAGACAATATTTGTCAAAACGTGACCATGGCTATTGATAATTGTTAACCATGGTTGAATTTCATATTGACACAATCTTTGTCACATTGCAACGTTGGAAATGGTTGACCATGGTTGATTTTCATATTGAAACAATCCTTGTCACAAAGAAACATTGGACCATGGTTGACCATGGCTGGTCATAATTGATTTTAATGTCAAGAGAAGTTTTGTCACAATGCGACATTGGACCATGTTTGACCATGGTTGATTTTCATATTGAGACAACCTTTGTCACAATGCAACATTGGACCATGGTTGATTTTTATATGGTTAAATAATATTATATCCTTGAAATATGAACCCCTAGATTAATAAACTCAAGCGATTGATATTTTAAACGCAAGGGAATAATAAAGCCAAGGGTTTAATTCTAAAACCCGAAAGGAATAATGCTAAACCCAAGGGATTAATATTATATACGCAAGCTAAATAAACCATAAGATAAATATTATAAAACCTAAAATAAACATGATTGAGCATGGTTGACCATGGTTAATTTTCATATTGAGACAATATTTATCACAAAGCGATGTTGGACCATGGTTGATCATGGTTTAGCATGATTGATTTTCACATCGAGACAATCTTTGTCACATTACAAAGTTGGACCATAGTTGATTTTCATAGTGAGAAAATATTTGTCACAATATGGCATTGGACCATGGTTGACCATGATTATAAACCCAAGGGATTTAAATTAAACCCAAGGATTTATATTATAAACATTATGAATAATATTACACCCTAGGGAAATGGACTCTTAGATTTTTAAACTCAACAAATTAATACTATAAATTGAAGGGGATAATAAACCCAAGGGATTAATAATAAAAACAAAATGGATTATAAACTCTAGGGAGTAATAATAAACCTAAGGGATTAATATTATAAACCCTAGGTATAAAAACCCTAAGATAAATACTATAAACCCTAAAATAAATATCGTTGACCATGTTTTACCATGGTTTATTTTCATATTGAAACAATCTTTGTCACAATATGACATTTGAACATGCTTAACCATGGTTAACCATGGTGATTTTCATATTGAGACAATATTTCTCACAATGTGACATTGGACCATGGTTGTGCATGGTGGACCATGATTACAAACCCAAGGGATTTATATCAAACTCTATGATTAATATTATAAACCTTATAAATAATATTATACTCTAGGAATATGAACCCTGAGATTGATAAACCCAAGGGAATAATATTAAACCTAATGGATTCTCCCGATTGAGATGTGGGTTGATGTGAGAGAGGCCAGACTGGGATTTGATGTGGGCAGTACAAAGGCCATAACGACCACCACCCGCCACATGCTCAAGGTAGGGGGTGCGGTGTCCTTCAGAATGAATGCATGGATGGTGAGTGGGCAAGGTGATAGAGAAAGGAATAAGGAAGGGTGGCAGAGAAGGTTATGGCATTTAACATGCAGGATAGGAGAGAGCAATTGTGGAGACGGGAGGTGACTAAGAGCTGGGGAAGGATGAAGGCAAGCAAGGAACCTTGATTGCGAACAAAAAAATGATTCTCGGTATGTAATTTGGTCCTGCTCCTGTATTGATTCCATGATCTGACTGGGGTTCTGTTGGGGGGAAGGGAGGGGCAATCAATCATTGCAATGGGGGTTAGCTTTATATGGGATGCATTGGGGGTGGAAAGGGTATGTCATGGCATGGTTTTGCTTTCTGATTCTATCCCAATCGAACCAAAACCTTGGTTGCGGAATTGGAAAATGCAGGTTGAGAAGATATGTGGGTCTATCTTTAGTTTCTTAGGCTAGGGGAATAAGGGATAGTGGTATTGCCATTCCTGGGGGGCTGGGTGCTGAAGAGAGAGGCACAAAAGAGCTGAGGGCAGGGGGATGGGAATTCAGCCATGGTAGTAGGATGCAGAGAGACCCTTCGAAACTGGGAAACTGCATGGCACTGAGGAAAAATATAGGGATCCCGGGCGGCATTCTAGGCGAAGGGGCAAGCAAAGCCATGACTCGCATATGCTAGCTGAGGGTGAAAAAAGTGGGTATAATTGCAGGCGTCCTACCATGCTATGGATGGGCCTGTGGGCTTGGCTCTAGATGCAGCGGGACGATCAGCAATTGAACCATAGCAAGGGGGAGGGGTACTATGAGGTGGCCTGGGAGAGGAGTCTGAAACCCACTTCCCTTGGCCACCTATGGGCTCTGTACTGCCTTAACACTCAAGTAGAGAAGTATGTAAGAGAGGCACTGTATGAATGGACAAGGTGGGATGCTGAGCAAGGTCTGATGAACCTAACTTCATTTGGATGTCAACAGGGCTCCACTGCAGAGGTTATGGCTTGAGCAACAAGAGGACATGGGCATGGTAGGAGAGGTCTAGCCCCCCGGACAGACAAGGGGTTGAGCACGTTGGAAGTTCGCAGGGGTCGTAAGCCTGTCGAGCACCTCATAGCAGAGGCAACAATGGCATACGGAGATGGGACATACGCAGGAATTTGTAAGTTGATTGAAGACTGGGAAGCAGAGATTAAGTAGGAAAATGAATTAGAGGAAGATCTCGACGATTGGACGACATTGGTCCCAGATCCTGGGAATACCCGTGGGAGAATTACTCAGTTTAAAAACACCCTTTATCTGTATTTCTTAATGAAAAGTCTTCTTGGACAAGCAATGGAATAAATCTCTGTGGGGATGGCAGTTACAGTGTAGGTCCTACCAAACTATAAAAAAGATATCGAGAAAATCCTCTTCTCGTTGCACAAACAGGACATCGGAATGGATCGAATCGACCGCCACATCCCTTGCATTCTAGAGATGTATGGAATATCAGGGGCAACTGCTGAAGATCCTACTCCTGTTGCTTCTGTCTCAGATAAGCAGAAAGACTAGACTCCCCATGCATAGTTTTTGTTTATGTGGTTAGCTTTTAATTTTCATGTTGCATATGCTAGTTTTTACAGTAATGTAGTATCTGGACATGAGATTGAGACTTATCTAGCTTGGCTAGAAATACTAAAATAATTTTGTTTTTGGATGGCTTATAACGCTGATGAGTGGCCAACAGACTTGGTTCCCCCTCGGGGCAAGTTGAGGCCACCCGTCAACCTGTGTGGTGTAAATTTGCCTAATATATAATAGAAAATGGATGGATCTGCTAAGATACATATATACATATATACATATATACATATATATATATATATATATATATATATATATATATATATATATATATATATATATATATATATATATTAAACCTAAGGGATTAATATTATAAACCCAAGAGAATAATAAACCCAAGGGAGTAATACTAAAACCCCAAGGGATTATAAACCCAAGGGAATAACATTAAACCCAAGGGATAAATATTATAAACCTAAGGTATATAAACCCTAAGATAAATATTATAAACCCTAAAATAAACATGGTTGATCATGGTTGGTGACAATTGATTTTCATATTGACAAAATCTTTGTCAAAATGTGACGTTGGACTATGGTTGACCATGATTGATCTTCATATTGAGACAACCTTTCTCACAATGTGACATTGGACAATGGTTGACCATGGTTGACCATCAATGATTTTCATATTGAGACATTCTTTGTCAGAATGCTACGTTGGACCATGGTTGACCATGAATGCTCATGTTGTCATAATGTGACTTTGGACCAAGAGACATTATTTCTCGCAATGTGAGCATGGTTATTGACCATGGTTGAACATGATTGACCATGGTTGATTTTCATATTGAGACAATCTTTGTCACAATGTGACATTGGAAAATGGTTGTTTTTCGTACAGTTAAAGAATATAATACCCTATGAATATTAATATGGACAACCCAAAGGATTATTAAACCAAGGGAGCTATATTAAAGTTGCATCGATTAGAAATATATGAATGCTTTCATTTTCTTATTCATTTGAAAAGTTTTAATCTCTATAGATTAAACATTTTATAAGCAACATAGATACTTCTTAAGTCATGATTTACCAAGTACTAGAGGGATCAAATCTCTCAAGATGAATTTTTTTTTTAGTACAAAACATGCTCAAATGTTTGCACCTCGAGATATTTGACTTAGTTAACATGGATCTATGTTGGTTCTTAACAATATTATTTATATTATATAAAAATATTCTCATTTTTTATTTTATTAAAACCTTGATTTTATCTCTATGGAATATGTAAATCGGGGTTATCTTTGATAGATTGGTAGAATGTTGGTATCTCTGAAGTATGTATGTGCAATGGAATATGTACATTTAGGTTAACCTAGGTGGATCACTAGAATGGTTGTTATCTCTTAAATATGAATAAGTAAAATGGATTACAGTCTTACGAGTATTTTTGGGAAAATAAAATATTTATCAAAATTATTAGTAATTTTATTAATAAAAATTAAAATCTAAAAACTTAAAATTTATTATTATTATTATTATTTTTAACTTTATATTATTAGTTGAGCCAACATTTAAATCTAGACACTCCCCATACTCAACTATATGTCTTTTAACCTTTTTTATTATTTCTTAATTGAGCCTATATGTACACCACTATACCATTCTTGTGATATTGTGCAAATCCTTTCGAGGTAATTATTAATAAAAAATAATGACTAAAATTTAGTAAATAATAATGATAATGGAAAAAAAATTTGCAATTTACTTCAAAATATTGTGTTTTTAGTTGAAAATTTATAAAGAAGATGAATAAATTGATTAAATAGTTGATGTTTTTCAACCTATATCAACTATTTTTATTTTATTTGAATCTAGGTAATTTTAATATATTTTACCATAATTCATCTATTAACATTACTTAGAAATTAAATATAACATCATTATTTTAATATTTTGTAAACATTATATTTATATTTATTATAAATTCTATGTATTTTAATAAATCACATTCTTTAAATATCTAAATCTACAATCAACACAAATTCAAAATCATGGAAATATTTCTCTTATATCCCAAATACAAGATATGAAGAACAACATTTTTGACACCTCTCGAACACAATAACCGTGGTATTAATTAAGAGAATATATAAATCCCTATAAATTGAAACCTCTCGAGTACAATAAATGGAATTAATTGAAAGTTGTTTTCATTATATGAAGTGCAAGAATTTGAAAACAAGTAAAAACACAATAAATAGAGTGTTAAACTTAAAACACAGATGTTCACTTCTTACTTTGATCCATCTAACAAGTTTTAAACTTGCATGCTTTCAAAACATAATAATAGAGTGTTAAACTTAAAACACAGATGTTCACTTCTTACATTGATTCATCTAACAAGTTTTAAACTTGGCATTGCTCAAGAAAGTTAATGGCTTCCATTTTGCGTGAGTGAGATTCCTATTCCAACAAAAATAAACATGGCATCAATTAAGAGAGGTTTTTATTTCAAGATATAAGCGTGAAGATGTTAAAACCCGTCAAAATACAATGAAATTTACATTAACCGCGCGATGTTACTAACAATGCATTAATTAGAAAACACAATAAGCACATAATTACAATTAATAAAATAAATGATTGGCATGAATGTATGAGTTAATCGAGAACTAAAACGACGATACTGAAATTTGGGAATCCCAAAAGCATGATTACTAAACATACGACACACATGCAATTGGTAAGAACTAGGAAGTTGTTTTGAGTACACCATTCGAACTCTTTGAAATACATAATACTTCACATGTTTATGAGTATAAGTTTATGTCGAGTAAAGTTTATTGTTTCAGTGAAATCTGCTCGCTTCAGCGATATTATATGATGAAATCTGCTCGCTTTGGCGATATATGATGTATTGTGATTGTTCAACGGGGATTTCGTTCCCCCACTGAAAAAAAAAAAAAAGTTTATTGTTTCAGTGAAATCAAAATAAATTCCAAGTGAATGTTGCCATATCAAATTCGTGAAACGAATAGTGAACAGTAGGAATTGTAAATATTGTAAGTTGCATTGTACATACATTCATATTATAAATATAAAACATAAAACTACAAAAAAAGAAAAGAAAAGGGTGAAGCAGCCATATTATGGATGACCATATCCTAACACAAAACAAATGGTATATTTTATATAAAACGTTTACCATGTACGAAAACGATAACTTGACTTTCAACGACAGAGGAAATAAACATGAATCATTTGTGATGAACTTACTAATAAGTCATTTAACCATGTTTGCATTAATCATTATATAACAAGCTCACATTTATCGCGAAGGACAAAGGGTGCATGGACTTTCAATCAATAAAGCGCATTAAAAAAATACATGTATTACTGTATATTTTCTTTCGATCACCTTGATCCATGTAGATATTGGTGGTCACCCACCTATTTCACTTAGATCTCGAGTCAGTTTCATAAGTTTCTTTGTTTATAGCAGCATTTACTATATTTAGGAGTTTTTTTAGTCTTGAACTTTCAAAGCAATTTTGACCCCTCAAATGTTTTTTTTAGGGTCGCAATCAAATCCTTTAGTAATCAGAGAGATCTTTCCAATGAGGTTTCGTATGTCCAAAATGGAGATAATATGACCTAGTTACGACCCCAAGAATTTGGTTGCCCAACTAACCCCAACGGGACCCACAAACTCTTAGTGTTCCATCTCCTGGGGTTAGGGTTTTGGTTGTTTAGGGTTTTCCCTTATTGTTTAATAATCAAAATGTCATTGAGCCTCATTGTAACATAGTTCAGAGGCATGTAGCTACCGCATTTATTCCTAGAGATAAGTTGTCATCGCCCGAGCTATCTTATTTCCATTTCTATATACAAACATATTTCAATTATTTAATATTAATGAAATGAAGTTTTATTTCTATTGCATCTCTGTGTTTATGTGTATAGTTGTATTTTGTTGTGTTCCTGCATAATTCTGGATATGTGGTATCAGAGTGGTCTATTATTTCTATGTTTTTCTTTGCATGTCCCCAACAATGTCAAGGTATAAGGAGATAGGCTCGAATTGGTCGAACCTTTACAAGACCAACCTTGCAAACCCTAACGACCCCTCACGGTCGAAGAAAAGAAAGACAAGGGGGAAGGAGATCCTTTCAAAATATTGCTCGAGGAATCCCTTGAGCGGCAAAGGAACATGATCATAGATAACTTTGCCCAGATCCTTCGGCAGCTACCCACAGGCGACACATCTACATCCAGCAGCAACTCTCGAGGCGTCACTCCTTTTAAGGTACAAGTTAACTTTGACATTTCCATATTTGAAGGCCAGATAGATGCAGATGCCATAGATAGATGGTTAAATGTGTTGGAAGGATATTTTTTAGCTCATGACTTTTCCAATAGGGAAAATATTACTTTTTCACTCCTCAAAGTTGCCCCACATGTCAACCACTGGTGGGAAACCTATTGTGAACAAAAGGATGAGAAGGAATCCCCACTATTTTCAGCCATACCCATTTGGAATTCTTTCCAAGACGCCATCAACGAAGAATATTACCCTATCAGGAGCTATGCAGATAAATACATAAATTGGACTATGTTGTGGTAGGGAAGGGACAAAGATGTGTCGGAGTTCACAAATGTTTTCCATACCTTTCATACAAAGTTGGGTATCAAGAATTCTGAGAGACATTTGGCACTCAAGTACCCTGGTTGTCTACACAAGTACATCCGGGATGAGATGGAGTTCCTAGACATATCCTCGCTTGGCATCGCCTATCGATACACTATTAAGATTGAACAAAAATGTAAATAGAAGGAGCAAGACTTTGGACCTGTGAATATGAAGCAAGGGAAAGGTGCCCCCAAACCACAAAAAAAAGGACAAAGCTAAGGGGGGGGCGACCCAAGACAGCTTGTCGAAGCCACAAGCAAAGAAAAAAACCATGAAGACAAAGAAAGACATAGGAAAATGGTGTGAGTTCCATAAGAACCCAACTCAAAACACATGTGAGTGTCGAGCCAAGAAATCACTGGTGGACGAGATGAAGGCTTTCGAATCAGATGCATGCTCTAAATCTGAGTCAGAAATCAACACTCAGAATTACAAACGAAATAAAATCATTGATGCGGAGGTTAGTGCCACCGTTGCCACCACCAAGATATAGAAGGATGAGCCCAATGATCTATAGGAGGGGTGGTGGATATTCCACTCACAAATGTGGGTGAGGGGTTCTTCACTGCAGTTCATTGTCAACAGCGGGATCCAAAAGAACCTCATTTCAGAAGAAATTGGGCCTACCGACAACACCTCATCCATAACCATACAGTATAGGGTGGCTTCACCAAGGGCGACAACTTCACATCAGCCAACAGTGTAACCTTTCCTAAAACACCAAGCCCTTCAAAGATAAGGTATTGTACGATGTTGATCCTCTTGAAGTATTTGATGTATTATTAGGCTAACCATACTTTTGGAAGCGACATGTTGTGTATGAGTCTAAACCTCACACTGTTATTATTACTTTGGTCAATAAGTTGTATAGGATACTGAAGGTAGCATTGCCTACCACCGTTTATTTTATCACTACTAAGCAATGCATTAAGATCATTTTCCATAACGAGAAATTTTTTTCCTTATGATTCACCCCCAAGGAAAGAAGAAGATTGTGGCCACGACCTCTAGATAGGGTTCCTCCTTAAGGTAGCAGCAAATGGACAAGGTTGTGGAGGAGTACAGGGAAATATTCACCTCACCCACAGGGGTACCTCTACACTTTCAAGGCATGGACTCCATCGATCTAACCCCAGGCACACCGCTACCCAATGGACCGATATATCGATGCTATATTCTAGAGAATAATGAAATCAAGAGGCAGATTCAGGAGTTGTTGCAAAAATGGCAGGACCTGAAGACTTTGTATTGACTATCAAGCGTTGAACAATATCACTAACTGGAATAGATATCTAATCCCATGAATTGATGACCTTCTGGACTAGCTCAAGGGGGCCAAATATTTCAACAAGATTGACTTGAAGTCTGGTTATCACCAAGTACCAATCGAACCCTCCAATGTCTGGAATATTGCCTTCAAATCCAAGGAGGACCTTTTCAAATGGTTGGTCATGCCTTTTAGGTTGACAAATGCCCCCGCAACCTTCTTTACGCTGATGGACAACATCTTACAACCCTTCACCAACTCATTTGTGGTGGTGTATTTGGATGACATTCTCATCTTCTACTGAAGGTGGGAAGATCACCTCCACCATATTCGACAGGTGATTCGAATTTGATCCATAAAGAACTGTCAAAGGAACCATGACTACATTAGGTCGGGACAAGCATCAAAGAATTCAGAACAACGATCAAAAAACCTTTGAACTAGTGGCAGTTGGTAGCCAGTGTGGAACGACAAGGACCTCGGTCAAAGCACGCTGACCAAGGCCCATGGAGACTGCGCAAGAGGCGGAATTAGTCTCCGGGAGGCCCGGATCGGGAAACAAAGGAGGTTTTTGATGCACGACTAGCGCTTAGTGCTAAGCACTAATCTTGTATCGCTAGGCACAAAGGCTTGAAATGGAGAAGCCTTGAGCACTTGGTCGCATGGAGACTAGAGAACCAAAGGCCGAAAGGCAAAAAAGGGCTAAAAGCTAAAAGGGAGGACCCACTCTGAAACTGGTGGTATTGATCGGGGGCTCCTTGAACGGTAAGCGGTTTTGGATGAAAGTGCAGCAATTCCACTCAGCGATCGACGCGTGGCGAGCGGAGGAGAGAGAAAATCGCCACTCATCATGTGCTAATGGTCGACCAAGTCAACCACGCAAAATGAGCGGACGGCGTTGGATCTGGGGGATCCAGATCGGAAGGCTAAGATCACACCCGATGGGGAAGCAGAATCGATGAGGGAATAAGCCGCAGTTTGTAAATATTCGAGGTCTGCTTTGACCGCCGTGGTGGAGGAAGACTCCTTCCACGATGTCACTGAAGAAATGAACTAACGAAGCAGGCTGGCGCTTTACAGGAGGACATGTGGCTACTCCCTGTGAGCTTGGTGATGACGCCGAACAGGGAACTCCAAACGTAGCTGCAGAAGGCGATTCGATGGTGGTGGAAGAGGAACTGAACAGTCTTGAGCTTGAATGACTTAAAGACATGAACAGAGACAGAAAACATATAGACAGAGAAGAGGAACCAGAACCTCGAGAGGAGGACGGGAACTCAGAGAAGAAGACAGTGAAGCAAAAGCAGAAAGAAGATAGAGGGCTGAGCTGACCAAAGGCAGCATCGAGCACCAGAGAGGTTGAGAGATTCAAGCCATCCCCGAGAGGATCTGTCAGACCCAAGAGGTCAAGGAGATGGTAAGCAAAAGAGTTTGTGCACTCCAGTGGTTTAGGGAATCCAAGAACCACCCTGCCAAGCAAACCTGTTTTAGGAGACTCAGATTGAGTCCCTGCATTGTAATTCTCTGCTTAAGACACAATAAGATAAGGCCACCACTGAGAGCTAGACCGGAGATGTATCCCTAGAGAATAGGGTGAACTCCTTATTAAATTCTTATGTTCTTGTATTTGCTTACTGTATTTCTCTGTTGTCTTTCCATTTCAAGTGTCTGTGTATTGGCAATCCGATCAATCCATTTCTTAAATAACATAGACAAACACACTAGCACATGAGTCTGTAATACCTGTATTAAATAAATCTTTAACTGAGGTCACTCATAGGGTGATTATCAGATCAAGTGGTATCAGAGCTTGAGACTGTAAGGTTAGACAAGCTTGTGTTGGTTTAGCTGTTGAATTCTCACTAGATTAAAGCTCAAATTAGCAGAGGGAGTGTTGGTGGAAACTAATCCCGAAATTGGGAGAGTCTATCCTCGGAAGACAATGTCAGAGGAAGGTTCTGTGGGGCTAGACCCTCAATTCATAGAAAGTTTTCTAGCTATAAATTCTATGGTAGAAGAAATATATAAGGACTTTAGAAAGCATAAGGATGAAGACTCTTCAGGTTCTAAACACGATAGAGAAGAAGATGAGTCTCACTTCCATGACCACTCCAAAGGAAAAGGGAAAGAGGAAAGCTTTCTCACACCTCCTAATAGCCCTGTGCATAATAAGAAAGCATCTTTGATCAAGCTAGATGTTAAATTTGATTTGCCTATATATGATGGACAGCTAAATGCTGAAAAGTTGGACAATTGGATTAGACAAATTGATGTGTATTGCAGGGTATAGAACATAGACTCAGACAAGAGTAAGATTCAGTTGGCAAGCCTACGCCTAGGAGGCACTGCCTTGGTTTGGTAGGAAGGAAAAAACCAAGTTGATATGAAAAAACACGGTAAGACTATCTTTGTCTGGAGTGACTTTGTTTCTACAATAAAAAAGCAGTTCTATCCTTTGGCCTACATGCAACAAGCCATGATGAGTTGGAAAACTCTTCGATAGTTGAAAGGGCAAAGTGTGCAAGGGTATACTCAAGAATTTAGAAAGAGAGCATTGATGCTGGGTATCTCATTAGACTCACCAGACTCTTTTGAAGTACATCGGTGGTCTACACAGCTACATGAGGCATACCATCCTCATGTTTAATCCCACTAGTATAGATGAGGTATCTGTACAAGCTACTCATCTAGAAGCTAGAGGAAAGAATGGAAATCCAGAAGTTGGGGGACCATCCCAACCCATTGCAAGCAAGAGCAAGGAGAAAAGAAAGCAGAAGTGTAAAGCAAAGAAGGCTAACACTACACAGAAAAGCAAAGCTTCATGCACTCACTATAAAAATGATGGGCATGATGATGAGCATTGTTGGATTCTGCATCCAGAGCTGAGACCTAAGAAGTCCGAGGGCAAGAAGAAGAAGATTGTTGTAGCTGTTCAGAAAGATTTGGGGTCAGAATCAGGAGATGAAACAACTATTGCAGCCACAGGTATAAAAGGTAAGAATTTTGAAGCATCTACTAGTAATTCTGCTCAATCTGTTATTGATGAAGAAAATGAGAGAAAAAGACATGAGCTTTTCCATATTCGAGTTGTTTCCAAACATCAAAATATTGATACTTTGTTTGATAGTGGCTCACAAGTAAATCTATTTTTTGAAGAAATTGTAAAGAAATTGGGATTAGCAACTACACCTCACAAGAAACCATACCCATTAGGATGGTTGAATGATAAAGCACAACTACAAGTGACTAGACAGTGCAAACTCAAGTTTTCTTTTGGGCCAGCATTTGTAGATGAGGTTGAGTTAGACATAATTCCTTTGGATATATGTGGAATTGTTTTAGGAAGTCCTTACTTGTATGATAGAAAGGCTATTTTCTATAGAGCTGAGAATAATTATCTGCTTGTTAAAGATGGAATCGAATACTTTGTAAGAGCTCATAAGCTCAAGAATAATTATACTCTCATAAACTCAGGGCAGATGAAAAGAATGATAAATTCATGCAAACAATTCTTACTGATAGTTGTAAAGGAAAAGAAACCTGATAAAACCAATATATTTGAGGGTTGTAATGCTGAACAGAAAGCTGATATAGAAAAAGTTGTTTCAGAGTATGATGTCTTATTTCAAGAACCTAAAGGTCTACCACCCAAAAAGGGAATAGTACATGATATTATTTTGCAGCAAGATGTTCCATTGCCTAACATTGGGATGTACAGGTTGTCTGCTTTAGAGAATGTTGAAATCAAGAAGTAGGTGCAAGAGTTGCTCGAGAAGGGATTCATCAGGCCTAGCACATCACCATGTGGGTCACCAATCGTTTTGGTGAGAAAGAAATATGGCTCATGGAGAATGTGCATTGATTACCGAGCACTGAATAAGATAACAATAGAAAATCATTATCCCCTTCCTTGCATAGATGATCTTTTAGATCAATTATAGGAAACTGTTTATTTCATCAAGCTGGATTTGCATAGTGGATACCATCAGGTCAGGGTTGTAGAGCAAGATGCATGGAAGACTGCTTTCAAAACAAAGCTGGGATTGTATGAGTGGCTGGTTATGCCTTTTGGCTTGACTAATGCCCCTGCTACTTTCATGAGATTAATGAATGATGTACTCAGACCTTTTCTTGATGATTTTGTTATTGTGTACTTCGATGACACTCTGATTTTTAGTAAAACATGGGAAGAACATTTAAAGCATGTTAAGCAGACATTAGATGTTTTGAAAAGAGAAAAACTTTACGTTAAACTCTCAAAATGTGAATTTGGCAAAACATCTCTAAACTACCTGGGTCATATAGTAGGGGGAGGTGAATTGAAAATAGATCCCTCTAAAGTGGTAGTCATTGTGAACTGGCCTAAACCCAAGTCTGCTACAGAAGTGAGAAGCTTCTTAGGAGCAGTACAATATTAGAGGAAGTTCATTTCTAACTTTTCCTCAATTGCAGCTGCCTTACATGCTTTAACAGGATTGAACAAGGTGTTTTAGTGGGGAGGAAAACATCAGAAAGCCTTCGACACTTTGAAAGAAAAGATTAGTACAACACCTGTACTAGCACTTCCTGATCTGCAAAGACCATTTGAGATCCAAACTGTTGCCAGTGACTATGCCATGGGAGTAGTGTTGACACAGCATGATAAACCCATATGTTATCATTCTAAGACTTTTAATCCTACAGTAGTTAACTATCCTACATATGATGAACAATTGTATGCATTAGTTCAGAGTGTGAAAAAGTGGAAAAATTACTTAATGGGAAAAGAGATAGTAATATATACTGATCATCAACCATTTCAATATTTACACTCCCAAACTAAGTTGCAGCAATCAAGACATCACAGATGGATGGGTTTTCTACAACAGTTTCATTTAGTCATCAGATATAAAAAGGGCATACATAAAAAAGTTGCAGACATGTTGTCTAGACCCATTATAAATGCATCTACCATACTTAAGCATAATTTTGTACTACATGAGAGCTACATTGAACAATATGCTCAAGATATGGACTTTAAAGATGTATATGCAACTTTGAGTCAAGGCAAAAGAGTAGAAGAATTGGATTATCATGTGAAGGACCAACTCTTATAGCATTGTGAGAAACTCTGCATTCCACAAACTGATAGAGTAAAGATAATTAGGGAAGCACACACTTCTTTGATATCAGGTCTCTTTGGGGTAAGTAAAATAGTTGCACAACTGCAAAGGTTTTGTTATTGGCCGAAGATGAATGAGACAGTTTCTAGATATGTAAAAGGGTGTGCTATGTGTCCTAAAAGCAAGCCCAGCAATAGAAAACTAGGCTTGTACACTCCCTTACTAGTACCTTCTCACCCTTGGGAAAGTGTTTCCATGGATTTTGTTGGAGGACTGCCTAAATCTAGGAAAGGTCATGATTATCTATATGTTGTTGTGGATAGGTTTAGCAAAATGTGTATTTTGATACCTTGTAATAAACAGATTACAGCTGAACATATTGCAAAATTATTCTTTGAACATATATGGGTTCATTTTGGATTACCCACTTCCATTGTATTTGATCGAGACACCCGATTTGTGGGGAAGTTTTGGTTGAGTCTATGGGAACTAATGGACACCAAAATAAAGAAAAGCATAGCTTTTCATCCACAAACTGATGGCCAAACAGAAGTAGTTAACATGACAGTGATCTAGTTACTGAGAGGATATTGCAGTAAACACCATGAGCTTTGGGATGAACACCTATGTTATGTGCAACATGCTTACAATAGAGCAAAGCATTCTTTTACACAAAGATCTCCTTTTGAGACTTGTTTTTGTTTCACACCAAGGTCTCCTTTGGATTTTGTATTTGGTAAAGATACCATGGTTGATGAACACAATGATGTGGACAAGGCAACTAGATTCATTGAACAGATCTCGGAGATCCACTAGGTAGTACAGGAACAACTGGAAAAGAGCCAAGCCAAATACAAGGCTAGGCATGACAAGTATCGGATGGAGCATAGTTTTCAAGTTGGTGACCAGGTCTGGCTGTATATCAGCAAGGACAGGATGCAAGGTGAAGGTAAAAAGCTAAAGCCTATTAGGTATGGACTCTTTAGGATACTTGAGAAGATTGGTGAAAATGCTTTTTGCCTTGATCTACCAGCTTACATGCACATCTACTTAGTCGTAAATGCAGATTGCTTGAGATTGTTTGAACCTTCAATTATTGAGGACCTTGAAGAGCAAAGTCAATTGCCTTCTATTGAAGACCTGCTACTTGAATATCTTAATGAATTGCAGGAAGACACAGTGCTAGACAGGAAGGTGAGGACAATGCGCAAGGGAGATGTGGAGTACCATCAGGATTGGGCTCAAAGGTTCAAAGCCAAGCAGTGCAAAGTGGATTGAGATTGGACAAGTGAGACAACAGTATCCTCACTTAGTCGATGCTTGAAAACCAACTTTTGGTGGTCCAAAAGCTTTTTCAGTGGGAAGGTTGTGATCCGAATTGGATCCATAAAGAACTGTCAAAAAGAACTATGATTGCATCAGGTTAGGACAAGCATCAAAGAATTCAGAACAGCGATAAAAAAACCTCTGAACCAATGGTAGTTGGCAGTCAGCGCGGAACGATGAGGACCTCGGTTAAAGCGCACTGACCGAGGCCCATGGAGACTGCGCAGGAGGTGGAATTAGCCCCTGGGAGGCCCGAATCGGGAAAAAGACGAGGTTTTTTATGTGCGATTAGTGCTAAGGCTTGAATGGAGAAGCCCCAAGTGCTTGGTCACATGGAAAGCTGGAGAACCGAAGGAAGAAAGGCAAAAAGGGCTAAAAGCTAAAAGGCGGGACCCGCTCTGAAACTGGTAGTATTGATCAGGGGCTCCTTGAATAGTAAGCGGTTTTGGATGAAAGAAGAGTGATTCCAAAAGCGATCGACGCGTGGTGAGTGGAGGAGAGAGAAAACTGCCACTCATCGCGTGCTAACAGTCGACCAAGTCAACAGTGTGAAATGAGCAGACGACGTTGGATCTGGGGGATCCAGATCGGATAGCTGAGATCACACCGAATGGGGAAGTGGAATCGACGAGGGAATAAGCCACAATTTGTAAAGATTTGAGGTCCACTCTGACCTCCATGGTGGAGGAATACTCATTCCATGACGTAACCGAAGAAATGAACCGACGAAGCAGGCTGGCGCTTTACAGGAGGACATGTGGCCACTCCCTGTGAGCTTGGTGATGACGCCGAACAGGGAACTCCAAATGCAGTTGCAGAAGGTGATTCGACGGAGGTGGAAGAGAAACTAAATAGTCTTGAGCTCGAATGGCTTAAAGCCATGAACAGAGATAGAAAACATACAGATAAAGAAGAGGAACCAGAACCCCGAGAGAAGGATGGGAACTCAGATAAGAAGACAGTGAAGCAAAAGCAGAAAGAATACATAGGGCCGAGCTGACCAAAGGCAGCATTGAGCACCAAAGAGCTTGAGAGATTCAAGCCATCCCTGAGAGGATCTATCAGACCCGAGAGGTCAAGGAGCTGGTAGGTAGAAGAGTCTATGCACTCTAGTGGCTTGGGGAATCCAAGAACCACCCTCCCAAGAAAACCTGTTTCAGGAGACTTAGATTGAGTCCTCACATTGTAATTCTTTGCTTAAGACACAATAAAATAATGCCACCACTGGGAGCTAGACCAGAGATGTAGCCTTGGAGAATAGGGTGAACTCCTTATTAAATTCTTGTGTTCTTGTGTTTGAATATTGTATTTCTCTGCTTTCTTTCCATTTCAATTGTCTGTGTATTGGCAATCTGATCGATCCGTTGCTTAAATAACATAGACACACACACCAACACGAGTCTGTAATACCTGTATTCAATAAATCTTTAACTAAGGTCACTCCTAGGGTAATTATCAGATCATTTTGATAACACAATATGTGTGCCAATTTGGAGCAATGAACTTTTTTTATGACCCAAGTTCAATATCTGGGGTACATCATCGATGAGAGAGGTGTGCATGCGAACCCAGCCAAGATACAAGACGTTCAGGATTGGCCAACCCTAACCACTCTAATAGGGCCTCACAACTTTCTAGGTCTTACCAACTTCTACCGCAAGTTCGTGTTGGGGTTTTCTCATATCACTTGGCCTTTGAATCAAATCACAAAGGGAAGAGAAAAAAAAAGTTCTTTGGGTCTAAATCCCAATAGAAGGTGTTTTTTGAGTTGAAACATCACCTATGCTCTGCACTAGCGCTCACAATACTAGACTTGAAGCATCCATTTAAGATCGATAAAAATACCTCCAACTATGTTATTGGTGCAGTTCTTACTCAGTGGGGGCATTTAGTGGCATATCACAGTGAGACAGTTTCAAACACAGTCCACAATTATCCCACCTATGACAAGGAGATGTATTCCATCGTGCATGGATGCCAACAGTGGAAGCATTACATTCTAGGGAAGTAAACAGTCATCAAGATAAACCACCAACCCCTATAGTTCATACAAGCACAGTGCAAGTTGCAGAATGATAGCCATAAAAGATGGTCCACATATCTTCAACAGTTCCATTTGAACATTAAGTATAAGCATCAAAATGATCAACATTAGGTGCCACACAAGTTTCAGGTTGGCGAAAAAGTTTGGCTAGATCTACACAAGGAACACCTTGTTTGGCCCCATCATAAGCTTCGCCCACTCCAATATGGGCCATACAACATCACCAGGATTTTAGGGGACAATGCCTTCAAGCTCATCATTCCACCGTTCCTTGGCCTGCACCTAGTATTCAATGTGGACCGCCTTCGGTCATACTTTTCACTATTGTTGGTCACATCTAACATTGCAGAACAACTCACACAAATGGAGTTAAACACAAACTGCATGGAATATTCCACAACTGATCAACTCATGGACATGCAGATCAAGAACACTCGCCAACATAGGATCTAGCTATATCGAGTTGTCAAAGCGGACCAACTCCTTCACCAGGGTAAGTGGTTCACCAGGAACAAGGTTCAACATAAATTTCCTCACCTCATGGAGGCTCTGCATGCAATGGGGACCATTTATTCCTAAGGAAGGAGAACTAATCCAGGTGTATATTGGTGGTCGCCTACCTTTTTCACCTAGACTTCCAGTCAGTTTCATTAGATCCCTTGTTTATAACAACATTTACTATTTTTAGAATTTTTTGGGTCCTAAACTTCCGGAGCCATTTTTACCCCCTAAATTGAATTTTTTGAGCTTCACAGCAAATTCATGTAGAAAATATTGTATTACTCAGATAGATATTTCTAATGAATTATCGTTTCGTGACACCAAACAAAGATAATGTTACCAAAGTACGACCCCGAGAAGTTGGCTACCCAACTAACCCAAACGGGGCCCACAGAAGATTTGTGTTCCATCTCTTGGGGTTAGGGCTTTGGTTGTTTAGGGTTTCCTCTTGTTGTTCAATAATAAAAAGCCCTTGAGCCTCATTGTAACATAGTAGGCATGTAGCCACCACATCTTTTCTTAGAGATAACCTACCATCGTCTAAGCTAGTTTATTTCCATTTTTATATGTAAACATATTTCAGTTCTTTAATTTTAATGAAATGAAATTTTATTTTTGTTGCATCTCTATGTTTATGTATATATCTCTATTTTTTTGCATTCCTTCATACATCTGGATCACCCCTCCTACTCCACTTTCTCTTTCTCGTAGACTTTACAATTAACAACAAAAAATTCTTCAGCCATCTGAAGACGACGAACCTTTGTAGCCTGCAAGAATCCAACCGGGTCAGATATACTGTTGGAGTGTTGATTCTGATGCAAAAATCAAGCATTACAACCATAGATATTGCCCTGCCTAATAAATACTAATGTGCATCGTATTTAAACCCTAATGCCAAATATATGTGTTTGATTTTCATAGCTATAACAGCCCGCTCTTCCCTGGATTTTCATCTGTAACCTGTAAGATGGATTTTTGTTCCTAACCCGTAAGACAAATTTGTTAACTCGATACTAGTGGTGAGGAAGTTGAAGGTGGGCGTCGAAGTGTAGAATTGGATGAAGGAAGACGAGTATGATTTGGTCAATGTGAAACCGTGGAGGCTATCAGGAGAGTGATGGGGAAGATGAAGAGGGAATAGAAATGAGGAGAAGGGCCAAGGAACTCAAAAAAGTTGTTTGCATGGAATTTGGAAAGGAAGGGTCGATGTTTCGGTGCCAACTCGATCCACTGGCAACATTAAAAAAACATTATTAATTAAAATAAAATTAATAGAGGATTGCAATCTCTGCATGAGTGAAATCTCGTTCGTGGATAAAGACTCATACAAAGCATTTTAGAAGTATATTCTCTCCAGATTTAATCAGGTCCGTGCATTAAAAAAGAAAAAGTCAATGAGGTTCGTATGTCGACCTCGCTTGGAAGAGGCGACGTTGATTTTTCTATTTTTTTAATGGATGGCCTGGATTTATTCTGAAAGTAATATGCTCACAATATCCTTCGTCTGAGTCGAGGTCGACGTCTCAGGCACGAGACAGCGTGAAGTGACCACTGAGGAAAATTGAACCGCCTCAGGAAAATTGAATCGGCTGAGGAAAGTTTGAGTTTATAAGGAACCCGCTACACCTGTCGCAACTGGAATATGACTATATTGCTCATATTATGGAACCAGTGACATAGCCCACGTTTGTTCGCAAATCAGTGGAGTTATATATATGCTCAGGATTCATATATTTCGGTGTATGTGCACTGGCATGTACGCAGCTTGCATAGCCAGCCCGATATGGGATGCATATCATATGTACACGTTGCTTCGAGAGTTTGCGTTGTTCCATAAATATTGTGATCTTATAATATCGTTGTTTGCCTGTATAATTTGTGGGTTTTAGATACACGTTTGGGCTTAGTTATATTACTTTATTTACTAAATTTGTTTACATGTATGTTTTGGATTATCTATTTCCCTCATTCATATATGTGTTGACTTATGCATACGACGGTTATATATGTTGGCTTATGAACTACTTCTCTTTATATATATATATAGAAATTGGATCATGGATGTTTTAGGTGTGGCATAAAGTAATTCATTATTATTATTTATTAATAATGTTGTATTAATAAATAAACAATAATATTATTAAACATTAATATTACTAGTATTGATAAAAGAATAGCTAATAGCTAGCTCTCTAATAATATGCTTGCAGTGGAAATCTTAAGTTAATTTTTTGTTTTGTTTTAGTCATGAGGGTATAGTTATAAGAAGTGAGGTGACCTTTCACCTCCCTTTATGACTCTTGGACTTCCCTTGTGACTTTTTGATTTCCACTTAACTCTTCATTTTCTTTTCACATTTCTAATTACAAAATATGTCAAAATATGTTATTTACAAAATTATAATCAAAATTAAGGAAAATCAAGTGCAATTCACGTGAGATTTTGTGTAATGGTAATCTTAGGGGCTTCTACATGAAGCTCTCTAGTCACATACATGCTCCATGATTTATAGTCAACAAAAAAATCCTTTACCTTTTGAGATAACTCCTTGCAATATCTTATTCTCTATTTTAAAGCATCTAGTAGCATTGTCTTTGACTCTACTTGGAACTTCTTCAAAAAAATTGTTAGCTTGGTATGTAGCTTGGATGATTCTACAATGTTGTTGGACACCTAATCCTAAATGGGTTAGTGTGGAAGCCGAATAGACCAAAGCAGTCCAAGAGACCTTGGGATCTGAAACCCAAGAGTCACATATTGTACTATAAATGTATATCTCATGTTAATAAAAAATGTATTGCATGTTTTATCTTTCATATCTCTTGTGCTGTCCATGTGTGTTTAACATGGTATCAGAGTGGGCGATCTCCTGCCCTGCTCAAATATGAGCCACTTGTTTTCCGTGGCCTTTCTTACATGCCAGTCCTGTACATTCATATAATTGTCAGTACTGCTATATTAGGAGGTGCCTGACAGTCCCTGCAATTCTTGACCTACCACTCTGCTGTTTACCAAATATGCATCTGTTAGTGTGCATGCAATTATGAAATTAGTCAGAAATTTGTGGCGACCACAGTGCGTTTAAATGCTATACCACTGCATATCACTCTGTTAGTCCACAATGTTGCATTAAATGATACCAGGTATCGTATGTTACGTTGAATCTCACCCCCTCTGTCCATAACGCATCTGTCATAACGCTCTCTGGCGCACCAACACTGTCTCTGTCCATATACACTCCATTTAAAAGCGCTGCACCACCTGCGATGTACCTTTATTCCCTGACATGGTATTATTCTTTGCTCCGTTGAGTTTGTTGTTACATAACGCTCATCAAAAGATGGCCAGGTTTGGGTAACTGTATTCATTCTTCCACTCGAATAGTCGCTTACCAAATAGGTGAAACCCTTCATCTTCCTCAGCCTTGGCACGCATGACTGAAACCGTATATTCATGCTATGTCTATCATTCAGACCTTAGTTCTCCAGGTTCTAGGTTTCTTACGCTATTAAATACACCATACAGCGCTGTCTCCCTGTCTCGTTCTCCATGCAAACACTGATGGCTAGCGTTCCATTGATATACAGTTCTGCTCCATTGATATACAATTCTGTTCTTCTCCATTAATACTGTAGCAGGCACGCAGTTCTGCTAACTGTGCTCAATTCCACGTTGCTCGGTGTACTGATAAATTGAGAGCGATGACTCATTATATTCAATACTGTGTTGACTGACGGTGCTCCCTTTTGACCATGCGCCCTTGCGCTACGAAATGTACTTTGAATGAGTTTTATATAAGGCTTTAAAGTGGCTATCTGTCATCTACGAGTTTTTGGCGAGTTATAGTCGGCACTTACATCAAAAGAGATGCCATTCATGGGTGTTTCCAATGGTTGAAATTCTTCAAACTGAGGCTGCGTGAATGGTGGAAGGAGCCATTTCATTTTTGTGAAAAAAAAGACAGTAAAACTTTCAGGCGTTGATGGTATGGAGTCGTTATGGTTTGCGGATGCTGAATGAGCAACTACAGTTGTGGATATTGCTCGAGAAACAAGACTGTAGTTTTTCGGCGGTTAAATCGGCCTCGGGGTGCATCATTGCTGCGGCATACGCCAATTTTTGGAGGCTTCTCTCTCGCTGTGAGAAGTGAAGCCCACAAGATGAAATCCGAAATGGAGTCAGCGACCTAGATGTGTGTCATTTATTCGCCAGCGTGTCATGATACACATGGTATGTTAGATCTTACTTTCTATCATATATGTTGTTGTATGAGAGTAAGAGCTGGAAAGTGTGGCTGAAGGTATATTTTGGTTTGTGATCTCGGGTTGGCGTGCATATGAAAGTGTAATTCACTGATTTCATGTCCTCGTCATGTACCAAAAAGAGAGGGCACTGGGGATTTTGGTTTTGGGTCCGTAAATATTTGCTCATAGAAAATCGGTTGACTCACTCCCATCATGAAGAAATAGTTCGTCGTCTTGATGGAATTGGATCCATGTACTATTACTAGTAGTAGTTACTGAGTCTTCAATTGTGTGTGTCTGTTCAACTAAATCGGGCTGGGAATTTGCGTCCCTTCCCCAAATAAATACTTGCTCATGCAGTAGCCAACTCCAATTTGACCTTATCATTCCAAAATCTAAATCTTCTGTTTTCACATAAACGGATCCTGTCAACGATTGATCTGCTCGCTTCATTTTGGGAACTAATTTTTGCTGTGTAAAAGGTGGTCACAATTTTGCAATCAACTAAGATGCTGACATACCACGCAGGCAAGTAACGTGCGTTTTGATGCTGAGAGAATTAGTCAGTAAGGGGATCATTTCGAGCCTTTTAACAGTGTGCGATGGCGATTTGAAGAAAAAGAAAACTAGTGTTTTTGAGCTGTTTGATGGTGAAAACTAAATATTTCGACTCCCTTGATTCACAATCCAATTCTGCTGGTGCAATATCCATTCAGTGCTTTATATATGTGTTTGCGTTGTTTGGTTCATATAACACTGTTATGACCTTCCAGATTCATATTGACGCATTGGCATTGCAAGTAATGTTGTTGTGACTCTTGCAAGGGTGGCAAATGTATTCCCGTATATCTCGTGTGGAAAACGTGCATGTTCCATGGTATGTTGAATGCAAAGTTGAATAGTTGAACGCAATATGCTGGTTATATGGTGTGAATACCTGCATTGAATGATCAAACCTGCTCTTTTAATCTATGTGCATTGGTCGTTGAGTATGTATGTTAGTTTGGCATAAGCGTTGGTTGGAGAAATATTGGTGGACATGCAGGCATAATTTTTCTCAGAATTTGATTCGAATTCTCTCTGAGCGTGAATACGTAGCATCCATAACGCATTGAACCGTTGGCTCCCAGTGTTGTTCGAAGAATGATGGCTTAATTCATTTGATACACAAACCCTCATCTTCGATGTATTGATATTGAGCTGGTCTCCAAGATTTGACATAAAAAGGGTGTATTGATTTGTATAGATTGTACTTTTGCAACGCTTTTTAACCAGAAAGCGTTAGCACTCGGCGCAGATATTGTATTGCATTCGGTAACTAAATATATTGCAGGTCATAATGATGTTCTTGCAGACAATTTGAGTGGTTCAAACAAGGTTATTGGCACAGTACGTGCTTTGCACAATGTCTTGGGAGGTGTATTAAGTCCAAATGCAGCGTACTTGTTTCTTAGTGGCATAAAGACCCTGCATCTTCGTGTACAGCAACAAAATTCAACAACTTTAAGGATTGCCCGCACTTTAGAGGCACATCCAAAGGTTTCTCATGTTCATTGGTATTTTGAAGATTTCCATCCTCATCCATTCCATCAAAGAACTGAGACATTTTTATTAAAGCTGCCTGAATACGTTTGAGGCCTGAATGGTATGGTGATTGGTTTCAAATACACTTTGAATAGTTTGAATTCCATTTGCAACCGAGATTCTGTGCTTCTGTCCCTATAGTTGGATCTGATTTGATTGCTGGTGCCATTCATATTTTTAAATGCTTTGCCAAGGTTGACCGCTGTAAATTACAGTTCAAAGAATGCCCATGACATGGTGTTATAATTATTGAAGTTTTGATAACTATCATTTCTGAAGAAGTACTTGAAGGATCCAAACAAGTTTGCAGTTGCTGCTGCCCCAATTGTGGCATTGTATTTAAAACTCATTATAGTGCATTGATTCCTTGATTCCACTGCTGCATAAAGATTTTGGTGAGCTGATTGTAATCTTTTATGCTGCACACTGATCATTTGCTGACATTTATAAAGGATATTGCTGTGTACTGTGAGTAGATATTACTTTTCTGCATTAAGTAGTAGTTTTGATCAGTTTTTAACGCATAAATGATCAGAATCAGTGAAGTATTAGAGTTCATGAAAACTCTTATACAATCTACTGTTGATGACACATTACAAATCAGCAAAGGATCTCTCTCAAAAATTCAGACATGCTTATATAATGCCCAGGAAAAGATTGATTTTTTGCAGCTTGAATCACAGCTACAGCAAGAAGAGCTACATCAAAATAGACATCATTCTGAACTTGTTCAGAACATTGAGACTGCAACCCATCAACAGCAAGTTAATAATGTTACTGTTCATTCAAATAAAGTAGCAATTGTAAATGCAGATGCAGAAACTCAGTCTGCACTTCCCAAGCCCATCATTAGACCTTGGGAACAGCTTGTCCACAACAAGCACAGAACTGGTCTTGGATATGACAAGGACTTGTCCTTTCATATTCCAGACTATGCCAAGCCCATTTAGTTTCAGAGTGCTGGATTTATTCATGACAGTTCACCTGCTCCTCATGACAGTTCAGCTTCAGCTGTTCCAGACTCTGCCCCTCTTCCACAGCAACAACAACAACAACAGATTGTGAAATTCCAACACTCTGTTCGAGTTGGCCATCTGAAAGATCACTGTTTTGATCTTAATTCATGTAAGCATTGTCATAAAACTAGTCATTCTTCAAACAGATGCTTCAGAAACAAACGTCCTGCAAGAACAAAGATTCATCTAGGATGGATCGCTTCTTGGCAATGGGCATCAACAGCCAAGAAGATATTCCAAACACATGTCAAAACTTGCTCCAGAGTATTGAACAGTCTTGCAGTTGAGTTTTCTCCATCCTCTCACCTTGTATCTGACAGGGGGGGAAATGATGGTCATCTACAAGCTTCAAAGTCACATCAAGCGAGCCTGAGCCACAACCTGCCACACCAGTTTCAGAGTTGTAGCTAGAGACAAAGATGCCCGTAAACATGCCTTTAGTTGGCAATCTGGGACACTTTCTCTAACAGAAGACTTCAGCTTCTTGCCAGTTTCGGAAGCATTCCAGGAACACAATTGAGAACACTTCCTCTAGCAGAAGACTCTAGCTTCTTGCCAGTTTTGGAAGAGTTCCAGGAATTGCATTAAGCATTCCAGAGTTGTTGGTCATCCTTAAACCATCACAGGTTGAGACTTCCCTTTTCAGGTTGAAGTTTTACCTTTTATGCGAGGTGAGGCCTCCCTTTCATGGTTGAAGGTTTCCCTCTTCAAAACAATAGGAGCACTTCCTCTAGCAGAAGACTCCAGCTTCTTGCCAGTTTTGGAAGAGTTCCAGGAACTGCACTAAGCGTTCTAGTGTTGGTGGTCATCCTTAAACCACCGCCCTTTATACCAACATTTCATAGAGCACATTCAGCCTAGTGCTGCCATGCAATTTTTGCACATTTTGTATTACAGCTCTCTTCTTGGACTCATACATAACCCTTCGGATTAAGGGGGGGAATGTTGGACACCTAATCCTAAATGGGTTAGTGTGGAAGCCGAATAGACCAAAGCAGTCCAAGAGACCTTGGGATCTGAAGCCCAAGAGTCACATATTGTACTATAAATGTATATCTCATGTTAATAAAAAATGTATTGCATGTTTTATCTTTCATATCTCTTGTGCTGTGCTAAATGATAACCTCTTTTGTCATGTGAAAGTGTTCCAGTATAGCATCTCACTTCATAGGGTCTAATGCTTCTAGGACCTCTACCTTGATCTCTTATCTTAGCGTTACTTCCCTTAGTGCATCGATAGAAGGTATTGTGTATACTATAACTAGGAATTCTAATCCACCATGCAATTTATGATAAGCTTAGATTTTGTTAATTATTTTATTTCTTAATTGGCCATGGGAATGCATAAGTATTCCTACTTCCACTCTATCAAACTCAACCTCCAATCTATCCTTCTTTGGTAATTCAGCTAGTGCATTAGGATATTTTACACTCCATTCTTGAATAAAAACGACTTCTAATAGAACTGATCTTATATATGTTCATCTTTCTTCAAGTTCCTTTTGGCATGTCTATTAGAGTATGTACTACCTTATGAAGGATTTTTATCTCATTGTACACTTGTTTCATGACTCCCTCCAACTCTTTGAGCTCTTCATGAATGGTTGCTTGCAAACATTCTCTATTGAAGTTTGTAGTAGATAGAATTTGATTCTCTATGAGAAGCTACTCATTATGTTGTTGTGCATTAGCTAACTCTCTATTCAATCATTCAACTTTCTCACACAATATTCAATGTTCTTCTTGGTTGCTGCTACAAATTTTGTGCCAATAGAAGCTCTTGCTATATGATTGGTTCTTGTATATGCTACAATATCCCTTTCTAGATTGATTGAAATAGGCCTATATGTCTCATTAGGATAATACTTTATTCTCTCCTAAATGATATTCAACTTGAATTATTCAAAAGTAAGGTTTGAGATATCTAATATTCTTTCTTCTTCTTGGAATGTGATGCACATCCTATTGAGTGGAAGATGTCCTCCTGTAATGGGTGTTGGAGGTAGAATGTGTAAGGTAGCCACAATTGGTTCAACTTCCAAATTATTTAATATGATTTCCTCTACTTGTTTATCATCTTCCTCTTTGGAAACCACCTATTTCTCTAATTTCTTGGTCATTGATTCTTCCTCTCTCTTCTTCCTTTCTTCTTCTTCAAGTTATTTTCTTTTCAACTTTTCTTCTTCCTTATGCTTTCTTTATATCTTCTTCTTCTTTCTTGTTTTTCACTGTCTCATTTCTTTTCATGAATGCCTCATGCCTTTTCTTTTCTTTCTCATATTTCTTCTTTGTTTCCTCCTCTTGATGCCTCTTCTGTGAATATTCTTATTATTCTATCTTCTTATCTTCTTCTGGTAGATTATTTGCATCTCTATCTGCTTTAAGTTTCTTACTTCTCTCTCTCTTAGCCTCTTCATCCTATTTCATTTTTAATTCAACATTTTATTGTGTATCCATACTTTACTAGTCTCCTTCTTCTTAATCATCTAGAACATCTGTACCCTTCGAGGGTCCTTCTCCTTTGGCTACTTCAACCACTTGAGTAACGTTGAAAGAAATTCTTAATCTTTTTTTCTTATGGCCACGATGTTGAAAAGTACTTTCAACTATATTTTATTCTTGTGCAACGTTGTGTGGTGATGGCTCTAGGATCATATCTATGATAGACTAACTCACTGAACTTGAAGCGCACTAATTCTTATGTTTATGTCTTTTATTCCTTTAGATTCCTCAAACTATATGATCCTATGCATAGTTGAAAGATCAACCAATATGACTTCTTTGCTTTTTGCAATGAGCTGGATAACCCTATAAATAATTGTTAAGAAAAATCCTATAATACCACCTTATCAATCACAAATAGAGGTAGTATATGAGGATTTCTATATGCATCAAAGACTCATATGAATGTTCCATTGGGACGAGTGAACCAATGAACAATTTCAGGTAGGGAAGCTCTTGCTTTGTCAGACATGCATGGTGGCTTAACATAAAAAGTATCTAATATAATACTAAAATGAATTTTTTAGTGATCTTAACGTAAGCCCCTCCATACCCTATCTCCCATATTAATTTACAATATATATGTGCTAGTAAGATATCATTTTAAAATATCCATTTCCACCCAATTCCTTGAAAATCCATCATTACATAGATTCCATCTAACAAATAAGAATACATATAAAACTTAGGCTACTCCCCTTCTATTGTAATCTTGGCTCTTTTGAGAAAATAATTCAATGGTTCATGATCTCGCTTGCCTGATATGAAATCAAGCTTCCTTGATACTTTGTTATGGTGCAAATTATATTATGAATGTGCCATGTCACATTTTGATCAAAGGTTTTACTTTGATCTTGTGTCCAACTAGGATTATTTTGCTTGTGCTCAGTAGGTGGAAATCCATGTAAGCACCATTTGGAATATTTCCATGTGAGTTGACAGATATGTTTTTGATGGGATCTATTCAAGCTTTGGATTTAATTGTAGAATATTGGTGAGACTATAGAATGTGTCAAATTTTGTAACTCATGCAAATTAAGTCAAGTTTACAAAGAAAAACAAATAGGATTGAGAGAATACTGGATCTTTTACCTTATGGCTTATTTATGTAGCTTTGATGAATTTTTATTTCAAAATAGTAGCATAGTGATGTGAGGATAAGTGGAAAATGAATGAAAGAGAAGGGTAACAAACTGTAAAAAAGATGCAATTCCTGTGGCCCAACATTCCCCCACACTTAGGGTTTTGAACGTCTATATGCACATATTGGTAGAAAATTTTAAAATTATAACAACATTGATCTTCAAAGAGATATTCCAAAGGATTGGATTAAGATGTCCAAGTTACTCCGAACTCCCTTCTTCTGCATGGAAAGTGACCGCTTTGGTTTCTTCATCAACATTCTTGCCTTGAATACTTTAACTTTCTGTTGGAACAACTTGTTGGATTTCTTGAGTTTTAAATTTATTTGATACCAATAATACATTTATTTGAGCATTATGTCATTATATTCTTTGAGTAAGTGATTCTCTCGTTTTACATGATTTTCTAGTATTTCAAGTGCAGTTATCTCCTCCTTTACTTTTTAAATAATTTCTTGCTCCATATGGAAGGGAACACTATCATCTTGTACAGGGATATTGAGTATTGGAACACCATCACTGTATTTTTTTCAAAGTAATGATTTATCTTATCCTGGTGCAATTCTTTTTCTAGCGATTCAAAATAATCATATGCCTGTTGCTGAATGATATCCATCTCTGAACCGTTTGCATTTAAGTTGGTGGCACTGGTGATTATGACTCCTATAAATATATAGCCTATGGTGAAGTGAAATTATTTTGTTTCAACATATGCCTTGTAATTATTCAAGACTTATTTCCATGCTCTAGCATATTTTATTCTTGAACATTTTTCTGCTTGATATTTCGCTTTTCTTATTTAGGTGAAATAATGATGTTTTTATTCTTTTCTTTAACTACTTTGGTTGTTTTTTGTGCTTTTACCTTTTTCTTTTTTGATACTCTTCTTCTTCTTGTTCCTTCCTCTTATCGCTTTCACTGGATTATTTGGAAAATTTCAATCCTTTTCCAGTTCAATTGTATCTAAATTCCCTTTTAGTGGACTTTCTAGTGTGGTGAGTAACTTTATTTCTTCAATATGGATGTCCCCTATTTCTTCTACATTATCGTTCTTTGTCTCCTGTAATGGAATATCTTCATTTCTTGCATTTTCTTCTTGAGGGTTAAGGTTTAGAAGGACCCTACTTCTCCTTCTTATTTTTCGGAACTGTTTCTTCATATGGGACTTCGACAAAGTGAGTTTTCAATAAATATTCTTTCCAATTGTAATTTATAGTTTTTAATTCCACTTCAACAATGATTTTGAGTGGTACATCCTAATAAAGAGTCCTATCAACATTTTTTGAGTTTCTTTGAATATTAAAGGCCATTTTACTTAAACTACTTAGCATATAGTATGGAAAATTTAACTCTTTACCCTTTATAAAATGCACTAACAATCAAGCATGATAAAACAAGATGAACCATATCTTCCTTCATATGTAAGAATTTTTTGCAAAACAAATAACAAATTACACCATTTACTTCTAAATGCCAATATTGGAATACCTTTGAATGTTGGTATATCCATGTTTGGATTTTGTAGGAAGGCCTTCCACGTCTCGTCTTTAAGTTTCGGGAATTTTAACCATTTTTCATTCTCTTGAGAGTCATGTAATGTCCCAAATTTTGGCCTCAAATATATTAAATTCCCTTGTGACCTATGTGTCATAGACTTCAAAATTCTCAAAGAAATTGAACCATCCAACTTTCTGCAATTTCTTTCTAATATTTGGATAAGAAATGAGGAAATTCATGCCTTTAGGTTCATGATAGATTATGACACCCATGGTTGTAAGGGAAGCTTTACCTCATAGTTACACTTTAGAGATGGATGGAATGGTTTGGTGAAATGAACAAGAAGGGTGACAAATAATAACAGAGAAATGATTATGATGAACCTGTGTAGCAATAGTGAAATAATACTCTCCCATAATAATACTCATAATATCTTTATTAAAAACACTTGAATTGTGATATAAGTTTTGATTTTCCATTTTCTGAATGGAATAAGGAATCTTTATGATTTATGAAGTGAGGTAGTGAAATATGGATTTATTTAGGCCATCATTAGGATTTGAGGCTCCTCATAAGCCTTTTCTTTATGCTTTGTTGAAAAATGACCAATTATACATGATATTACCTTTCATATTACCTCACATTTTTTCCTTTGAAATTTATTTGCTTTCATGTCCAAAGGTAATGCTTAAGAAAAAATTTAGGGGCTAATATTTGCAATTGGGTTAATGTTCCATGTTTTTTTCCAAAAAAATGATTCACCAATTTCCATTTTTTCTAAAATCTATTTGCCCACATTTTATAATATAAAAATATTTTATCTTAAAAATAGTCAAAATAATAGAGGGACTATCTAAAATCATTATAAATCTGGATATTTTTACAAAAATATAGCTAGAAGTTTTACATTTTCAATATTAGGGACTAGTAAGATTCACCAAGATTTCTGAACTTTATGATAAATTTTCATCCTTAAAATTTTTCCTGGGTCGCTAATGCTCGTCTTGTCCTTAGAATAAATCAACTATGTGACCAGTCTTAAAGATTTGCTTGAAATTCCCCAAGGATACTTGTTGTTGATGTTGATGATGTTGATGAGATCTCATTAAAAGAGAAACAAGGGCTTCAAATCAATTAGTTTGAACTTAAAATTTGTTTGCAAATGGAAAAGGGCAGATCCAAGTTGCCAAGTTCTTTGTTTTCAACTAGGATTTCTTGCATAGTTTATACTAGCAATGTTGGTTTTCAAAATTATTCTTTTTTTTTTTCATTTGTTTCATAGAAAATATATCAAATATTTCTTTGTCGAACAGGATAACAATCCCCTTTTTCCACCAATTTGAGAACAAAATTATTCTGCAAACTTTGAAGAAAATATTCTCTTATCAGTGGATTATGATAGAGTTTTAATATATTTCCATTAACGAGAAAAGTGATTCCTCCTTCATCAATGGTCTTGATCCTTACTGCTCCAATGTCAAAAATGATTTCTATTTCATAAGGACATAACCAATGTGTTTGGAATTTCCCTTGAAAATATTTAATTTTGGAATCAAAGAGTAGGACTCAATCACTTGTTTTTAAATTTTTGATATTGATAAACTTGTCATGCCATATTTTCCTTTGCTCCTGAATTATGCGTGTCCTTTGAATGACATATTTTCTAATATTTTTTAATTCATTTATATGTTCCAATCTTTGCTTTTGGGCCTTAGAGAGATCTAGCCCCAATTTGTTGCTTCCTTGTATGTCTCCACTTGGAATTTAATAGGAATTAGAACTTTCTTTCCATAAAAAATATCATAAGGAGTATGTCTAGTGGTATTTCCCCATCTAGTCTGGTATGTCCAGAGTGCTTTTGGAATTCTATCTACCCAATCTCTTCTATGTACAACCAGAATATTCCTCAATATGGATTCAAGAACTTTATTTATGGATTTTGCTGGTCCATTAGCTTGTAGGTGATATGGTGTGGATTTGTGATAGCTAATCTTGTATTACTCCATGATCTTCTACACAAGCTTAGATGTAAATTATGTGCCCTGATATATCACAATTTCTTTTGGTAAACCAAACCGAGTAAAAATATCCTCAAAAAGAAGTGTAACAACAACATTTTCTGTAGTAAAATTTAGTGGGTTAGCCTCTACCCATTTAGTAAAATAATCAATGAGAACAAGTGCATACTTTTTTTCTTAGATGGATGATTAATGTGTCAATAAAAATCTATAGCCAATTTCTCAAATTTTTTTATTAATACCTATGGTTGTAGGGACATTTCATCAGATTGGATAGGTTTCCCCATAATCTGACAGTTATCACATCTCTTGACATATTCTTTGGCATCTTTGAAAAGAGAATGTCAATAATATCCCAAAATAAGTACTTTTTATGCAGTTCGTATGTCACCAAAATATCATCCACAAGGTTCATCATGACATGCTTCAAGTATTTTAGGTACCTCATATTCTTCAACAAATCTTCTAATGATCAAATAAAATCTTGTTCGATATAGTTCTCCTTCTATCCAAGAATAAGGTGCAGTTGATTTGATAACTCTTTGTCTTTCCTTTGTTGGTAACTGAGGAGGAAACTTTTCTATAGCCCTATAATTAGAGATATCTGCAAACCAAGGAGTTTTAGTAGATATTACAAAAATATATTCATCAGAAAAATTATCCACTATGAAAAGATTAATATTATCATTTTTCATCCTCAAAATGAAATCAACAATTGTATTTTCCTTTCCTGGCCCATTTAAAATGGTAATATTAAATTCCTACAATATTAAAAACCATCTACTAAGTCTACCATTACTTATTAGTTTATTCATAAATATCTAACAGTAGAATGATCTATGTAAAGAAAAGTCTCATATCTAGATGTAGTGTCTAAACTTGTTGATAGAATGAATAACTGCAAAGAATGTTTTTCTACAACTATATAATCCAACTATGTAGGAGTTAAATTTTTTCTTTTATAATATATAGCATAAGGAGTTAAGTATATTTTTCCTAACATAGGCCCTAAACCTGTAACTGAGGCATCAATGAAAATATGAAATTAAAGGGACCAATTTGGCCCTCTTAAAATAGGTGCCTTAGAATTTTTTTTTTAATAATTCAAAAGCTTTTTGACAACTAGAATCCCAATGAAATTCACAATATTTGGTGAGTAATATGAAAATTGGTGAAGCAAGCTATGTGAATTTTTCTATAAACCTTTGGCAGTAACTTGTGAATCCAAGAAAATTTAGTACATCCTTTTGGCATTTAGGCACTGAAATCTTGGTGATGATTTCAACCTTTGATAATCCACTTTGATTCCAGGACCTGAAATAAGACATCCCAAAAAAAATCCATCATAAAACATCATAAATAATTTTTTATTAAATAATGAAATATTATCTTTGTTACATATAACAAGGAATTTTCCCATTTGTTCGAAAGCTTCTTTAAAATTATTCCCTTAAATAGTAAAATCAACCATATACACTTCTATACAATCATGGATCAAGTCATAAAATATACCTAATACTACTCTTTGAAATGTAGTAGGTGCATTGCACAATCCAAAAGGAAGTATTCTATAAGCATGCGTACCCCATGGGCATGTAAAATTTTTGTTATATTGCTTGTGATTTGAAATTTGAATTTGATTATATCTTATGAAACCATCAAGAAAATAGAAAATTTTATTTTCTTCCAGTGTATCTTAAACTTGATCAATTAAAGGTAATGGGAAATGATATTTTATATTTGATTTCATCAATTCCCTATAATCGTTGAGAACTCTCCACCTTCTATTTTTATTTGGCACAAGGGTGAAAACCATTGGTTATTTGAAATTGGATAAATAAAGTTCATATTGGGAAATTTTTGTAACTCTTCTTTAACAATCTCCCTCGGATTAGGATTCATCATTCTTTGGGGTTTCCTTACAAGTTTGAAATTCTCTTGTATAAATATATGATGCATACATGTATTTGGATTGATTCCTTTCATGTCTATATATTCCAATGCAAATGTAGAGGAATGTTTTTGCAACATCTTAATCAATTTTTCTTTTTGAAATTCCTCCATGTTAGTATTGATTTTTAATTATTTTCCTAGGTTAATATCTACAAGAGTATTTCCAAAATTTTTTATTGAGTTTAATGCTAACTTTTATTGTTGAGATGAAAGGTCTTATACTACAATTCTCTTGAAAACTTTGATTTAACATATGTACACAACAATTTGGTTGACAATACTGAGAAAAATGATGATTATTCTTTAGATTCATAAATTGATTTTCCTCATCATTTTCTGAGATAGTTAAAAATGGTTGAATATTTTCATGATATTCATCATCATATTCAATCCATTCTTCATTATCTATTTTAGTTATTTCTACTATTGGTGGCTACACTCTAAATTTTTTGGTTGAATTGCCATCATAAATAAACATGTCAGTAGACCTACAACTAATATCTACATCGGCCATGGCTAACCATGGCCTGCCAAGTATCAATGGATGACCTCCTAGATTAGTCCTTTGAGTTAATACTATGAAATCAATTGAAAACTCCCATGAATGTACAGATACTAGTACTTCTTGTAATATACCCTTTGGTCTAATAATAAATATGTCTACTAATTGCAATATAGTAGGAGTATATTGAAGATTAGTTAATATTAATTCATCCATACTAATCTTTGTCATGACATTTATAACTGCACCTAAGTCAATCAATGTATTTGGGATTTCAACATTATTTATGACAAGCTTCACAATGGGACTTCTTGCATCTATGTATTTTTTAATTGCAGGCTTCCAATCATAATTTCTGCAATTTCCCCTATGAACTAAACTTTTTCTATTTCTGTTCCTTTTCTTCCATGTTTCTAATAGACAACTCCTTTATTTTTTTTTCAAAAATAGGAATTTCATTTATTTCTTGAAGAAAATGGATTTTAATGCATAATTTCTTCAACTCATCTAACATATTATAATATGGTAAAATAGTTTTCTTCCCTACACCTTTATCCATTTGTAACCTATCTAGAAAAAGAGAGTTTTGTAAGGATATAGAGGCTTTCTCAGCTACAGGATTGTAGGAGTTGATCTTATTTCATTTTCATCTCTTTGTTTAGGAGTTTCTTCCTTTTGAGGACTCTCTTCCTTTTTAGGAGTTTTATCCTATTATATTCTTGAATGACAATAGGAGGTGTGTCATTTTGTAAAAACCTCCCAGATCTAAGATGAATATCATTTAAATGTAGAGGAGATATCATGTAAGTTTGAAAATTTTGGACTTCGGTAGTGTAAGTGGGTTGTTTGGGTGATTTATTATTGGGGTTGGGAAGTAGTTATGTAGGTAATTGGTTTGATGTTTTCAGTAAATGAGGTAAATGGTAATGGAAGGGTTGACTTGTTGTCAAGTGAGGATGGAATTGAGTTTGGTAGGTTGGGGAGGTTGAGGCAAAGAATATTATTGAGGTTGATATTGAGGGTATTGTAGGAAATATTGATGGCATTGTGCATTTATACCATAGGAACCTTGCCATCCTTGGGACCGAGATGAATTTTAAGGTTTGGATGGCCATGTTTGTCAAGGCATTAGTGTGTTTTGATTATTTTGAGGTTGTGCTTCTTCTTTGTAAAAAACCTTTAAGCCTAGTATTGAAGGAAAATCTTTTTTAGCATGAGTCTATGCAAAAATAACACAAATTTCAATATTGTAAAGTGGACATTCTCGTAATGCATGTTTCTTTCTACATCTAGGACAAAATATAGACAAAGTAGCATTTTTGTATTTTTTCTTGTTTTTCCTTCTTATCATATCAATTTATTCACTAAGATTACCAAGAATATCAGTTTTAAAGTTATCCAGAAAATTACTAAGTTATGCTCAGCTTATCATTCCCAATGCATATTTACTTTTCACATAACTAGATCTCTAGGATTCCTCCCATATATTGTCTTGCATCTTCATATATGTTTGAAAAATTCACAAATATCTTCAAATCATAGTTGAGACATATCTCCTTTACCCATGAGGTTAATAATATAAATCCATTCCTCCCTTATAGCTCTAAGTAAGAGAGTTTTTAATGTATCAAGTCCTAAATTTTTCTACTTGGCTCTTTTAACATTATATGCAAATCTCTCTTCTAAATCTTGAAGGAACTCATTTTTATTCTTAAGTCATTTAAAAAATTCCCTCTCTAATTTCATGATGCATACAATAATCCTTATATTTTTGTAAGAATAATATTTTCATGTCAGCTCATGTCCTTATAGAAATAGCTCCTAAACCCATAAACCATTTGAGAGCCCCATATTTTATTGTGGCTAGAAATAATTTAAACTTTTTAACATCAAGAAAATAATCATAAGATCTACATAATACTTCAAACTCAAAGAGAAATGTTTATGTATCCTCAGTCCTCATATAATGGAAGTTAGGTAGAACATATGGGGAGACATTTTTCATAGTAATAGTAGTGTCAGTATATTATATAAGAAATCCAAAGGGATCCTTTTCTTCATTGGTGTCTCCATCATTTCCTCTTCCACCCCTACCACCTCTTAGAGGAGGTATTCTTCCTCCTCTACGACTACCAAATGGTGGCCTTTCTTCTCCTTCTCATACCAATGTGTGTCTATCATGTATTTTTCCTTCTCCTTCTTCCATTGCAAGGTTCCTCAACTAGGTTGTATTACTGTAGTTCGTCTACCAATGGTTTTTCAGGAAAAGTCTACTCTTCTTCCTCTTCTTCCACTTCTTCATTAAGTTCTCATCATTCTTCTCCAATAGTTAGTTCACCTTTTGAAGAAAGGAAGATGACTCCCTTGGATAAATATGTAGGTTCTTATACCATTGATTTTGTAAATGAAGTGGTTCTTCTTTAGGTAGAATTTTTTATATTTGTACCTCACGAAGTCTTATTCTACCTTCAAAATATTGAATTTTTTATATGGATGGTGATGTTGATCTTACTGCACCATGTAGTCTAGTGGGGGTGGTTAGTGATGATGAAATTGAACTACATCCTCTAATAAATCTAACCCTAGAATCTCTTTTCCTATACATGCATCCTAAAATGATTTTTTTTTTTAATATGACTCTTAATTATGCATCTAAAAGTGAATGCAATTAAGAATGATATTAAAATACAACATCTTTGGTTATAAATAACCCCACAATCATGATGTGCAAGTTCTTACCTCTCATCTTATCGCTCCTCCTAATCAAAGTTTTGTGAAATAAAAATATGCTCTAAATTGAATGTAAATTCCTATGTATGCTTCCATGAAAAGGGCGCCAAAATTTTTGGGTAGTTTAATTTTGATTTAAATTACTTAACATTAAATAATCAATCTGTGTTCATATAATTGTGAAGCACACTTGAACAATATATGCTAGAAATTGACTTTCAATTTTACGAGGAAATATAATCTATTCAAAGAAATTGCAATACTGAAATTTAAAAGAAAATCCTACTCATGAAATGACATCCAAAATGAGCACACAAACTTTCTTATGAAAATTAGGTATTTTTTATATGAAAGAAAAATGCAATTTATTGTAGGACTGCAATAAAATTTAATCTAAAGAAAGCAATAGATTCTAAACTAGAAAGCAACGAAATTTTAATTTGAGTAAAATGTCATAAATTCTAATCTATGAAGAATAAATGAAATTATATTCTATGAAACCAATTCTATGCTATAAAAGACAACTAGATCCTTACACAAAAGCAATCAAACTTTACTCTATGAAAGACTTCCAATTTTTATTTCTATGAAACCATATAAAGTCCTTATTTTATAAAGGCATTAAAAATATATTGTTAAGTATATTCTATGAAAAACTCTTAGATTCTATTCTAATGAATATAAATGCATATTTATGTTATGAAAGAAAACATAATCTATTTTATGAGAGCTTAATTGAATACTGTCTTATAGGAAATCATTTAAATTTTGTTTGTAAAGAAGAAATTGAACTCTATTGTAAGGAAATGAATAGGTGTTATTCTAGAAACGATCAATATGAAATGACATCTATCAAACTAATCTTAACTTGACTCGTGTGCATGTGTTAAGTTCAAAGTTCATTCATGTATGGGCAATATCTATAAATTTGAGACTAAAACAAATGAAAAGGTAAAAGGCTAATAAGAAGAAGGAATATATACAATTTTTTGTTGTTTTCAAAGGTTTATTCAAGCACTCGTATCTACAAAATAATAGGAATGGAATGAGTAAAATATAGTGCATAAATGAAAAATAAAAATAGAGTATTTAAATGAAATAATTGGAAGAAACCTTGCAAAAGGTAAGCATAATGAAAGCTAATCTATCTTGCAGAAAGTAAACATAAGGAAAAATAATCTAAACTTGTAGTCAACATGGGGCCCTCCTGAGGTGATCGAGAGATAGAAAATTAAAAGAATTTTAATGATCAAATGCCAATTCTTGTCATGGAGGTGCAACCATAAAAGAGAACTGCATTAATTGATTAGGGTGTGGACAGTGAAAATAACTTCACTAGTATTCAAATAATAACAACACTAAGCATAATAAGCATATCCAACATATGGTTTGCTCCTCAATGAAGCATTTTATAGTTTTTAAAATAACCAACCCTGAGAAACTAATTGCTAGAAGTGAGATCTATGAATCGACATCTTAATTTTTTATTTCTATGAAAATTCTAATTCACATGATTCACTATCAAGGAACAGAATCATGTGATAAAACACATAATCATCCTTCAGATTCTTTGTTCCTTCATGATATCACTTGCTTGATATGAAATTGGGTTTGCTTGATACTTTGTTCTAGTGCTAGGTATATTTTGAATGTGCCATGTCATAGTTTGAATTTGATGTTATGCTCAAATTGGATTCTTCTGCTTGTGCCCAATGGGTGGATATTCCTATAGGAACCATTCATCATCTTTCTATATGCATTGGTTGATCTATCTTCCATGGGATTTAGTCAAACCTTAGATTCATCCGCATAATTTTAGTGAGTCTATAGAATGTATTAAATTATGTAACTCATGCAAATTAAGTCAAGTATACAAAGAAAAATATATAGAATTGAGAGAATATTGGACCTTTTACCTTATTTCTTATTTACATAGCTATGATGGCTTTTGTATTTCAAAATAGTGGTGTAGTGATGTGAGGATAAGTGGAAAATGATTGAAATATATGGGTTAACTGTCAAAAAGATGCAATTATTGTGGCCCAACAGTGCTTACTAGTATGTTTATATGAATTTCCCTATAAAACAATAATGTGTTGGAATGTTAATCACAGTCACACTTCACAAGGGTAGAGTTGTGGATTAATTACAATCGGGATTCTCTACACTAGAGGCATCAAAAAAATATTAGTGGTTATGATGTGCGAGCTTGCTAACAAGGAGGATGGAGAATGTGTTAATTGCAATCAAGCCTTTTAATATTTGGGAGATAAGGATAGAAGATAGAATGCACTAGCATGATAACTAAGGGTAAATAATATGTTTAATCACATTCGTGGTTTCCAGTGATAAAGGGTATCGAGATGAGTGGCTAATCACACGAGTGAAATTAATAAGAAAATATGGCAAGTGTCACTTGCATTCTTATTTTTTAAGGATAATGAGGAAACAGTGATGCCCTATATCACATGTATGTGATGGTTATGCTACTCACACTCAAAATATGTAAGGTTACAATATAAAGGGAAAGCACAATCAGGATTTGTGAAGACAATTAACAAGGGGAAGGCTTGGGAGTTAAAGTACGCAATTTTGATACAAAGGGGATGCACACTCAAGTATTGTGAAGTTAGTTACTATATGGATGATAGGATTTAGGTTGCATGAGTGTGATTCAAAGGGAGGTTATGGAATCAATTGGGGTAAAGAAAATACTAAGGGAAAATCGCAATAAGATCTTATTGAGGAAGAGGGTCGAAACCTTTGCCTTCTGAGACACAATTGTGTAATTGGAAGTTAGGGTTTGGCTAAGAGTAATTGAGGCTTGGTTTACATAGAGCATGGGAAATTATTTGGAAATAAAATGAAGTTAATAATATATACATTAAGTTATTTTGAGAATACCAAATTCCATATGAATATTAAAGATCACATGAAAAAATAAAAATCACACAAACCAAGAGCAAATGCACAAATCACAAATTTAAAATGTGATGGCATGGTGCCTACCTTTAAATAATCACTCTGGCATGGTGACAATCTACAATGGTAAATTATATCTCTATCCAATAAATATATATGGAGCTCTTCAAACTCAAAGACATAATAAAATGAGCCATGAGTCAAATCCTTTTATAGATTTCTCCCACATGTGTCATGGTAGAAGAAATGAATGCACAATCATGTTCTAGAGGATGATAAGGTTTGAGATGGATCAATGGGTTCTTCAGTGTAAGCTTACCAATAAAAGGTGTGATTGTGATTTGAATTGCAAAGGTGCACTATGAGTAGGAAACATGATTGAATTTTATTAAGACAAAGTGGAAGAAGTCTTTTGATAAACAAGAAAAATAGAAAATTTGATAAGTTCATTCCTTTGATAATTTGAGAAGCGAGGGCTCCAAAATTTAAAGATGTAAAAAATGATGGGGGTTGTTATAGTAGCTACAACAACGTGTTATAGTTTTACTATTGGCAAGGGGCCATAGAAGGTGCGCAACCTTAGGCTATATATTTTGTGCCAAAATGTGTACGCTATGGATTTGAGCATACTTTGCTTGTATGTGTTGGGATTCTTTAATAGAAAAATAGATAAGAGAGACATAACCTCATTGAATCTTTTCAAGTTCTCATGAGATGGATATGTTCTTTTAATTAAGTATTTCCCAGAGCTTATCCCATTCAATATGTGATTTAATATTGTACCATACCTCCTTCAACTTCCATTGGTCACATTTTATCTCCTCAAAGATTTTTTTAGATAGTCAACTACTAGAAATTGTTATCAATACTTCATTATGGAACAAAGGTCCTAGAAATCTAGTTGAAATGAAATGTTAGGAAACTAATTCCAGTAAAAATCCTCAAAGCGATTAGAATCACCATCATTAGCTTCCTAAGAACAATTTTCTTGATTGAGGGGTTTTCCGTTAAATGCCAGATTCTACATATGTTATCAGCTTATTTTTCTCCCTAGGGTTAGTGCCTATGATACATCATGTTGATTGACTTTTTACTTGGGCCTAAGACCTTATTTTTCTAGTCATGACACATAGTTTCACAGATGATGACTCTGTGAGAGCGACTGGAACCTTGTAGTCACTTAGACAACCACCATATGGGAGCCACTGTAGTCTTTTTCTCCTTGACATGTGCCTGCGACTAGGGGAATCCTTTTAGATTATTAAAGTCCTAGGATATTAGTTCGACTCATCACTTATTTGAGTTTGATAAGCATTATCATAAAGAAGTTTCTATAACTTCTCGTCACCTTGGGTTTCCACATACATCCTCCTATGAGCTCTCTTCATCCTATTTATACTAGGACACTTGAGAGGGTTAGGCTCGTCACCGAGAGCTAGAGTCTAAGGGTATGTTGACTTTATGCTTCAAATTTAGATTCTTTATTAGAGAGACTAAGATTGTGAGGGATATGTTGTTGGAGTTCATAGGTTTCCTGTCGTAGCATAGAGACTCTTCTGATTTTTTAAGAGGAGACCCGAGTGAAGGTATCCTTGTACCTTTCTTTTGGATTAATAGAAATTCATTTTCCTTTTATGTATAAATATGTTTACAACAATACTTCTTATGATTTATATGATGTTCTGAGTTAATGATCTTCAGAGGAAGATCACTTTCATATTGTGATTTTGCGTAGATTTTGAGGTCGAGTGTGGATGAAGTAGTTCATTCGAGTAGAGCATTGAGATTCAACATCAAGCTCAATACCCTTCACCAACCTGCGAGGAGGTTAGGTGCACATTTTTTCCTCATAAAATCTAGATCTATTTATATGTTTCATGTGTGAGAATTTGGTTGGTATCTATCTATCTATCCAATATCCATTCTCCTCTCTTTTTGGTTATCCTTTTAGATAGAGGATTGCATAGAAATAGCTCCTTGCAAAATTCTTTGGAACAAAATTGGTGCTTTCAATGAGAGTTTTTTTCTTTTTTCCCTCTTTCGATTTAGCTCTCTTATCTTTTTCTTTGGATATGGTTTTTATGGTCTTCCATTGAGTTCTCTGTGGCTTTTTGGATTATTTTTTTATCTCCATTGGTTTTACATGCTTTAGATCTGAGTTGATCTTAGATCCAGAGTTTTGTTTTTTTATATGAGAGAATAATAAATAATTCATTTGAAATAAAATTATGGAATTTTATATACATAATTTGATTGAATTGACCAGAGATCTAGACTCCCCTTGAAATTTCGTCCAAAAACAAAAAGAAAGAACCACTGAAACAGACTCCATATGAGGATTTTATGGTCGATTAAAGTTAGCTAATCAAATATTTTCCCCAGTCGCTGGCATAACACTGCATCCAAGCGATTGTAAATTTCTAGTCGTTGGTTTTCCCTTTTATACGAGCAAACAGTCTCTGGTTGTACAAATGATCCATGCAACTAGACTTCCAGGCTTGAAAATTGAGATTTACCCTTTGCAAATGTTTATCTGAGCTTTGGATCTATGGATGCTTCATGGAAAACTAGTGTCTTTTTTAGCGACTAGCCCTCTAGGTTTGGCAGCTACCCCAGAAACAATAGTTTAAAGTAACTCAATGATTTCTTCTATGTGTAATGGATAAGAGAAAGATAATGGGACCAACTTGGAACTTTCGCTTAATCCTTTGCTTGATCTCTCTCCCCCTTGACAGAGCTTGCAACTCCTCCTCGTACTTATCTCACTTGGAGAGTACCTGTAGAAACATAGTAACAAAGAACCGTCAAAGCATCTTGATCTATTACAACATACACATTACAAAATCAGATATATAATGAACATATAATAGCATTCACAAATGATAACATTCACAATTGCACAATCATATGGAAGAAAACTTGAAGAACTTTATTAAATAGAAGGGAGAATTACAACCCAGTTGTCTGATCCAGCATCATCCTCCCAGCATAAAGCCCTCTTCACCTCATGAAATAGCAAGATCACACCAACAATACAATTCTCTTTCCTCAATTACAAACTATCAACACTTCCTTGCAATTCACAATATTTTAGCCTCTGGATCTCTTGGATGAGGGATCCATTTATAGATGTGTGCAAGGGTGTGAGTCATCTCTGGGGTTTTGATTAGTGTCATTCCACTTGTTACATTTGGTTCCACAAGAGAAGAGATAACTGAAGTTTAGATATCTTACTCATCTTTGGGCGAATTTAGAGAGGCAAGTGGCAGAGGGGAAGTTTCTAGAAGATTCTATGAGCATCCACTTAGTAAACTGTCCCAGAGATTTTTCCATCCTCGCCCATTGCACCCTATAGAAGGCCTAATCAGTATGCATCGCACCTGAGTAGCGTATCACTCAGTATGCATCGCACATGGCCAGTGTAGCAGTTAGTATGGTTCAGTTTGAGCCAATTCTGGATGGTTTCTTAGGTGGAAGTTTTGGGGAAAGATGTAATCAGATGATCATGTTCTTTAGAGCATGAAACAACTCTTTTAGGGGTTGATGAGCCCTAGTTTATCGACATATAAGTTTGGGGTTGAAGTGCCCAAATATGTCTATAACAGTTTCCCCCTAAAGCATGAAGTCGTAAATTTTGATGTCGAGTGAAATGCTTTATCATGAGGATCCGAGGTTTCAAACTAGAAGGTGACATGTATAAGATACAATACAATACATCATCATCATATAATTTTCATGATCTAGCTGAGGCGGGCATTCCCATGCTCAAATTTATAAATTCATTTCATGTACATAGATCAAATAGTCGTCGGCAGATGCAGACTAATTTTTCTTCAGATGTAGAGTCATCATCCTTGGTTCGGATGACCATCTGTGCAGTGTCTTTGTACATTTGATGTTTTTATATCCCTGAATATATCGCAGCTTGGATGGATGAAACTAGATCCGGGGTCTTCAAACTCATTCAATCTTTGCCCGATGTACAAGTCAATCCATGTGAAGAGATGTTCTGAAGTCGAACATGGAAAGACATCACTTGATTACCAGCCAATAATGTGAGCTATTAACAAACGCGAGAGGAATCACCGATAATGATAATGACCCTCAAGGTACTATAGTACAATTCACGTGGTGTGAATATATGATCCGATGTCAAACACCACGCAAAATCTTTTGGTCGAAGGCCATTGATGTCAACTTGTCGCCGGAAGTGAGAAACTTGCCATTGAGACATGCAAGCTTCAAAGTACTAAAAGGGTTGTTTCTAAGTCAACTTCTTGGGTAATGAGCTGATGTCGACAAGAAGTGACTCGTCGTAGGAGGGCGTTGATGTATCCCACATCTACAACATGAAAAGAAGTAAATGATTTTCTGGAGGTGAAAATGATCTGACAACACAAGGTTTAGGAATGGCGGCCATGAAAGATGAAGGTTGAAGGTTTTGCAGTAGATGAGACATTAACTGGGTGATGGATTCTTGACTGAATGACTTCTCTTGAACAAGTCGGCGATACTGAGATGAATTGGTAGTGTTAACCCCAAAAGATGGATGGTATGAAAGAACAATGGTGAGATGACCAGTGAACGGAATAACCCAACCCAACTCAATCATGGAGACGAAGTGAAAGTGTCATGTTCAAGAGTGACCTGCTACCATAAATTCTTTAAGTTTTCTTCCCTTTTTCCCCAGTCATTGCTGACTAGTACCTCTTTATTTTTGTCAAGCTTGAGGAGTATAACATATGTTTGTTCTATAATTTTCCCTTCGGGCAAACCTATCGCTATGTCTAGTGACAGTGAAACTCAGTCTCGTTTAGAATGGACAAGTTTGTTGCTATTGTTTTAACGAGTTTAACAACAAGGATAACTCGGTCCTTTTCATGTTTAGAGAGTTTGAAAAGGGATGAAAAGGAAACTCCAAAAGTTCTTTTTCATAAAATAATCCCTTAGGTCCGAAAAAGATTAAAGTAATACAAAAGGGATGACTTTTCCAATCACTTTAACGAGCCAAAAAAGACAAGCGCTCGAACTTTTTCATGAGATAATCCCTCAGGTCCGAAAAAGATTAAAATATATAGGAGGGATGACACTTCCGATCACTTTAACGAGCTGGAAAGGTCAATTGCGTGAATATCTTTTCATATTTAACGAGTCTGAAAAGGGTTTAAAGGAGACTTGTTTTTTAGGAATGAGTGGTGTCTAGGATAGCAACTGGTTCCAGGTAAGCTTGGAACTTCTCAAAAATGGTGATTTCTGTGAAGAGGTTGACTAACAAGACCACTCGTTGCAATTGTTCCTTAAAAAGGGTAAACAACCAAGTGGAAGCATATGATCGGCCAAAAGAATGGAGGTGATGAGAGGTACACAACCAAGGCTCAAAAGGCTGATAGCATGGCAATCACAAAGGTTAATTACCCGAAGGTGGGTTCATTTTTTAACGAGCTTGAACCATGGGGGAACTATGCTCGATGGGGGGTTCATTTTTTAACGAGCTTGAGCCATGGGGGACCTATGTTCGGTAATCTTAGTTCTACTTTACGCAAGCTAGAAACGACAAAACTAAAAAGCTAGGAACAACAAAACTAAAAATTGAAAATGAAAATTTAAAGAGGAAATGAAAAGTTTGCATGCCCCCAGCATGATGAAAAGGAGAGTCTCCAGTAGCCATATGGAAACTTACTGAGGTTAGGAAGGATGGTTTCGTCCAAAAGAGAAAACACTTCCTTGGCTTCATCCATAGAATAGACAAAGGTGAATGGTGTGTCAGACCAATCACATAACCTACAGGGAAACTTATCTTCTCAGCTGGGTTTGTCCGAATAATAGAAAAAGGGTGCATGCCCCCTAAGCTTTGTTACATCACCAGACTACTCATGGTAGTCAGGTGGATGGAATGAAGGTTCAAGAGATACAACTGATGTAAAAGGACCATTTTGGAATGATGATTGACTTGGAGCTATGCTTGAACCAGGAAATGAATGCTGGTCAACGGTGACGATTTTTCCTTCATGCGGGAAACACATCACTTGGAAGAGTGTTGAAACAATAGCCTACATGTTATAAACATAGTCACGTCCAAGGAGTAGATTGTAATCTAACGGTCCTGGGACTACCATTACATTCATATGAATGGTTTTCCCTCCCAAAGTGATTGGTAACTTAGGAAGGATCCATAACGGTTGATTGGTTCCTTTGTTAAAGCCTAACAAATTCTATGTAATAGGCATAAGCGATGGCAAACCAAGCGCTTTCCAAGCAGTTGAGGAAAGGATACTCACTGATGCCCCTTCATCTAGAATAGTTCCAGACACGATCATTTTACGAACTTGTACTATGATCCAGAAAGGTACATCATAAGTAAGGCGGGATCTTGCTAGTCGATTCCAATCAAAGGAAGTGACTAGACTACTTGGAGGGGGTATCGAATAAATGGGTGAATTAACCTCTTGAGTTACGATAACTCGAGGATTTTCCTCCTGTTGTGAAGGAATGGGTGGATTGCCCCCAAGTTCATCAGACTTTGAAGTAACAAAAAGAATTTGAACGGTATCGTTCTCACTCTCTTCTGGAAGGGTACGATTTTCTGAAGGTAAAACTGGGTAAACTGTCACCTCGACCTGTTGACTTTGGTCGGGTATAGACTCATAAGGTTCACTTTTAGAAAGAGTGGTTTCGACCGACGGTTGATTTAGGTCAGTCGGCTTTTCAACTAGTAAAGAACTTGGGGAGAGCTTTTGGTAACCAGATGGAAGTCGCTGCGGTGAAGCAGGACGGTTATCCAACACTCTTTTGGCTTCATCCAAAAAAGGAAAATGGTGAAGGGAATGATTACCTTCACATAACCTACATGGAACTTTGACCTTTCCCTTTTGTCCATGAACTTTCCTATCACTAGTCGAAGGAGTGTTACCAACATGATCACCAGAGGTTGATGACACCAGATGGTGCGAATGGGGAGACCAGTCTATCAAGATCCGAGGAAAGCAGGGACAATCTCGATGAAAATGGTCTCCTATACAAATTATGCAAGGAAATTTGGGTTTAGGAGCTTTAATGTGTGGATTTTCACTAGATGATGCATTTAAAGCAATGGTTGCTTGGTTTCCCCCTTGTTGAATTAGCTTCTTCTTCTTCTCCTTCCCTTTCTTCTTCTTCTCGGCCACCTGGTTACTAGCATCACTACTTTCACCAACCGAAGAGGAGGAAGGGGAGGGAGAAACAACGAAGAAGAAGGCGAAAGGGTCAACCTCAATATCAGCTGAAGGTTGATTTGATTGTGGAGGGATCGTTGCATTTTGAACCATAGAGGTTGAGAACAGCCATACTGACAGGCCAATCGTAAGTCCTAAAAGGGACAATGTGGCCATATGAGGAGCACCAACATTTCCCCAAGAAGTAAAAGGACTAGTATTCCCCTCAAAAGGGATTCCTTGATTGGTGGACTCCATAGATCTCAACCTAAGATCAACTAAGGGACATGGATGTTATTCCGAATTCAATTAATTTTAAAGATGCTTTGACACAGCGTTTCCTTTTCAGTTTTTAAGAGTCGAGAAAAAGCTAAAGATGACTCTAGTCGCCTTTGATTTTTAATAAGCCTAAAGTGACAAGTGCTCAGATGGACCTTTTCTTTTAAAGTGTCGAAAATGAACAAAAGTGACTACTCTGGAAATCTAGACAGAGGGATTACCAAACCAATCGCAAAACTGCAATATACACCTTGGTGATAAATTAAAAATAAATTACCAAGGACTTATGTGCGGCAATCAATCTTCCCGAATGTTGTGTTTAGTGCATTGCGATCAATAAGGCGACAAACTTAGCTTCGTATGGATAAAGGATATCAGCCTATTGTGGTCTCCCAATATATACACAACGGTACAGGGAGCACAAGTCCATGCTAGCACTTGTCGTATCAAAGAGGAGGAATCACCCAACCTTCAATGAAAATGATAGTTACTAGTTTTTACAACACCGGAACACGTCTCTAGCCTAGACCTCTAGATGTGTTGCATTAAGTTCCAAAGCGTTGTTAAGTTCATTGAAATTTATTTTAAAGTTGATCTTGTTTAAAGTTTTCCTTTCAATGGTTCATCACGTGATGATGATTTGAAATTCCTAAAATGAAATCTACAATGATAAACAATCTTGTTTATTTTGATCAATGAAAATCTTAGCTACTAGGGAAAGAAGATTACAATTCTTTCAAACAAAGAGCAAAAAGCACACATTAGTGCATTTTCCTAAATCATTTTTCGCACACAAACTAAATGCAAATGCAAATGCATGTATTCGTTTTCATTCTCCTTAATGTGAAAAATGCCAAAAGGGAAAACTAAATGCAGCAAAGATCTGAAATATTTCTTTCAAAGCGACATTCTGACAATTTCTTCTTCAAAAGAGAAAGGAAGAATAAATGACGCTTTTCAATTTTGAACAAAAACAATGCTTTTGACACTTCGAATATCAACAAATCAAACCAAATACATGATGAAAAAGTTCAATCGACTATTCAGGGAAGGAAAACAGTGTAAACTTTGAAACGAGAACTATAAACTCAAAACGAGAACTCTGCCCAAAAAACCCCGAAAAAACATGAAAAATAGTGCTAAAAATGAAAGTGTGTATACTAGAATGATGGCTTTTCTTTCAGGGTCAATTTTGAACATGTTTTAAAAATGGCAGTGAGAACGAATTTTTTGTGCAAAAATTGTGCAAAAACCAGCCTGAAAATGAAAAGTGCTAATAATGGAACGATGAATTTTTTTTTTTAGGGTTAATTTTCAACATTTAAAAAAAATGCCAAAAAAATTGATTTTTTATGTGCAAAAATTGTGCAAAAAACACCCTCAAAACGAAAAATGTTGATGCTCGAATAACATATATTTTTTTTGGGTAAATTTTCAACATTTTGAAATAATGGTGTAAAAGATTTTTTTATGACTCCAAAAAACATTAGAATTTTAAAAAAATAATGAAAACATAAAAACAAAAATAAAAACAATGAAAAAAAACACAAAAAAAAGTTGAAAAAAAAATACCAAAACGTAAATAAAAATATATATTAAAAACAAAACATAAAATCTAAAAAAAAAAATCAATCATAAAAATGTAAAAACAATAAAATAAAATTAACCTATAAAATATAAGAATTAAAAAATTAAAAAAATTAAATAATAAAAAAAAATATTTTCAAAAAAATAACATTTTTTTCATGTGCTAAACCATAAAAAAATTTGGAAAAAAAATAAAAATAAAAAAAACTATAAAATTAAGTAAAAAAGGGAAATTTTAAAAACACATTAAGAAAAACTACAAAAATTAAATTAAATTAAAAACAAACTAGATTAAAAAAATAGAAAAATAACAAAAAACAAAACAAAACAAAAAAAATTAAAAAGCTACAAAAATTAAGATTAAAAACGTTTTCAAACAACCCTAAAAAACAAAAATATGTTGAAATTAAAAATAAAATAAAAACCTGAAAAACAATTAGAATTTTAAAAAAATAAATATTTTCAAATTAAACATCATTTTCAAAAAAACATTAAAATTAAGAAAAGCTAAATATATTTTTGATATTTTTTAAAATAACATTTAAAATATTAAAAAAAAAATTAAAATATATATATATATATATATATATATATATATATATATAATAAACATATTTCACAAAATTTATTTTTTATTTGAAAAAAACAATTTTATCAGTCATCGCCCCCACGGGCGGCTGGGTGGTGGCTATTCGATTCTGAGAATTGAATAGCTACTGCCCCCACGAGAGGTCGGGTGGTGGCTATTCGATTCTGAGAATTGAATAGCCACTTCTTGGCCACCCCATCGGCGGTTGGGCGGTGGCTATCCGATTCTTAGAATCAGATAGCCACCACTCAGCCGCCTGTGGGGGTGGTCGGTGGTGGTTATTTGATTCTTAGAATCAGATAGCCACTGCTCAGCTGCTTGTGGGTGCGGTCGAGCGTTGGCTATCCGATTCTGAGAATCGGATATCCACCTCAAGGGAAGTTAGGGGGTGGTTATCCGATTCCAAGAATTAGATAGCCACCGCCTGACGCCGGTGGGGGTGGTTATCTGATTCTCGAAATCGAATAGCCATCGCTCGACTGCCCGTGGGGGTGGCTATCTGATTCTCGGAATCGAATAGCCATCATCCAGATGCCTGTGGGGATGGTTATCCAATTCTCGAAATCGAATAGCCATCGCTCGGTTGCCCATGGGGTTGGCTATCTGATTCTCAGAATCAGATAGCCACCGCTTGGCCACCCCCAAGGGTGGCTGGGCGGTGGCTATCCGATTCTCGGAATCGGATAGCCACTGCCTAGCCACCCGTGGGGGTGGCCAGGCGGTGGCTATCTGATTCTCAGAATCAGATGGCCACCGCTCGCTGCCCGTGGGGGTGGCTAGGCGGTGGCTATCCGATTCTGAGAATCGGATAGCCACCCCCATGGGCAGTTGGGCGGTGGTTATTCGATTCCGATTACGGGAACTGATACTATTATGCATTCAATATTTGTAATATGTGATTTTCGCATTAATTTTTAAGTTAATCATTATTTTTTGAAAAAAAAATGATTATTATTTTTTTGACATGAAATTCATAAAAAAAAACTATTATTTAACCATTTTTAGTTAAAATTTTCGTATAAAAATTGTGATTTTGACAAGTCAATTCTAACAAAAAAATTTCAAAACGTGTAGTTTTTTAGTTATATTTATGCCAAAAATGGTTATTTTTATGTCCATTGTTAAAAAATATTGTTTTTTAGAAACAATTATTTCATGTGGATTGAAAAATTAAGGATGTATAAATATGTAGAATATCAAAAATTCAAAATATCGACCTTCTAATTTAAAAATGCAAAACAATAAAAACCTCACTACAAAAAAATTAAAATTAAAATAAAAACAAGAAAATATGAAGAAAACGACCACTTCAAAAATTATTAAATTTACAAAATAATTATTTACATTTCATACATTAGAAAATTTAAAGTAAAAAAATAGGTCTTTTAAAAAAATGGTCTGATGTAGAATTACCACTTTTTTAAATCAGCATGAAAATCACTACCATTCTAAAATGCAATGTACATAAAAAAAGTTAAAGTGCCAAAAACTATGCGCTAAAAAAACATTTGTGTTCTGCATCACCCATTTTCAAAATCAGGTCACTTTTTTGCTATCTCTACGAAACGGATAATAGTATCAATTCCCATTTCAAAGTTTACATTGTTGGAAGAATCCATGACACTTCTCTTTTTGACATAAAACGACAGTTACGACACCTTTTGCATCAAAGCGAAAAATCGATTTAGACAACTTTTAGACAAAGGATTGTAAATAATGAACAAATACAAAAAACATTCACTAATCCTAATCAATGGAGGCTGATCTATGTTATTCAAGAAGGCTTTAGTAAGGAGGCACTGTTCATAAGCAGTAAAAAAGCTAAACAAAACTGAAAACAAGGACAAAACCCCCCAATTTCTAGAATGGAAATAGCTTTAGTCAGTCATCACACATGGGCTTCACAAAAACAGGGATGCATCACACTTTACACACTTGGGAGGTGTGATGTGTACTAGTTTACAGTGACAGGCAGTGCGATGGGTCATGGAACGCAACTGAAGTGGGCTTTGGCTCAGATGTGTGGCTGTTTTCAGTGAGTTAAGCTGAGCTATGATGGATAGTGAAGAACAAAGTACAAAGGAATGTCTTGAGAGGTTACTGAGCTACCAAAAGGGCATCTAGAATGCTTGTAAGTCAAATGTTTAATTCATAAACTAAACCAGATATTGACTGAAGCAACATTCATCTACTATGCAATTGCAGAGCAAGAGCAGTTCGAAGGCTACCTAGCTGACTTCAGGCTCTTTCTATAGTTTATAAAACAAACAATAATAACAAACAAACATCTAATCGATCCCTAGTAGAGTCACCAATTTATTTCAGGGAAAACTAGTGTCTTTTCGAGCAACTAGCCCTCTAGGTTTGGAAGCTACCCTAGAAACAACAGTTTAAAGTAAATCAATGATTTCTTTTATGCGTAATTGATAAGAGAAGGATAATGGTACCAACCTGGAACTTCCACTTAATCCTTTACTTGATCTCTCTCCCCCCTGACAGAGCTTGCAACTCCTCCCCTTACTTATCCCGCTTGGAGAGTACCTGTAGAAACATAGTAAGAAAGAACCGTCAAAGCATCTTGATCTATTACAACATACACATTACAGAATCAGATATATAATGAACATATAATAGCATTCACAAATAATAACATTCACAATTGCACAATCATATGGAAGAACACTTGAAGAACTTTATTAAATAGAAGGGAGAATTACAACCTAGTTCTCTGATCCAGCATCATCCTCCCAGCATCAAGCCCTCTTCACCTCATGAAATAGCAAGATCACACCAACAATACAATGCTCTTTCCTCAATTACAAACTATCAGCACTTCCTTGCAATTCACAATATTTTAGCCTCTGGATTTCTTGGATGAGGGATCCATTTATAGATGTGTGCAAGGGTGTGAGTCATCTCTGGGGTTTTGATTAGTTTCATTCCGCTTGTTACATTTGGTTCCACAAGAGAAGAGATAACTGAAGTTTAGATCTCTTACTCATCTTTGGGCGAATTTAAAGAGGCAAGTGGTAGAGAGGAAGTTTCTAGAAGATTCTATGAGCATCCACTTAGCAAACTATCCCGGACATTTGTCCATCCTCGCCCATCACACCCTATAGAAGGCCTAATCAGTATGCATCACACCTGAGCAGTGTATCACTTAGTATGCATTGCACCTGGCTAGTGTAGCAATCAGTATGGTTCAATTTGAGCCAATTCTGGATGGTTTCTCAGGTGGAATTTTTGGGGAATGATGTAATCAGATGATCATATTCTTTTAGGGCATGAAACAACTATTTAGGGGTTGATGAGCCCTATTTTATCGACATATAAGTTTGGGGTTGAAGTGCCCAAATATGTCTATAACAGTGGTGGCTTTCTGTCTTCTTACTGGTTCTATCCCAAATATGTCTTTTGGTGTCTGATTTCATTAACTTGGATTTGTTTTGTTGAGGAAAGTTCTTGGTTTATTTTAAGCCTTATTTATCTCATCATTTTCTGGTCTATTAGAGATACCTTTGGTCTATTATTTTATGTTGTTGATTAGATTTTGGTTTCTGTTTGATCTGATCCATTTCTTATCAGTTTTTTGGGGGTCTTCCATCACTCTTGTCTTGTGATATTTTCTGCATGATAATTTTCTGCTTTGGTTCAAGATGGGTTTTTTCCTCTAGATATAATTCTCATATATGTTTCCAGGATGCTTTAAGTAACTAGTTAAACCTTTTTCATATCTCACTTTTAGATCCTTTTGGCCATTTTGTGTTTTCGTCACTTATTTTCAAGTGATCTTTTTATTCCATTGTTTATTTTTGTCACAGTTGGTGGTGTTGTGACTAGTTGTGCAGTTGTCATCTAGAAAAGTTTATTTAAGTGTGTTTCCATTACTTATTACCACCCTCATTTAATCTTATTTAGTCCTCCCTTCCTCTAGGGTCTGGTTTTGATGTTTGTAGAACATTCGCCTTTGTTGAGCCATTGTAATACAACCCTAGCTTATTGACATTGCCTTCCTTTTGCATTTTTGGCTTTCCTTTCGATTTCTTGAGTGTGTTTGCTTCTTCGGGGTTTTTTTCCTAGCTTTGACACTTTTGAAGTGCTTGGCATTCTAGCTTCGAGACTTTTGTTTGGCCCCTTTATGGTTATTTTCCCTCTTTGGTTTGATTTTTGGGTAAACATATTTATAAATTTTGGATTTTTTGCATTTAAATATTTAATGATAAGGTGCACTATCATAGGCATTGGTGTTTTGTGAAAAACTCTTACCCTCTTGTAGTTTGCATTCATCAAACTGAAAAGGATAATTTGCATGTAGTTGCATCAGGGTTGCTAACAAGATTCATTCACACCATTTATTTTTTATGCCACATCCCAACTTTGTAAACAACAACCACTTAAAATTAATGCGATAATAGAAGAAACTAGACTCGTTTTTTTATTTTACTGGTAGTACACCAACACTAGCTTAGGCTAGGGTCTTGGAGATAGGTGTGTGAGTTAACTACTCCAAGACTAAAAAATAAGCTTATAAACTTGTGATAGGGAGATAAATCCACTTGCAATAGTGTGGTCTGGGAAGCCCTTCTAACAAGAGGGTCAAGCATGAGGTCACACTTGGGTTGGGCGAGGTGACATAACCTGTTTCAATTAGTTTCGGGTGGCGCGATATTACAGAATTTTCACATATTACAAACATTGTTATTAGCATTTTACTATAGAACTTGGGGGCCACTTGGGAGGAAACTCTCAAGGGGGTTTCGATCTTAGCTCTCTAGGCTAAGTGTCTGACCCTTGCATGTGAATTTGGCTTGTGACTATCCCCTCTGGACGTGTTATTGTTAGTGGTAACCATAGTGGCCTATCTTTTAGTGCTCATACGTAGGTGTAGGGTCAGTTTCATCTTATCTATAACTAGGGAAGATATTATTCATACTCTCTCAGTGCTATAAGAGGGTGCTTGATCAGGTACTCAAAATTTGGCTCAAAACTCAAAGTGGTAGAATCTCGATAAACTTAGATTTAGATAACATTGCTTGTCATCCTAATTCCAATGGTGTGAACAACACTCAAATCTGAGCTCACATGAAGAAGATAGATCAAGTCAAAATTTAGGTTGATTTGGACAGATGGCAGTAGAAGATGATGTGGCAAGACTCTTCATCGAAAGGGGAAGCACCAAGTGGCAGACTACCATTGACCCCACATCTCGCAAATCACATATCGGAGGCAGGTCAGTGTTAAAGAAATGGCCCCAGAGTAAGCTAGGGTGCGATGCGATAACCACAATCGCACATCGCAACCAGGAAGGCATTAAAGAGTCAGCCCCAGAGCAAGTCAAGGTTGCGATGTGATGATCATAATCACACATCATAGAATGGAAGTGTTACAAAATTGGCCTCAACAAGATCAGGTTGCGAATGCGATATCACAACCGCATATCACAAACTGCAAAGTTATGTTGCATGTATTGCCCTGGCTCCGTCGATTGCGATATATTTTGATTGCGATTTGTGATAGTTTATGTTCGCCACGTGTCGTCCTAATGGTCGGCTAAAATATTGGTTGGTAAGATAGATGGGAGGTTGGGCTTGATCCTGCGACCTCCTGTTTCACAGTGCCAAGGCCTACAATTGTGCCCACATGATGGTTCTTAACTATCAATGCAAGTATGTTTGTATTATTATGAACTAACCACGGCATCTAATTGCCACCTTATCGCCACAAGTTGGAATTGTCGCCCTAACCGTCGGACCCTTCTAATTTCATATGACCACTCGACCTTAACCATGAGATAGATGGGTTCAGTGGCGGGGAATTTGGCGGGACCACCAATTTTCGTGGAACTGCCATAATTAACTCCAGATAATGAATTTTATTGGCAGTTAGCCAGATTTGGAGGAGGAAATTGTGGAAAGACTGGCAGAAGTCATAACTAAGGTAGTTTTCGACCAAAGGAGGAGAAAAAAGAGGTTGGGATACCATATTTGAGTATTTTGGACTAATTGGAGTAGGTTTCAGAAGCATTGAGCATTTCAAAGACATTTTTTTACGTTTTTTAGCATAATAGAGAGGCCCAAGCCATTGGAAGCTGGACCAAGGAGATGTAGCCCAAGAGGGGTGAACTCCTTTATCATGTTCATGTTGTAATGCATTTTTTATGATGTTCTGTACATGTTTATGTTGTTGTTTAGTCTCTTATTTATGTTAAATTTCTCATAAAATTAACATAAAAACTCATCATTTCACTTGAAAAAATTCAAGAATCCTAAAGCACAATTAAAGCATTTTGTTTCTAATCTGAGGAGGATCGTAGCACAACAATCTAATATTCTAAATCAAATCATTTTGGTATCAAAGCACTAGGTTTTCTTTGTGAAAGAAGGATTTAACTATTTGCAAGTTTATGTCATGCTTACAAGGTTAAAACTCAAAAGAGGAGAAGAGAAACTGGTTGGAAGCCCCGAAGTTGGGTCTAGGGGAAGGAGAGAAAGTTTTCCACAATCTCCAACACCATTTTAGCCTCGAGTTGTAGTTGAGAATCCAAAGATCATGTCTCATGAAGGAGAACCTACAAACATACAGAAGATGAGAAGACATTCAGAAAGGCTTTCTTTGATGTGACAAAGATGGTGAAGGTCCTTTATGAAGAGAGGAATACCAAGTTGCAAGGGGAAATTTCCAAACCTCCCAAAGGAGAAGGTTCTTCAGGAGGAGGTGATGGAAAATGAGGTAATGGAAATGGATACAAACCTCCACCCTCTCCACCATCTTCTTCATCTTCTTCTTCACAAGCATTTTCACCCTCTTCCACTAACACAACCCTTACTCATAGTCATCATCATACTTCAAAAGGAACTAGTAAATCATTGTTTTTAAAACTTAATGTTAAATTTAAGTTGCCCATATATAATGGTGAAGTGAATGCAAAGAATCTTGATAATTGGGTTCGTTAGTTGGAGGCCTATTGCAGGATTCAAAAACTTTAAGAGGACGACATAAAGATTTAGTTAACTTCCTTGAGAATGGAGGGTGCAACATTTGTATAGTGGGAATCAAAGACCCAAGAGGAGATTAAAAAACATAGTAATATCTCAATTTCTTTGAATTATTTCATTGCTGCAATCAAAATACAATTCTACCCTCTAGCTTATATGCAGAAAGCCATCATGAATTGGCGGAACTTTAGACAACTTAAATGTCAAAATGTGAAAGCTTACACACAAGAATTCAAAAAAAGGTCTTTGATGTTAGGTGTAGATTTGCAATCACAAGACACATTTCTGAAGTACATAGGGGGTTTACATAGTTACCTTAGGCATACTATCTTAATGTTTAATACCAATAATCTAGATGATGCGTGTGTGCAAGCCACTCATCTTGAGGCAAGAGGGAAAAACACCCCAGAAGGAGGTAGTAAAAATCCATTTAAGAGTAAAGGAAAGGAAAAGGATTTCAAAGGGAGGCAAAGAAAAACGCGTCTATCAAAAATGGAGAAAAAGTTACATGAAAACATTGTTCCAGAGAGGGTCATGATGAAGCTCATTGTTGGAAACTTCATCCTGAAGTGAGACCAAAGAGAAACAATAACAAGGGAAAGCAAAAGACAACTGCAACCACTCAACAGGATTTGGGATCCAACTCGGTCAATGAAACTAAAATCACAGCCATGGGGCTAAAAGGAAAAGAATATATTGCTAGCGCTAGTTCTTCAAACCCACAAAATGAAACTCCAAATGAAAAGAGGAGAAAATAACTTTTTCACATAAGGGTGATCTCAAAACACAAAAAGATTTATACGCTTTTCGATAGTGGCTCTCAAGCCAATCTTATCTCTGAAAACATTGTCAAAAGTCTAAACTTGTAGACCATTCCACATCATAAACGATATCCACTTTGATGGGTGTGTGACAATGTGTATTTGTAGGTTACTAGAAAGTGTAAACTGAAATTCACCATTATTGCAAATTTCATAGCTAAAATGGAGCTTGATGTTGTGTTGTTAGATATATGTGGCATAGTTTTGGGTAGCCCATACCTTTATGACAAAAAATCTATCTTCCATAGACATGAAAACAAATATCATTTATTAAAAAATGGAGTAGAATATATTGTGAAAGCTCATAGAAAGAAAATAAATCTTTCGCTTCTTAATGCAGGGCAAATGAAAAGACTAGTGAATTCAAGCAAGAATTTTGTGCTTCTAATGATCAAAACCAAGAATGATGTTGATAATGAAGCTTTTAAAGATTGTGATTCAAATTTGAAATATGAATTGTTTGACATAGTTAACCAATATGATGAGATGCTTCAAGAACCAAAGAGATTACCTCCCAAGAGAGGAATCCAACCTGAGATACAATTACAAAAAGATTTTCCTCTTCCTAACATTGGCATGCACATGATGTCATTGATGGAAAGCATGGAAATTAAGAAGAAAATTCAAGAGTTTTTGAATAAAGGGATCATCAGATCATCTTTGTCAGGCCAGGGTAACTCCAGACTTGGCAGAAAAGACTGATTGATTATTTCATTAGGTAACTATTGTTTATATACATGAATGTGACTGATCAGTTCATCTTCTTGATGACTGTTCACATTCCAGTTTACCCAACAGCTGAGGATTAGGTGTCAACATTCCCCCCCTTAATCTGAAGGGATGTTGGTGAGTCCAAGCATCATTTTGAATCTTTCAAGCTTTTCTCTTCCAAGCGCTTTGGTGAAGATGTCTGCAATTTGTTCATTTGTGGAACAATGACGGAGATGGATTGTTTTGGCCTCAACATGATGTCGGATCAGATGATATTTAGTGTTGATGTGCTTAGTACGATCATAGAACTTTGGGTTCTTGGCCAACTTTATTGCAGAGGTGTTATCAATCATGAGTGGAGTTGATTGTACTTGTTTTACCTGCAAATCTTCAAGAATTTTCCTGAGCCACACAATTTCTTTCGTTGCTTCAGCTGCTGCCACATATTCTGCTTCTGTTGTGGAATCTGCTGGAACTGATTGTTTGCGTGATCTCCAGGAGACAGATCCTGATCCAAGACTCATAGCATATCCTGAAGTAGATACCCCAGTTTCTTTGTCTCCATCGAAGTCTGAATCAGAGTATCCAATCAAGCTGAAGTCGTCCACCTGTGTATACTTGATTCCAAGGTCTTGAGTTCCCTTCAAGTACCTTAGAACTCTTTTTGCAGCAGACCAATGTCCCTCACAAGGCTTTTGCATAAACCTGGAGAGGATTCCAACAGCAAATGGAATGTCTGGTCTGGTAGTAGTGAGGTAGATGAGACTTCCTACAAGCTGTCTATACTTTGTTGCATCCTCAAATTCCTTTCCTTCAATAGATGTGAGCTTCAAGTTTTGTTCCATTGGAGTAGAAAGAGGATTGCACTCTGTCATGCCAAATCTGTTTAACAAATCTCCAATGTATTTCTTTTGAGAAAGAAATATGGATTTTGGATGTTGGGTTACTTCAATGCCAAGATAGTAATGAACATAGCCCAAATCAGTCATTTCAAAACTTTTTCCTAATTCTTTCTTTATGGATGCAATATAGCTTTCATTGTTCCCTGTCATTAAAAGATCATCTACATATACCACAAGATATACAACTGTTTTGCCAACTTTCTTGACAAATAAAGTTGCATCATCAAGATCAAAATGATTGAAGTTGAGTTTCAGAAGATGCTCAGTTAGTTTTTCATACCAGGCTCGTGGTGCTTGTTTGAGGCCATACAAGGACTTCACAAGTTTGCATACTTTATGTTCATGTCCTTTCACAGCAAATCCTTCAGGCTGGGACATAAAAACATTCTCTTTTAGATCTCCATTCAAGAATGCAGTTTTTACATCCATTGGATGGACTTTCCAACCGTTCTGAGCAGCTAGTGCAAAGAGTGTCCGAATGGTGGCCCATTTTGCTGTGGGGGAAAAAGTTTCCTCATAATCGACCCTTCCTTCTGTGCAAAACCTTTTGCCACAAGCCTAGCTTTGTGCTTGTCAAGTGAGCCATCAGCTTTGTACTTGTTCTTGTAGACCCACTTGTAGCCAATTGGTTTGGTTCCACATGAAGGATCAACCAGCTTCCAAGTGCCATTCTTTATGAGAGCATCATACTCCTTTTGAATCGCTTCTTTCCATTCATCATGAGAAGTAGCTTCTTTGAAGGAAGTTGGTTCAAAATCTGTAGACAAGTTCAATTCACAATCATAAGTAACATCCATATCAACAGGTGAATTAGAGTCATCTACATCACCTCCATTTTGTCGGTTTGAATTTCTGGTTCCTGTTTTTCCAATTTCATCAGGATGAACACTTTCAAGTGTCTTTGTCAGCCACTTTGGGGGACCTTTCTGAGATGGTCCTGGCTGCTCTGTTGATTGAGTTGGGACTGAATCAAGATTGAGTCTCCCAATTCTATCAATTACATCACTTAAAGGATCATCCGATGTTGAAGTTTCATGCAAGGGAGATTGTTCTTCAGAAGAAGATTCCACATGTTGATCTAGTATAGGAATCCCCCCTTCAAGATGTGGAATCTGATTATCAAACTCTTGAAATGATTTCGTTTTTGTGAATCTATCGAAGCGATCAAGTTGCCGCTCAACAACACTGTTAGATTTGGATGATTCAAGAAAAATGACATCTCTAGATACAACAAACTTTTTATTTACTTCATCATAGAGACGGTATGCTTTAGAGGTGTTTGAATACCCCAGGAAGATACACTTACGACTTCTAGCACCAAGTTTGTTTCTATGTACCTTTGGTATTAAAGCATAACAGGTGGAACCAAAAATCCTGAGATGTTTTACCGAAGGAACATGTCCATACCACAATTCATAAGGAGTCTTGTTTCTTATAGCACTAGATGGACATCTATTCTTTATATATGCAGCACATAGAACAGCATCAGCCCAAAACATTATCTTTACATTTTTGAAGAAAAGCATGGATCGTACCATATTCAAGATTGTTCTATTCATTCTTTCTGCTACACCATTCTGTTGGGGATTATAAGGTACAGTTGTTTGATGTTTTATACCATGTTGGCGAAGATAGTTTTCAAATTCATTTGATGTATATTCTTTTCCATTATCAGTGCGAATAGACCCAATATGAGATTGTGCATCATTTTCAATCCACTTATGAAAATTCTTGAATGTTTGAAAAGCATCAGATTTGTTCTTCAATAAATAAACCCAACACATTCTGGTGTAATCATCAATAAATGTCATGATATATTTATTTCCATTTGCAGAAGGAACAGGCATTGGACCACATAAATCTGAATGAATGAGTTCAAGCTTCCTATGTGCTCTTGAATGTGAATCATGAAAAGACTGTTTGCTATGCTTTCCTAGAATGCAAGCATCACATTGCTTATGTTTTCTAGGAATTGTAGGCAAACCAGCAACACCATTTTTCTTCAACAAGCGGAGACTATCATAGTTTAAATGTCCAAATCTAGCATGCCATAATAAACTTGACGGAAGTGTACCTTCTTCATGATGAGAAATATATGAGAAATGTTGTGCATGAGCAGAGGTTCCTTGCAGTTTAAGAAGTCTTTCTTCTTCTATTCCCCTCATGACAAGTGAGTGGTCAGATGCTTTTCTTACCTCAAGCTTGCCATCAAACATATGAATGGAGTGACATTGCTGGCGGATGTGGACCAAGGACAGCAAGTTTCTTTTGAGCTGTGGGAGATATAGAACATGATCCAGAAGAAAGTCTGGAAGACCAGGCAGTTTAAGCCTGATTGTGCCAAGCCCTGATGGCTTGATTTTTGACTGATCTGCAAAGTATACTGCTCCATCAACATTGTCAGTGAAATCTTCAAAAAAATCTTTTCTATGAGTCATATGACAGGTTGCTCCTGAATCAAGCAACCAATCATTTTTCGAAGAAGCAAGTGAAGCATTAAACAAATCTTCATTTACTCCAATGTTACATTGTGCCTCAATATAGTGAGCGGATTCAGGTGCTTTACCTTTGTCTGTATCATCAGTTTTACCTTTCTGCTGGTTTCTTCTCTGCTCAATTTTGTCCCATGGTAGCTTGCATGTAGAAGCATCATGTGATCCATTTCGTTTGCAGCGAATGCAATGCAGATCTGCCTTTTCTCCTTGAGAATGTCTGCCCCCCCGCCTCTGAAGTATCTTCCTCTTCCTCTTTGAGGAAGACCTTTGTCCACCTCTTCCTCTTGTAGAATCTTGAGCAGGATTCTTTTCTTTATGAGCAAGGCAAACAGTCTCTTCAGAAGATTCAGGGACTGTCTTCTTTCCAAAGGCTTTCTCTCTTTCAGCAAACTTTTTCACAAGAGAGTCAAAGGTTATATCTTTAAGATTTCCATTTGCTTGTAATGACTCAAGATAATTGGAGTAGGTAGGATAGAGTGCTTTGAGAAAGGCAATAAGAGGGATATCCAGCTCAACCTTAGTGGATTTAATATCATGCATTATAGACTTTACTTCAGATGCAAGAGCAAGAGGATCATTATTTTTTAGTTCAAGAGTGAAGAGTTTAATCATGAGCTAAACAACTTCAAGTGCAGAATGTGAGTCATAGAGTTCTTTCAGCTTTTGTAAAGCTTCAAAGGCAGTGGAATAAGATGAAATATGACGACCTACTTCTTCATTTACAGATGCTGTGATTAATGCATAGGCTTTGCTGTTCTTATTTTCCCAAATGGCGAGTTCTTTGTCTGATGTAGGCTGCACAGGGTCTTTGTCTTCTTCTCCGACACACACTCCTTTCCACAACTCATTGTAGATGAGGGTGTGTTTTACCATCCAGGACCATTCAGGATAGTTCTCCTTGCCAGTGAGAACTATTCCTACCATAGAGATGATTGAATGCATTCTGTAAAAAATACTTCTGCTAAAAAAAAACTTTTGCTGATAAAAAGAACTTCTGCTGATAAAAACTTTTTGCTGATATACAGTGAAATTGTACTCAAAAGGGCAACAGATTTCAAATTCTTTATGCACTAAGTTTTCTTCAAATGTCTCCAAAATTTTATAAAATATCCTCCACAAAATATTCAAACAGCGTCCAAAACTTGTTCAAACAGCTTACAGCGCATTCAAAACTTATTCAAACAGCTGGTCAATATATATATGCTGGTCAATCATCAACAAGGCATATACATGCGGTTTAATAGGAAACATATACCACTCGGACGGTGCTAATAGTTCTCTGACAGGAGCTTTCAGGCCTTTGAATACCAAATGTCGATTTGCACAGGTATCTCCATTTTTTTGTAGAAATTGTAATTGCATTTGCTTCAACCAAAACAGTAACCTGTTGTTCTTGCTTAGTCTTAAAGGAAGACACATTAAAAATTAACAATATATCATTCGTGGAACACCCCGACCAAGGTATTGAAACCCCAATACAAAGATTAACAGTTGCAGGTAGTATGTGGTAAATAAACAAATTTAACTGCCAAACTTTTGTTACAGTGGCCCTAGCCAAATTGAACCAACCCTCATCCAAGAAATCTCAGGTGGATGAGCTTCGAACCTTTTTCTTTGTATTCAACAGCAGTATAGACAAAAAAAAAAAAAAAGACACAGGACGAGCCATAGAGTAGAATGAAGTTTGCCAAGATGAGAGAGCTCATCTGGGTACCTCTGAATGCCAAGTGTAGGTCGCCCTCGAACCCGGACTTGGAATTGCTCGCCTATCTATGTCGGGCTCGACAGAATGGTTTCCATTTAGTGGTTTCAGATTCCCTAGTAAGGTGCTTTCAATCGCTGCAGAACAATTGTAATTTTTGTGGCCTTGAAACCATGAATGTTTCTACTCACCAAGTGTAGTTGCTTTGGTAGAAAGCATCTTGCGAAAAGATTTGAATCTGATACGCCGTTTCCTTTGAAATCTCCTCAACGGAAGGATTTCAGAGCCAGTGCATTAGGTGTGGACAGAGGCAATCAATACGTAGAGAATCAATGACTTTTAACAGATGCGCATAGAGTCAAACATTCAGGCAGATGCGTTATGGCCAGACAAACGTTTAGGCAGAGGCGTTATGGCCAGACAAACGTTTCAGGCAGAGGTGTTACAAGGAATCTGGGACCTGCGCTCTGATACCATGTCAGGCTAGGGTAACTCCAGACTTGGCAGAAAATACTGATTGATTATTTCATTAGGTAACTATTGTTTATATACATGAATGTGACTGATCAGTTCATCTTCTTGATGACTGTTCACATTCCAGTTTACCCAACCGCTGAGGATTAGGTGTCAACAATCTTCCTCGCCATGTGGTTCACGTATTATCTTGGCGCCAAGGAAGAATATATCATGGTGCATGTGTGTGCACTTTCATGCATTGAACAAAATTACGGTAAAGAACCGTTACCCACTGCCTAGAATAGATGATTTATTTGATCAATTGAAAGATGCAAATTATTTTACTAAGTTGGAATTAATAAGTGGCTACCATCAAATTATTATAGTTGAAGGAGATATTTGGAAGACAACATTCAAAACAAAACAAGGTTTGTTTGAATGGATAGTTATGTCATTTGGTTTATGTAATGCTCTCGCTACATTCATGCATGTGATGAATGACGTGTTGAGGCCATTTCTTGATGAGTTTTCATAGTCTACTTAGATGATATCTTAAATTTCAAAAAAATCTTGTGATGAACATGTCATACATGTAAGAAAAGTACTCGATGTCTTAAAAAAAGAATAGTTGTATCTTAATATGTCAAAGTGCGAGTTTGGAAAAACTTCTTTCGTTTACTTGGGTCATATTGTTGGAGGAGGTGAGTTGAAAATAGATCCCTCCAAGGTTGATGTCATAGTGAATTAGCCAAGGCCCAAAATAGTTACTGAGGTAAGAATTTTTTTGGGAGCAACCCAATATTGGTGGAAATTCATTGCTAATTTTACTCTTATAGTCTCTCCTTTGCATGCGTTGACAAGTGTGAAAAAGGATTTTCAGTGGTGAGGAAAACAAAAAAAGGTCTTTCATGCATTGAAGGAAAAGATGAGTACAACTCCAGTACTTGCACTTTCAGACTTGAGACAGTCATTTGATATTCAGATTGATGCTAGTGACTACATTATGGGTGCAGTTCTAATGCAACATGGTAAGCCTATCTATTTTTATGAGGAAACTTTTAATGGTGCAATGATTAACTATCCTACATATGACTAGTAATTGTATGCATTGGTGGAAAGTGTGAAAACATGGAAACACTACTTGATGGGTAAGGAAACTAACGTTCACACTAATCATTACCATTGCAATACTTGCAATCTAAATCAAAGTTGCAACAATCAAGGCACTTACGATGGATGGGTTTTCTTCAACAATTCAACTTGGTAATCAGTTATAAGAAAGGTTTATAAAATAAAGTTGATGATACTCTTTCTAGGCCTATTGTTAATGCAACTACTTTACTCAAGAATAATTCTATTTCACATGAAAGTTATATTGATAAATACGCATTAGATAATGACTTTCAAAATGTTTATGCAAGCTTGAGTCAAGGTAACCAAGTAGAGGAATTGGATTATCATTTGCATGATAACTTGTTGTACCATATTGGCAAGCTTTGTATTCCAGAGGGAGAAAGAGTTAACAGCATAAGAGAGGCACATACTTCTCTTATTACTGGTCATTTTGGTGTAAGTAAGACGATGGCACATCTACAGAGGTATTGTTATTGGCGTCGTATGCTTGAAAAAGTGTCTCATTTTATTAAAGGATGTCCATTATGTGCAATCAGTAAGCCTAGAAATAGGAAGTTAGGATTGTACACTCCACTTCCAATTCCTTTAGGACTGTGGGAGAGTGTTTCTATGGATTTTGTAGGAGGTCTTCCATTATAAAAAAGAGGTCATGATTATTTGTAGGTAGTTGTGGATAGGTTCAGAAAAATGTGTATTTTGATGCCATGTAATAAGAAAGTTACAATTGAACAAACTGCTTAGTTATTCTTTCAGAATGTTTAGGTGCATTTTGGATTTCCCACATCCATTGTTAGTTATCGAGATTATCGCTTTGTTGGGAGTTTTTGTTCAAGCTTGAGGGGATTCATGGACACCAAATTGAAAAAAAGTATAGCTTTTCATCCACAAACAGATGGTCAAACAGAAGTGGTGAACATAACAGTGATACATCTTCTTCGCGGGTATTGCATAAAACATCCTAAGTTGTCGGATGAACATTTGCACTATATTCAACATGCTTACAATCGAGCCAAGTACTCTTCAACTCAAACTTCACCATTTGAGGCATGCTTGGGATACTTGCCTAAATATCCTTTGGACTTTATTTTTTGAAAAGATGTTGCTATTGAAGGTTGTAGCGACATAGAAAAAGAAAGAAAGTTCATTGAACAAATCCAATTAGTACAACAAAAGGTTCAAGAACAACGTGCGAAAAGACAAGGCAAGTGCAAAGCAAGGCATGGCAAGCACCATCAAGATCACAAGTTCCAAGTTGGTGGTGAATTTTGGCTTCACTTTAACAAAGAGAGGCCAAAATGAGAAGGTAAAAAACTAAAACCAATTAGATATGGTCCATTCATAATTTTGGAAAAGATTGGTAGCAATGCCTTCAAGTTGGATTTTCCTTCATATATGCAAATTTATGATGTTGTTAATGTTGAGAATTTAAGTTTGTATGAGCCTCCATTGATTGAAGATTAGGGAGAGAATATTCAAATTCCATCTATTGAAGAATCTTCTCTAGAATTCCTTGATGAGCTTCAGCAAGACACTATACTTGACAAAAGAACAAGGGTATCAAAAAGGGGAAGTGTCGATTATCTTCGAGTAGGTATCAAGCATACAAATACCTTAAAATCCAAATGGATAGAGTTTGTAAAGGTGAGGGAATTGTACCCTCACCTGCTAGACAATTGAAAGTGATCTTTTGGGGTCCAAAAGGCTTCCATCAGGGAGGAGTGATCAGGTGCTCAAAATTAGGCTCAAAACTCAAAGTGGCAGAATCTCAATAAACTTAGCTTCATATCGAAGTGCTCACAACACTCGAATCCGAGCTCACATGAAGAAGTTAGAGCAAGTCAAAGTTAAAGTTTGACTTAGACAAATGGCAGGAGAAGATTATGTGGTAGGACTCTTCAGAGAATGGGGAAGCGACAAGTGGCAAGCTACCATTGGCCTTGCATTTCTCAAATCGCATATCAAAGCTAGGTCAATATTAAAGAATCAGCCCTAGAGCAAGCCAGGGTGCGATGCGATAATTGCAATCGCACATTGCAACCAGGAAGGCATTAAAGAGTCAGCCCCAGAGCAAGTCAGGGTTGTGATGCGATGATCATAATCGCACATCGCAGAATGAAAGTGTTATAGAATTGGCCCTCATAGGATTAGGTTGCGATTGCGATATCGCAATCACATATCGCAAAGTGCAAAGTTTTGTTATATGTATTACCCTAGCTCCGTCGATTGTAATATATTTCGATTGCGATTTGCAATAGTTTATGGTTGCCACATGTCCTCTTAATGGTTGGCTAAAATATTGGTTGGTAAGATGGATCAAAGGTATAGCTTGATCCCATGACCCCTTGTTTCATAGTTCCAATTCCTACCGTTGTGCCCGTGTGATTGTTCTTAACTATCAATGCAAGTGGGTTTGTATTATTATGAACTAACCACGGCATGTGAATGCCACCTTACCGCCACAATCCAGAACCGTTGCCTTAACTGACGGAGCTAACCGATTACATATGACCACTCAGCCTTAACCGCAACATAGATGGGTTCGTTGGTGAGGAAGTTGGTGGGACCACCAATTTCGGTAGAACTGCCAGAATTAACTCTAGATAATGAATTTAACTGGCAATTAGCTAGATTTGGAGGAGGAAATTGTGGAAATATTGGCAAAAGTCATAACTAAGGTAATTTTTGACCAAAGGAGGAGAAAAAAGTGGCTGGGGTACCATTTTTTACTATTTTAGACTAATTGAGAAGGTTTCAGAAGCATTTGAGCATTGTAAACACATATTTTTACATTTTTGAGCATAATAGAGAGGCACAAGCCATTGGAAGTTGTACCGAGGAAATGTAGTTGAGGATGGGTGAACTCCTTTATCATGTTCATGTTAGCTCTACTACAAATTTCAACATTTGAAGGTCAAAGACAGCTTGGCCATGTTGTTTTATGCTGAAAGGGAGCTCGCAGCAGTCATCTACCTTCTTCTCCTTTAATTTCCTCATACTCTCCTGGCCCTGTTATCTTTGTTTCTTCCATAAAACCTCTCCATTTCACGTTTAAAACTCCCCGAAATTCATTAAAGACCATATTTCCTTAGCAACCGGGTGCCAAGTTCAAATGGTCATATGACCATGATCGTGTGACCGTGCGCCTTTCTTAAGCCCCTTTTCCCTCATCGCAAATCGGAAAATCGTATAAATCGTTATAAAGCTACCCCCCTGTCTACCGCCGACGTGATATTGCGATCACATCTCCACCATCGGTCTACATGATCCAACGGTCCCTGCCACATGTTAAACCCTGTTTGCTTCTCCACCGTCGATCGCATCCATCACGCGATCCGACAACATTCGCACCTCTCGCACTCGTAAGATGCACACTCGTTAATCAGTGGGGAAAGTGGTTTCCCGCCCATCACATCAGCCATGTGTCGCGCTGTGATTGCATCGCGTGCCCGCGTACGAATACCGCCACCTCCGAAAAGCAGTGCGGGGAATATCGCTTACTGCCCACTCGTACGTTCCCCATTCGCTATCTCCCGCACAACTTATCCTCCTGATCACCGTTGGATCTGCCTGATCATGATCTAACAGCCCACGATCGTCCATTCCTGCTTCCACCCGATTCCTCCTGAAAAGCAATCTGCACCATCAATCTGCACGATCCAACCGCCAGTTTTCTTCCTCCACCTATCCTGACTATCCACGTTCATATCCATTCTATTCTTCCAAAGGATGCAGACGGCCAGCTACCTGTACCTGTCGTAGTTACTCCTCAATGATTGCATTCAACAAGCAGCATGGCCGAGGACGGAAAGGACCACTCTTGAGCAATTAAAAGCATTCAATGGTTATGGGTTTCATTCATATTTCATGCCACCTGCTCAGAGGAGGACAACAGAGCATCTAAGAACATCAATTTGTTCATTAAAGCCAACAGATCGTAGCAAAGACTCCATGAGAGAGTTAATGTGGTTGGTGGTCTATTATGACCCCCCCACACATAGAGCAACAGAGCCATTTTGTAAACAAACTCTATATATACCCAGAAGATAGAATGTCATAGGGTTGATGGATATTATTTTGATGTAAAGTTCAACTTCTGGAGACTGTAACTACTGTGACACCTGCAGTGTCTGGTCCTCATTTTTAGCTAATACAAGCTTCTTTTGTTGTTAATTGCTCACTTTCCACTTCTTCTTTGTTCCAGGCTGTGCCTGTTATGCATGTTTCATTTGCTCTTGATGTTTAGCATTAGAGGGGCTGTCATCCCACCTCTGTGTTAGAATCCAGTGTCTATCATTGAATTTGTATGTAGGTTTCTGTTATTTTAATGCTAGAGAGCTGTCATTCTATCTGTGCATTAGGAAATAGATTTACAGACCTTTATACTGGTCGCAGCCAGCCATCACAGGGTCCTGTGCATCTGCTGGTGTGGTCAGTATTCTTGATGTTCACTTATTCCTCAAATTGTGAGTAATTGGTGGTCTAAAGCCTTGTAGCCTAGGGGTGTTCACCCATGGCTGGGGTTAATCATAGTAAAAGTGGTTATCTGGCTTGAATATGCATCATTCCTTCCATTCATCCAATTTTCAACATTTTTGTTGAGTTTGTAATATTCTCGAGCGTCTCTGAGATACAACCTAGGGGAGTTTCTTGGGGTGTTAACATTAATTGGCGCCATTGCCGGGGAGAGGAGATTGAAGCTCAACTTCCCTGGGAGAATGACACAGTTCCAAGCTTTGATGATAGACAAGGTTTGGACACATATTCTAGTTGTAATCATCTATCTGGCGACTCCACTGGAGGAAGACCAACTTTTGGTGACTCCACATTGCAGTTCTGGCGCAGTTGGTGAGGCATGCTCGGAGATATCTTCAGAAATCACTAGCTGAACCAGTGCCTGATCCTGAGAAGATCATTAAGCAGAAGAAAGTATCATAGAATGGAGCATCAGGACCAGGTAAGCCTTACAATTCCATGTATCTCTGCTAGTGAAAGTCACCTTCAGAGATTCATTAAGCTCCTTAGTCATTCATCTCCCTTTCGGATTCCAGTTCAAAGAAAAAAGCACCATGATGTCCATCATAGTCCTCTGTCTCTGTTATCCTTTTCATTGATCCATATCACTCAGTCTACCAGTATCCTTCCACTTACCCCAGTCATGGCAGGTCAACAAGCTCTTACAAAGATAGAAAGAATAGTTGCAGCTAGGTATGGGCCCTTGGTCTTGCCTGTCCCCTTAAATGCCATGCCTGTAGGAGATTATCAAGAATATATGCCTAAGTTTACTGGTACAGAAGGAGTATCAGCTGAAGAGCACCTTGAATTCTTTTATTATTATGCTGATAACCTGGATATCAATGAAGAGGATGTGTGGATGAGGGTTTTTTTCCAAAGCCTAGAGGGAGAAGCTAGAAAATGGTTCAGAGAATTACCCCCTAGGTCTATTGTAGACATTGAGGCTTTAGATGGTGTGTTCCTAAAGCACTAGGGGAATAATAAAGATCTGATCTATTATTATACTGAGTTTGGGAACTTGCAGAGGGAAGATCGTGAGCTGCTGTCCGATTTCAACAAGAGATTCAACCTTATGTACAACAGAATACCATGTGAAATAAAGCCTACCCCCACTTCTGCTATGATTACTTATGCCAATGCTTTCGATTCTTAGTTCTGCCTGCTGTTAAGAGAAAGAAGATGTGCTTCTTTGACTGATATGAAAAATGCAGCCTTTGAGGTAGAAGCAAACATCATTGCTGCAGAAAGACTCAAAGGTGATGGTGAAAGGAGAAGACAGGGAGGTGAAGCCTCATCATCCTTAGAGCCTGAGATCGATGAATTAGTTAGGATGATAGAGTTTTTAGCCTTTGAAGTTTCTAGACTAAAAGTTGAGCAGTATTATGAGGAAGTAGGAACTCCTTGTTCCTTTACTCTTTCAAAGCTATATCCATATAAAGAAGCACAGGAGCAATTGCACATTTTGTAGAGAAGCAAAGATGCAAACGAAGATAAAAGGGTGAAGACGCTTTTTCAGAATATATTCATGGAAGAAGAGCAGTTTGAAGAAGAGGAGGAGGTCCCTGGTTTGGAAGATAAGGGCTGTGCTCCTTTCTTAACCAGAGCTACATGTGAAGAAGCATTATCCAAAGGCACTGCTCAAAAATTTGTTGTAGTTGGAGAAGAACAAGTTGATCAGCAGAAGCAATCATCAGCTGACCCCTTCATCCTCCAAGAATCTATGCTCGATGCCATCTCATCTTCACATGGCTATGCAGATCTACAAAGTTTCCAACCTGCTTTTGTCCCCTGCCCAGTGATCAATAAGGGAGAGGAAAGCTCCCCATCATCTTTTGTCCCTCTGTCTGCTCAAAAGACAATCCCTCAAAGCTGCCCCTTGAACTCTGAGGCAGGCCATGATTCAAAGCCCAAGGCTGATACTGATCATCTCAGTCTTGATATCTTGTTGCCTGCTCAGATGGCCTCCACACAACTTGAAAGGGCAGCTTGTCAGATGACAGAGGAAGAGGGTGCATAGTCTTGGAACTCCTCCTTGGATGTGTATTGTTCTAAGAAAAATAAAGGAGCAGATCATGTCTTTGTGTCCTCCAAACATGAACACATTGGTGCACCATTCATATTAATTGTGCAGGCCACAGGTGACAAAGATAAGTAGACAGCAACAATGGTTATTCAGTAGGTGTATAGAGGCTCCCATGAAGAGCATCCAAGGAAGGGAACACACAGAAAGGGGATGAAATTTGATCCATATCTACCAGATAAGGTCAAATGCCATAAACTCTTTGAGGTAGAGGATCAAATCAACCCAATTTTGCTGATCTATAATGAACCGGTCGAAAGGAGGAGAAACAGATTTGATGGCCCATCAGTTGGCCAGTTTTTCAATATTTATGTTGTTTAAGGTCCTCATGCCTTAATGATTGTAAGCATTTTCTTTTATAGGTTTTAGTGAAGACTTGGTTTGACTCCATGCCCAATGGATACTAGGCAATGTTTTTAAACTGGGTTTTGTATGAAGGCATTGGTCTGCAGTTCTTGAGACCTCACAAGGAGGATCTCATCCCCAGAAGGAGCCAGTGTTAGCTTTGCTACAAATTTCGACATTTGAAGGTCAAAGACATCTTGGCCGTGTTGTTCTATGCTAAAAGGGAGCTCGCAGTAGTCATATACCTTCTTCTCCTTCAATTTCCTCATACTCTCCTAGCCCCGTTATCTTTGTTTCTTCCATAAAACCTCTCCATTTCCCGTTTAAAACTCCCCGAAATTTATTAAAGACCATATTTCGTTAGCCCCCAGGTGTCGAGTTCAAACGGTCATATGACCATGATCGTGTGAATGTGCGCCTTTCTTAAGCCCCTTTTCCCTCTTCACAAATCGGTAAATCGCATAAATCGTTATAAAGCCACCCCCCTATCTACCGCCGACCCGATATCGCAATCACATCTCCACCGTCGATCTGCGCGATCCGACGGCATTCGCACCTCCCGTGCTTGTAAGATGCACACTCGTTAATCAGTGGGGAAAGTGGTTTCTCGCCCATCACATCAGCCACGTCACGCGTTGTGATCGCATCGTGCACTCGTGTACGAATACCGCCACCTCCGAAAAGCGGTGCGGGGAATACCGCTTACTGCCCACTCATACTTTCCCCGCTTGCTATCTCCCGCGCAACTTATCCTCCCGATCACCGTTGGATCTGCCCAATCATGATCCGATGGCCCACGATCATCCACTCCCGCTTCCACCCGATTCCTCCTAAAAAGCAATCTGCATCGTCGATCTACATGATCCAATCGCCAGTTTTCTTCCTCCGCCTATCCCGACTATCCACGTTCATATCCATTCTGTTCTTCTGAAGGATGAAGGTGGCTAGCTACCTGTACCTGGCGTAGTTACTCCTCAACGACTGCATTCAATAAGTAGCATGGCCGAGGATGGAAAGGACCACTCTCGAGCAGTTAAAAGCATTCAATGGTTATGGATTTCACGCCACCTACTAAGAGGAGGACAACAGAGCATCTAAGAACATCAATTTGTTCATTAAATCCAACAGTTCGTAGCAAAGACTCCATCAGAGAGTTAATGTGGTTGGTGGTCCATTATGACCCCCCCACGCATAGAGCAGCAGAGCCATTTTGTAAACAAACTCTATATATACCCAGAAGATAAAATGTAATAGGGTTGATGGATATTGTTTTGATGTAAAGTTCAACTTTTGGAGACTGTAACTACTGTGATACCTGCAGCATCTGGTATTCATTTTCAGCTAATATAAGCTTCTTTTGCTGTTAATTGCCCACTTTCCACTTCTTCTTTGTTCCAGGCTGTGCCTGTTATGCATGTTTCATGTGCTTTTGATGTTTAGCATTAGAGGGGCTGTCATCCCACCTCTGTGTTAGAATCCAGTATGTATCATTGAATTTGTATGCAGGTTTATGTTATTTTAATGGCAAAGAGATATCATCCTGTCTGTGCATTAGGAAATACATTTACAGACTTTTCTACTGGTTGCAGCCGGCCATCACAGGGTCTTGTGCATCTGCTGGTGTGGTCAGTATTCTCCATGTTCACTTATTCCTCAAACTGTGAGTAATTGGTGGTCTAAAGCCTTGTAGCCTGGGGATTTTCACCCATGTCTGGGGTTAATCATAGTAGAAGTGGTTATCTGGCTTGAATATGCATCATTCCTTCCATTCATCCAATTTTTAACATTTTTTTTGAGTTTGTAATGTTCCCGAGAATCTCTGAGATACAACCTAGGAGAGTTTCTTGGGGTGCTAACAGTTCGTATTGTAATGTTTTTTTGATGATGTTATGTACATGTTTATGCTGCTGTTTAATGTCTTATTTATGTTAAATTGCATATAAAATTAACATAAAAACTCATCATTTCACTTGCAAAACTTCATGAATCCTTAAGCACAGTGAAGGCATTTTGTTTCTAATTTGAGGAGGATCTTAGCACATCAATCTAATATTCTAAATCATATCAGTGCTCCATGGCTAATAAGGGCACTTTCACTTAGTTTGCAGCTAAAAGGGCTGGGAAGCATGTTGCTAGTCTAATTGTCCCACCATGAGCTTCTTTGTGTTTTGGTTTGTGTCAGACTATGTTTTAGGACATTTCTAGTGTGTGGTGTTTTTTTTGAGTCATTATTCTCGGCCTTAGGGTGTTTTAACTAACATAATTGTGTTAATTTATAATTTTTCACCCTCATTGAATTTATTCTCTTTCAGTCATATCGTCTTCACAGTTTGCTTCCTGAATGAGGTGGACTTGTCACTCCTGCACGGAGAGGGCCTGTCAGTGGTCAAGACTTAGATCAACACAAGGTTTTGGAATCCATACCTGCTTATACATTTTTACTATTATCAATTTTTTTTCCTATATGGTGGAGTCTGAGACATATTTACCTTCTCCATGGGCAATGTCAGCTGCCATGTCATCATTGCCACCTCTTAGTGGGTCCATACCTACTGCTCTGTCTACACCTCTCATATCTTCTTGGGGCATTCCACTAGTTTTATTTATAGCTACCATGAATTTCCAAAATGTTTCCATGCCTACTCTGCCATCTATGTCAACCATTGTTATTCATCCTAGTCCACTGATAGGGTCAAGAATCATTTCTCCTATCTTTTCTCAACCTACCATTCCTATCCCTCAGATAAGTGTTGTAACTTCTAGGAATATGTGGGGTGGGTCACGATTTTCTCCTAGCCAGCATGGGGGCAATGTATCTTCTAGTAAGTCAAAATCCTGGTATAATTCATAATTTAGAGGGGCGCTACCTTCTAGCACTTTTCCTGGAATGGATAGTTTACTAGGGCAACTCTGTTGCTACTACCATCACTTCTATGAGTCATTCTCCTTATGTCGGTATTACCACTCAGGCCTGTCCATCCTTTCCTCCTAGCTACAACCATGTTAGCATCCATGCTCTAGAGGGTCCATTTCTCTCTAGGGGCACTTATGCTGCGGGGGGAACTCCTTTTACTAGTTATGCTGACCCACATGCTTTATATGTTGGGTTGAATCCTTACCAAGGTCAACAACTTCCACATCACAATCATTATGTGGGGGTCCTCAAGGTTGGCCGGGTAGTTCTCCTACCTATGATTTGTTTAGTCAACTTGATAATCAATTTCTATCTTCTCTCGATTTACTAGATTTTGTTAAGTTGATCATTGACCCCATCAGACATGGTCCCTAGTGGCCACCTATCCCCGCAAAATTACCTTCCGACATACCCAAATTTGGAGGAAATGCCGGAGAGAATTCATCTACTCACATTACCACCTATCACCTATGGTGTTCATCCAAATCTTTAGTAGATGATTCAATTAAACTTTGCTTTTCCCAACAAAATTTGACTAGGGATGTTGTGAAATGGTACATTGAACTGTATACAACATCCTTTAGTGATTTTTCATCCTTAGCTCAAACATTTTTGAAACACTTCCAGCTACCTACCATATATAATCTTCCTTTTGAACTCTTATCAAACTTTAAACAATATTATGCCACTTTGATATCTAAGCATATTCACGAACGACATCATCACGAGAGGATGGTTAGGACCAAGATTCTTGACAAGATTTTATGCAAATAGTTCATTCGATCCTTAAGACCTCAGAATGCCAAGAATGTGTCCATGTTTATGGCTATCACTAAGGAGAAAGCTACCTTAGCTTCCCAACAACTATATTTGATTTATTCATAGTTGGGCATGCTTTATGAAGTACTTCCAATGCCCCTAGGCCTTCCATTGACCCACTGAAACCTACTTCTAACCCACATGCTAATGGTGTAATCAAGTCTATTTCCAATTCCATGAGCTTCTTAACTTGGGCACTTGATTGTTACAACGCAAGCCATGGAAAGGATGTCTACCTTTACTAAAGAACCTTCTTCTGAGAAGTCCACCAATGTTCTTATGGTGAAGTCCACACAACCTAAGAATAAGCAACAAACTAGGGGTAAAAAGAATAAGAAGAATAAAAGGAAAAATCAAACTGCTAAGGAAACTTAGCCAAACCCTTAGAATCAGGGAGGGGGCACTAGTGAGTGTTGTTGAAAGCATAAATTCTCTAGTGAAATTTATCAAGGTGAACATATTACTCATGAATGCCCTCGGATAGATGAAGTTCACAGGATCCTTGCACCACCACAATCTACCTAACAACCTATTGTTTTAACTTATCCATTTCCTTCACAACCGTAGCAACAAATGGCTTCCCAAACTCCTCCACCTTTGCAAGGGGGAAACGAGGGGTCATCTTCCAATCCTACCAACAGTTCATATGTCTTTATGTGAAAAATAATATTTTAATTGGACCACACGAGCAAAGTTATATGATGTTCATGAGTCAAGTTATTCTCCTGAGGTCTCACCTACTCCACCTACCTCCACTAGATCTCTCATGTTATATAAGCCTATGGAACCTATTTATCGCCCCCCAAGGGTGTCACTTATAAGACAACAAACAACCCCTATTCCTAGGTTCCTCATCATTACAGTATTGTTGAAGATATTTCCCAGGCACCTTGTGCCATGTCTTCCTTGGAGGTTTTGCAAAGTTGTCCGCAACAATGCAAGGACTTGTTGTCTGCAATTGATGGAGTAGATACTTCTAACTTGAACTTGATTATGTAGGAATTTACAGGGTAAGTTCCTCAGAAAGAATACCAAAAGGACACCGCTCACAACCAGATCTCAAATCAATACACCAGTATTTTTGACGTGGTTAAAACCCTCAGAGTGCAAGGAGGGAAACAGTCCACGGCCTGTCCCAACGTGGGTACAGACAATTTATTAATCAAAGAATGAAAATTTACATAAGCTTCTCTCATGCACGGATTACCCGAACAATGACCCTCCATGCGCTTTAAATAGAACTCATGGACCAATCGGGTGTCAAGCCACGGATCAAGTGTCGATAATACCGAGGTGAGAGTGAACCGTCGGATCACTACATATCGTGACCGTCGGATTGTAAGTTACAATATGTACAACGGTAAAGAAACACACTTTACCTAACTCTATACCTAACTCTAAACTAGACCAAGTTGAACTTAACTATATCCTATGTGTCGGAATATCCTAACAGATTACATTCAATGTTGATAAGCCTAACTTATGAATTTCCCACCAGATAGCCTTTCATATTACCATGCATATTTTCCATGAGAATATTCATCGCATTTTGGTGGATGAAGGCTCTTCCACTTGTATCATGTTAGCATCATTTTGGAAGGCTCTTGTCTCTTCAGCACTCGCCAATTCTAATACCACTCTCCAAGCCTTTGACATAGACAACATTGTACCTAAGGGGGTTCTTCCCAAGCTTTCCACTGAGCTAGGAGGAAAAATTGTTTATGTTGGTGCTAAAGTCATCGATGCTCCTTTGGATTATAACCTCCTCCTTGGCCATAGCTGGTTCTATGCCATCACCATAGTTTTCTCATTCATATTCCGTGTCCTTTCCTTTCCTCATGAAGGAAATATTGTCAATATTGACAAGCTTGACTATTGTATGCCATCGGCCAAAATTTCCACTGTGGGGAATTCAGTACCACTTGTGGGAGATAACGTTGGTTAGTATTAGAGTGTTGGCATGGGATTGTTTAAAATATCATCTCTTATAGGGGTATTTCCTCAATTATCATCACCCAACATTCCTTCATCCTCTTCTAAAGCTACTATGCATATGATCTCTTCTAACACCTGTGGATATCATAGACCTCCCAATGCTTCATTGGTGTCACCTAATCTTATGGAAGTTGACCAAGCTAGTGAGCCTCCTGATGAGCCCAAGAAATGGGTAACTATATGGGCTCATTCAGCCTCCTAATTCAACTTAATCCACCATTCTCATTAGTTTACTGCATGTTTTTGATTATATTTATGCTAATAGAGTGAATTGGGTTAGTCATTATGCCAACAAGTTTAATGTGTAGTTTATGCAGCTTTTTGGTAAATTTTGAGACAAAATCAAAGGTTTAATGAGCACTTGGTAGCCAAATTCATGGAAGAACAAGGGAGAGGATTTGTAGGAAGGTGTACCCTTCATTTATGAACCCTTACCTCGAATTCTCCATAAAAAACTCGGAGCACAAGGGGCAGCCAAGCAAGTCAAGTAGGACTGTTGTTAACTGCAAGTTTTGGCAGCCGAGTCCCTAAAGTTTAGGAGGGCTGTTGGGGTCCTCAATTTGTATAAATAAGAAGGCTTAGGGCCTCATTTTAGTTAGTAGGTTTTTAGTCAGATTTTAGTTAGATTGTAGTTAGATTTTAGTTAGTAGGTTAGCACTTTAGTGCAGCTCTGTCTCAGCACATTTTCGAGCTTTTTCTTGTAGACAGTTTTGGGATGTAACTATTATTTTTTGACCAATAAAGATGAATCCAGCTTTGCACCAGCTCTAATATTTCTTAGGAAGTTGTAGCTCTTGGGGTTGGGCCCAACTCAAGTGCCAATACCTCCTTTGAGTACTTTTATGTGTTTTTGCTGCATTCCTAAAATAATTTCTGCTATTTAGATTGAAATCTTGCTTTGTTACTTAGGTCATTTTTGATGATTGAATAGATTTTCATTTCTCAGGTTGATTTGATAGGTTGGTAACAGAAATGGTCTTCGAAAAAGGCCATCAAGAAACCCTTGATCTCACCTCTCCCTCCTCGGGACCATGAGCTGAGACCAAGGTGTCCTTGCTTGCACAAAAACGTTGTTCTTGCTTCTTCATGCAATTGCTAGTGTTAGATTCTCAATTTTAAAAGTTGATACCAATTGTGATTACATGCGTAGATCTATTCTTGCTTAGTTTTCATATTTATCTTACATGATTTCCTACCAATAAAGTTCTGTTCATCATGATTGCTGGGTTTCTAGGTCAAATTAGGTCAAGATAGCTAGATCTTTGGTTTGCATAGTCTTTGTTTGATTAGTTTTGAGAAATAGTGTGCAGAGAATCTATGATACTTCCCTGTCTATCCTTCCTCCATCATCCCACCTACTCCAACCTCTAATTCCAGATTCCTTACCTTCATTCGCCACCCTTTTCCAACTTGACCTAATTTCCACATCTTTGTGCAACCTTGCTCCTTCCATCCTTGAACCAAATCCAACCACTTTCATCACTCCCTAGCCTCATTTACTAGGTCCTAGACCCATTCACATCCTCATCCAAGCTCCATTTCCACTTTCCCACCATTTTTCCTCCATCAACCCTCCAAAATCCTCTTTTGGATCTTCCTGTAGAACATCCTGTAGAACCCCTGCAGACTTCCTGTAGAAGATCACGTGAGCAGTTTCTCGAGATCTGATCGTTGTGAAACTCTCTGGAAGGGTGCTAGGGACCCCTTAGGCCCTCTTCTCACCTTCCCAACCTCCTGCAAGCACCTACCCCATTTCCTTTCGCCAATCAACCTCTGCATAGTCAAAAACAGTTAAAGCACATGCATAATAATTCTGACAACTTACTCAAAAATACAAAAAAGATACTTTTTTCTAGATTTTACTTCAGAAGTAGCTTAGCCACATGCATTTCACATTTCCAGGAGTCAATGGCATCCATTTCCACCGCTTTCATCTCTTTTCTTGCATCAGTAGGGCTTGTCGGTAAAACTAGGGTTTGTATTTCCTTTCAGCTTTCTGCTCCTTTCTGCAAGTAGATTAGCCTCTTTTGAGTTATCTTTCATCCATCACAGTTAAAAGCTTCTTCTAAGAACTCATAGAAGTTGGCTTAAGCTCCTAGTGGACTTGTACTAGCTAATCAAGTGACAACTTGCAGCAAGAGCTAGTACTTATGCATATAGCACCGTCACTTCCAAGTTTGTTACGAACTACCGGGTTGATAAAAGTAAAGAAGGGAGTCTTAGGAGTTGCAACATTATTGCTGCAATACTGGAGCTCACCATATTTTTGGCGCCATTGCTGGGAAAGCATTAGAATATTGGTGATTGCTGCTTTTCTTCAATTTTCTACTACAACCTTCTGCTAAGTAGTTTATTTCAACAAGAGTAGAGTAGTTGTTTCATTTCCATTCTGCAATTTCATTTCTACAAAAGTAGATTAGACATTTCCTGCCTTCATTTCATTTCAACAAGCGTAGATTAGATATTTCCCACTTTCATAGATTAGCATTTCAATTCCGCAATTTCAATTTTGCAAGCGTAGATTAGCATTTCAATTCTGCAATTTCCATTCCGCAAGTGTAGCTTAGCATTTCATTCCTGTAATTTCAATGCAAAAAAAATAGATTAGTCCTTTCCTGCTTCCATTTTAATTCTGCATTTTTATTTCTGCAAGATAGATTTTAGTTAGTTGCATTTCAATTTATTTCAGTTTTGCAGGTACAAGTAGAAAAAAGAAATAAAAATAAACCAAAAAGATTTCCTTTCATGCCTTGTAGGAGTAGAGATAAGTCAGAAAAAATTTTGCACAACACCCCCACTGCTTCACACAGCCAACCTTCTCTCTTCTTCGATGGTTGTGATTAAGAAGAACCCCTAGGTGGACAACAAGACATATTTTGAAGAACCTCTAGGGGAGAAGAAGAAGAAAACATTCCTCTGGAGCAAATGGCTACAAACAGAAATGTTGGGAGCAGCACCTTATCCAAAAATGAATTTGCAAATCAGATGGAAGATTTCAAGAGCGAGGTGAGGTAGTTTCTTGCCATGCAACTGGATACCTTGTGGATCCAAAGGAAGCAAGAGGAAGCCGAGAGGGCTTTGGCCATCTTTTGTCCTAGGTGCACTAGAAAGCATCCTAGGAACAAATGTCCATTGCACTCTATAGAAGTGTGTTTTGTCTGTGAAGAAGACCATCTTACGAATCAGTGCCCCTCCTTACCCGGACTTAAAGCTGCATATCAGAGGGCCAAAGGAGCCACTGAACCACTCTATTATATGAACCAAAGGAGGCCACATGGACCCATACCTTACCAGCAGGGAATGCAAGGGACATCCTAGACCTATTACAACCCCTATCAAGCCAACTCATCCTTCTTGTTCCACACGTCCTCCTTTGTCCTTCACATCTCCATATTATGCCCAACCAGCTGCTCATCCATTTCACCCCTGCGTTGAGCCACAACCTCAGTGGAATGCACCTCATCAGGGGTGGAAGCCCCAGTACAACTCTCCTCCCACTCCTTTGCCTCCACCACCTACCCAACCACAACCCCATCCACATCCATCTCAAATATACACCCCCACTCAACTACTCATACCACCATTTCCAAACCCACACATTGGAGTAGCTCAACCTAATTACAATGCTGAGGCACAACATTTCCAAACAACTCCTCTTGAGCTTAATGATATTCACCATAGCTCAGGAAGAGTATTGCAAAAAAGAGATTATATTGACAGCATTGAAGGACCACATCCAACAAAATAAGATTCAAATGAGGAGATCAAAGAACCATGGGCTACACTTGATGAAGAGAAGACATCAGAATCAGAGATCGAGAGAGATTCCTCATGGTTACCATCAAATCCTCCATGTATTCAAGAGAAAAATCAGCAAAAGGAGGAAGATGTGAAGGTCATGATAGAAGAAGATATGGAGAATGATCCAGATCAGCAAAAGGACCAAGGATATCAGAGCTATATTGAGATATGGTTCCAGACAGTCACTAAGTTGCAGCAGTACTCTCTTCCTTAGCTATGTTTGATCCCTTCAAAGTCAAATCATTTGGTCTTTGAAATCCGGATACCTGTCAAAGCATGCATTTCAAGCCTCCACCTCATTTTGTCTATCATATCGATGTGCACATGGCTCCATTGGAAGTATTCCTATACTTGAAAATGATTTTGTTTTTCAAGTAGGGTAGGGTAGAAAAAAGAAAAAATGAAAATAAGAGGAAAATAAAAATCTAAGGTGAAAACCTCTTCGGAGGTGCCTCAGATTATCTCATTGATTGAAAACCTCCATGAGGCGGTCAATGGGTTGGAAAGAAGAGAAAAGAAAAAAGAATAAGAACCCTGGGTGAAAACCTCCCTTGGAGGCACCCAGGGCAGGTAATTAGGGTGAAAACCTCTATGAGGCACCCTAGTTGTTTTAAAAAAAGAAAAGAAAAAAGAACAAAGAGAAAAAGAAAAATAGACCTAATTTCTGTTGAATAATTGCAGGCTGCAGGAAGGACATTGCAGGTTAGGAGGATCACACAAAACAAAGACAGAGGAAGTTCTGTGTCTTCTACAGGAAGATCCTGTAGAGCCTACAAGCAAGCCGATATCAATCTCCGAGGAGAACTTGAAGGTTGGGAATCTGTCCATGAGGCCTGTAGACATCCCTGCTTCCATCCTCACCCTTCTCCATCATTTTTTTCCACCTCATTGTGCTTCTTTTATGAAAACTGTTTCTACAAGAAGTTCCTGCAGAAATTACAGAAAGCTAGAAATGGATTTTAAAAAGCAGTTTAGCTAACATGATAGCTTCATAAAGGGTTCATAAATCCTCCTGCAATCTTCAAACCCCTCTTCCATCATTTCCATGCCTGCATCACAGCCCAAGCTCATTTTTTCTTACTGTGCAAAAAAACCTGCAGAATATTTCAAAACAAAAATACATGGAACAGAGATTTGTTTTATCCCTAACTTGAAAACTCTGTATCCATTTAAAAAATTGTTTTATGAGGAGTTGTATAGGGATGATGGCAACATGCCCAAGCAATTTCAGCCAATTCCAGTGCACGGTTTCCAAGAAATCAGCCTCCATCACCTTCAACCATTTTTGTATTTTCTCCATATTCGTGCATCCATTTCAAAACCTGTTTCATGGGGAGATGCATATAGGTGATAGTAACCTACCCAAGCAGTTTCAGCCAATTCCAGTGCACGGTTTCCAAGAAATTGACTTCTGTCACCTTCAACCATTTTTAGTTTTTGTCGAAATATGTACATCCATTTACCACAATTTTGCTTTGGGAGGTGTATAATGATGATAGAAACATGCCCAGAAAGTTTCAAGTCAATCTGATTTATCGTTTGGGAGCTATGGAGAAGACAAGTCGTTGTCCTGCAAAAATCCAGCATCAGCAACATGAGGGTGCAAATCTGAAGGATGAAACAAAATTCTGCAGCTTAGATCCAGCCAGAGGATAACTGCACAAGAAAAATAGCCACACATCAGATAGCAAAAATCATATAGCATAAGGGTTCCAAGCATGCAGCAATGGAATATGAGCATGCAACAGCAAAAAGAACGAAGCAGCACGTCAACTTACAGGTAAGTGTCTAAACCAGTTCCTCTATTTGCATCTGTATGATTCGAAAGTGCATGAATGAATGAAATGGTTGGATTAAGCTAGAAAGCTAGCCAGTTAACCTGACACCCTCAGCTAGTTCGATTGCACTCATCCGGAGATCACCTAGTGTACGTGTATAGTCAACTCACATGAAATTTAAAAAACAGGTAGTGACAGATGTTCTGAACTCCAGCGCACATGATGTCAAGTGATTAACAGGTAGAAAACATGAAGTTGCATAATAACATTATAGTCTGCATGTGGCCACGTACACCTGGCCACCTCATCTCCTCACCATGAATCACGCCAGCAGTTAAAAAGACAGCTCAGTTCATGCATTCGCCACTCTTTGTTCATTGTGCCTTCACGATGTCCCCAACTAGAGTACACGTCCACCACTTCCAGAGTAGCTAACCAATGGTCCACTGCAAGATTTATGCCTGATTTTTCGAGATTTCTGCCTATTTTTTTAAATCTCCCGCCTATCGGCATTCTACAGGAAGCCCAGTTTCATTCTACAGGAAACAAGAGTCGTCTACAGGAAGGCTTCTATAGGAAAGGCAGAACAACTTTACAGAGCAGGAAAACTTGGGATTCTTGTTGAATTTGGAGCTCTAAATGAGGTAGGCTAAAAGAATTCTCTGTGCATGTTTTGTTGGTGAAAAATGGTGAATTGAACATGGCATTAAATTGAAAAAGGAGAGTAAAAGTCTACCTGTGTATTCAACAAACTATGAAAGATTGCCTGCATATTTCACTGTATTTGCCCAAGTTCTTTCTCTGCACTTCGAAATCTCCTCATCATCTTTAAAGTTATCCTATAAAGAAGATATATGTTGCAGTAGAGGCCACCTTGTGTGCATGAAAACCTGAATTTACATATCTATCTATGTGTTGAGAAGAGAATTTGTGCCCTTATGCTCAGTTCTGCAAAAACAACATTCTCCTTTCAATAAACCGACAGTCGAATTCTGGGTGACAAAAACAAGGGAATTATTGCTATCTGGTATTGTGAGGAACACAAGAGAAACTCCTCCCTGGGTTCAGAAAAAACTGAATTCAACTATCCTCTGTTTCAGGGATTGACTGTTTTTTCTTTCCCACCTGAGCATTTTCTTCTCTGGTTAAAACAAAAACTAAACACCATGCCAATTGAATAAATTGAGAAGAACATTGATGAGGGAGCACAGGACATTCAAGTAGAGGGTAACCATAGAAAGAACAGAAAGAAAAAGGGGAAATGGGCCAGATTGTTGAGCCTAAAACAAAGGAAGAAACAACAGCAAAAACACCAAGGGAAAAGAGGATGCAGAGTAGGACAGAGAAGGCTGAAAAATCCCAAATGAAGGCTACCACAGCCAAAGCAGGCACGCAAAAACAAAAGGAAAAGACACACCCTGAGATCTCAGCAACACACAGAAATAGTTGACACAGGGATTTCTACAAGAAGTAAGGAAAAAGAACAGCAAGAGGAGAAATCACCTGAGATATGGGCAAGGGAGGCAGCAGTTGTGCTTGCTGCCTTAAGCACACCTCCAAAACAAAAAGGGAAGCGAAAGAGGAAAACCTCCATGTACTTTAAAGCAAGGAGGAGCACACGGATCAAAGTGGGCAGACCCCAGCCACAGTCAAAGGAGCCAATTATCATTGAGGACACCACAACTAAACAAAAGGAGGAGTCTCCTTCAAAGATATCCATCACCTATGAACGAGGAAGCCCAAAAACCTCCACCTGGAGAGAGAGAATTAGGATGATGGACTCAAAGACAACTCTACAGGAAGCTGAGATGGTTCTACAGGAAACTTTGGCTAAGTTAAAAGAGACCAAGAAATTGGAGGAAAAGGCAGCCAAACCATCACAGGAAGAAAAAAGGCTGAGGAAATATTGGAACCAAGCCCTCAGCCTAGCTTGGGCTCATACTACAACCTGTTAGAAGCTGGGAAGATAATTCCTCAGAAATTTGCGGTACCACTCTTCTTTGCACTAGAACAAGAAAGGGTGAGGACTCACACTTGGATGATGATTGCCAAGTCCAAAGGTGTGGCAGACATAGGTCACCTAGAAGAACAACTCAAGGAATCAAGAAAGGAATTGGCCATGGTAAGTCATGTGGAAAGCAGTCAGAGAAGAGAATGAGTTGTTGAAACAACAGCTACAACTACAGGGACGCTATAAGGAAGACAGGCCCTCCGTTTTGGATGAACAGCAGCAGTAAGAGGGACCTCCATCAGGCAAGGAAGCATTTGATGGACAGCAGAAAGAGGACATCACCTCGGAAGCCTGGGATGTGAGAGAGGCAGTCAAAGCAATCAAAGATGAAGAGATAGATTAGTTGCTTAGAGGATGAGTAACACTTTCAGTAGGGGGTGATGATGAGCCCTAGAAATGGGTAATTATATGGGCTCATTCAGCCTCCTAATTCGACTTAATCCACCATTCTCATTAGTTTGTTGCATGTTTTTTAATATATTTATGCTAATAGAGTGAATTGGGTTAGTCATTATGCCAGCAAGTCTAATGTATGGTTTATGCAGTTTTTTGGTCAATTTTGAGACAAAATCAAAGGTTTAATAAGCACTTGGCAGCAAAATTCGTGGAAGAACAAGGGAGAGGATTTGTAGGAAGGTGTCCCCTACATTTATGAACCCTTACCTCGAATTCTCCATCAAAAACTCGGAGCACAAGGGGCAGCCAAGCAAGTCAAGTAGGACTGCTATTAACTACAAGTTTTTGCAGCCGAGTCCCTAAAGTTTAGGAGGGCTGTTGGGGTCCTCAATTTGTATAAATAAGAAGGCTTAGGGCCTCATTTCAGTTAGTCAGTTTTTAGTCAGATTATAGTTAGATTTTAGTTAGATTTTAGTCAGTAGGTTAGCACTTTAGTGCAGCTCTGTATCAACACATTTTCGAGCTTTTTCTTGTAGACAGTTTTGGAATGTAACTATTATTTTTTGATCAATAAAGATGAATCTAGCTTTGCACCAGCTCTAATATTTCTTAGGATGTTGTAGCTCTTGGGGTTGGGCCCAACTAAAGTGCCAATACCTCCTTTGAGTACTTTTATGTGTTTTTGCTGCATTCCTAGAATAATTTCTGCTATTTAGATTGAAATCTTGCTTTGCTACTTAGGTCATTTTTGATTATTGAAATAGCTTTTCATGTCTCAGGTTGATTTGATAGGTTGGTAACAAAATGGTCTTCGAAAAATGCCATCAAGAAACCCTTGATCTCACCTCTCCATCCTTGGGACCATGAGCTGAGACCAAGGTGTCCTTGCTTGCACAAAAACGTTGTTCTTGCTTCTTCATGCAATTGCTAGTGTTAGATTCTCAGTTGTAAAAGTTGATACCAGTTGTGATTACATGCGTAGATCTTTTATTGCTTAGTTTTCATAGTTATCTTACATGATTTCCTACCAATAAAGTTATGTTCATCATGATTGCTGGGTTTCTAGGTCAAATTAGGTCAAGATAGCTAGATCTTTGGTTTGCATAGTCTTTATTTGATTAGTTTTGAGAAATAGTGTGCAGAGCATCTGTGATACCTCCCTGTCTATCCTTCCTCCATCATCCCACCTACTCCAACCTCTAATTCCAGATTCCTTACCTTCATTCGCCACCCTTTTCCAACTTGACCTAATTTCCACATCTTTGTGCAACCTTGCTCCTTCCATCCTTGAACCAAATCCAACCACTTTCATCACTCCCTAGCCTCATTTACTAGGTCCTAGACCCCTTCACATCCTCATCCAACCTCCATTTCCACTTTCCCACCATTTTTCCTCCATCAACCCTCCAAAATCCTCTTTCGGATCTTCCTGTAGAACATCTTGTAGAACCCCTGCAGACTTCCTGTAGAAGATCACGTGAGCAGTTTCTCGAGATCTGATCATTGTGAAACTCTCTGGAAGGGTGCTAGGGACCCCTTAGGCCCTCTTCTCACCTTCCCAACCTCCTGCAAGCGCCTACCCCATTTCCTTTCGCCAATCAACCTCTGCACAGTCAAAAATAGTTAAAGCACATGCATAATAATTCTGACAACTTACTCAAAAATACAAAAAGATGCTTTTTTCCAGATTTTACTTCAGAAGTAGCTTAGTCACATGCATTTCACCTTTCCAAGAGTCAATGGCATCCATTTCCACCGCTTTCATCTCTTTTCTTGCATCAGTAGGGCTAGTCGGTAAAACTAGGGTTTGCTAGGGTTTGCATTTCCTTTCAGCTTTCTGCTCCTTTCTGCAAGTAGATTAGCCTCTTTTGAGTTAGCTTTCATCCATCACAGTTAAAAGATTCTTCTAAGAACTCATAGAAGTTGGCTTAAGCTCCTAGCGGACTTGTGCCAGCTGATCAAGTGACAGCCTGTGGCAAGAGCTAGTACTTGTGCATATAGCATCGTCGCTTCCAAGTTTGTTACGAACTACCGGGTTGATAAAAGTAAAGAAAGGAGTCTCAGGAGTTGAATCATTATTTCTACAATACTGGAGCTCACCACCTCCCCAACCACATATTGTAGAAGAGATTTCCTCACCAATATACCTGTCAATAGCTCCTGACGTTGGTAAAAAACTCCATCATAATATGGAATATGATGAGGTTGCTTTTCCCACATGGGTCTTCACTCCGCCTATTACACATGAATCCATCAATGACAAACCTCTTTGGAAATCCATCTTGGAGGTCATGGATTGACCTATCGATAATACTAGAGAGATTATGCCTCTTGATGCCTCTAGTGTTCACGACTTGGAAAATGTAGAGATCCATAAACAAAATTTTGAATCGACCCAGAGGGCCTCTCCTCATCCCTCCTTGGTTGTTCACCCTTGGACCGAGTCAAGTCTTGGGATTTCACTACCGAACTTGCCAAATAATTGTCCAACTCCTCACCACCTATTGATGAGTGTCTTCTACCTCTCTGCCTTGATCCTTCCTTATGTCTGTGGGTTAATTTTGAGAGCAAGACTATGTTATAATGTCCCTAGCATGGTCAACCTTTCTGGATTGGGCAGTTTGATTTCCTTTGGCATGGCCCCACATTGGTGAGCCATATGGTACCACCATTCTTCCATGAGTTCATGTATGGAAATAATTAGTTTGTTCCTACCTATGGGTACACTTAACATGACCTTATGGACTATGTTTTCGTTATATATATTATACATATGAGTGTGATGATTTATTTCTTTTTTTTTTGGTGTGTGATACTGATCCAAGATACTTCTGCTTATAGATGTATAGAAAAGAATCACATGTGAAAATTGTAGCTTAACATAGAAACTTAAGGCACAAACAAGACAAGAAGCAGAAAAACATAAAATCATGTTAAGAAGACACCAAGACTTGATAATGGAGTTCGTCCAACTCGGAATACGTCTCTGGGCCCTGCTCAATCAATGGGGAGACCTTCGTTCATTAAATGGCATGAAAAAAATAGAATACTTGATCATTTGATACATCAAAAGAGGCTTATATGTTAGGTCCCTATAGTACTAGTGATTACCCCATTACTATTGTAGTTGTATCCCTTATTAATATTGTTGTGCCCCTATTGTCCCCATATTGTTATTACTGTGCCCCATAGAATCCCTCTATTGTTATTTTTGTGCTTTTATATTATTATTGTTAGGTCGGCTGGGTTATATTGTGACTCCTTAGACTCCTATATATAGAAAGGAGGCTTTTTCATTTGAATCATCAAAGAATCATTCATTTGTGTAATGTAAAGGAGGTTTCCCGCTCAAAGAGGCTGAATTCTAAGGTGTTGGTCTATATTTTCTATCTTTTTGTGAGCTGGTTTCATAACATTTGGTAATAGAGATTTGGATTCTAGGGTTTCGTTGCTCCAAATAGGTCATCGTGGCATTTTCGCTATAACTTTTTTTCTGCGATATTTCAGAAGCTGAAAAAAACCCATTTGAGATGAGATCGCACTGAAGCTCGGGTCCAAATTTTAGAGCTTTTTGCGCTATATTTGCAGAGATATGATATGAGGAAGTTGGTCTTTTTGCATATTCTTGAATTACATTCTAAACAGGCGACCTGGGGAAAATCATCATAACTTTCTCTTTGAGCATCAAATTGAAATTTCATAAGAAGGTACAGAAAGAGAACAGACTGTAGTTTCTTATATATATTTTTCAAAGCCAGAGGTCAAAACAGGGACACGTGGCATGTCGTACAAGTTCGCTCTACTGAACTAGTCTATAATCAGGTCACTATGGGAGATTTGGCATAACTCTTCCTTGGAGAATCCAATTGGGATCAGACTGGTGGCATTGGAAAGAGGACACAGAAGGATACTATAGGTCGCAATTTTAGAAGTGGATGATCTGAAATTACAGAGATACATCAGAGGCAATATCAAGCTCCTACAAAGTGAAAAAAGGTGTGTAGATTTTTTTTAAATTTTTGCTTAAGCTTGGTTTGAAAATTCATTTTGAAGGAATTCAAAGGGCATAGCAGAGAATTATTATCGGTAATTGATGCCCCAAGGAAAGAAAATGCAAACACCTAGTAAGCAACCTGAAAGCTCTAGCATGACTCATGAAGAAGAGGAAGAAATGCTACATGATATATCAAAATGACAAGACCAAGTGCAACAAATTTCACTGTCACAAAAGCTAACATAATCTAAGATAGATGGCATGGAATCTAAGATAAATGGCATGGAAGCTAAGATGAATGGCGTGGAAGCTAAGATTGATGATTTGAAGATATATTTGAAGACAAATTTGACAAATTTTCTACAAGAAATACTTACTAATGGTGAAAGGGTAGTAAAGAAAACTCATGATGCGAACAAAAGAAATGTTAATCATGATTTCATATATTCTAATTTTGGATTGAAGACCCACCATATTCCAAAAATCAATATGAGGAAGTTTGATGGCAAGGATCTCGCAACATGGATATTACAGATGAGGCAATTTTTCGATCTCAATAATGTGCAAAACACACAAAAGGTACGTATTGCAACTTTATATTTGGAACCAAATTAGTTTGTATGGTATCAATGGCTTTGCTCTTGTAAACAAATTATCACTTGGGAAATTTTTATGGAAGAATTGACAGCACATTATGAGTATACAAAAAGCAACACTTTTTTTAGCTAATTGATAAGTCTCCAACAAAAGGGTTCAATAATGGAGCACATTGAGGAGTTCCAAAAATTGAACATAAGGGTAAATAATATTCCAGAGGAGGATATGATTGTTGTGTTCATAGGGACTTTAAAGGATAATATCCAACGTGATGTTCGCCTTTGGGAACCTGATTCATTAGAGAAGGCATTCAGGTTAGCAAGAAAAATGGAAAGCAAAATTATGGCAACCAGGAAGCATACCACTCACAACTATAAAGATGGAAGTATTGTTGCCCCTAGTCTTCCACAACCTATAAGGTTGACACCCCAAAAATTGGAAGAAAAAAGAGCAAAAGGGCTTTGTTACAGTTGTGATAACAAATACACTAAAGGTCATAAGTGTGTTGAGAAGAAATTATTCTACATAGATTGTGAAGAGGAAGAAGAAAAGGAGCAAGAAAGGTCAAAATAAGAGGATATAGTCCAGGAACAAAGCCTAGATAAATAAGAAATGAATCCAACCATATCTTGTAATGCATTGGCTGGAATTACCACTCCTCAAACCATCAAGATAGAAGGAAAAATCAAGAAGAAAAAGGCAATAGTGTTGATTGATTCAGGAATTACCTGCAATTTTATTCATTGTAAGGTAGCAAAAGAATTGAATTGCTTCCTATAGCTAGCACCAGAGTGTCAACTGATAGTTGCAAATGGAGGAACAATAAATTGCTCTAGAAAGTGCCATAATGTCAAGCTATCCATGGGAGAATATGTATTGACTAGCCCAATGCTTTCCATTCCAATGGGAGGCGCTGATGTTGTACTAGGAGTCCAATGGCTACAATCCTTGGGTACAATAGCTTTTAATTTTCAAGAACTTTTCATGAAATTTTAAGCGGAAGGAAAGGAAGTTGAATTAAGGGGTACTGCAGGGAAACTGGGAAAGATAATCGGCTCTAACGATATGACAAAGCTTCTAAAAAAGGAACAAAGAGGTGTAATTGCACAATTATGTTCGCTAGATGTTTCCACATCGAAATCATCTATTTCTCCAGATCTCCAAAAAGTCTTGGACAATCATTCCAAGGTTTTTGAGACTCCCAAAGGTATCCCACCTATTTGTGATCATGATCATGCTATTCATCTGATTCCAGGAAGTGTTCCTCCAAACATCAGGACGTACAGATATCCCTATGCCCAAAAGAGTGAAATTGAAAGTATGGTTGTAGAAATGCTAGAGGCTGGTATAATTCAACCTAGTCAAAGTTCTTTCTCTGCCCCAGTAGTATTGGTGCACAAGAAGGATGGATCATGGTGCATGTGTCTAGATTATAGGGAGCTCAACAAGCTCACTATTAAAGATAAGTTTCCCATTCCTGTCATTGATGAATTACTGGATGAATTGCATGGATCAATTTACTTCACCAAGATGGATCTTCATTCAGGATATCATCAAATTAGAATGAAGACTGAAGACATTCCAAAAACAGCATTTAGAACTCATGAGGGTCATTATGAATTTTTGGTCATGCCTTTTGGCCTTACCAATGCACCCTCTACATTTCAAGGTTTGATGAATTCCATTTTCAAACCCTTAGAAAATTTGTGTTAGCATTTTTTGATGATATACTAATCTCTAGCAAGTCTTGGAAGGATCATGTTGAACATGTTGACAGGGTGCTACAAATATTGGATGAGAAACAATTATATGAAAAAAGATCCAAATGTTTCTTTGGAGTACAAGAGGTGGAATATCTGGGTCATATTGTATCTCATGAAGGAGTTAAGGTAGATCCTAGAAAAATTAAAGCCATTAAGGAATGGAAAATCCCCACATCCATAAAGCATTTGTGAGGATTTCTTGGGTTGACAGGGTATTATCACAAGTTTGTTAAGAATTATGGGAGAATAGCAGCACCTCTAACAACATTATTGAAGAAAGATGGATTTTCATGGACTCCAGAAGCAACAAAGGCCTTTGAACATCTTAAAAAGGCAATGTGCCAAGCACCGGTCTTAGCTACACCAGACTTCACAAAAACCTTTATTGTGGAATGTGATGCTTTAGGAAATGGAATTGGTGTTGTTTTAATGCAAGATGAAAGACCCATTTCTTTTGAAGTTGTCCAATCAAGGGAAAGTTTTTACACAAAGCTATTTATGAGAATGAAATGTTGGCAATACTACATGCACTTAAGAAATGGCGACCCTACCTAATGGGAAGACACTTCAAGGTAAAAATGGATCATGATAGGCTTAAATACTTTTTAGAACAAAGATTATCCTTTGAAGAGCAACAAAAGTGGGTCACAAAGATGTTGGGTTATGACTTTGAAATCATCTAAAAAAAAGGGAAGCAAAATGTGGTAGCATATGCACTCTCAAGAAAGGATGAGGATGTGGAAGCATTGTTGTGTGCCATTTCTATTATCCAACCAGATTGGATAAAAGAAGCAAGGGAGGAATGGAAGAATGAAGAAGAAGTGTGGGCACTTATTCAAAAGTTACAACAAGATTCCAGTACATCTGATACATTTAGCTGGCAAAATGATTTGTTATGGTACAAAGATCGCTTATACCTCTGTAAGAATTCCCAACTCAAGCAAAAGATTCTTATGGAATTGCACACTTCTCCCTTAGGAGGGCACTCAGGATTTTTAAAAACTTACCACAGGGTTAAGAAGGAATTTTTTTGGGATGGCCTTAAATCGGATATTCAAAATTTTGTCGCGGAATGTTTGGTTTGCCAACAAAATAAAGTTGAAACAATTAAGACCCCGGGTCTATTACAACATTTATCCATTCCAAACCAATGTTGGGAGGAGGTTTCAATGGATTTTATCACAGGTTTACCCATGTCTGAGGGAAAGAGTGTCATCATGGTGGTAGTTGATAGACTTACCAAGTATGCACACTTTTGTGCATTATCACATCCATTTAAAGTTAGTACAGTTTCTACTGCATTTATGGAAACAATTCAAAAGCTACATGGAAACCCAAAGATTATTGTAAGTGACAGGGATCCCATTTTCACTGGAAATTTTTGGACAGAATTATTTTCTTGTCGCGGTACTCAGTTAGCTCATAACTCATCTTATCATCCTCAACTTGATGGGCAAACTGAGATAGTAAACAAATGTTTGGAAGGATATCTTTGTTGCTTTGTATCTGATAAACAAACACAATGGGTCAAATGGTTGCCTCTGGCTGAATGGTGGTATAACACTTCCTTCCATATAGCAACAAAATTGACCCCATTTATGGCACTTTATGGATATCAGCCACCATCCATCACATCATATTTAAGAGAAAATTCTAAGGTTCAAGTAGTGGAACATCACATCGAGCATCAACAACAAGTCCTCCAACTCTTAAAGGATAACCTCGTGTTCGCGCAGAATAGAATGAAACAACAGGTAGATCAACATCACAGCAAAAGAAGTTTTGATGTAGGTGATTGGGTATTCCTACGGCTACAACCATATAAACAAATGTCCCTCAACCAAGATAAGAAGGATAATAAATTATCACCAAAGTATTATGGTTTGTACAAGGTGTTGCAAAATATTGGTACTATGGCATACAAATTGGAGCTTCTTGCAGCTTATCAAGTGCAACCAGTTTTCCATGTTTCATGTTTAAAGAAGGTTATAGGTGACAAGCTCCCAGTTCAAACAATATTGCCAAAACTTGACTAGGAAGGAAAAATTATATTGGAACCGGAAGTAGTCACAGAAAAAAGAACTCAAAAGCTACGAAATCGATCAAGTTCGGAGTATCTCATCAAGTGGAAGAACTTATCCGCTGAAGATTCGACATGGGAGGATGAGAATTTTATGCAGAAGAATCTAGAACTACTCAAGCATTGAGGACAACACTTTTTTGAAGGAGAGGGGCATGTTAGGTCCCTATAATACTAGTGATTACCCCATTACTATTGTAGTTGTATCCCTTATTAATATTGTTGTGCCCCTATTGTCCCCATATTGTTATTACTGTGTGCCATAAAATCCCTCTATTGTTATTTTTGTGCCTTTATATTATTATTGTTAGGTCGGCTGAGTTATATTGTGACTCTTTAGACTCCTATATATAGAAAGGAGGTTTTGTCATTTGAATCATCAAAGAATCATCCATTTGTGTAATTTAAAGGAGGTTGCCCCCTCGAAGAGGCTAAATTCTAAGGCGTTGATATATCTTTTCTATCTTTTTGTGAGTTGGTTTCATAACATTATACCTCCATTCTGAAAGACGACTAAGAAAGGAGAACTCAGATGGAGAAGTGGGTAGCACCAATGTGTCTGTTGCATTGAGAGAGGCTGAAATACATCTAAAACTTGTCCAAAATAGAAAAAATGTACTATCGGCCACCTGATAGCTCTCCTACCTTGAACAACGTGCTGATATTCCTCTCCCCCTTGCTTTTTCCAGTCATCAGATTTTATAGTGCCTTTTTTAGGACAAATACCTCTTAAATTAGGGTTGTTTGGCATAAAATAAAGGCCATTTGAATGGAAGGGTTGGTGGGTGAAACGAAGCCTTCAAAATAGTGTTTCTATTGTTGAAGCAATAATACACTAAAAACCCCGTAAAACACTAAAATCCGACCAAAAACTGTTTACCCGAATTTCAAAAAATATTAAATCGGGCATATATACTTGTCGGGTCTGGGCTCGATATCGCAATTGTAAGTCGTTGAGGTCCAAGGCCCTATATATCGGGGAACTTTTTTGATCGTCGATTGCCGATATGGGCGTTGGCTGATCGCACCCCTGATCGCTGATGCCAATTACCCTGATATCATCGACACCGATTCCACTGATCCGATCACCCTCCGATCGTCAATCTGATCTAATCGGAGATCACTGATGGGGGAGTTCCACTGTGCTCCTTAAGTCTGCCCCTTTGGATGTGTCGATTGCGATTTTTCCTTTTAAAGCTTAAAAGTCCATTTTTTTTGGGAAAATCCTCATTTTCCAAAGGAACAAGGTAACTTTATTTTCGCAATAACTTCATCATCCGCACTTAGATTGAAGTACCGTTCACGCCATTGGAATTATGATGACGAGATCTATGCTCTGGTCCTGGGTCAACTTCATTCTGAGCACTTTGAATTTGGAGCTTTTCCATGCCATTGTATCTGAAGATCCACCTAGATCAATCCTCCCCATTGAGGAGATTTTGGATTGCCAAAAGCTTTCATTAGTCAATTGGCAAGTGAGGGAATTGTTCCCTCACTCTCCCTTTCTCCAGCCAATTGGCCTTGTTGGGTTGCATTCCTTTGAAACCAACTCGAAGGTATTCCACATCTCCTCATTGTGAAGTCCTGGTTTTTCTGTCGAGAATGATGTCTTCATGTAACTCATCAAGATGTTTTGGTGCAAAATCATCAACCGTAGGAATTGTGCCCACTTCCTCAGTATCCATAATCAAAGGTGGTTCATACAACTTTAGGTTCTCCACATTTGCTACTGAGTACATCTACATATATACCAACAAGTCGAGATGAAAGGCATTGTTCCCAATCTTCTCCAAAATGGTGAATGGTCCATACCGGATTGGTCGCAACTTCTTTCCTTCTCCCTTTATCATGTCTTTGCTGATGTGGAACTAGACTTTGCTGCCCACTTGGAACTGATGGTTGACTCGGTGTTTGTCATGTCGAGCCTTGTAACGGGCTTGACTTTTCTCCAACTACTCTTGTACTGCTTGGTGAATCAATTGGATTCACTGAATGAACTGCTAAGGTTTTTCCCTATCATTATGCCCCCTGGAGCCATCTTCCCTTCTAAAGACCATATCAAAAGGGTCCTTTGGCAAGTAACCAAAGCATGCCTCAAATGGTGAACGTTGCATAGATGAATGCACTGCTCAGTTGTAGGAATGTTGTACATATGGGAGATGTTCATCCCACATCTTGGGATGTTTCCCACAATAGCCTCGTAGCAAGTGTACCACAGTACGGTTGACAATCTCTGTCTGTTCGTTAGTCTGTGGATGGAATGCCATGCTTCTTTTCAGTTTGGTGTCCATCATCTTCCATAAATTGGTCCAAAGCTCTCCAAGAAAGTGAGACTCCCGATCTGACATAATAGATGTGGGCAATCTAAAATGGACCCAAACATGCTGAAAGAAAAGAGAAGCAGTCTGCTCTGCAGTAATCTGCTTTTTAGAAGGCATAAGAATACACATCTTGCTAAAACGGTTAACGACAACATACAAGTAGTTGTGACTCTTTCTAGACAAAGGAAAACCTCCTACAAAGTCCATTAACACACTTTCCCATGGACGAATCGAAATAGGGAGTGGTGTGTAGAGCCCGAGTTTTCTATTAAAGGGCTTTGAAACAGAACACATCACACAACCATTTACATAGTGAGTCACAATCTTTTTCATATGTGGCCAAAAACAAAATTGTTGTACATGACATAATGTATTTTCGACACCAAAATGTCTAGACACAAGAGAGGTGTGGGCCTTATGAATTACATGTACTCTTTCCCCTATGGGAATACACAATTTACTAAGGTGATACAATAGTTACCCCTGCAAGTGATAGTTGTCCACTTGTGAACCATGGGTTAGTTTTGCATAAACCTCCTTAAAGTCATAATCATTAGCATATTGTTCAGCATAACTTTCAAAAGATAACAAAGAATTATGTAAAATAACAGAAGTAGAAATAGGAGGGTGAGATAGCATATCGGCCACCTTGTTGCTAGTGCCCTTCTTATACTTTATTACCAGATGAAACTGTTGAAGAAAACCCATCCACCTAAAATGACGAGATTGATGCAACTTGGTTTTTGACTGAAGGTACTGCAAGGGTTGATGATCTATATGGATGATGGTCTCCTTACCAATTAGGTAGTGTTTCCACTTTTTCACACTCTGCACCAAGGCATAAAGCTCCTTGTCATAAGTGGGATAGTTTATCACCACTTGAGAAAAATTCTCAGAATGGTAATAAATCGGCTTCTTTTGTTGCATCAATACAGCTCCCATGGCATAACTGCTGGCATTGGTTTTGATCTCAAATGGCTATTGGAGATTGGGTAAGGCTAAGACTGGTGCGGTGCTGATATTTTCCTTCAATGTTTCGAAGGACTTATGATGTCTTCCTGCCCATTGGAAGACCTATTTTACACTTGTCAACGTGTGCAAAGGTGCTGCAATAATAGAGAAATTAGCAATAAATCTCCTCCAATACTGGACTACACCTAAAAAGCTACACACCTTAGTTACACTAGTAGGCTTAGGCCAATTTAAAATTGCTTCAACTTTAGAGGGATCAATTTTTAACTTACCATGACCAACAATATGACCTACGTAACCCAAAGAGGTTTTCCCGAACTCACACTTTGACAACTTTACAAAGAGTTTTTCTTTTTTCAATACTTCAAGCACTTTCTGTACATGACACACATGTTCAATCCAACTATTACTAAAGACAAGTATATCATCTAAATATACAAGAACAAACTCATTAATGAAAGGGTGAAAGAGATCATTCATGACCCTCATAAAAGTGGCTGGAGTGTTGCAAAGTCTGAATGGCATCACCATCCACTCGAACAACCCCTGTTTGGTCTTGAAGGTGCTTTTCCATATGTCTTGCTCTGCAATTCGAACCTGGTGATAACCACTACGCAAATCCAACTTGGTGAAATAAACATCATTATTTAATTGATCTAATAAATCATCTATGCATGGAAGGGGATAGCGATTTTTCACCGTAATTTTGTTGAGCACATGGTAATCCATGCATATCCTCCATGTGCCATCTTTCTTTGGCACTAAGACAATCGGTGAGCCACACGAAGAGGTGCTTGGCCTGATGACCCCTTGGTCCAACAATTCCTGCACTTTTCTCTTGATTTCCTCCATCTCAATAGTCGACATCCTGTACATGCCAATATTTGGCAGAGGAGCATCATGCTGCAAATGGATCTCGTGTTGGATTTCCCTCTTCGGAGGTAATCCCTTCGGTTCTTGAAACAGCTCAGCATAGTTAGAAATTAATTCAGATAATTCCTGTTTATGTTCTTGATCATAGCCCTAGAAAGCATCAGTGAATTCTGCCTCTTTTTCCCTTACGACCATAAGCATGCAACCCTTACTGGAATTCACCAGTCTTTTCATTTGTCCAGTGCTTACAAGGCTAGCATTGATTTTAGATTGATGAGCCCTTACTATATATTCTACCCCATCTTTTGTGATATGGTATTTGTTTTCATGACAGAAAAAGATTGCCTTTCTATCATACAAATATGGGATCCCTAACACCATGCCATAGATATCCAATGGTATTACATCCAATTCTACTTCATCTACTAGCTTAGAAGTGATTACAAATTTGACTTTACACTACTTGGTTACATTCAATTTCACTTTATCATGTATCCATCCAAGTGGGTAAGGTTTTGGATGTGGCTTTGTTTCTAAGCCAAGTTTCTTTACCAAGGATTCTGCAATTAAGTTTGCTTGGGACCCAGTATCAAACAGAGTTTCAACTTTAGTGTGATTTACAACAACTCTGATATGAAACAGTTCAATTCTCTTTTGGTCATTAGGAAGGGACTCATTTACAGAACTGGTGCCTTCATGCGATTCAGAATTAACATGAGGTGTAAGAGTACCTTTTGTTTCTGCTGCTATGATCAACTCTTCATCTCCTGAATCTGATCGAAGGTCTTGCTGCACCGTTGCCATTTTCTTTTGCTTCCCTTTTCCTCCATACTTCTTTGGATGCTTTTCGGGGTGCTGTTTCCAATAGTGATCATCATCGTGGCCTTCCTATTTGCAATTATTTCAATACGACCGTTCTCCCTCTCTAGTTGTTGTCGTCTTCTTCTCCTTTCCTTTCCATTTCGCTTTGGATTTGTCATTGGGAGGTTTAAACGGTGGATTTTTGGACTGATCATCCCTTTCATTTTGCCCCTATTCTCAATATGAATTGCCTTCATGTTAGCTGAGTCAATAGTAGTTGGTTCAAACAACAACAACAAATGCCTAATATAGCTATGCAATGAGCCAATATACTTAGTTACAACTTCAGGTGTATCAAGTGCAATACCCAAATTCAGTGCTTGCTTTCTAAATTCCTCTGTAAAACTCTGAACATCCTGACCTTTGCCTTGCCTTAAATACTGCCAATTCATTAATGCTTTTTTCTTGTATCCTAAGGGATAAAACTATTCCTTTAACGCAGAAATAAAATTAAGCCATGAGGAAAAGAGGTTACCCACATTCTTACTGCGCTGCAATTTGCTCTCCCACCAAATGAGAGCGGTGCTGCTCAGCCGTAGAGAGGCCAGTTGAATCTTTGCCTCATCCTCCACGATCTGTTGAATCCTGCAGTAGACCTCAATCTGCCTAATCCAATTATTAAGCTTTTCTGCATTGCTTTCACCATTAAACATGGGAAGATCAAATTTAACATCTAATTTAAAGAAGGGTTTCTTAGATGCATCCTTTGAATTTCTATGATTATGGTGGTGAGAGGAAGGAAAACCTTCACTCCCAAAAGGAGAAGGAGGGGGTTATTCTCCACCATTCCCATGTGTTAAACCTTGTCCTTCTGGGTTTCTCTCCTCTGCTTTCTCCAGCCTTAAAATGAGCTGACTGATATTCTCTGCCATTGAATAAAATGCCTTTCTGAAATTATGCTCCTCTTCAAGATGAGTTTCATCTTCTCCCATGTTTCTCCTTCAAGGTGCACACCCTACTTTAGGATTGAAAGGTTCTAGTTCCCCTTCACCTCTTTTGAGCCTGTTTCTTGTTAGCATACAAACGTGTAATTCACATCTAGAAAGCCCTACTCTGATACCACTTGATCCAAGATACTTCTGCTTATAGATGTATAAAAAAAAATCACATGTGAAAACTGCAGCTTAACATAGAAACTTAAGGTGCACACAAGAAAAGAAGCAGAAACACATAAAAGCATGTCAAGAAGACACCAAGACTTGATAACGGAGTTCGTCCAACTCGGACTATGTCTCTAGGCCCTGCTCAATCAATGGGGAGGCCTTCGTTCATTAAATGGCATGAAAAGAAGAGAATACAATCATCTGATACATCAAAAGAGGCTTATACCTCCATTCTGAAAGACGGCTAAGAAAGGAGAACTCAGATGGAGAAGTGGGTAGCACCAATGCATCCGTGGCATTGAGAGGGGCTGAAAGACATCTAAAACTTGTCCAAAACAGACAAAATGCACTATCGGCCACTTGAAAGCTCTCCTGCCTCGAACAACATGCTGAAATTCCTCTCCCCCTTGCTTTTTCCAATCATCAGACTTTATAGTGCCTTTGTTAGGAAAAATCCCTCTTAAATCGGGGTTGTTTGGCATAAAATAGAGGCCGTTTGAATGGAAGGGTTGGCGGGTGCAATGAAGCCTTCAAAATATTATTTTTATTGTTGAAGCGATAATACACTAAAAACTCCGTAAAACACTAAAATCCGACCAAAAACTGTTTACTCGGATTTCAAAAAATATTAAATCGGGCATATATACTTATTGGGTCTGGCCCCAATATCGCAATCAAAAGTGGCTGAGGTCCAAGGCCTTGTATATCAGGGAACTTTGCCGACTGCTGATATCAGCATTGGCCGATCGCAACCTTAATCGCTGATGTCGATTACCCCGATATCGCCGACAACGATTCCACTGATCTGATCACCCTCTAATTGCCGATCTGATCTAATCAGAGGTCACTGGTTAGGGGGTTTTACTGCACTCCTTAAGTCTGCCCCTTTCTATGTGACGATTGTGATTTTTCCTTTTAAAGCTTAAAAGTCCATTTTTTGGGAAAATCCTCATTTTCCAAAGGAACAAGGTAACTTTCTTTTCGTGATAACTTCATCATCTAGACTCGGATTGAAGTACCATTCGTGCTATTGGAATCAGGACGAAGAGATATACGCTTTGGTCTTGGGTCAACTTCATTCTAAGAACTTTGATTTTGGAGCTTTTCCATGCCATTGTATCTAAAGATCCACCTAGATCAGATACAAGTGTCAGTCATGCCTTATTTATGCCAAAAATACAAAAAAAAAATATAGTCTTGTTTTTACCTCATCCATGTTTATTTCTTTCATTATGTGATTTAACCATGGGTCTAGTCATTTTGGATGGTTTTTTACAAGATAGGGTGGCGTTTCTATTGTGACATCCACTAGACCTTAGGTGCATTCCTCTTGAACTTGGCATATAGGGGTATGTCATATATCACTCTCACCAAAGCATTATTGATCATCAGTGCCATATTTATGCCTTAGTTCTGAATCCATCAAGATGTGACTTTAGCCATTTTCCATTATGCATGTCGTCACCTAACGGTAGAGCTTCCCTAAGCATGGATACCCTAGTATACCACCTCATTGTCATCTTGGTATCCATGCAATAGATTTTATTTATCATTTCAGAATCCCTCCTTCTTACCCACCATGACTTAGAATTTGAGCCTCATGTCCTCTTCTTCATCACATTTTTTGCTACACCCCATGAGGATTCCTCAATTTTATCAGCCTATTGCATATTGAGGCTTGGTTTTTTCTTCAATTGTCATCACCCGCTTGGTCTCCCATTCGCTTTCACTTGGTGTTTTACCCTTTCTTGGAGGAACCGTTGCAATGAGTGGTCCTATTAGCCAGCCTCTTGTCCTTTGTATCATGAGTAGTTCCACCATTATCAAAACTATTTTCTATCCTCTATGCCACTCATTCCTCTAGGAAAAGTTTCCTTTAAGCTCTTTTCAGACTCCTTAATTTAGAAAATATTGTCGAGTGATATTGTCTCCTTCATTCTCGTAAAAGTATTTTTGAAGGTTCATCTATATAGTATAATTTTAACCCTTTTTGGACTGGGATGGACTAGTTACAAAAAATAAATACCATAGTTTGTTATGGCTAGGACATTCCCCCTTGTATACTTTTATCTCTTTTTTGGGCTTCAGGGACAAATTTACGAAAAATGAACTTATAAAAAGAGAATGTAGGGAACATTTATTTTTGTTAGTCATCAAAAAGAAGCGTCCTTTGCATCGCCCTTGAACATTGCACCTGTTAGTTTCATTGTCTCAGTTGGCTTTTAGCTTTCCTGGGAGCCATACCATACATATGAGTCTGTCTACTCCTTCGGCTAGTTACTCTTCCACTCATATGGACCATGTGTTAATGCCTCCTATGTCATTGCATGATTTCACATGGTGCTCATTATTCATGCTGCCAAGTCACTCTTGTGTCATGTCGCTATGTGTTCAAGGGAAGTCTCTGCCTGTGTTGGCCAGCTTTAGTAGCTTGTTGACATTTTTGTGTCAGCCATCCCTGTCTCAATTATACTTCATAACTTCATGAATTCATCCATACATCACATAATCATGGTTTGTTCTGTTTCAAGGAATGGTGAATAAATCAAGGCCCTCTTTCGACGGATCTTCTCCTATCGACTCTAGATCAATATATAGGATCTTGATCTAGGAACTAGTGGTGCCTTGGATCTTGCAGACCTCAGTGGCAGGCTTCCATGTGATCGAAAGTGGGTTTACATCATTGGCTATTGATTGGTCTAGTTCGATGGTGTTCGAAATCAACTCATATATTCACACTTAGTGGACTATAATAGGTACCTTGGAGTACATTTTCCTCATTGGTGGATTCCCTCAACCTCAACACATATATTCATATGATGTATATTCGTACCATTCGGATTATGTCAAAGACCCTAGGTTAGGGACATCTCATTCTTATATGGCACCCTCCCCAGGCTATGTTGGAGTTATGTATCGCTCGTGTACTTTGAGGGCTATCTTTGACACTTCTCTGCCTTTCATGCATCCATAGTCCTACTGATGTATATTGTGATATAGATCCACATTGTATTTTCTAGTGCCTATGCTCTATTTATTGAGTCACATGGATCCATTGTGTATGTATTTCATGGCCATGTTATATCATTTCATGATATGGATCCGCGGTGTATTTTATGGAGGTCGTGTTTAATATCTTCTAGTCACTGAGCATGGGTATGCCCACCTCAGGGATCTTATTAGTAAAGATGAGACTTCAATTCTAGTGTCTTCCGATCTGAATTCTAGGCTTTGTCTCCTCACTCCTACTTGCACCTTTGAGATTTTTCATAATGTATTTCGCCATCAACTTCTTTTCTGATCTCATACATTAGGGGGCATATATTATCATCCTATATTTATCCATAGGGTTAATGCCTTTGATACATCATGTTGGCTGACCTTTTACTTGGGCCTCAAACCTCCTTTTTCCAGTCATGAGGATGATGACTCTGTGAGAGTGACTAGAACCTTCCAATCACTTGCAGGACCACCTTATGGGAGTGACTACAGTGTTTTTCTCCTTTTCCTGTGCCTCTGAGTGGGGGAATCCTTATAGAATCTTATACTTCCTAGGAGATCAATTCGACTAATCACTTATTCGAGCTAGCTATGCCTTATCATAGAGAAGTTTCCATAACTTCTCATCACCCTGAGTATCCACATTCATCCTCCTAGGAGCTCTCTTCATCCTATCTATATTGGGACACTTGAGAGGTTCAAGCTAGCCACAGAGAGATAAAGTCATAGGTATGTTAAGTTTATGCTTCAGATCTAGATTGTTGCTGAGAAAGACTAAACTTATGAGTGCTATGTTGCTAGAGTTCATATTTTTCCTATCGTAATGGGGAGAATTTGTCGGTTTTGCAGAGGAAACCCGAGCGAAGGTATACTTGTACTTCATTTTTCAATTAATATAAATTCATTTTCCTTCTTTGTATCTACATGTTTGCAGCAATACTTCATATGATTTATATGTTCTGAGCTAATGGTATTCCAAGGAAGATCACTTTTCATCTTTGCATGTTTGTGATTATGTGTAGGTATTGAGATCAATTGTGGATGAAGTAGATCGTTTGAGTAGAGCAGTGGGATTCTGTATCAAACTCAATATCCTTCACCGATATGTGGGGAGGTCAGGTGCATACTTTTTTCTCATAACATCTAGATTTTTTTGTACATTTCATGTGTGATAATTTGGTTTGGATCTATCTATGTATCCACTATAAATTCTCCTTTTGTTGTCTGATGATAGTAGGTCGTTCGAGTAGAGCATTGGGATTCTGCATTAATCTCAAGACCCTTCACTGATCTGCGAGGAGGCCAAGTGCACACTTTTTTATCATAACATCTAGATTTGTTTGTATGTTTCATGTGTGAGAATTGGGTTGGGATCTATCTATATATCCACTAGCCATTCTCCTTTTGTTGTCTAGTGATCCTTTCAGACAAAGGATTGTGGAGCAATAGCTCCTTGAAGAAATTATTGCAATAAGATAGATGAACCCAAGGGGAAATATTGTGTTCACACACATTTACTATTATGGATAAATTCACCATATATTTTTCTTGGATGCACCACCATAATTTTTGACCACCTTAGTTCCATCTTCACCAAAGTTTTCCTCTTAATATTGTGCTAAGCTTCTCTAGATCTCTGAGCCTCGGACCTCCCTATGCTTTTAGGTAGCAAAATTTTTCCCATGAGACCAAGGCACATTTTTTCTTTGGTAGCTCGCGTTGAGAGAAATTATTATTTTAGTGAGTGAATTTGGTTCATAATTCATTTTGTATTATTCAGTACATAGAAGGATATATAGGAAAATATCAAATTGTTGACTTAAGCAGCACCATCTAATCTACTATTTTAAGAGAATGAAAAGAATAGTGGTCAATTTGGTTAGACAATTTCTAAATGAGGATGTCTAAGGCTCATTGTTAAGAGACTTGGTTGTGACTAAAGCTCTTGGATACATGGAATTATTGGTGTACATTTATAGTTAAGAATTTTGGTGCTATGACCTTCAAAAGTTACAGGAGTATTAAAGAAGAAACTCTCGAATTTGAGGAGGTTGATCCCTATCCTTAAAGCTTCCATGAAAATTTTCAGAACCATGATAAAAGTTGTTTCATATTTGACTATTAGACATCCCAGTAGCATTCTGTTGTCTAAAAATTGATGATGGGATCCTATATCATCTTCAATAAATAGCCTTGACCCTTTTATTTTTCAATTAGCCACTACTACATTGATAGCCCATCCCACGCCTTCAACAACCAAGAAAAAGAGAAAAGGAAAAAGGAGATCACCTTTCCTAATGCCCGTTGAAGGAATGAAGGTTTAGAGGAGGATTCATTGAAAGGATCCTGATTTCGCATGCTTTCAAAAATATAGAAGTAAGAGGGATTTTCTAGATATAATACTATCTTATTTTATCAAAGGCTTTAGATATATCAAATTTGATTCTCGCACATGACTTTATAGTTGTTTGTATCAAATGAATCACTTCATAGTCCACTACAACTCCTTCTAGAAATTTCCCTCCTTCCACATATTGGCATTATGATGAATGTGTTGTACTTGATGGCAACACTCTTGTAGCAGAACAACTCACTTATACATGGTAACTAGATGAATCTACAGAAGAGATATCATATGTGACAGAATGCATGACGGTAGTATTTGGAGGGCAACTTCAAAGAATCAGTTCAGATGGAAACTCACTCAGATGATAGTTTAGGCTCTCAAAATGAAAGAAAAGATATATACGAAGGTTCCCCTTGACCAAGTCGCATATACACGCGGGTTAGCAGTACAGAAGACGCGTATGCGTATACACGCACTTTCATGCAAGGAAAGGCACGTACATTTGGTTTTGGTCTGTGGTATTGTGATCCATGGTATTGGTCCAAGCTGTCTTGTCCGACATATTGACCTCAGGTATTTGGTCCAAGGTATTGGTTCTAAGTGGTTTTGGACCATGGTATTGAGTAAGGCCTAAAACTATAAAAGGAGGAGAAGATCATTAGGCAAGAGCACTTAGAAAGTCTTAAATATTTGATGAAGTGTGAGATCCAAAATGCAAGTTATGGGTTTGTTGGAAATAATAACGAGAGGGGGGGTGAATCAGTATTATCAAATCAATTATTTTTCATTTCACAATCAGATTTGTATACGCTACTTAATCTATGGGAAACTGTGTATATACGCTACTGTGTCTGAAGAAACCAGCGTATATAAGAAAACTTAAGATTCATTAATTGTTGATCTTTAATCAGTGCATCAGGACTTCATTAATCATAAGAACAGTAAACAGGAGCAGTAAAACAGAACAAATCATCACACACATGGACACAAATATATAAGGTGGAAACCCAATGTGGGTGAAAACCACCTGCTGCAATTCGTCTCTATCTTCTTTTAATTAGAAACTTCTTTTTACAATGATTCTCTACTGGTGCAGTCTTATACCAGTACGCAGGCTGCTACCTGCAGAAGGTTACAACCTTCTCTTGTTCTCCATCTTCTCCTGGAAGGGAGCTACAACCCCCTTAGCTCTTGTACTAGCTGAGGTACTAGTACATAGGTGCTGACCTACAGAAGGCTACAACCTTCTCTTTTCTTCCAGGTACCATGTTTCATAAATTTTTAGACCGGATCAATGAATAACATCAATCAAACATCAATTATATCTGCATCAACCAATCTCCTTTGCACCAAACAAAACTAAATCAAATAGTCACTTCTCTGAATGCTGTACCCAGAAAACAGTAACAGTAACCAGACACCAATTCTGAACCCAGAACACTGCAGCAATGAATAGAAGTAGCTAAAACATATTTCAAGAGATTTACGCTACTTCAATGTGTACAACATGCATGCATACGCTGCTGAAATAAGGCCAACCAGCGTATATGCTATTTTGCATTCCAGAACCAGCATGTATACGCACCTTTTCTTCGCTGAACCTGCGTACAGATCTATAAAATATATTTTATCCTTTTCACTTATTCAGACATCAGTTATACCTAGATTATCAGATTTATAAATCAAGTCATGCGCCAAAAATAACAGATCAAAATCACACAAAGATACTACTATTCAGGTCTTAAGATCTTGATCCATCAATAGTACTTATCCTTCTTCTTGAGCTTAGGTTCCTCCTTGATTCAGATCCAGCTATCACCCAATGACCAGTATTCCAGATCTAGTTCTTCATCAGATATTCAATGCTTGAGTCTATGCCTTTGCCTAATGATTTCCTTCCCCTTTTATAGCCTTAGACCATACACAATACCATGGTCCAAAACCATAAAGAATCAATACCTTGGACCAAATACCTGGGTTCAACACTTCAGATGAGATACCATGGTCCAAAACCATAGGTCCAAATACCAAGGACTAAATACCATGGATCAAAAATAAGTTTTCCCACACGTACGCGCTTTTTTGTGCATGAAAGTGCATGCATAGGCATACGCGACTTTTGATCAGAAATCCCATGTGTATACGCGACTTCCTCAAAGGGAACCTGCGTCTACCTCTTTTCTTCCATCTTGAGAGCCTGAACAATGATCTGCCATCTGAGTGAGCTGCCATCAAGGACAACACCTGTGCCATAGTGCCAAACCTATGTCATAATGCCAACAGGGTTTATAATTCTTTACTTGATCTGAGCCAAGGAGGAATCTCAGTGGTTGATGGTGGACAAGATATAATGATGGATCGGGATCTTATGGCTTGGAATGAATCATCTCTATATGGTTTAATCATGCTTATTCTAGATCTGTATATTGACACATGTAATGTTCTGTAAATATTATGATCTGGGTATAGCTCAAGTTTGGAATAGCTTCAAATTATGAATGAATATTTATAGATGTATACGCTAGTTTTCTTTGACAAAAGCGTGTACATATGCAGGTTAGATACATCTAAATAGCATATACCATATAAACTATGATGTTTGAAGTTACAGGGGGTTCTGGTTGTTGATGCAAAGTTCTGAGTTCTGGTGACTATTTACTGGTGTCAATATTCTGCATATTCAGATTGGTTGACTGTGTTTAGCTTCAATGTTGATGGATGGGATCTAATAATGGATCAAGATTATAATGACTTGTCTTTATGTGATCTAATAGACTAGATCTAGTTGCTAACACACGTATTATCCTTGTATATGTAATGATCTGGGTATGTCTGAAGTCAGGAATTGCAGCGAAGTTATAAGTAAGTATTTCATGACATATATGCTAGTTCGCCTTGATGAAGTTGTGTATACACGCTGGTTTGGATCTTCCAAGTAGCGTATGCACTTTGATGCATGATTTTTGATGATACAGTTGGCTCTAAATATTGTTGCAGAGCTTTGTGTTTTGTTATGTGTTCTGGTGACTGTGTTTTTGGGTTTCAGTGATTCAATGTTGGGTGATTCAGAGATTGATGATGCAAGTGGTGATTGATTTTGTGCTTCAATGATATTGATGGGTCCAGTATGAAAATTGGATGAAACGTGGCCTTCAGATTATGATTTTGTGTTCCATGAGTATCCAGTCTTAAAATTTATGAAACATGGTAACTGGAGGAAGAAAGAGAAGGTTGTAGCCTTCTATAGGTTAGCACCTACATACTAGTACATCAGCTAGTACAAGAGCTAAGGGGGTTGTATCTCCCTTCTAGGAGAAGCTGGAGAATAAGATAAGGTTGTATCCTTCTATAGGTCGGCACCTACGTACTAGTACATCAGCTAGTACAAGAGCTAAGGGGGTTGTAGCTCCCTTCCAGGAGAAGCTGGAGAACAAGAGAAGGTTGTAGCCTTTTGCAGGTAGAAGCTTGTGTACTAGTGTAACACTGCACCAGTACAGAAATATTGTAAGAATAAGTTTCTTATTAAAAGAAGATAGAGACGAATTGCAGCAGGTGGTTTTCACCCACATTGGGTTTCCACCTTATATCATGGTGTTCATGTGTGCTTCTTATGTGTGATGATCTGTTCTGTTTTACTGCACCTGCTTACTTTTCATATGGTTAATAATTTTCTGATGCACTCATTAAATATCAACTAAGTGAATCATAAGTTTATTGGATATACGCTAGTTGCATTAAACACAGTTGCATGTACATGCGGGTTCCATTAACTGAAGTAGTGTATATGAATCTAAGTATGGAAATGAAAAAGTTAGTGATTTGATAATACTAATTCACCCCCCCCCCTCTCAGTATTATTTCCAACAATTGGTATCAGAGCAGGTCCTTTGGTAGAAGCTTGATTGCTTGAAGGAGATCCATAGAAAAATGGGAAGGAAGCTAAAGAAGAAAGCGCCTCAGAAGAATAAGACATCTCAAAGGAACTACGAAAGTGGGAGAATCGGTTGGGGATTATGTGGAAGCAACACTTCAGATTTAGAATCACCTCAAAATGAAGATAAACAAGCAAAAGAACTATGAGGTATGTGTTTGTTATCCTCTGGTGATACATTTCTCCATCCATTTGAAGATGATGAAAGTGATAGCCAAACAATTGAACTTGATCTTATGGGTGAGGATGAAATATACCAAATAGAGACATAATTTAAAAGGCTTACGGACAAAATTAAAGATCAATAAGATCTATTGGACAAAAGGGAATGTGCCTCTACCAAACTAAAAGCTCAACTAGAGGAAGGAAACAGGGTAAGGAAGTTATTCAAGGAAAAGGAAGATCAATGTAAAAAGCTACAAGATGAAGTGACATCATTAAGAAATGAAGTAAATGAAAGGAGCATAAAAATCAAGAAACTCAGAGAAAGATCCAGTTACTATGAAAGTCTTGAAGCTAAGATCCTCTCATTAAAAGAAGATCTTGAAGAATCAAATAAGCAGAATAAAGAACTACTCCAAGCTCTTGAAAAACAAGAAAACAAAGTTCTTGAATTAAGTCAGTTGGAAGAAGGAAGAAAATCTGAAGGAATCATGAAGAAACAATATCTTGAAAAGGAAGAGCAACATCAGGTTGACGTAAATATTCTAAAAGATAAATTAGAAGAAAAGGATAAGCTCTTACGATTTCAAGATAGTACTAAGATCTTGGATGATATTCTTAGTAGTCAAAGGTCTCCTGCTATCAAAACTGGTCTTGGTTTTCATGAATCTATTGAAGGTGAATTTAGTTCACAAAGTAAGACAAGGAACTCTAATGCAAAATCTGAAATACTCAACAAGGAGACGGGAGGTCAATCCCATCAACATTCAAGGAAAGAAAATCTTCAAAGAAAATCTTTTACTCCTAACTATGGAAGTGATAGTCGGTCAATTCCTCAAATGAATAATGTTGAATGTTATGTATGTCATAATTTTGGACATGTTGTAGCCAGATGCAGAAGAAGAATGGTTCAAGACCATCATACAAAAAGATCATCACGTTCCAGGTACTTTAAGGGATATTGTTTTGCTTGCAATATGTTTGGTCACAAATCCATTAACTGCTATAGAAGGAATATGAAACATATGAGATGTTATGCATGTAACAAGCTTGGACATATAGAAAAGGAATGCAGGAACAAAGTACGGGCACCATACCAAAAGGAGAAAACATCATCACACTTGAAGATATGGAAGAAGAAGGAAGTATAGTGAGAAAAATGTGGCATAGCACAATGTACAGACATAACCGACTCAAAGGGAGCTGAAAGTGTAAAACTTCAGTATTCTAAATCTCATACACAAGTTTCATGAAGAGAAGTTGCGTATATATGTGAGTTAGACACTACACAGTCACGTATATGTCAGTTTGAGAAAAGCAGTGGGACAGACTAAAAAAAAAAGGATCTGATATGGTTCAGTCAATTATTTCTCTATCTGATGATGGTTACAATCTGCTGATAATGTGTGGAAATGTCTTGGTACTCATAAGATGTTTTTGATCCTAACTTGATGATGATGCCTTGATACTTCTTGCTGATATATGCATGATCAGATCTGATAGTGAACAGATAGCACAGGCTCACGGGAAGCATATGCTTTGAATAATGCATTGTTGGCATTATGGTTAGAAGTCCTTGGTGATGATGCTTATATGGCTAAATGATACATCTTGCTATGATATGGTTATGATTTTCCCATGGAAAAATCTCATATGATTCTTGGGGTTACATAGTTGGTGTTCAAATCAGATTTGTGGTTGATTCTCTAATGATGCATATATGTTTCTTACATGGTAATCTTCATAAGGATAAGGAGAAGTACAAAGCTTGAATACACAACTTCATTTTGAGTCACTCATATGCTGATATTGTCATATGCATAAATATCATATAATATGGTTATGATGCAGGATTCCTATAGTTCTTGGCTCTCACATGATTCAGGATTGTTGCTTGAGCTCAAGCTTTGCTAGATACATAGTACTATATACAGTATGATGGATACATAGATGATTACTTAAGTTGCATATTGTTGGTTGGCCAAGAGAATGGTGTTATTGCAAGTTGCATGGAGACATAGCTATTCGAAGACATGACTTACTTAATCACTTTGAGTTCTTACCTTATGATGATAGGTTGATACTCACATATGTTGATTATCATGGTGGATGCTTATCAGATGTGGGATTTTCCCTAGTGATGATACATGGTTGATATATTGAAGGCTCATACTGTTATTTATGACAATGTTATGATCATAGATGATGACCATGGTGTTTTTCACATACAGATGATATGATGTGAATGATGGAGATATGACATATGCTGAGGTTATGATAAGTCTCTTTCTACTAAGGAAACGAAGCAAGTTGATATTGATGTAATGAGGAGGATGATTTGATATCTATATGCAGACATACCTTGTCACAGATTGATTATATCTACACTAATGGACATATACAGGTTGCTAGTCTGGATGGTGTTGATAGATACTTATGGAGCAGATCATACATTGTGGATGATAGTTGCTGATGACTATCATGGTCTTGTTTAGATATTTGGTCTCTGTTATAAATGTCATGTATATCATTCAATGTAAAGGTCATACCAAGACCCATGATGTAATAGTTTTTCTCTGTCTATTGTAGTTGTTTGATGAATCCCTTTTGGTCATATGATGTAATTTGTACCCCCACTATGCATGGGAAGGAAGATGTAATATTTCAGTCGTGTATAAACAATTGGTATCTGGTATATCCCCACTTGGTTGGGTGGATGAGTCAAGTTCATCCCCACTTGGTTGGGAGAATGAATGTATGTATGAATCATTGGTGATAGGAAGGTCAAACTCACATAGTTGAGTTATAGAGTCATGTTATTTTCGTGAAAATGTTTGCAGACTCTGCATGTGCTTAAGGGGAGAATGGATGATATAGTACATCTCAGCATGAACAAAGGGGTAGTTCAATCAAATATTTCAACATGTGCCTAGGGGGAGCATGATTAATATTTAGCTATTCAGATATGAAAGCCTTCTGCTCTTAGGGGGAGAAGATCTTGGTCCGCCCTTTGCCCTTGATGTTAAAGGGGGAGAGTGAATTAGTGTTGTTGTTGCCATCAAGTCCAAAGGGGGAGATTGTTGGCATTATGATGAATGTGTTGTACTTGATGGCAACCGTCTTGTAGCAAAACAACTCACTTATACATGGTAACTAGATGAATCTATAGAAGAGATATCAAATGTGATAGAATGCATGACGGTAGTATTTGCAGGGTAGCTTCAAGTAATCAATTCAGATGGAAAATCACTTAGATTACAGTTCAGGATCTCAGAATGAAAGAAAAGATATTTACGTAGGTTCCCCTTGACCAAGCCATGTATACACGCGGGTTAGCAATATAGAAGATGTGTATGCGTATACACACACTTTCATGAAAGGAAAGGCGCATACATTTGGTTTTGGTCCGTGGTATTTGGACCATGGTATTGTGATCCATGGTATTGGTCCAAGGTATCTTGTCCAACGTATTGACCCCAGGTATTTGGTCCAAGGTATTGGTTCTAAGTGGTTTTGGACCATGGTATTGAGTAATGCCTAAGACTGTAAAAGGAGGAGAAGATCATTAGGCAAGAGCACTTAGAAAGTCTTAAATATCTGATGAAGTGTGAGATCCAGAATGCAGGATATGGGTTTATAACGCTTTACTTGATTTGAGCCAAGGAGGAATCTTAGCGATTGATGGTGGACAAGATCTAATGATGGATCGGGACCTTATGGCTTGGAATGAATCATCTCTATATGGTTTAATCATGCTTACTCTAGATCTGTATACTAATGCATGTAATGTTCTGTAAATATTATGATCTGGGTATAACTCATGTTTGGAATAGCTGCAAATCATGAATGAATATTTACAGATGTATACGTTGGTTTACTTTGATAAAAGCGCGTACATACGTAGGTTAGATACATATAAATAGCATATACCATATAAACTATGATGTTTGATGTTACAATTGGTTCTAGTTGTTGATGCAAAGTTTTGAGTTTTGGTGACTGTTTACTGGTGTCAGTATTCTACATATTCAAATTGGTTGATTGTGTTTAGCTTCAGTGTTGATGGATGAGATCTAATAATGGATCAGGATTATAATGACTTGTCTTTATGTGATCTAATGGACTAGATCTGGTTGCTAACACACATATTATCCTTGTATATGTAATGATCTGGGTATGTCTGAAGTCAGGAAGTGCAACAAAGTTATAAGTAAGTATTTGATGACATATACGCTAGTTCGCCTTGGTGAGGTTGCGTGTACATGCTGGTTCGGCTCTTCCAAGTAGTGTATGCACTCTGATGCATGATTTTTGATGATACAGTTGGCTCTAAATATTGTTGCAGATTTTTGTGTTCTGCTATGTGTTCTGGTGACTGTGTTTTTGGGTTTCAGTGATTCAGTGTTGGTTGATTTAGAGATTGATGATGCAAGTGGTGATTGATTTTGTGCTTCAATGATATTGATGGGTCCAGTATGAAAATTGGATGAAACGTGGCCTTCAGATTATGATGTTGTGTTCCATGAGTATCCAGTCTGAAAGTTTATGAAACGTGGTACTTGGAGAAAGAAAGAGAAGGTTGTAGCCTTCTATAGGTTAGCACCTACGTACTAGTACATCAGCTAGTACAAGAGCTAAGGGGGTTGTAGCTCCCTTGCAGCAGAAGCTCGAGAACGAGAGAAGGTTGTAGCCTTCTGTAGATAGAAGCCTGCGTACTGGTATAAGACTGCAGCAGTACAGAAATATTGTAAAAAGAAGTTTCTTATTAAAATAAGCTAGAGACGAATTGCAGCAGGCGATTTTCACCCACATTGGGTTTCCACCTTATATCATGGTGTTCATGTGTGCTTCTTATGTGTGATGATCTGTTTTATTTTACTGCACCTGTTTACTGTTCATATGGTTAATAATGTTTTGATGCACTCATTAAAGATCAACTAACTGAATCATAAGTTTACTAGATATATGCTAGTTGCATTAAACACAGTTGCGTGTACACACGGGTTCCCTTAACTGAAGTAACGTATATGAATCTAAGTATGGAAATGAAAAATTTAGTGATTTTATAATACTGATTCACCCCCGCCTCTCAGTATTATTTCCAACACCACATAGCCTAACTGCTCTACTGAAATAAGTAATGGAAAGATAGGTCTCAACCTATTGGCTATCAACATAATGTTGATCTTGTAGATTATATTATAGAGGTTGATATGAAAAAATGGATTGGGTCATAAAATTTGTGTTTTTAGGGTTCCAAGTATATGAATGTGGCATTGATGGCATGTAGCACCAATTGTGTTCTTCTAGACTCTTCCACAATTGCCCATTCTCGGTTCCCAAAAAGTACCAACAATCCTGAGAAAAATTCTACGGTGAATCCATCCAAGCCAAGGGCTCTATTCTTCATAATATCCTTGATAGAAATTTATACATCATTTAAATATATTTTCCTCATTAAAGCATAATTTTGGGTTGGGGATACAAGATAAAGAATATGTATGGTGATAAAGTAGATTGCGTCCTCTCTATGTGGATGTGTTCCACTGAAAGAGTGCTCAAATAATTTACTAGCTCATGTTCAATCTCTTTATGCTATAATATTGTTGATGCTTCTTCCCCTTTATGGGATAAGATTTTATTGTGAGTATGATTATTAAGGATGGATTTATGGAAGATTTTTTTCACCCTTCCTTAATCCATATTATCCTTGAGTTTTACTACCAAATGATTTCTTCATAGATTCTTGTTTCTTCTAGATCATAGATGAGATGCCTCTTCCTCAAATAGGGTTTCTGTTCTTCCTTCCAAAAACATCTCGTTAAATCACTACCATATTCTCTTCAAGCTACAACTAGGATTGGAATATATTTACCAAATTATGCCTTTTTCCACTTCTTAATGCAACTTTCCAATAATTTTATCTTTAGTTGAAATTGATACATGGATGTGGATTTGGATGTGGTTCCACTAAAAGAGAGCTCAAATAATTTACAAGCCCCTATTCATTCTCTTTATTCTATAATATGGTTGATCTTTATTCCCCTTTACGAGATAATATTTGATTGTAAGTATGATGATTAAGGATGGATTCATCGAAGAATTTTTGTTTTCTCCCCCTCCTTAAGCCATCTTAACCTTGATTTTTACTACCAAAGGATTTATTCCTAGATTATTCTTTCTTTTATTGTAGATGAGAGGCATCTTCTTCAACTAGGGCTTATGTTCTTCCTTCCAAAATATTTGTTGTTGAAGCACTACCATATTCTATTCAAGTTACAACTAGGATTGCAATATATTACTAAATTATTCCTTTTTTCCACTTCTTATTACAAATTTTCAAGTATTTCATCTCTTGTTGAAGTTTCTGTTTGCCCCCTCCTTAATCCATCTTATCCTTGTTTTTTTACTACCAAAGGATTTCTTCCTAGATTCCTATTTCTTCCAAATTGTAGATGAGAGGCCTCCTCCTCAACTAGGGCTTTTATTCTTCCTTCCAAAATATTTTTTGTTGAAGCACTAACATATTCTCTTCAAGCTACAACTAGGATTCGAATATATTACCAAATTATTGCTTTTTCCATTTCTTAAAGCGACATTTCAAGTATTTTAGCTTTTGTTGAAATTGATATATGGCCAAACTAGCTAACAAGTTTGCTTCAAGCCACCATTCTTTGCCCTTTCCAAGAAAGAGGAGTCTTCGAGCAAAAACCACTCAAATATTAAGGGACTTTTTTTTGGCCAAGATTTGATAACCAAGGATAAGAAGCATGGCCATGATCTAAACCTTTGAATGGAAATATTGATTCCTTCAAGAAAATATACTTGATGAACTTTGCCTCTTTGAGTGCTGCATGTAAAATTCCTATTTATGGTTTCTAGTTCAACTAGATCAAGTTATTGCATGGTTTCTTTGAATCTATTTGCCTCCCCATCTAGCCCCCTAATGCCTCCTCTTTCTTCATCTATGGATTTGATGAGCTTTAAATCCCCTCTTATGATCCAAGGGAGCCCCATCATTAAGGCTTGTAGGTTGCAAAGAGATCAATATAGTGGGTTTCTCTCAAGATCTATGAGTGCCATAAACATTGGATAAGCGCCCTTCTTCTACAAATCCCACTAGAAAAAATCGAGATGAAAAGATATAGTGAGCTACTAAAAATTATGAATGAAAGGCCTCCTCCAAGTGTCATATGATTGTTTATCCACCTACTTCGCCTACTCCATTGATCACCATATTCTAAGATCCTACCCAACAATGGAAGCAATGTTTATTACTCGCTCATTGGATCATTTTGACTCTTACATCAATATTTTTGGTGTTCTTGTCAAACTATGCTACAACAGAGCCTCTACTTGCCCTTGCAATTGAGGCCACATATGTTCTAGGAGATGGCTATCATTAGGAAAGGGCACGGGAGGGGAGGGCACAGGGGGAAGGGCGGAGAAAACATCTCCATTATCTGAGTATTTCAACTTGAGTTCACCATGATTTCTCCTAAATATTACAATAGTTATTTGTTACTTTTTCTATTGTGGAATTTTTTTTCCTTGGTAGGTTTAGGAGGGTCTTTGAAGATATGCAAATTAATGTCAAGATTTAGATGAAGAGGAATTATCACTTAAAGGGTCTTGATGAGTTCATAGCCTGGATTTGAGTAGGCCTTTATTTAGGATTTGAACTTGATTCTTAGAAATTGATCTTAGATCTTTGCATTTCCATTCTTCTACTATAGTGTGTGAATTGATGGAGTCTAATTCCATATCTTTCACCTAGTCCTATGTTTACTTAGATAGAACTTCACACAACATGACTTTATTTTCAGGAATCGGGTTTTTTATTAGGGGAGTCGATGATGCATTTGTCTTTGGAACTGATGGGGTGTCCTCCTTTAGTCTTTTACTTCTTGGTACAAAGGATTCACTTGTTTTTCCTTGGGCCCCTTCCTCTATGCCTATATTTTCTTAATCCGCCAATGATTTTGAGCTATTCTTAGTGGGGATCTTTGGATCTTACTCCACAATTGACTAAGAGTGATGGTTCTTTCTTCATTGACTAAACTAAATGAATCCCTCTTTTCCCATTGGTTTTCCTTATTTCTGGGGTAGTTCTTATTTCAAGAGAGGGAAATCTATAAATAAATGGACATATTAATGACATCTCCTCAATCTAAAAGCAGTTTTTTTTGTAGTATAGAGGTTGCTTCTAAACTATATCGATGATAAATGTTGAAGGGAGTGGAAGGGGCTAGGATATGTCCATGTAAGCACAAATCCATCCATAGGAAGTGTGGTGACCACATCCAGTCACCTTTGACACCTTGGAGAAATGCCCCAACACTTTTCCAATGCCTTTAAGCATTTTTTCTTCCCATAATTCTCTAGAGAGGGGAACTAAGCAAACCCGGACAAGTGCTTCCTTGAAGTCTTCCTTATCTAGACCAAAACATTTCAATCTAAAATTTGAGGTATAAGCCTATAGAACTAAAAAAGTAAGGGTTATTTTCAAATATCCTTCTGCAATCCTCCATATTGGAAAAAAAATCATTGTGAAGAATCACTTAGTGCTCATTTTCATATCAAATTTCCCTTGTAACTTCAAGTTGTTTTGAATCTAGATTACTAAGGATTTTCCTATAAGCCAAAATCCTAAATTTCAATGAGAATTTGATCCTGCATAAATTGGATATATGCCCCCATTCGATTGGATTTGTCCTTGAATTTAGAGTCGATGGTTTCTTTGGGTAAGCAACATTCCAATTTGCACGATTTCCATGTTTCCCCTATCTGCGCCTCTACAGAGTGACCAATGTTTTTTTCCCTGCCCCAATCATGGGTCCGAGATTAGAAAAGGTACCATCATTGCCGCTTTGATCCGTTGCATATGCATCACTAGAGGTGATGTTTCGATAGGGGGAGAAGCTTCCCCTCCCTCCCTCATGTAGCTTCTGATCTTCTCAAAAACCCTTGGTTGCAGAATTTTCTACTAAAAATCCCTACATTTTGATAGAACCTTTTTATGAAATAAAGCACCTTAAATAATAATTGACTGTCAAATTTATATGTCTATTAAATATATGACAAAATATATATTAAAAATAATAATAATCTACAAATATTTTTTCAAATTTGCATTGAACATCTCATTAAACATGTTATTTTAAATTTCAAAAATGTAATTAATTTCCGTTTATTTAAAATGTAAGTAATAACTTACACCTATCATACCCGACATAAAAACAAATTGACCATAATCTCTTTTGATGATTATCTACTGAGAAATTTAACACATAACTATGATTTTTCAATAAAAGAAGGTATAAAGGAAACGCGAAACATTCCAAAATGGCAAACGCGAAACATTCCAAAATGGCATTGTCAATTGTGGGATCCGAGTATGAGCATCTCATACCCATCCCACGAAGTTTGTTTTGGTTTATTAATATTGGACAGATTAGCAATCGAACAGGGGTCGATGTTTTATCGCAATAAAAGAGTTTGGAATGTGGATTTTTATTCCACACCGAGAAATCGTATATGCCCTCCTCGATGTGGGAGTGAGTCCAACTTCACAGCATGGACTGATATTTTAACGTGTTTTCGTTAGAAATTTTAGAAAGAAACTAATTTCATGTTATTAACATTTTCTTAGACAATATTGATCCACCACACCAGTTCAAAAGTTGTATAAGAAGATTTTGACAGGCGTTTCAGAGATTAGCTCTTCCTTTTCTTAATTATTATAATAATGGTAGTACAAGGTAATGCTACAGCTGGAGCCCTGTCTGCCCCATGTTTATTTTGGCTTCACAAAAACAGTGAATAATCAGGGCCCCCATACGGGATCAAAAGGGTTGAATTTGGCAACGGTTGCTGATGGAGAATGTAGATGGCTCGAAGAATTTGCCGCTCAGAATTTGTTTGGTCAAAAGCCTGTTGGCCTGGTCTGTTAGGTGGATTCCATCCCAAATGATATAAGAGGCGGGATCTGAACAGGAGCCTACCGTCACAGTCTTGCCATCAACAGTGCCCGTGAGTCCACATTGTGCTCCCCAGGTGAAGCTGTATTTTCCTCCTAGTCCACAGCAAGCTTGAGTGGTGGCCTTAAATCCTACAGATATGGAGACCATTGATCAGGATTAACATGCTGAAATTTGGAAATTTACAGTTATAAACTAATTTGAAAATGCTGTAGAGAGCCATAAACTAAATTGAAAAAACCTTGAATTCATAAAACTAAATTAAGAAGGGAAGTATTGGGTAGGTGTGGATACCATAGTTAGAAGGGTTGGCGAAGAAATCGTAGACTATGTCGTATTGATTGACGTAGACAATGTCGGCTCCCGGGAGCTGCTTGCGCAGAGTAGAGAGTTGTTCTCGGAGTTGTGTGTTGTAGAATGTCACTGCATCATTATATGAAATCGAGCAGCCATTTTTATCGAAATCGTTGGCTGCGTGACTGAAGTAAGTGAGCCAGAATGGTCCGCAGCCTTGAGGCCCAACGTTCTTCACGAGAATCGTCCTCGCCCCATTATTATAGAGCTCCTGTTGATACATATCCATGTAATATTCAAATGAAATTTAATCATCCATTAATTCATCATGCATCACCTTGATCATTCAATTCCAGAAGGAAATAACAATTGATTGATGGTACCTGCACACCCGCTGCAACAGACTGGGCAACCTGGGGAAGAACAGTCTGCTTGACCTGGTCGGGGGAGAGGTTGAGTTTCCTGTATGCATAGTCAAAGTCGTTGCCTCCGATCTCTATAGTGTAAATGCCCGTTTGGAAGGATTGTGCGCTTGGCAGCGAGGTAAAAGACCCTGTAAAAACAGTTATAAATGGTACTCACATTTCTCATTCCCAGATAGAACCGAAACCATTGTTAAAGATCTTCCACAGTTATGCTATTATTAGGGAGCAACAATTCTAAACACTTCTACATCCAACCATCTTAAATTATGCCTATACCATGTCCTTTCTTTGTGGAACAGGTCAAAGCTCGGTCAGTTCTTTCTTGAATAGATCGGGCTTTATATATTAGTGTAATGTAAATAGCTATAAAATGTTGGAGCAATTCTCGAATTTACTTCACAGGAAATCAATTATTTAAGAATACTACCCATCAATTATTTGGGCTAACAGTTACTTTGGAATATGGTACTAACTACTCATTCAAAAATAATGCTAAGGATTTGGAAGTTTAATCATTTAATTTTATATTGTTTAAATACTCACAAATTTTTTGGAAATAATGGAAATTCTGGCGAGATTATGACAAAATGGAGCAGAAAATTTTGAAAATCTGAGTTACTGCTGTCAAACTTCAAAATTTTGGGTGTCCCCGAAGTTGTTGATGGTATTAAATCCATTTCCACCATAAAAAAATCGAACATTATGATTTTTTCAATTTTTTTTACTAAGTTCCAACCAGAAATTTGCAAACAACTTAATGTAACTAAAACCAAACATAATATCAAAACCTAGACCCAGATTTAATTCCCCAAACAGTATTTTTTTTCAGTCGAAAAAAACACCTTTCTATATAGAAAAACACTTTACGGTTACTGCCAAAAATAACAGGAATCTTCCAAATTCTGATTTCAAAACGTTTAGCAGTTAAATGATGTTTTTGATGGTGAAAGTAAGTTAACACTATAAAAACCCTTACACACATAAAATCTCAAAATTTAGCAACTATAAAATCTCAAAATTTAACAACTATAACTTAAATTTACAAAAATTTCTGCTAAATTTTATCAAAATCATATTAAAATTTCCATAATTTTCCCATAATTACAAGGGATTTGATCCGTTACTCTTTTTTATACCTCTTCCAGCATTTAAGGGGGATTCATATGTTCCTAGTTAAACAACAATTATAGCATATAGAATAAATGCATCCTAAACGTTGATGCTAAATTAAAAAAAGATATAAAATACCCTTTGCGCTGACCGGGTCGAGAACCAGTTGCTTGAAGATCTTGAACTCATTAATCTGAACAGTAAGAGATATGGGAGCATTAAAATCGGTCGAAGTCTTTCGTACAGCAGCACCGGAAGCAGCAAAGTTAGCACCATGTTCGAAACTCGACCCAACTGACTGCAAATATGGACTCAGAAACGGCAATCCTAACGCCTGTGCTGCAAAATTTATACACCATAAAGCGCACGAATTACTCACTTTCTTCATTAAATTAACTCTAATTCATGCTATTCATTAAATAAATGAACTCTAAAGCATGATCCGTCCTGTAACAAAACCCTCAATCGATTTAAACAACTTCGATACTGTTCAGTGCCGAGCGATACTAAATTTTCTGAATTCTGATCAGCGTCTAGAGGAATTAAAACCCTTTTTAATCAGCGTCTAAAGATATTAAGTCCATTGAACTTTAATCCACATAACGTTGTAATTCACACACTCATAAATATATTAGTCTATGCAACTCTAAGTCCTTCTAGGTTTGGTTGCCTTTTGAGATTTAAACCCTAAGAAACTATTTGTGAAATCAAACTGATATGATTAGTTAGAATTGAAAACAAATTCATTCCGAATAATCACATATCACTTATTTGCTGTCAACGTTTTGAGCCACTATTGGGTTCAATATCATCCAAAAAAACTAATCAGAGATTTGGGGAAGACCATGAATATGGGGAATTGTTGCCCTTTAGGTTTAAACACCTATACGCTACACTGATCAGGGATTGGGGAAGACCGTGTTATAATTACGTACCCAAGAAATCAACCGAAAGCCTTCCGTCACTGTAACGAAACGAAGGCTTCCCAAAATATGTTCTTCCATAAGGAGCATTATCCGGAAGCATTTGATATGGGAATGCAAAGTGCCATCCACCCGTGTCAGAGTTGGAGTCCCCAAAATTAAATATGGCAGTGAAATCACAGTTGCCATAAGCCATGACAGGCAGCAGGGCTGTCAGTACGAGCGCCTGCAAAAGCAAACACGAACCCATCCTCTATAGACACAGACTGGAACGTGAAAACTCTGACTCTCCAGCAATGGATCCTCAAGAACGCTACAATGGGGATAAAGCTCATAAAGGTTCAGTACTATATAGAACAGAGATTGGGTATTCTAAATTGGAGTGGCAGTCGCATCTAATCCAGCTGGTTGGACACATGACATTGTACGTAGCGATGGAGACACGAGAAAGGGAACATGGTGGGGTAACCGTTGGGTGTATTTAAATCAGACATTATTATTTGGATTTTACTATCAGACACTGTTTCAATTAAATTATTTACCATCACCTCGGATAGAAAATTGTAAATGACATTATTATTTGGATTTTACTATCAGACACTGTTTCAATTAAATTATTTACCATCACCTCGGATAGAAAATTGTAAATGTCTGACAGAGACAGACAATTAGACATTATTGGTTTGAATTCTCTGAGCATGAAGACAGATTTCAAACAATGCAAGGAAGGTCTGGCCAGCTAGTAATCAGAATAGATATCATCATATCTGATAGAAAATTGCTAAATGTCTGACTGAAGCTGAAGTTTGGACATTTGCTAAATATCATGAGCTCGAATAGTACTTACAGTCTTCAATTCAATGTATATCAATGTTATCCTCTTTTCATTTATCCCAGTTACAACTTTATAATTCATGCCTCAATTCCATGTATATCAATTCTGTGATCTTTTCAATTAGCCTCATGGTTCATTATATTACATATTCTTGATATATATATATATATATATATATATATATATATATATATTTATTTCAATTAGCCCAATGGTAACATTACCATTCATGGTTCATTATATTACATATTCTTGAAATTTTTTATTTTCTTTTTCCATTAGGTTAAGGTTACGCTGAGGCTAACCCTTATATTCCAAGCTCAATCCACCTATAATGGATGCATTGTGACAAAAGAAGCACCTCCCCTATATTGTTGATATCGTCAATTTACTTGGACATCAAGCTTCCTTTAAATACACCAATCACATATTTGTTTAACTAGTCGAAGTATACAAATCCAAAGACATGTGAAAATATATATGCCATAGCGCCTTTTTATTCCAACCCCTCTTCCCCTCGTCCCATCTTCCCCTCGTCCCTTCCATGGACGTTGTTCATTCCTTTGATTAAGTGCTCTTTATTGCAAGTTCTTTAGAATGGCAATATTTTGTGCTTTCATGGCAACTTCCATGGAATGATAATATTTAGAATGGCAATATTTTGTGCTTTCATTGAAACTTGCTTGGAATGATAATATTTTGTGCTTTAGTTTTGATTTTTTAAAGTGTTATTTATTGGAAGTTCTTTAGAATGACAATATTTTGTGTTTTCATTGTAACTTTGTTTGAACGATAATATTTTGGGTTTAATTTTTAAAAGATATGTGTTTAATTTTTAAAAATATATTAAATAAAATATGTTAAATTTGAAATATAATATTTTTTTATTAAAAAATAATATAAATATGTAACATAATATTATAAAAGAAATTCTTATATAACATACTTAGTAAGTTTTCATTTTAGATAGGACTATGAGCAAATAATGATGTAAATGTAAAAATGAGTTAATTTCTATTGTCGCATTTAATTTACATAGTAATAAATGGCTTGGGAGACAAAAACAAGCCAACTAATGAGAGATTGAATTATCTGAACAACTTAACATGTGGATACATGCATGCCTTGCAAATCTAAGAATATTTACCATTACGTCTCACACATGATAATAGGTTAATGCTCTAGTGGGTGCACAATAATTTTTTTATTAACTAATATATGTTGTAAGCAATGTCAAATTCGAAATAACAATCTTATTAATTAAAGTTTCTAGCATACTTAAAGTGTCGTATGTATTTTTTAGATTAGTATGACTATTGTGTTGAGACTTTAACAAGTGGAAAGTATATATATATATATATTTTTAAGTTTTTATTTCTAATCGATGGTTAATCGAGGAATTTTTGGATGTTGATGCTTGTAAGGTTTTATAGAGATGGTAAGTAATGGTATGTTTTATATTCCTATTACCACTCAAACTAGTGGGGGACCTAAAAGGGGTTCCTAAGAGGAAAACAACAGAGGCTTAGCCCACTGTCACCACAGCTAAGTCTACCTTCTCTTTAGGACTTTCACCGATGGGAGGAGTCTCGATAGTGTAGGGATCACTTGTAAAGTATATGTCAATGGATATGTGAGAATTAACCCTGGAAACCCTTTCCCAAGGATGGAGTGAAGAATGGAACTTGCTTGCTCTTTAATCAAGGGAGTTGGTCCACCACGGATAAGGTATGAGGATTGGAGGGTTGATGGAGAAATGATAGGCTTATAAACAAGGTTCTGAATCCCTATAATCCTTGGGAAACTTGGATTCCCAAATGGTCCTTGACAAATAATCTTTTATTGAGAAGTGGGACCATATGGGGCCAAGTGGACCCAGCCCAGGTTCAGGGATGGAATGCACCAACCAATGATGTTCCTATCCTAAACAAGGTGAAGGGAAAGGACCAAACAAGAATATTTACTTCAAAAGGTTAGATTGATCCTGTGAGGCCTAGCGTTGGGGACGCCCAGGCAAAATTCGATTCTAGAGCTAGGGCTTGGGATTCCATTATTAGAATTGCCTCAAATTTGGAGGAGAGGGAGGGGACCCACCATCGCAGTAGTCTTTAGGAGATCGAATCTTTTCCTTGGGTCAATTCCTAGGAAATTGATGCCCTAGGTGACCTTTGAAGGCTAGACCTGGGAAAAAGTGATAATAGGTGAAAAAGGTTAAGGGGATTACCACCGTTTTTAGGGATCAGTGACTAATTCACTTGGGGATATGGAGTCAATGATGATAATGAGTATGAACTTGGTTTCTTAATCAAGGAGGCCCAAAAATTCAACTTCATCCAATGTTGAGAGAAAGAAAAGAAAAGTGACCTTCAAGCATTTATACTTCAAAGCAAATGATGCAAGCTTATCGAGACAAATAATCTCTAGGACATTTCACTCATATAACATTGGCCCATACATTAAATTAGCTAAAACATGCTCAATTCCACATTTCAATCATGCACCAACTAGCCCTAGTTTTAGTAGTATGCAGCAACAAGAATAATAACATCAAAATTTACTTACAACATATAGATTATATCCAACCAGCATTTCGTTTACAAGAAAAAGATTCAAGACAAGATAAATAGCCCAAATCCATACGTCAAAATTAATCCATCCTCTAAAATAATCCTCTAAGAAAAAAAACGTGAAGTTCTTTGAAAATAGAGAGATCCCCAAGTCAAGTGATCATCCAAATGAATGTGTCTAACATCAATAAATAACCTCCTAAGGAGTTTGAATTAGCCTATGGGCCTACATTAGCCCCTAATGGTAAAATAATGTTCAAATAACAAACGCTATTGGTGACAAGCCCACCAAATTAGCTCACAAATGTAAAACTAGGACTCATAAGAGGGCAAATAATAGTATTTGCATGTTGTAGGGCCCTTCAAAGGCTTAATAGTATCGTGAAGTGTGATATTGAGGAATAAATTCCAAGGAATATGATGGACAAAGGGGTGACCCCTTGTTCTCTAAGTAGTAGACCTGTGGTGATCCCAATGGGTCTGACGGCACATCAATGACCTCATGGGTCTCCATATGAATCAAAGATGCCTATAGGTCCTCTGTAATGGTCCAAGTGGTGGAATGAATGCTACCATGATATTATACAAGTACTAGGACACCTGCCAAGAGTGTGGGGCTCCTGTGCGGGCCTACTAGGCATAGTGTACCAAGCATATCATCATCATCCCAAAAGTGGATCGCTAGTAGTCTCTAAACATCCTTGAAGATCTGTGGAGTGTTGTGTGTCATTGTGGAGGCCCATGGCTCGCTATGAACACCCTAAATCTACCAGTGTAGACCTCTAGGGATCAGGATCCCATATAGGGAAACAAAAACCAAAAGGAAAGCACCTGCAATCCTGCATAAGATCCAATGTGTCCCCTAGGCTTCTAGTACAACCATTCATTAAAATAATAGGGTAAAATAGTTTACAAATCATGGATAACAAAGTGGGAAATTCTTAATGGCATGCCCTTTCATAGTGGGCTTTAGCATGTGCTAGTGTCTCCAAGCTCCAAGGGGATTAACCAAGTACCTTATTAGGTGGTTTCAACCCTTAAAGGGGATAGTATGTCCAAGGTACATCCCTCTAATGTGGGTGGAAAGTGATAAATAAGTGGAATTAAATAGGGAATGAGAGGGGCAACCCTGTGCCACATATTGGGGCATAAGGGTAGCTAGATATGGGGAAGCCCATACCTGGGTATGTAATGTGTAGGAGGGAGAAATCGCGGTACATGAGGTGCCCTAACCTTGATTTTTCCACCCTTCTTTATATCCCTTTTTTCTTTTATGAATTTATGTAATTGACTTCTCAGAACTCAAAGGAAAAGAGCATGGGGTGTAAGATATAGTAGTGATTACCCCCTTTTAGGTAGAGCGGTTCATTTCCTTTCAAGGTTTGGGACAATCATGGGTTCTTGGATGATAAAGGAGGCTCATCTAGGGCCTATGGAACTAGGGTGATAACCATGGATTGGGGTAGAGCTCATGCATTGGCTTTTGCCCACGTGTTAATTATTTTGTCTTGACCATCTTTTGCATTTTGTGGTACAATTTCCTGTTAAATGTGGCCAATTATTATTTTTTCTTTTCTTTTAACTGCTTCAACCTTTAGGGAATCATTCTTGGCTTGACCTAAGGTGGGGGCAAGGAGATAGGGAGGCTGGCCGTATGTGGACTCAGAATGGAAATGTGGACCCAGGTGGGAGAAAGGATGAATGAGGTATAGTGAGTGGAAAGGGAGTAATATATATAGATAAAGGAGCAGTACCATGCACCCAAAGTCGGGGTTTCCCAAGTAGTACCACCATAGAACCAAATGCTCAATAAAGGAGATCCCACGGGACTAAGATCCAAGGGTAACATCCAAAAGATATCAAGGGGAAAAGAGCACAAACTAAGCCCACCCTTTCCGCCAAATCCCCCCATCAATCCATGCCTAGAAGTATCGATGATAAGTAAATCCAATACTTAATTACCAAATGACAAGACATACCTTTAGATTTGGGAGGCCCACCTTCAAACATACAATCAATACAGGTGGGCAAGGGACCACATGGCTGGATCAGGTGGTAGAGAAATGGCACAATGAGCTAGTAGGAGGCTGCAAGGGGCTACTAGCTGTTGGCTGAGGCTCATCATTGAGAAAAATTTCTCCTGTGGATATTACCCATGAAGTGGTGGGTAACAATTCCCAAAGAACTTAAGACTTTTATGCATTGTACATTTCCTGGTCTTCTTCATTTTAGTATTTGAATTTGTTTTCCATCATTTATTGTGGCATTTCTTATATTTAAAGAAGATGAATATTTGGAAACCTTTTGACTTGTGTATCCATTGCATTTTTTAATTGCTTCCTTGAAAATGGTCTAAGAGTTTATGAGGCATTGCTTTGGCTTCAAAGTTTCCGTATTCTAAATATACCCAACCATTCTTTCAACAACATTTAAAGTTCAATCTTGAAGCATATTTTAGAATGCCCCATTAGTTGATCGAGTTATTTTAGAAATTTGCTTCAAACACATTCCTAATTTTCCCAATAGTTAATCTGAGGAATATGAACATTTTCAAATGCATAAATATTTAGAATACATCTTATAGTTCATTCAACCAATTTCAAATGTCCACATTTGCGTCTGACTAATCCACCAACAATTCATTAACGTTTTTTTGAATTACATTGTTCTAATTCATAAGACCATTCTCCCTTTTCAAGTGAAATATCTTTTAAAAATATTTTATAGTTTATCAGACCATTTTTTTAACTGTCACTTTATGGTCTTTTGAAATAATCTAGTATTCAATTGGGTCATTTTCAAAATTCTTATCATCATATTTCAAAATTTCCCATTGGGCCAATTTCAAAATTCTTGTCATGCATATTTCAAAAGTGCCTAAGTGATTCCTTAAATGTAAAAGTACTCAATAATTCATTAGATAATTTTTTTTAATATTAACTTTTGAAATATGTGTTACCTTTTTCTAAAAAGCCTCAATGGTTCATTCAGTTATTCCAAAAAGTGTGATTGTAATATTTTTTTTAAATGGCCCAATAATTCAATGGGCCACTTTAAAATTTTCGTTATAAGCATCTTTCAAATTTTGGATAACTTATTTTTTATCATCAATGGTGTATAAGAGATGGGTACGTTATTACGTTCATGTTATTAATTATATGTTCATATTTTGGGTCACAATAAGGGGATTCGAACCTTGATCTCTTAGTTTTCACAGATTTCACATTACTTCCATCACCAATTGAGTTGACCCCCTTTATCCTTGTGTGTGTGTGTGTGTCTATCTCTCTCTCTCTCTCTCTCTCTCTCTCTATATATATATGTATATATATATATCTATATATATATATATATATTATATATTCATATATATATTTATACATACATATATATATACATATATATAATATACATACTTGAAAAAAAAATATACCTTATATTACTTGAAAATTATAAAATATATTTTCATTATGTTAACATCTTAGTTACTCATTATGTTAACATCCTCAAACTAGATCTTCTTGCTTCACCTTGTTGATCTGATTAAGTTTTAAAATATATGAAATTAATGTTAAAAAATATGTGAAGTTATTAGTAGAAGAAAAACTAATTATGATTGTTTCTAGAGGCTTTGTTGTAATGTCCATAAATAAGTGTAAACATTTAAATATTGACTTAATATGTGGGGGGGGGGGGGGGGGGATGTTCTAGTTTCTTTAAAATGATGTTGTAGTATATTTTAATATGTGGTTTACATACATAGGAGATTGACTTTCGTTAGCTCATTACTAGAGCTTAACCTCAAGAGCATTAAGGAGAATGGACCCTGTGATATCCCATTACTCGGGTGCTTTGAACAGCAAGAACTCGACCAATTGAGCTAACCCTCATGGATTCCAACACCACAGCCTTAATCTGACACCTTAGGCCAACTCAACCACCTCAAGAGGTATATCTTTCTTTTTTCCCCAAGGAAAAATCAAAATCTTCATTAAGATTTGAAAATTACATGTTGTTGATGCTTAAAAGCATATGCTGTAAGGGTGGATTCCCACTGTCAGTATGAAACTATAAAAAATATACAATCCTAGGTTGTGATACTGATATGTTATACATATGGTATGTCTATCACAAATAAATATCAATAAAATATATACATGAATAACTATTAATATATATGATCGTAGCCATATCTCAGAAAACCATATAATCAGGGCATGACTGCCCCGTGTTGTTGTTGGTCATCATAGGGTCTATGAAAATATCTATAGTGTTCCTCATCATTCTTCTCCTGTATCATCTAGAGCCCCCATGGATGGTATGAGGCCTCCTTGGATAATTTGTCAGAAACCTAGTTGCGCTCCCTGTATATGTGATGATAAGAGATATAATAGAATTGTGTTACCAAAAGCATAGTTTCATCCAAAATGTTCGAAAGTGTGTACACGTGACATGCACATTGTTGGTTAAACCAATTTATGATTAGTTTTGAATCGCCAAAAAATTATATGCGATGACATCCCTTCTCAAGTGCAAAGTATAGTAAATGTCTAAGTGTAATGAGTTCTGCAAAATTATTGGTTCCATCTCCCAGACCCATCTAGATTCTATATGAATGATGTTTAGTGATATGGAGTAATACCCCCACACCCCCCCCCCCCCCACATCCATGCTGCTATGTTGAACCATCGAAGTATGCCCAACGGATGTTCCTGTCTATAATGTCAGTTGCAATATTGTGGGTAGTGTGAGGGTGGTCATCATCCGATATACTGTTATATATGTTGGGTGCTAAAAGATGTCTTTTAAAACCTCTAATTGCCTCACATTAATTATCAACCTGGGTAAGTCTTTTTATTCCAAGAGTGTACACAATATGTGCAAGCTATAAATCCAGAGAGTAATGCTTTAAAATAAGTTATTAAATTCAATACAAGAGTAAATGGATGCAATCATAAATCTTGGGCTTGTAACTTTAAAGGAAATAATTCATATAAGCATCATGACTTTATCTCAAACAACACCATAATTCAATCTTAATCAACCAAATTCAAATGACAATCATCCAAGAGCATTATAGTATTAACTAAGCTCTTCTAGCTGGACTTAAACTATTGGATAGAAGGAAAGCATTTAATCAATCACGTTCTATTCTGTAATTAACCAGAAATGATTCTTTAATTGATAACTAATTCAATCCATGACATGAATTTAAATAAAAAAACTATGACTGCGCATTAATGAAATGAATACCAGAAATCCAATTCAACAAAAACACATCAGCTGAAAATCTATAAAGCAGAATAACTTGCAGAAAATGGAAAATGCATAAAACAAGGAACAACAGTAAGTTTCACTAGAGACCGGGCCCTAGCCACCAACAAACACTGCTTAGCTATTTCAGAATATTTGAATGAACAACAACGCAAGTTGTATATTAATCATCAAAGTCACTTATCGTTACAACACAATTTTGTTCTTCAGAATCACCCTTCTGTAAATTAAAATTACAATCCAAGTAAAAGATGAGAGTGTTAGAAAATTATATATTATAGAGCAATGGAAAAAATAAAATATTGTATAAATATAAACATAGAAAACACATAAAACAAGAGAGACACAGATATACATGGTTCACCCAGTTTGGGCTACATCCAAGGAGAAACAACCAGTCCTTCCTTTTATATTATCCAACAAACTTAAGAGATACAACCTACAATAGATCCACTGTAATTCCCTCTTCATTCTAAATCTCCTCTCTCTTCCTCACTCAGAATATAGATATATCTAGACGCAATACAATTCCCCTATATATAGCGAGGGGTTGCCTTCTAAGGCAGAAAACCCTAAATTAAACATAACTTCTACCATCAGATCTTTGCCTAATGAATGGTCTAGATTGTCTATGAAATTACAACATTTTACAAGGCAATTTTACATCTATTCTTAGCTTCGGGGGTGCTGCCCCCGATCCCCTCGCCAGGGGGCCTCCCAAAGGTCGCAGTCGCCCCCCTCGTGGGGGGTCTATAGCGAATATTTTACGGGCGGCGTTGCCACCCCGTTACGAACTGGGGTCCAATGCGGCAATACCTTTGAATACAAAAGATAATCAGTCTCCATAACCAATAGAGAGATCCTCTTTAGTCTTCCCTTTTATAGTCAAAAGGAAAAGATAAATGTGATCCCTCAGGATCAGGAGATCCTGAGGGATTCACAACTAAATGCTATCTTCAGACAATTCTTCTATATCGCGTTGATCTTCTTGACTCATTCCTTGGTTCGACCACACCCGACGCATCTCATTTTCCTCGATTAGCTTTTATTGTTTCAACTTTCGAACAATAGTTGTTCTTTCTGTTGTTTTTCTACGTAAAAAGTAATAAGAGTTAGTTTGGTTGGTCAAATCATATCAAGAGCAGTTCTATTCATTCCTTATCAGAATCCTATCAATATGTTATTATATCATAGCACAAAATGGATAAGAAAGGAGGAAAAGGACAATAATCAAGAGTAAATACATACCTATTGCAAGGCTCAACATACTCCCCTGCTTACCTTTTTTCATGTCCTCATGAAAAATAAATTGTTCCTATGTAATGTAGTAAAGGAGTAGGCTGGAAAAAAGGTTTCTTTATCAGGCATGAAACCGTGATTTTGTGCCAGATTTGCAAAGGCTGTCTATTTGTGTCCTTCAGGTAACTCGTAGTCAAGGCAATACCCTTCAGGAGGATACCAAATAATGGGACATCTAAATCGACATTCCAACCAATAAGGCCCTTCCCTCAAAATAAGATTGCTATATGTGATTAACCGGCTTGCAGTAGCTTCGAAGTTCCCATAATTAAATGGCTCTCTTTCCTTAACACTGTTAGTTGAGACCATCTATCTCATTTTGGATGCAGTAAGGGATCTTTCCTGGATGGAAAGGAAATACGATGTTCCTTTCCATACAATTTCCTTATGTACGGGCCCTAAAATTTAAATCATGCCTTCTTGTGTCATGAGCATTTTATGTTTAGCAAACAATTGCAAAGGGTGAGTAAGCTCACTCCTTACCCAGAGATCCAACCCGTGTTCTTGTCTTTGGAATGAATTATACACCTTAAACCACTTAAGTTGATTAATTGCAAAAGAGATAAAAGCTTGGAATTGAATATCTCCAACAAAAGAGCCCCACGGGGGTAGGCGAGTTGGTAATCACAATGTGGTGAAGTTCGTTAGAAAGGCGGGCTCCGTACTGAAGGTCACGAGTTCAAATCCCTCGGACTAGCCCGGAGCTATGGAGAGGGGCAGGCGCAGTTCCCAGGGGTTATAGTGGTAGCGGTTAGAATCGACCCCGTGTTACGTGAGTTACGAGGCTACTCCAGTTGCCGATTCCTCTGTAATAAAAAAAAAAGAATATCTCTAACAAAAGGGCTAGGGTTCTTATCCACTTCTCCCTCTAATATGAAATTATGCAGATAAAATTCGCAAAGAAGTCTTTGGATCTTTGCCCCATGTTCCTTGCAGCAACTTATAAAACCTTCAGTTGTCTTTAGCTCGATTGACTTGCCAGCTCTTACGGCTTTAATCTTTAACAATAAGTACCGTTCTAATAAGAACATGGCATAATTTCTGGTTGGAGACCTATATGTCAAGACATCCGAATATAGCGAGAAAATGGTGTCTACTTGATTCATGGCTCTGTCTATGGTATTCACCTTCTTCAGATTTTCTTCTTCCTGTCTAAATCTGTCAAAAGTCCCATTCTCAGTTATGGTTAATTCCCTAAACTGTTTCTGCAACTCTTGATATTTTTGCAGAGGGACTGTCTCTTGTTCACATCATTCTAGAGCAAGTTGGGCTTGCATCAGTTCTTCCTATAGCTTTAGGAGAATAGGGTCTTTGCTTGACAGGATATCCTTGGCTTGTTCTTCTATCTGAGTGCCTGTGCTACAAGAGGATATTTCCTTGGTCTATACTTCCTTATTGTGGGAGGACCAACCCTCCATCTGAATGGCTACATCCACTAAGTCTGCATGCAAATTTGCCTGGGTGGCTATTGTTTGAGTAGGAATGAGTTTGGTTTGGGTCTCTATTGACCTACCCTTACATATTTCCATTTGCGTAGACACAGAGACTACCTCAGGAGTAGTGTTATGGGATTTGTCGTTTGTAATTTCTTTAAGCTTCTGGCGTAGCCTTTTAATAGTCTTTTGAAGCTTTTGATATTTGTGTCTCAGCTTCTTCAACTTTTCTCTGGCTACTCGCCTATGAGCATCTTTTACACTAACAGGCTTGTCAATAGCTTCTGTATCTAAAGATTCCTGTTGTTTATCATGGCCGTGTTCCAATAAAACTGTTTCACCAGACTAGTTGTCTGATTCATGAATAACTTTTGTGTCTGCTTCCTTTTCCTAGTCTGTAGCTTCTGAAGATGACAGAATTTTTGTATGCCTAGAATCTTCTGGGGATTGAGCTTCCATTAGGCTAGGATCAAGTGATCCTTCAGGCTACATGTATGCATTTAGATTTTCTAGGACCTGAGCCATCCCTGTCTCAAAATCCTACAGAATATCATTTTGGGGGCTCATGGTTAATGTTTGAGGAGGTTCTTCTTCATTTTACAGTTCATCATCAGAGTGTTGTTCCCTTTATTACTTTGAGTCCAGTCTATCCTCTTCCTCAGGTTCTTGTTTTGAATTGGCCTCTTCCTTGGGTTCTGATTCTGAATGACATCCTTCCCCTTGTTAAAGTTCTTCCTTTGGTTCTGACTCAGAGTCTTGTATACTAATTGGTCTGGATGGTTCTACAGGTTGTTTGGTGCTATCTTGTGGATTCATAGACATTCTCTGGACTAGATGTAACCTTGTAGACCGCCTACGCTTATGGGGTTCAATGTTTGAGCGGGTAGTCCTTTTCTTTTTCGAAATAGGGCCCTGCTAGCTTATCGCCAAAATTTCAGGATTTTGGATTACAAGGTTTTGACCAATCTCCACGGGCGCTATGAGACCATCCAAAGTTAAGTTTTGTTGAACGAGGTTATGGGTAACAATTAGTCTAATCAATCCATGGTGGCTAACTATGGTTTCTGGGTGCCTAGCTGTTATAGACATTTTTTGGGCACTACAACCCCAATCAAACATGTCCATAAACCAAGGGCTCCTAAGTCCCTAAAAGTGTTGTTTCATACCCTAAAGGAACAAGGTCAACTGATTACATCATCTCCCAAAAGTTCTCCACAGGAAACTGCTCATAACTGGTCAAAACTGGACCATACGGGTTTCTCAGTGCTAAGGGTGCGATGCATCCCACCTGCCCAGTGAAAAGGGTGTGATGCATACTGAAAAGCCCTTCTGTAGGGTGCGATGGGCAAGAGTGGACAAATGGCAGAGACAGTTTGCGAGGTGGATGATCATGGAATCTTCCAGGAACTTCTCCTATGACACTTGCCTCTTGAATTCGCCGAGGGATGAGTAGGAGATCATCAATCTCCAAGTGTAATCAAGAACTATCAGAGACAGGACACTAATCAAAATCCCAGAAGCTGACTCACCCCCCTGCAATCATCTATATATGGATCCCTCATCCAAGAGATCCAGAGGCTGGAATTTTGTATCTTGTAAGGAAGTGTTGTTGGTTTCTTGTTGGAATATCATACTGTTGGGTGATCTAAGCTTTACATGAGGTGAAAGAAGGGATTTCATGCTGGAGGATGACACTGGGTCAGAACAATTGGTTGTAATCCTCTTTTCTATTCTTGATATTAATAAATATATTCAATTTTTCCTCCACATTCTTGTATGTTTGATGATATATGCATTTGTGTGGTCAATATATATCTGGTCCTATATTGTTTATGATTGTAGATCTCTATTCTTCGATAGTATTATGCTGCTGTGATTCCACAGGTGCTCTTTGAAGTTGGGTAGACGAAGGAGAAGCGGCAAGGATCTGTCAGAAGGGAGAGGAACCAAGCAAGGAACCAAGTGCAAGACTGAGGTTGGTGTCCTTCATTCCACTCTTATCTACTTCTCATAAAGGAAAACGAAAGTAGTTTTAATTTGTTTGTTTCTAAGATAGCTACCAGTCTTAGTGGGACTAGCAGCTCTGAGTGGACACTAGATTTCCCGATAACAAAATGGCGACTCCATTGGGGAGTGAATAGATTGTTTGCTTGTCTATATTTTTTTGTTTTATAAACTTACAGACGGAGCCTGAAGTCAAGCCAGCTAGCCTTCGAACTGCATTTGCTATGCAAGTGAAAAGAAGATCAATGCTGCTTCAGTCTATCTCCGAGTTTTGTTTATAAATTGAACAATCGATTTGCAAAATTTCTAATTGCCCTAGTGGTGGATCTAGTAACCTCATTAGATCAGCCCCTATGATTTATATTTACTGAACATCACTTGCTCAGCCTAAATCGCTAAACTGAGCTGCAAACTGCGACCCGGAACCCAGTTGAAGTCTCGTCTTTGGACCATCACACCTTCTTCTCTTTGGGATCTGGATGCATCGCACTTCCTGTGTGCAGTAGGTGCGCTGCATCGCACTTTCCTTGTGTTACAGGTGCGCTGATCAGACAAGACCTCTTCTGCTCTCAGATTTTGGTTTCTGTGTTCACTCTCTTTAGCTCTATTATGGAGTTTTGCTATCTATGATCAGTGTACCACTGTCGAAACCCCCTTCCTTTCCATCTTTCTACCTCCATTGCGCAAAGAACTGTGAATGTTTTTATGTATTGTGCGCCATTTTCAGTTCTCTTTTACAAAGTAGTAGCATAGTCGAACTGTCGTCTTTTGATTTGAAAGTGTCGCAAGTGTCGTTTTCAGTCAAAGAAAAGAATTCTATTGTTCTTGATGGTTGATTATATAGTTACTCTTGTATTTGATTTGAATTAGTGTTTTTTCAAGTGTTGAAAGCAGTTTTCAATTCAAAATAGTAAAGTGTTGTCATTATCTTCCTTTCGTTTTTGAAGAGAAATTTGTTAGTACTGTCGCTTTGAAAAGATAATTCAGATTTGCACTTAGCATTCTTCTTGTCATTCACACATTAAGAAAGCTGAAAACAAATACATGCATGTGCATTTGCATTTAGACTGCTTGTTGGTTTGATTTAGGACAGTGCATCTAGTGTGTGCTCTATGCTCTATGTTGAAACAATACCGTCTCTCTTTCTTTAGTAGCTAGGATTTTCATTGCAAAAAGAAGATTAAATGATTGTTTATCATCTTAGATTGCATTTTAGGAATTGTATATCTACATCACGCGGTGAACCTGAAAGGCAAATTTCTTAAGAAAGATCAACTGTAAAATAAATTTAATGAACCTAAAAATGCTTTGGAACCTAATGCACAACATCTAGAAGTCTAGGCTAGAGATGTATTCCGGCGTCGTAAAGCCTGGTAACTGTCGCTTTCACTGTTGGTTGGGTGATTCCTCCTCTTTGAGACGACAAGTTCCAGTACGAACTTGTGCTCCCACATACCGTTGACTATATATTGAGAGACCACAATAGGCTATATCCTTTATCCATAGGAAGCTGTGTCTGCTGCCCTATCGATTGAAATGCACTGAACATAGCATTCGTGAAGATTGACTGCCGTACCGTAAAAAGTATTCTGCAGTTTTACGATTGGTTTGGTAATCCCTTTGTCTAGATTTCCAGAGTAGTCTCTTTCGTTCCTTTTCAGACTCCTTAAAGGAAAAGTTCCATCTGAGCACTTGTCACTTCAGGCTCATTAAAAATCGAAGGTGACTAGAGTCATCTTTTTTTTTCTCGACTCTTAAAAATTGAAAAAACAAGTTTTGTCAAAGCATCTAAAATTCATTTAAATCAGAAACATTTTCCCCTTTATTTTTAGTTGATCGAGTAATCCACAATCGTGGAAGAAAGTCAATTAAAACCCCATCGTTTGCGGAGACTTACGAGTCAACAGTCTTTGTCTCCAGAATCGAAACTATTCCAGACAAAGCGAACTCGTTTAACTGGCTCAAAGTCCCCTGGTCGGGTTGGAACAAGTGTTCTGAAACCCTCGAAGACTCCGGTTACTCCAAACATTTTTGGTACCCCTGCCTTTACAGAAGAAGTTCCGCAGCCACTAGAGGATAGTAGAACTGATCCTAGTATACCTAAACCAGCTCAATCTGTAGCTGATTCGGAAGGTTTTGTTCCCCAAACATCTGTCGTTGCAGAATCGATACCTTCTTCGGCACCAGAAATATTTTACGGACCTGACAGTCTACCTCTTCCACCTGTTTTGATTGCTATAGAAGAGATTGTGGAGGATCCACCATCTAGTACTCCATCGCAATTTGGAGTTGGGATCACTCTATATCCTTCTTCATCAGAAATTAGTCTACCGTTATCGGAAGTTCCTGTAGAATCACTAGGAAATATTTTGGATAGACTAGATATGTCTGAACAACTGTCGACATCTAGGACTGTGTCATCTGACACAGCAGCGGCAGAACTTCTTGCCGCCACTCCAACAATGTTCACCGGCGTACCATTTGTCGCGACTAGCTCTCAATCACTGGATGGAATCCATCCAGGGGTTGTTTCGACAGTATGGTCTGTTCCCGTTTGTTCGTCCAGAATAATATCTGGAATCTCTTATGTTGAGTCTCAACAAATTGATCCTTCACAATGTCAATTTGGGCAGTCCGGTCCTCAAAGGCAAATAAATCCCTTAAGCACCGAACTACCGCCGTATGGGGGGCAATATGCCCTTTCATTGTCACCTCTGGGAGGTCAAACATACGAGAGTTCGCAATAGAATTCAGGTTATGCTGGAATTACATCCAGTGGTTGGATACAAATATTGCCTCAACAACCAAGAGTTGTATACTCAATGCAACAAAGTATGCCTATCTCAAATATCCCCACTACACTGGCTATTGTGACGGTGTCGCAAGTACAAGTGTTACCTGTTGTATGCCAACCTCAAGTCTCATGTCGCGATCCAATAGCCCCTTGTCCTGCGATTCCACCACAACCATCGGTTGGTGGCTCCTTAACTGGAGTGACCCAGGCTCAAACGGGTACGATTACCCCTCATCTTGGTCAAACAGCTAGTATTGGACAACAACACATGGTCTCACAACCATGGCTGGTGCAATATCAACAACCACAATTCCAACAAGTTTACCAAGGATCTGAGCACCAAGTCTTTGCAAGTAATGGGCAGCCGTATATTCAAAATAGTCAACATCAACCATTTCATAATGGTTATGCCCATCAACCTTACCAAAGTTATCAACATCAAATGCACTATGTTGGTATGCAAAGACCCAGTGCTCAGGCAATCCCATCTTATCCTGGGTATGCTTCGCCGAACCTGAATCAACAGTTGCCCTTCGTGGCAACTTTAGAATTAGCAGATATAAACCAGCTAACAAACGATCCAATCGCTTATGCCCCTTGGTGGCCAGCGATTCCTCATAAACTTCCATCAGATATTCCTAAATTTAATGGAAATCCGGGTGAAGATTCGTCGAATCATGTGATGACCTTTCATCTATGGTGTTCATCTAACACTCTAAATGATGATTCAATCAGGCTTCACCTTTTTTAGCGAACGTTAACTGGTCCGGCAGCAAAATGGTATATCGAATTGCCTAGAGCTTCGTTTGATAACTTCAGTGCCCTAGCCACAACCTTTTTAACCCATTTTCAGTTACCCATAAGGTATGAAATGGGAACAGAGCTTCTTACCAATTTCAAGCAAACGACGGCCACTCAAATATCCAATCATATTCATGAGTGGCAACGTCGTCATAGAATGGTAAAAACATATGTTCCTGATCAACTGTTGGCTGAATGGTTTATTAAGTCATTGTTACCTTCTATTACAGAAGATGTGGCAAAGGGAGGAGTCGTCACTGAAGAGCAAGTAATTGCTCATGCGCAATATTTAGACTTGATCTATACTCAGTCTGGCATGCTCTATGATAAAATCCCTGATGCTCCTAGACCGGAATTTTCCGTTCCTCCCTCTCCTAAATCAAACAAAGACTCTCATGCCGGAGATGGCGTGATAGGAACGACCAGCACAAAAACCGTAAAGGCTAAGTCAAAAAAGGCCCGTACAGTTACAGGTCAAAATGAAAATGAAGAAATTCTCACCTCGGAAGTAAATGTCGTATCGACTGACAAAGGCAAAGAAACCAAGCAACCAGGAGGCAAGAAGAAAAAGAAAGGGAAGAAGAAAAAACAGGAGGAGTCGTCCCCTGAAAAATCTTCTGCAAACCCTTCTGGAGATAGGAAACCAAATCGTCCATGCCTAATATGTCATGAGGATCATTGGACAAGAGAGTGTCCTTATAAATCCGAGCTTAGAAAATTCTTCAAGAATTCAAAAACCTCGGCAGTATTGATTGATCCGTTTCCAAATCCAGGAACAAATCTGGTTGCTAGTGACAATGCTTCCCCATCCCAAGTGCTAATGTTGTCAGTTTTGAAGCAGCAAAATGATGCTTTGATATCGACAAGGAATAAAGATTACGGGAATCCACAGCTGTTGGACAACAAGGCTAATGATCAACCCAGTAGTTTGACAACAACTTCGACCGAAGTTGTGCCACCCATCAATCCTAAACTAACGATAAAGCCGCCAAAGGGAGTAGTACACAAATCGACATTTAATCCTCGTGCTAGAGCAGCATAGCATTATAATATAGTGGAGGATCTGGCCTAATCTCCATCCGCTATGTCGACACTTGAGGTACTGCAAAATTGCCCCTCTCAGAAGCAGGCTTTATTATCAACGATAGGTGGGATTGACCCAACGGATTCCAATCTTGTGTCCTTTAATCACAAAGGATATGACCCTCAGTTTCCAGCTCAACTAGCTTTCCTCATTCAAGTGAAAGCCCTCAACAAAACTGTTCATCGAACAATTATTGATGAGGGGGCATCTACATGTATTATGTCGATGAGTTGCTGGAAAACTTTAGGATCTCCACCCTTGTCGCGATCTTCGACGACATTAAAAGCATTTGATGGACGAACATACACCCCGTACGGGATTTTAAGTAACTTGCAAGTCGAACTAGGGGGGAAAACAGTAGAAATAGATGTTGAAGTAATTGACGGAAACCTCGATTATAACATCCTACTGGGAAGGCCCTATATATATGCTATGGCTGTCATTGTGTCGACCTATTTCAGGAAGATTGCATTTCCCTTTCAAGGAGGAATTACAATCGTCGACCAACAAACATTTCTCCCCAACAGTTCACAAGTTACAGGAAGCATTTTGATGATCCACAGAAGCCCTCATTTGCTTCAAAATATCAGAGTAGGCCTACTAAAAGACCCTATATTAATGGGGACTTTTTCCCTACCGCCTCCAATCAATCTGGCGGAAGTGGCAACAGTGGGAACCTACAATATGATATCTTCTATACAAAAGATCTACGAAAACAATATTAACGTGGATCATCTGCAGGTCTTGCCTCCAAGCCCAATGGAAATCTTGTAGCAATCAATGTTTTTGGCATGGGAGGCAAACCCAAATCAACGCTCATCAAGCATTTGGATGGATAGGTCTAGGGAATATGGTACCCCTTCAGATCCTTGGTCGCAAGTACATTATACAGATGAAGGAATTGTTTAGTCAATGATGATTGACAGGGCACCATGGGAAGATTACCACCATCGTCCCATCTTCTAGATTACAAAGAAGATACTCCTAGTGACCTTCATCATCCTTCAGTTTTTGATTTTCTATCAAATACTGTAAACACGGTGGATTTCGAGTGAAACTTGTCCAATATTGAAGAGACTATCGCCATAAATATCTCGACCAAAACAGATGTTGTAGAGAATATTCATGTCTGCAAATCTTGTTCTCCTTCGGAACTGGAAATATATAACGCTCTTTTTCACGAATTCAGAGATGTCTTTGCTTGGTCATATGATGAAATGCCAGGCATTGACTCGAGCATAGTTGAACACGAAATTAAGATGTATCCAGATGTCAAACCGGTACGACAACGGCTATGGCAGGTGCACCCCAAGAAAGCCGCTACCATCAAGGCAGAAGTTGAAAAACTTCTCCATGCTGGTTTTATTTACCTGGTTCCTCTAACCGATTGGGTATCGAATATTGTTCCTATAATGAAAAAACAAGGAATGATTAGAGTGTGCGTCGATTATAGGATGTAAATCAAGCTTGTCTGAAAGACAACTACCCTACACCCTTCATTGACCAGGTAATTGCTGAATGCGCCGGATGTGAAATCTTCTCATTTATGGATGGATTTTCTGTGTATAATCAAATAAATATCCGCCCACAAGACCATTCAAAGACTGCATTTATTTGTCCGTGGGGCACATTTTCATATCGCAAGCTACCCTTTGGTTTAAAGAACACAGGGGAAACATTTCAAAGGGAAATGAATTATGCCTTCCATGATATCAAAAACATCGTTCAACCATATCTTGACGATCTTCCAACTCATTCGCTAAAGTGGACTAATCATCCAGAACATTTGAGAGCGATATTTCTACGTTGCAGACACTACAAGATACGGCTCAATCCACACAAATGTGTGTTCTGCGTCAGTTCTTGTCGTTTACTTGGCTTTGTGGTCTCAAAGGACGGGATTCGTCTCGACCCATGTAAGGTTCAGGCAATCATCAATTTGCCTCCACCTTCAAATTTGCTTCAAATTCAGAAACTCCAAGGGAAAGCAAACTTTCTGAGGAGGTTCATTCCAAATTACGCCGAACTTGCTAAAGGTTATACTCGTCTATTGAAAAAAGAAGTACCCTTCATCTGGGATCAGGTCGTGCAAGCTTCCTTTGATGCTTTAAAGGAATCCTTAATAAAAGCATCATTAATGTACGCTCCTGATTATCAAAAAGACTTTAACCTGTATCTGGCTGCAGCGGATACAACCATCGCAATGGTTTTAGTTCAAGAAGAAAGTGGAATTGAACATCCTATATATTATTTAAGTAGAAACTTAAATGATACAAAAAGCAAGTACTCCTACGTTGAAAAGCTAGCTCTCACAGTTGTTCAAGCGATACAAATATTTCAACACTATATCCTCTTTCGAAAAACTACCATTCTATCAAATTGCAACCCCATGAATTATATATTGTCGTGACAGTTGCTGGGGGGCAAATATTCAAAATGGATAGCAATTCTACAAGAGTTTGATCTGGAATTTATAAATCCAAATCGAAGAAATCCCTGGTTTTCGTGGAGTTACTATGTGATCTCCCATCGTCGTCCAATGATGTCACATCAGAAGAAGCGATCGTGGGCGAATCTTTGTTTCTGATATCTTCAAGCAATCCGTGGTATGGAGACATAATAATTTATCTCCAAACCCAAACATATAGGTCTAATACCTCCCGCTTGGAACAACGACGCATTCAATACCAAGCAAAAGACTACATGATCGTCGGTGATACACTTTACCGTCGTGGTGTCGATACAGTTCTAAGGAGGTGCCTCACCCACGAGGAGGCCGAAAAAGTCCTGAATGATTTCCATTCAGGCGCATGTGGGGGGCATCAATCTGGTTACGCTACGGTGCAAAAGATTTTATGAGTAGGATACTTCTGGCCAACAATGTTCAAAGATTGCATAACCGCAGTCAGAAGTTGCCATGCATGTCAAATATTTGATCGAAAAACTAGAATACCACCCGCACCTCTACAACCAGTAGTTGCTGTTGGGCCATTTGCCAAATGGGGCATAGATTTCATGACATGTAACCCCACCTCGGCCGGGGGCATGGGTATATCATAGTCGCAGTAGAATATTTTACCAAATGGGCCGAGGCGATGCCTACATTAAACAACAGCAGCGAAACAGCTGCCCTCTTCTTTTTCAATCATGTAGTCTCCAGATTCGGCATTCCACAGGCCATAGTCACAGATCATGGATCGCATTTTCGCAATCACATGATGGTTGAATTGGCTACCAAATTAGGACTATCCCACGACATCTCTACTCCATATTATCCGCAGGTCAATGGACAAGTTGAGGCAATCAACAAGGTCCTGAAGCGGATGCTGCAAAGGATGATTGGAGTCCACAAAATGAGTTGGCACTTGATCCTGTACTCAGCCTTGTGGGCATACCGGACATCGGTGAGGAATGCAACTGGGTTTACACCCTTTCAATTGGTGTATGGCCTGGAAGCAATCTTACGGGTTCAGGGTGAAATCTTGTCCCTCAAACTCGCAGTCGACCTTCTCCTCGGAACTTCAGAAGAGGAGGCTTGTTTCTTGGAACTAATCCAATTGGATGAAACCCGTCGTGATGCTGCTTTGGTTAACGAAGCCCATAAGAAATGAGTCAAGGCGCAGTTTGACAAGAATGTCAAACCCCGTGTCTTCTCAAAAGGTGACCTGGTCTTACTTTACGACCAGGAATCCGACAAATTGGGAGCAGTTAAGTTCAAATCCTTATGGATGGGCCCCTATATTGTTAAACATGTATTAGAAAAAGGAGCCTACGAGTTAGTAGATTATGATGAGATTCCACTGGCACAACCTCGCAACGGGTTGTACCTTAAGTGTTACTATGCTTGACTCAAGATAGTAACCCCTATGCTTTTGTTACATTTTTGTTTTCGCTAAGGGTAATTGTTTTGGTTAAGTGATCCACTTTTACGTTTGTTGCAGATGTCGAACCTATTGGAATCATTTGTTGGATATGCTGATAGAGCGAGTCATAGTTCGCAGAACCTATCTTCTGCAGCTTGGGCCATCTTCGATCCAAGCAGCAAGTTAGTGAGTTTTAGAGGGGTATGTATTGGTCCATCAATGAACAATATTGCTGAATACAGCGGGTTGATAGAGCTCCTCTCTGATGCCATTATGCGTGGCATACACCGACTCGTCGTCAAGCTAGACTCACAACTCGTCATCGTATAGCTCACTGGTATCTACTCCGTACGGAATCCAGCTATCTATCGCATGTTCCTAAGGGTCAAGATTTTGGAAAGGCAGTTTGATTCTATTCAATATCAGCATATTTCCAGAAACTTAAACACATTAACAGACTCATTGGCAAATTATGTGTTAGATAGACATTTTCAACATTTATAAAAGAAGCATTTCATCAAATATTTGCATCAAGATCACGTAACTCAACCAAAATAAAACTCCGAAAATAAAAAATATATATATAACTGTTTATGGTTCATACATAATGTTCTGTAACCAGGACAAAATTGGTCAAATGACCCAAAACTCAAAATGCTAGGGGGCACCCTAGTCTAATGATGCTGGTGATAACAAGTCACCGCCTGTGCAATCATGCGCAAAAGCCTAGTCCATCGACTCAACATGCCAGTAGTATGTTGCTGCAATCTCAGAGGCAGCTCGTCGGTCCTCACGTCCTGAATACCAAGAGTGAGGCCCTCGACCTGATCCTGCAATGCTTAAAGAGTCTCGACCACATCAAGGTCGCGAAGGATAGCCCTTCCCACAGCCTCTCCTACTGGAGCGGCAGCTGGTACTCTCAGACGTACTACTGGCCGAACTGGTCCAATATTTGCAGGAGCACATGAGTTTTGATTAGTCCTGATAGAAGAAAGCACAAGAACATTATAAAAAGAAACGATGAACAAAGATATAGTCAGAAAATTTACCGATAACACCCCACTGCTCACCAGCCAACAACACCAAATTTGGGTCACCCCGGAAATCCATACCAACATATGGATACTCGGAAAAAACCATCTCCTGACGATTGAACCACTCGAAGAAGGTATCAGAAAAGGAAACCTGGGACTGACCAGTATGTCGAGCCATAAGGTCGACCCATCTCTGCATCTGTGGCTCAGTCGGTGGAGGTAAGCCAAGTGAAATGTACTGCGGCTGCATCAGTGGGATCTTTTCCAAGGCAAAAGCGGTCAAAATAGAACCATAGCCGAAGTTCTTCAATTTTCCATTTTTTACCTTGGTCAGTTGTTCTTTCATCATAGGGAGTACTGCGTCACACCAGTTGAACACCTTTGGTTCAAGGCATTCCAAGGCGTACTGCATATAGGACCTGTTAGCTACGTGAAGAGCCGCACTACCAGCCAGTCTAGAAAAAGTGAACAGAATGGTCCTCAAGGATCGATCATTGACATCTCGGATTTTGATCTTGCCATCCCTACTCAGCTGAGATCCCTCTCTGCAATACCGGTGAATATAATCTCTCACGGATTTGCCCCCACGGGCGGAACCTGATAATGAAAGAGGGGCACCACGCCTCGATAAACCGGTCAAAAAATAGATGTCCACGACAGTCAAGGGGATAGATTTGCCTCTGATCTGAAACACCTGGTTGGTAGGATCCCATGCATCGAGAAGATATTGCAACAAGTTGATTTGTTGCCTCATGCTAGAGATGCGGAAAAACTTGAATAGGCCACAGTTCCGCAGTGCAGTTACCGTAACTGGATCATGTAAAGCAAGCATGTCCTCTTCTTCATGCTCGTGTTCTCACCATGTAACAACCATTTTTCTCTGATAAATCTCTGCAAAACAAGCAAGAGAAGAGTCAGGATCCTGATTTGGCAAAAAACAGGCAAAAATTCCATGAGAAAACAGTGCAAAAATTTCCCTTTTCGCGCCCATCGCACCCCCAGCAGTGTATTGGCTAAGATGCATATTGACTGGCCAATGGCCAAGCCAGTATGCATCACACCTTTCGATGTAGGAAGGGTGTGATGGAGCCAGGGCAAATTTTTCAAACCCTAGAGGCTCAGAAAAATAGGGAAACATGCACAGAATTCAAAAAGGAAGGAATGCAACTGAAGAGCTCAGGTTTAGCTCCTACCTGGTCTAGACGGCACCGAGAATCGTCCATAGAATCTCCCAAAATCAACTGGTGAAAATCAAGGGGGAAAAGCACCTCCAGAGCTCCAACAAACCAAAGTTCAAATGAAATGGTAAAATGAGGGGTAAAAACCACTTTTAAATTACTTTTCACATAATTCGAGTAAAATATTAGTGTTTTAACTCATTTTTGAAAGACATATTGTTCATTTCTAATCAGTTTGATGAAGCAATTGAACATAAGGTACAACCTTTGAAGGAAAAAAGTGATTAACGGTGAAATTAAATCGATGACCATTATCATGAGCAGTTTTTATGTGGAGTTCAAGCTCGTTAAAAATTAAACCTAAGCAATGAGCAAATGTTTCCCCCAAAGTTTAAGCTCATTAAAAAATGAACCAATTTATGGTAAATAACCATTGTGAATGCATTATCATTAGCTTTTGAGCCCTGGTCGTGTTCTCATCATCACCTCCACTTTGTTTTAGCTGATCATTCACTTCCATTTGATTGTTTACCCCTTTTGAGGAACAGCTGCGAAGAGTGATCTTGTTAGCCATCCTTGTGACACTGCCATGATTGGAAAATTCCAAACCTTACTTGGAATTAGCTGCTAACCAAAATTATCACTCGTTCCTCAAAAAACGAGTCTCCTTTAAGCTCTTTTCACTTGACTCGTAAAATATGAAAAGATTGCCAAGCGATTGGCCTCTCCAGCTCGTTAAAGCGACCGGAAGTGCTATCCCTCCTCTAGATTTTAATCTTTTTGGACCTGAGGGATTATTAGACAAAAAGATCGAGCGCTTGTTTTGTTCGGCTCGTTAAAATTACTGAAAATTCATCCCTTTTGTATTATTTTATACCTTTTCGGACTTAAGGGACTATATGACGAAAAAGGATTATTGGAGTTTCCTTTACGTCCCTTTCAGACTCTCTAAAATTGAAAAGGACCGAGTTATCTTTGTCGTTAAAATTGTTAAAACTGAATAGCGACAAACTTGTCCATACAGACAAGAACGAGTTTCACTGTCGCTAGGCTCGTTAAAACATAGTGACGGGTTTGCCCGAAGTGAAAATTATAGAACAAGCATATGTTATCCTCCTCAAGCTTGACAAAATAAATAGGTAGTGGTCAGCAATGACTGGGGAAAATTGGGAAGAAAACTTGAAGAAACTTTATTGGTAGCAAGTTGCTCTTGAACATGACACTTTCACTCTGCATCCGAGTCGGGTTGGGTTGTTCCATTCACCGATCATATCACCATTGGTCCACTGCACCATCCATATTTGGGGTTAACACTACCAATCCATGTCAGTGTCGCCGATATGTTCAAGAGAAATCGCTCAGAGAATTCACCTGTGTCTCATCCGCTGCAATACATTCACGCTCCATTCTTTCATGACCGCCACCCTGAACCCTGTATCATCAGATCGTTTTCACCTCCAAAATCATTTACTCCGTTTTGTGTCGTAGATGTGGGATTCATTAAGTCCCTCCTACGACAGGTCACTTCTTGCCTACATCAACTCATTATCCAAGAATTCGACTTAGGAACAACCCTTTCAGTACTTTGAAGCTTGCATGCCTCAATGGCAAGTTTCTCACTTCCGGCGACAGGTTTACATCAATGGCCTTTGACCGAAATATTTTGTGTGGTGTTCGACACCAAGTCCCTTTTCACACCATGTGAATTGTATTGTAGTACCTTGAGGGTCATCATCATTATCGGTGATTCCTCTCGCGCCTGTTAACAGCTTACATCATTGGCTAGTAATCAGGTGATGTCTTTCCATGTTCGACTCCAGAACATCTTTCACATGGATCGACTTGTACTCTGAGTGAAGATTGAACGAGTTTGAAGATCCCAGATATAGTTTCATCCATCCAGGCTGCGATATATTCAGGAAAATAAAGACATCAAATGTACATCATTGCTGCACAGATGATCATCCGAATCAAAGGATGTTGGCTCTATCAGAATCATCAGTCTGCCACACAGACGGTTGTCTGTCTTATGTACATGAAAATGAATTTATAAAGTTGAGCATGGGAATGCCCGCCTCAGTTAGATCATGAAAAATATTATGAAGATAATGTATTGTATCGTATCTTATTACAGGTCACCTTCCAGCTCGAAAAAACTTCAGATCCTCATGATAAAGCATTTCACCCGACATCAAAAGATTAATGACCTCATGCTTTAGGGGGCAACTGTTATAGACATTTTTTGGGCACTACAACCCCAATCAAACATGTCCATAAACCAAGGGCTCCTAAGTCCCTAAAAGTGTTGTTTCATACCCTAAAGGAACAAGGTCAACTGATTACATCATCTCCCAGAAGTTCTCCACATGAAACTGCTTAGAACTGGTCAAAACTAGACCATACAAGTTGCTCAGTGCTAAGGGTGCGATGCATCCCACCTGCCTAGTGAAAAGGGTGCGATGCATACTGAAAAGCCCTTTTGTAGGGTGCGATGGGCGAGAGTGGACAAATGGTAGAGAAATTTTGCGAGGTGGATGATCATGGAATCTTCCAGGAACTTCTCCTATGACACTTGCCTCTCTGAATTCGCCCAGGGATGAGTAGGAGATCATCAATCTCCAAGTGGAATCAAGAACTATCAGAGAGAGGACACTAATCAAGATCCCAGAAGCTGACTCACCCCCCTACAATCATCTATATATGGATCCCTCATCCAAGAGATCCAGAGGCTGGAATTTTGTATCTTGTAAGGAAGTTCTGTTGGTTTCTTGTTGGAATATCATAGTGTTGGGTGATCTAAGCTTTTCATGAGGTGAATGAAGGGCTTTCATGCTGGAGGATGACGCTGGGTCAGAACAATTGGTTGTAATCCTCTTTGCTATTCTTGATATTAATAAAGCTATTCAAGTTTTCCTCCACATTCTTGTATGTTTGATGATATATGCATTTGTGTGGTCAATATATATCTGGTCCTATATTGTTTATGATTGTAGATCTATGTTCTTCGATAGTATTATGCTGCTGTGATTCCACAGGTGCTCTTTGAAGCTAGGTAGACGAAGGAGAAGCGGTAAGGATCTGTCAGAAGGGAGAGGAACCGAGCAAGGAACCAAGTGCAAGACTGAGGTTGGTGTCCTTCATTCCACTCTTATCTACTTCTCATAAAGGAAAACGAAAGTAGTTTTTGTTTGTTTGTTTCTAGGATAGCTACCAGTCTTAGTGGGACTAGCAGCTCCGAGTTGACACTAGATTTCCTGATAACACTAGCCCATCTTATTCTATCGGCGGTATCATGCAGCAATAAATTCAAAAAGATGGTAGATTAACAGTGATGTTTAGTTTTAAAATAGCTAAAAGTTTGAGTTTTCGTGGTCTTATCACGTCTCGTCGTCCATCACAGGTAATGTATCTCTGGACAACACTTGCCAACTCACGCCATGGTTCTGCCAGAGAAGATGGTTGTATGCCCTTGCCTTTCTTGGTTAATTCCTCGCCTGCATCTCTAAAAATGTCCACCACATCTTGTAACATTACGTGTTTTTTTGGCCATGTAGTTCCTTCCACCGATAGCCCAGATACTTTAGCTATTACAGCATCTGCTACTGTGATTCTCCAGATGCTGTAGAAATTCAATAGTGATTTCATCACTAGGGTGCTGAAATCTTGTGAAGTATGATATCCACCCTGCACGAACAAGAATTTCCCTGGCTTTGTCGGAGACTTCCAACACTAAAGGTTCTTAGCACACTATCTTACCACCCATAATTCTTGAGTTCTTCCTACTATTGCAAAGGATTAGTACAGTGGAGAAAACACAACAACAGACATCAACAGAGAGATAGAACAACAAGTTGTAATAGCTAAGTTTTCCAATGTTAAACGATATTTCTATGAGAATTCATTAATTTGAGCACTATTATTTTTCCACATGCCGCATGATCATAGAGTACCATATCAACCTATGAAATCCAATAAAACAGTTATAATGCATGAACGCGTGTAATGAAGGTCCCCTCCCTCCTTCAAGATGAGAGGTCGCCTACAACCGACTGGTCGAGGGAATTCTGTTCTTAGCAATGTACAAGGGTGAAAGATACAACATTAATATGGGACATAGTACATATATTAATGAGAGGACTGTAAAATGTATGTATATAATGAAAGCGAGGTGTGTAATGATGGTTATTGATAAGAGACAAGATGCTTTGGTTGATGATAGGTTATGTGGTAAGGAAAGAGGACAACAATCTGCAAGAAAAGATGCTTTGCTGATGATATTCCGGCTGAAAATGATATGATTGATTAAAAACATTAACTCATGCATAAAGGTTCAAGGTAGGGAGAAATTAAGGAAATAATTCTTCTTATAAAAAGAAAAGTAAGAAGAGGGTATTATAATAATTATTGATGTTGAAAATGGAACTTCAATACCATAAGCAAAGCTTCTGTTGCCAGCAAGTGTCCATAGCCTCGACATAGTTGCTTTTTAACCCATATGAGCCAGGATCCTCAATTTATAGTTGGAGAATTCCATTGTTTTTTCTACAGAAGAGATCAGTGTGTTGGCATGGTAACCAAATGACCACACTACCATTCACTAGGAAGTAGCAAAAGTGATCAGGTCGGCTCGCGATGAGACCTCCTATTCCAACGATATTTTAGCCATCCTTTGGATCATAACCCTGGTGTGGTGGCCATAGTGAGAATGTCACATTGCTACATCCTTATGAACATGGCAGGCTGGCTCTTAATGAGGCCCCCTATCCTCTATCTGTAGGAAAAAATTGTTGTTATTACACATTTTTATAATAAATAGAGGGAGGCTCAGTACTCCTTAAGAGCAGGGATGGTGGAAGAAGTTGAACATATCAATAGAAAAAATATTCCCATAATCTCACTTATAATAGACAAAGAGGATTATAACCAGGAGGGGTGGAACCAGCATGGTAAAGATAATCAATCAGTATTATATACAAAAAAAATCAATATAGTAAAGTAATATATAAATAATTGTGTCCCTCCCCATTCTTTTAAGAAATATATCATCAAGAAGTTGTCTTGTTAAATATCATAACGTTAAGGGTATTTGCCTGCTTTAATAGAATCCATAATTCTCGTCCTCATAAGAGTATTGTACTTCATGCCATGAAAGGGAATCAGAAAATGGGGTTCAGATGAGGTAGGAATAATCCTACAAGTTTTGTTTTAACATCACAATAATGCAAGGAAAAAGGGTGTTGTTTAAAAAATACATGACTTCAAGAAGCAAACATGCTATTCCAAAGAAGGAACAACAACAAATTCTAAAAAAATATATTTGAAAAACAAACAACAAAAAGTGTTGTTCCAAAGTTGGAACAACAAACATGCAAAAAGTGTTGTTTCGAAGTGGGAAAAACAAAAACCAGAAGTGTTGTTCCGAAGTGGGAACAACAAAAACAAAAAGTGGTGTTTTGAAGTGGGAACAACAAAAACAAAAAGTGTTGTTCCAAAGTGGGAACAACAAAAACGAAAAGTGATGTTTCGAAGTGGGAACAACAAAAAATAAAAGTGGGGAACAATAAAAACGAAAATTGTTGTTCCAAAGTGGGAACAGCAAAAGCCAAAAGTGTTGTTCCAAAGTGGGAACAACAAAAAACAAAAACTGTTGTTTCGAAGAGGGAACAACAAAAACAAAAGGTGTTGTTCTGAATTGGGAACAACAAAAATCAAAAGTGTTCTTCCGAAGAGGGAACAACAAAAACATTCCGAAGAGGGAACAACAAAAAACAAAAAGTGTTGTTCTGAAGAGGGAACAGCAAAAGCAAAAAGTGTTGTTCCGAAGAGGGAACAACAAAAAACAAAAAGTGTTGTTCCAAAGAGGGAACAATAAAAAAGAAAAGTGTTGTTCCAAAGTGGGAACAATAAAAACCAAAAGTGTTGTTCGGAAGAGGTAACTGTGAAAAAAAAAAGTGTTGTTCCAAAGTGGAAACAAAAAAAACAAAAAGTATTGTTCTAAAGTGGGAACAGTAAAAACAAAAAGTGTTGTTCCAAAGAGGGAAAAACAAAAACAAAAAGTGTTGTTCTAAAGAGGGAACAACGAAAACAAGAAACACAGAAAATCAAATCATCAGTCATATTTACACTTTTTACAAAAAGAAAATAATTTTTTTAAATAATGAAGCTGCCGAAGGATTACCTTCTGCAGCTAGAATTTGCATGGTGGAGTCCTCGCATATCTGTTGGTAAAAGGATTCTCTTGTAAGTTTTTTTTGGTAGAGGCACACCCGATGCCCATTTTCTTTGAAGGAAAAACTAGACCCATCAGTGGTGGCCAATGTAAGAGTGCCATTGTCATGTACTTCATTTATTTCATAGGGGCCTAACCATCTAGTCTACAGTTTACCAGGGAAGTCGTGAAACCTGGAATCGTAAAGAAGTTCCCAGTCACCCTCATGAAATGTCTTTTTCTTAATCAGTGAATCATGCCACTTGGCTCTTTGTTGTTGAATGAGTGCACTATGTTGTAGAACCAATAGCTGAATTTCATCTAATTCATTTATTTGTTGTAGTTTGTTAATCTAGGCTTCAGTTAAATCCAGTCCCACTTCCTGGGCTATCCTTAGTGTCTGTATCTCAAATTCTATGGGGAAAATGGGTTCCTTACCAAATACCAACTGATATGGAGAGTATCCAGTTGTGTTCCTCCAAGTCGTGTGATATGCCCACAAGGCCTCTGGTAGTCGAGTCACCCAATCTCATCTGTGCGATGAGACTATCTTTGTTAGAATAGCTTCAATTACTTTGTTGGTACTCTCCACCTTCCTGTTCGCCTGCGGGTGATACAGAGAGGTAATTCTGTGGATAATGTGATGATTCTTCAGTGTAGTAGCAATCTTGTGGCCTACAAATTGTGGCCCCCCATCAATAATTACTTCTCTGGGTAAGCCATATCGCACAAAAATTTTGAAAAGAAAATTAATCATTGTTTCCTCTATTTCTCTTGGTAATGCTATTGCCTCCACCCATTTAGTCACGTATTCTATTGCAACCAATATATATGGTTTCTGATTGGACGGTGGGTTGATCGGCCCAACAAAATCTAACGCCCATCACTTAAAGGGTTCTATCACTAGCTATGGATGTAGGGGCATCTCATCAGATTGGCCAGGGCAACCCCTCCTTTGGCAACTATCGCATGCATGGACAAATTTCTTATTATCCATAAAAATCGTGGGCCAGTAGTAGCCCATTTGCAAAATTCTATGTCCAGTTCTGCGGTCTACAAAATGTCCACCGCAAGGTCCATCATGGTAGGCATTTAAGATATCATAAATTTTGACTTCCCTGATACACTTGCGGATGTGCATATCGGCCCCTGTGTGAAAAAGGTATCCTCCGATCCAGGAGAACCGAGTGCTGCGCTGCACTATTAATTTCCTTTCTCCGGGTGTTAGATGTTTGGGTAGTTTTCCTACTGCTAAATAATTCGCCACATCTACGTACCATGGTGTTTTTACAGCCACAGCAAACAGGTGTTCATCCAGGAACTGGTCTTCTACCGCCATTGCATCGTCTATTCTTGGCACTCGGGAGAGGAAATCTGCCACAAGGTTTTCCCTCCCTGGTCGATCCTTTATAGTTATGTCAAATTCCTGCAAAAGTAGTAACCAACGTGTCACTCTTCCATTTGTAATGGGTTTATTAGCTAAATATTTGATAGCAGAGTGATCAGTATACAGAACTACAAGGTATCCAGTTATATAGTGTCTGAATTTGTTAATAGCATAAATAACAGCTAAAAACTCTTTCTTTATTACTGTATAATTCAACTCAGCAGGAGTTAAGTTTTTGCTAATGTAATATATAGCGTAGGGTTTCTTGTTGTCTTCTTGGCCAAGAACTACTTCAATAGCTGAATCTAATGCGTTTGATGAAATCTGGAATGGTATATCCCAATTCGGCCCTCGTAATACCGATGTTGTTGATAGTAGCCATTTCAACTCTGTAAAGGCAATGTCACATTTTTCAGTCCATATAAAATCAACATTTCCTGTTAGGGCATATAATGGTGTAGAAATTTGTGAGAAGTTCTTTATAAATCTATGATAATATCTTGAAAATCCCAGAAAACTACGTACCTCTGTTTGAGTGCAGGGAGTAGCTAATAAGAGGATTACCTGTAGTTTTGCTAGATCTACCTGAATTCCAGTTGCTAAAATGAAATGACCCAAGATCAGGCCCTTTGTCATCATCATATGGCACTTCTTGTGGCTTAAGCATAGCCTAGTAGCGATACACTGTTCTAGGACTTTCTCCAATGTCTATAATGCCTGTTCAAAGTCATCTCCATGGGGTGTGAAATCGTCCATGTACACTTCCAATCCATCATTTATCAAGTCTGCAAAAATATTGAGTATGGCTCTTTGGAATGTAGTAGGTGCGTTGCACAATCCGAAAGGTAATACCCTGTAAGAAAATGTTCCCCACAGGCAGGTAAAAGTAGTTTTATCCTGGTCTTCAGGGGCAATCTGAATTTGGTTATAGCCATTGAAGCAATCTAGGAAAGAGAAGAATTTCTTCCCTGGCAGTGTATCTAGGACCTGATCTATGAATGGAAGGGGAAAATGGTCTTTTTGCATTGCATTGTTGAGTTCTCTGTAGTCAACGCATATCCACCACTTCCCATTCTTTTTGGGGACCACTACTAATGGAGAAACCCATTTACTCTCAGATATAGGATAGATAAAATTCATATCTAATAGTTTTTGAAGTTCTTCTTTAACAATATTCTTTAGGTGAGGATTTAATCTAAGTTGAAGTTTTCAAATGGGTCTTGCATCTTTTTTAGTGTAAATGTGGTGCATACATAGCTGAGGGTCAATCCCTTTCATGTCTGGGTAGTACCACGCAAAAGCTCATTTATATTTCCTAAGGACTTGAATAAGTTTCTGTTGCTGGTTAGCACTCAGATTACTGTTAATGTTCAGGATCTTCCCTGGCTCGATAACAATAGGTTTGCTATTATAGACAATAGTTATTGATATTGGTTGGTCATTGATATCTCTCAGGGAATCTTCTTCAATTTCATTGTCAAGGACTGCTTTAATCATGTGACATTTCAAACTAGACACTGTAGTAGGATGATTGATAAAAGTATTAATGACATCGTCTTCTATTTTGCTTTTAAATTCAAGGGCATCTACCACAATCAATGGTGACCGAATATTTTCTGTTAAATATGTTACAGGTTGCTTCCTATCTTTTACAATGGTTAGGCTTAGTTGAGCAGGAGGGTATAAGGCTATATTCTTCGCATCATTCCCTCTGGTTATGGTCATACTGCCTATCCAATAGTTGAAATAAGCATTAGTGGTTGCTATCCAAGGCCTTCCTAATATTAAAGGATGTCCATCTAGCCCATTCCTAGGGTTAATAATAAAAAAATCTTCTGGATATTACCGAGCGTCTACAAAAACCATCACATCTTGTAATGTTCCTTCTGGCCTAATGACCGAGTGGTCAACAAGTTCCAGCAAAGTAGTTATTGGTTCCGAGGCTGTGATGCCAAGTATTTCGCAAGTTGTTGTTGTGAGAATGTTAATGGCTGCCCCTAAATCAACTAAAGCATTGGGAAAATAGCGGCCATTTATCTATATTGTGACAATGGGGTTTCCCAGGTCTTCATATTTTACAGGTGTCTCTTTGCCTAGTAATAAATCAGACAAAGTCCCGACAACATGGATAGTTGGGGTTATTTTTGTTTGCCTCACAGACTTCTTTATACACAATTCTTTAATAGTTTTGGCATATATTGGAATGTCTTGAATAGCTTGGAGGAGGGGTATTTTTATATAGATATTCTTGAGTTCACCCAGAAGATCAAAGTCGGGGTGTTCAATTGGGCACGGTATCATCAATCTTTCTGGGAATGGTGGGGAAGTAGTTATGATCTATTCGGGAGTTTTTTGCCTGACTGTATCTTCCCCTTGTCAATCATTTATAGTCAAAGGCTTATTTGGGTGTGGTTCTTTAGGTTCTAGATTTTTATCCTCGTCTGGAGTGATTATGCATCCAGATCTTAACTTGAGTTCATTACACTCTCTCAACTCAGCTTCAGGGTCTAGACCCTCAATGATTTGTACTGACTGGATTGGTCTGTTGTTGGGATTTGGGTTTGTTTGGGTTGGGAGTTGTGGTCATATATTAGTTTGAGGATTCTGTTGCAATGTATAAGGTGCTGGTAAAGTAGGTTGAGACAGAGGAATTGTCCCCATAGGCTGGTTTGTGGATCTTTTCCAGTTTGATTGCCAGTCGTGATTTTGTGAGTTGGAAGGGGACCATTGAGATGGATAGGGATTGTTCTGCTAGAATGGTGGAGGGTAAGAGGGATTTGACCAATTATTGTTTGGATTTGACTAGTTGGGCCATGGTGGCATAGAAAATGTTTGAGGTTGCCAAGTAGAAAAAGATAGTTGGTTCTGCCATGCTACCCTTGAATATTGCTGAGAATTATATTGCGAGGGAGGAAAGAATGAAGATGGATTGGTAGGCATACCTGTCTGACGTGCTTGCCATTGACGACATTGGTTCAACAGATATATTGGTTCCACTTCTTCTTCCACTTCCTTGAAGACTACTTTTAATCCTAGGAGCGATGGACAACTTTCCGTGGCATGCTCCTTAGTGCATATGGCACATGCATGTATCATATCTAGTGGGTATTGTTTATGATTGTGTTTTTTTATGCAATGGGGACAAAAAATAGCTAGGTTTTGTTCTACTTCATCTTGGTTCATTTAGCTTGCATGATATCCAATTGTGTCGTCAGGGTCCCCAGGATATCAGTCTTGAAATCTGCCAATAGATTGCCGATTTCGACTCTTGTAATGTTTCCTCCTGAGGCTTTGCTATCTCTGGTGATCGCGTCGTGTCCGGCTAGTTTCAACCTTGTACTACCCCTGGAGCACTTGATGCACAAGTCTATAATATTGTCATAATCTTCTTGGTAAATATCACCCTTACCCATTATATTCAGTGTTTCTACCCATTGGTCTTTCATACCTTTAATCACTATGGTTTTTAGAACATTATCAAGCAGATTCGCTGATGCAGGAGCATTCGGACATAGCCAGCAATGTGAAAGTTTGTTCACATGTTATGGCTAAACAAGTTGGATTTCATTGACCTGATTGGTCAAAAGGCAGTTTTTACTGAGAGGGTTTGATCTCTCAAGAAATGAGTTGTATTTCATTATTGTAATAAGTTAGAAATTGTCTTATTTTATGCTCAAAGATGATTTGTTAGCATAGGTGTGAGATAGAGCTAGGAATTAGAAGATTTGCAGTTAGATTTATTAAAAATAGGGATTGATTTGTTAGACACAGTTAGAGTGATATTAGATTAATAAAAGGAAGGAAAAATGTAATGAAACGAGAGAGGATTGAGGAGTGGATATAGTAAAGCGAGAGAAAAATAGTGTGTGGATTGTATTTTGAGACAGAGGTATTTATTTTGTTGTAATCAGGCCCAAGGTCGAGACCCTGTAAGTAATTTATTATGAATGAATCATATCATGTGTAAGACTGGTTATCGAACCTATGGAAACCCTTGCTTGCTTGCAAGTCCTTTGTATTTGGGATAGAGTGTTATTTCCTTTGTTATTCTGTGTTTCATGTCTAAATCACGGGTTTTATAGAAGTCTGAGGCCTTTTATTTAAATATCCTTGTTTGATCCGCTTAAATCCTGATCGTTGGATCACCTTTATCGGGTAGGCGGAGTTTATTATGTAGTTTTGGCCTACAAGTGTAAAACCCAGTTTACACTAAAAACGAGCACAAAACATAATCGGATTTGGAATCCAGACTTGAAACATTTATAGGCGAGGATCTATACCATATCAGGTTTGTAAGACCGATATCAAATTGACGCTTTGAAGCATAAGGAGCCTGGGAATTGGACATTGCGACTTGCGATCGGGCGATTAAATCGTGATCAACTGTGACGATTGGATCAGTGAATGGTTATCGAGCGCGTCCAAAGCTATAAGTGGTTTTAGTGGTCTAGTACCCGATCCCATTGAAACATTGCCACATAGCAAAGGCGGTGGAGAAGAAAACCGCTTTATCGGGCGGTTAACCCCTGATCTATTGTTCCACCCGAAATCTCTGACAACCATCAGATCTCACCAATCTAGATCGACAGTCCCAAAGCATTGATGCGTTGACTTTCGATGTATGATAAGCGTGCCAATATAAAAAGGTAAATAACAATGTTTTGCATGGTTTTTCAATGTATTTTGGGAAAAAGGAAAACATTCGGGTTATAGTTTAAAAGGGATATACGGGGTGATTTGGGTGTTTTTGTGAGTTCTGCTTCCGCGCTGCATCATTTGTGGTATCATAGAAGAATAAAGGGTTGTTTGTAGTGAAAATGCCACCAAGGAGAGGAGCTGGCATTAGTTGAGGAAGACCTGAGGCAAATGAAATTCTACTAGAAGAGGTCCGGAGTCTGCATACGAGAATGGAAACAATTGGAACTGCTCAGAGAAGAGTGCCTAATAAAGGAGATGAAATTTCTTAAGAAGAATCTCCTGCGGAGGAAGTAGATGAAGACAATGAAACTGCCAAAGTCATCAAGATGTTGGCAAAGGTAGTAGGAAAACCTAAGGCGGAAATCCCTATGTATGAAGGGAGTCTAAACGCAGAAGAGCTAATGGATTGGATCAAATCCTTAGACCAGTACTTTGACTATGAAGAGGTTGATGAGAAGAAGATGGTGAAGTTTGCAATTACCAGATTGAGGGGACATGCAGCTATCTAGTGGAACAAGGTACAGACATCAGGAACGAGAAAATGGAAGTCTAAGATCAAGCAATTGGACAAAATGGTAAGTAAAATTAAAGCCAAGTTTTTTCCTAAATACTATCAGTTAAATCTTCTTAAATAGTTGCAAAATTTAAGGCAAAAAGGAATGTCTGTTAATGAATATACAAAGGTGTTTTATAGATTGAGTATTAGAGCAGGGTATGTAAAGGATGATATGGAAAATATAGCTAGATATGTCAATGGTTTAAGGTATGATATACAAGATGAGATTAGCTTGTTAAGTCTGAAAACTATTGAAGATGCCTATCAAGCAAGTTTGAAGGCAGAAGAGAAGATATTGAGGAAACAGAGTCAAAGGAATAGAGGAAAAAGTTCAGTAAGAGGTAGAGGAACTACCAGACCAAGGGGACAATAGCATCAGCATGAAGCAGGAAGCTCAAGTAGCAGACCACCACAGAGGGGAGAATCTAACAGAGGAAGATTTGTGCCCAGAGGAAGAGGGTGAGGAAGAGATGTTCAGTGTTATACATGTGGAGAATGGGGACATATGTCATGGGACTGTCCTCATAATAAACCAGCAAGTTAGAGGAATGCGAATGTGGCTGAGGCAAAGCCAGAACCACCTCGACTTATGGAAAAGGAAGAACCCCCTGAGGTAGGTGAATCTTTGTTGTTGAGAAGGAATTTGCTTAGGGTAGAGCCGGAGATTGGAGAACCAACACAGAGGAAGAATTTGTTTAGAACTACTTGTAAATCAAAAGGTAAGTGCTGCAAAGTAATAATTGATAGTGGAATCACTGACAACCTTGTTTCTACAGAGATGGTGTACAAGCTCGGACTAGCAAAGACCATACACCCTACTCCTTACAAGGTATCATGGTTAGAGAAGGGACATCAGATTATTGTGACTGAAAAATGCAAGGTGGAGATACAAATTGGTATGTATAAAGATGTGATATTATGTGATGTAATGCCCATGGATGTATGCCATGTATTACTAGGAAGACCATGGAAATTTGATCAAAAATCTATTCATGATGGAAGAAGAAACACTTATACTCTAGAGGAGGATGGAACTAAACACACATTGCTGCCGTTGAAGGACGATGCTAACAAAGGAACACCTGGAAGTAGTATTATGTTGATAAGTGGAAAGGAGATGCTGTAGGAAGTAGTAAAGAATGAGGAGTTGCATTTTGATATTGTGGGAAGACCAAAGGTAATTTTGATTTCCACAAACTTGGATGACTTTCCTGAAGAAGTTAAAATTCGGTTAGATGATTTTGCTGATATTATTGTGGATGAGTTGTCGAATGCATTGCCACTGATCAGGAGTATTAGTCATCATATTGATCTAATACCAGGAGCAAGTTTGCCAAATAAATCAGCATACAGATTAACTCCTCAAGAGAATGCAGAAGTTGGAAGTCAAGTACAAGAGCTGATGGGTAAGGGGCTGATCAAAGAAAGTCTTAGTCCATGTGTTGTACCAACAATAATCAATCCAAAGAAAGGAGGATAATGGCCCATGTGCACAGATTCCAGAGCCATCAACAAGATCACAATCAGGTACAGATTTCCTTTGCCACGCATGGATGATTTAATGGACTGTTTTAGTGGATAAAAATACTTTACTAAAATAGATTTGAAGAGTGTATATCATCAAATAAGAATCTGAGAAGGCGATGAGTGGAAGAATGCATTTAAAACAAACAGTGGGTTGTATGAGTGGTTAGTGATGCCTTTTAGACTCACTAATGCACCTAGCACATTCATGAGATTAATGAATGAAGTCTTGAAGGAGTATGCAGGCAAGTTTGTTATTGTTTATCTTGATCATATTCTAGTTTTTAGTAAAAGTAGAGAAGAACATTTAGAGCATCTTAAGTTGGTTCTAAGAACTCTGCAGAAAGAGAAACTACTGATAAATCTGAAGAAATGTAGTTTCATGAAGGAAGAAATGGTTTACTTGGGATTTGTAGTTTCTAGAGAAGGATTGAAGATGGATCCAGAGAAATTCCAAGCAATTTGGAACTAGTCTACTCCCAGAAATATATCTGAGGTAAGAAGCTTCCATGGTCTTGCAAGTTTTTACAGAAAGCTTATCAAAAGCTTTAGTAAGATTTGTGCACCCATTCTTGAAACAATCAAGGAGATCAATCAGCCATTCAAGTGGACAGAAGCAGCAGACATAAATTTTAATTTGCTGAAGAAGAAAATCATAGAGGAACCAATTTTAGCTTTGCCTGATTTTGAGAAAGTCTTTCAAGTATAAACAGATGCCAGTGGAGTTGTAGTTGGCACAGTTCTGAGTCAGGAGAAAAAATTGATAACGTACTTCAGTGAGAAATTGAATGATGCAAAGAAGAAATATTCTTCTTATGATAAAGAATTTTACGCTATTGTGTAGGCCTTGAAAAAATGGAGACATTATTTGCTGCCAAAAGAATTCATATTGTATTCAGACAATCATGCCTTACAGTTCATCAATAACCAGCCAAAGTTGAATCAGAAACATGCCAAGTGGGTAGAATTTCTGCAAAGCTTTACTTTTGTAATAAAGCACAAGAGTGGTAAGTCAAATAAAGTAGCAGATGCATTGAGCAGGGTAAGTTTTATTGTGCAAGAATTCAAAGTGGGTGTTTTAGGATTTGAGGAAATGATTGAAATGTACAAGGATGATGTAGATTTCAAAGATATATATACAACAGTTCAGAATCCAATGAGTCATAACAAAAGTCAGTGGTTGGACTATCTCATTCAAGGAGGCCTATTGTTTAAAAGCAACAAGTTGTGTATTCCCAAATGTTCCATGAGGGAAAACATAATAAAGGAGAAACATAGTGGAGGATTATCTAGTCACTTTGGGCAAGATAAAATCTTTGCTTAGGTGAATGCTTTTTATTATTGGCCAAAAGTGCAAACTGATGTTAAGAAGTTTGTTGATAAATGCAGGATATGTCAGCATGCAAAAGGAAGGAGTCAGAATGCAGAATTGTATTAGCCATTGCCAATACCATACTGACCTTGGGATGCAGTTAGCATGGATTTTGTTCTGGGATTACCAAAAACCCAGAGGGGAAATGACTCCATTTATGTTGTGATAGATATATTTTCCAAAATGGCACATTTCATTGCATGTAGGAAAACTAGTGATGCAACGCACATAGCTAATTTATTCTTTTTAGATATTGTAAGATTACATGGGTTACCTGTAAGTATTGTGTCTGATCGAGATACCAAGTTTGTAGGGCATTTTTGGAGAACTATTTGGAAGAAAGTGGGAGCTAACCTTAGTTTATTTCAGCATACCATCCTCAAACAGATGGACAGACCGAAGTAGTAAACAGGAGCTTGGGGAATATATTGAGGAGTTTAGTGTATCAAAATCCTAAGCAGTGGGATTTAGCACTAGCTCAAGCTGAGTTTGCTTATAATGATACTCCAACCGAAGTACTGGAATGAGTCCATTTCAGATTGTTTTTGGAATGAATCCAAGAGGTGTGTATGAGCTCAGGGATTTGGGAAAGCAGGAGACCAGAAGTGCAAAAGTTGAAGAGTTTGCAGAACAGATGCAAAGACTACATGAAGAAGTCAAAGGAAAATCAACAACAAATACAAACAGAGGGTAGATCTGAAAAGAAGAGAGAAAGAATTCCAAGTCGGAGACTCAGTGATGGTGTATTTGAGGAAAGAAAGGTTTCCTGCTAAAACTTACAATAAACTGAAAATGAAAAAGATAGGACCTTGTAAAATTGTAAGAAATTTTTCAGCCAATGCATATGAAATTGAGTTGCCAAAAGGGATTGGAATATCCCCCATTTTTAATGTTGCATATTTGTATCCATACAAAGAGGCAGAGACAGAGCTACAGGAGGAAACTACAGGAGATGAAGTTCAAACTGTGAACTGGGAAGAACAAATGCCAAAGACAGCTAAGAAAGAAGTGGACACTGTTTTGGAGAAAAGAGTATCCAAAAGAACCAGAGGACAAAATTATTTGCAATATCTAGTCAAATGGAAAGGAAAACCAATGGAGGATGCTAGCTAGTTGACAACAACAGAATTACAGAAGTATGGAGTAAGTCCTGAAGGTTTGAAGGATGATTCTTTTCTTCCTCGGGAGTCTGATGCAGGAGCATCCAGACTTAGACAACAATGTGAAAGTTTGTTCACATGTTGTGGCTAAACAAGTTGGATTTCATTGACCTGATTAGTCAAAAGGCAGTTTTTACTGAGAGGGTTTTATCTCTCAAGAAATGAGTTGTATTTCATTATTATAATAAGTTATAAATTGTCTTATTTTAGGCTCCAAGATGAGTTGTTAGTATAGGTGTGAGATAGAGCTAGGAATTAGAAGATTTTCTATTAGATTTATTAAAAATAGGGATTGATTTGTTAGAAACAGTTAGAGTGATATTCGATTAATCAAAGGAAGGGAAAATGTAATGAAAAGAGAGAGGATTGAGGAGTGGATTTAGTAGAGCGAGAGCAAAATAGTGTGTGGATTGTATTTTGATATAGAGGTCTTTATTTTGTTGTAATCAGGCCCAAGGCTGAGACTTTGTAAGTAATTTATTATGAGTGAATCATATTGTGTGTAAGACTAGTTATCGAACCTATGGAAACCCTTGTTTGCTTGCAAGTCCTTTGTATTTGGGACAGAGTGTTATTTCCTTTGCTATTCTGTGTTTCATGTCTAAATCGTAGGTTTTATAGAAGTCCAAGGCCTTTTCTTTAAATATCCTTGTTTGATCGACTTAAATCCTGACCGCCGGATCACCTTTATCTAGTCGGCAGAGTTTATTATGTAGTTTCGGCCCGCAAGTGTAAAACCTAGTTTACACTAAAAATGAGCACAAAACATAGTTGGATTTGGAATCCAGACTTGAAACATTTATAATTGAGGATCTATACCATATCGGGTCCGTAAGACTGATATCAGATCGACGCTTTGAAGCATAAGGGGCCTGGGAATTGGACATTGCGACTTGCGATCAGGTGATTAAATCACGATCAACCATGACTGTTGGATCACCAAGCGGTCTCACTATAGTGAATGGTTATCGGGCACATCAAAAGCTATAAGTGGTTTTAGTGGACCGGTACCCAATCCCATTGAAATGTTGCCACGTAGCAAAGGCGGTGGAGAAGAAAACCGCTTTATCGGGTAGTTAACCCCCAATCTATTGTTCCACCCGAAATCTCTGACAATCGTCAGATCTCACCAATCCAAATCGACGGTCCCAAAGCATTGGTGCATTGAATTTTGACGTATGATAAGCGTGCCAATATAAAAAGGTAAATATCAATGTTTTGCATGGTTTTTCAATGTATTTCGAGAAAAAGGAAAATAGTCGGGTTATAATTTAAAAGGGATCCGCAGGGTGATTTGGGGGGTTTTTTGAGTTCTACTTCCACGCTGTGTCATTCGCATGAGGAGATCTTTGCAGATTATATTGGAAACACTCCACATATTCTTCCAGTGTCTTGTTAGGCTTAACTACCATTTGAAAGATTTCATCTTTTAGTTCTCTAGTTTAGCGATAATCTTGGTATTTTTTAAGGAAGCATGTTTTCATCTGTTCCTAATAATTGATGGTACCTCCACCAAGTCCCATAAACCAACACAGGGCTTCTCCCTTCAGAGTAGAGGGGAACAGTTTCAGCTTCTGGGGGTTAGTGGTGTAATCATAATCCCTACATAGGACATAGAATTCAAAAAGGAATGCATCAGGGTCTTCTGGAGTTAGCCCATGAAAGGTAGGATATTCTATAATGGAATAGATTTCATGGGGGCATTGACAACTGTGTCTACAATAGGGTATTGTAACGTAGATGTGTGGGGTTGTTGCTGATTATTGGCCATTTGGTCAAAAATATGCCAATATTCTTCAGGGATCTCTGGAGCTGGAGAGTTGTTCCTAGGATGTCCAGAAGAGGCTAGAATGATTTTAATAGCGCTACCTCGATCCAAAACACTGAGTGTCCTTTTTTAAATCACTACTTCAGGAGATCTAGGTTTTGATGATTTAATTTCAGGATTACCTATTTCTCCTTCTCCTTCACGGAGGTTGCAAGAATTCCCTTCTTGTGAAGGGTGTGGTTGTGAATTTTCAATATCTTGAAAACTCTGTTCAGACCCTTCAGTCTTACTGTGAATCTCAGCGTTAGCTACAGATGGTGATCCTGTGGCCTGAAGGGAAATAATAGGGTGTCTGGTAGCAATAGTTCGGGGTCCTACTGATGACTGAGACTCAACTTTTCTTATGATTTCGTCAATAAAGGTTGATCGTCCAAGGGTCACTGGTCCCTTAGATTTTTCAGGTTTGGGGGGAGGAATTATATCTTTTTTTGGTATTTTCTTCTTAGTCATTCATACAAAAATACAAACATTCATTTCTATCTTAAATTCCTACGCAATTCTGTTGGAAAGCGGGCGGAGGAGCGAGCATTTTACTCGCTCATTACGCAAGTTCTTACCTCCCGTTTTTAATACCCAATTCTCTCTCAGTAGACAAACATCACTCTTTGTAAAATGGCAACACTCGCCCCGGTAACAGTGCCAAAATTTTGGGTGCCAAAAGGTGTCTTTTAAAATTCCTAACTGCCTCACATTAATTATCAATCTGGGTAAGTCTTTTTATTCCAAGAGTGTACACAATATGTGCAAGATATAAATCCAAAGAGTAATGCTTTAAAATAAGTTATTAAATTGAATACAAGAGTAAATGGATGCAATCATAAATCTCAAGATTGTAACTTTAAAGGAAATAATTCATCTAAGCATCATGACTTTATCTCAAACAACACCATAATTCAATCTTAATCAACCAAATTCAAATGAAAATAAACTGAGAGCATCGTAGTATTAACTAAGCTCTTTCAGTTGGATTTAAACTACTTGATAGAAGTAAAGTATTTAATCAATCACACTCTATTCTGTAATTAACCAGAAATGATTCTTTAACTGATAACTAATTCAATCCATGACATGAATTTAAATAAAACCAACTATGACTGCGCATTAATGAAATGAATACCAAAAATTTGATTCAACGAAAATACATCAACTGAAAAGCTATAAATAAGAATAACTAGCAGAAAATGAAAAATGCATAAAACAAGGAACATCAGTAAGTTTCACCAGAGACCGGGCCCTAGCCATCAACGAAAACTGCTTAGTTATTTCAGAATATCCGAACAAACAACAACGCAGGTTGTATATTAATCATCAAAGTCACTTATCATTACAACACGATCTTGTTCTTCAGAATGACCCTTCTGTAAATTAAAATTATAATCCAAGTAAAAGATGAGAGATCCCTCTTCACTCTTCCCTTTTATAGTCAAAAGGAAAAGGATTCACAACTAAATGCTATCTTCAGACAATTCTTCTATCTTGCGCTGATCTTCTTGACTTGTTCCTTGGTTCGACTGCACCCTACATGTCTCATTTTCCTTGATTATATTTTGTTGTTCTGACTTTGGAACAACAGTTGCTCCTTCTGTTGTTTTTCTACATAAAAAGTAGTGAGAGTTAGTTTGGTCGATCAAATTGTATCAAGAGTAGTTCTATTCATTCCTTATCAAAATCCTATCAATATGTTATTATATCATAACACAAAATGGATAAGAAAGGAGGAAAAAGACAATAATCAAGAGTAAATACATACCTATTACAAGGCTCAACAATATATAGTAATGAGGTGTGTAGATGCATGTGGCCAAAGTGGAGCAGAACCCTGAAATATAAATTTGTTTCTCTGCAACCAAATACACCAACATATCAGGAGAGGGAGGTTCCTTAGCTTGGTTGGGTGTGCAGAAAACCACCACAATTTCCATGCTTCCATTATATTAGCACCATGCCAACGATTGGGGAGGTGTAGGCTTTCAAGTACATTATGCCATAATGCAATGGTGGCAGGACATAATAGAAATAAATGCTCAATTGATTCTGATGCCTGCTTGCACAATATACACCAGGTTGGTCTGAAGTATGATCACTTCTATAGATTATCCCCTGTAGGGGCTTTGTTGCGGAGTATACACCACATGAAGAGTTTAGTTATGGGGGGGTTCCTTTAGCTTCCAGAGAGTACTCCACCACCAATCAGATACAGGGGGCTTGTGAGCAAAATAGATGAGAGGATATCCTTCCTTGGGTGAGTAGGATCCATGCTGTGAGTGTGCCCAAATGAGCTCATCCTCTCCCTCAGTGATCCGAACATGTGATTCAGAGAGTGCACTTATATAGGATTTCCAATCATTGTGTTAGATGTTAGGTATACCCAATAGATCAGAAAATTTCCACGCTTGATAGAAAATAGTAGAATTGTTTGGATTAGCCATGTGAGAAAGTATATTGATACCTATGATCGAGAGGAAGTGTAGCAACTCAGAAGGAACTTGGTATGCATTCCCACATCCTGACCAAGGATCTATACCAATATGTCCCAGATTTACATTACCAATCCTCCAGGTTAATCCATCATGGATGAATGATAGCGAGTTTCGTAAAACTCTCCAAAATGTAGATATATGTGCTCCATTCCATGTTGGTCCCCTGATCCAATCAAGTATATGGAGTGGATTAATGTACTTTTGAATTGTTGGAAATAATAGTGAGGGGGGGGTGAATCAGTATTATCAAGTCAAATATTCCTCTTTCAAAATCAAATGATATACGCTACTTCAGTTAATTAAACCAGCGTATATACACAACTATGCAGAAGGAAACCCGCGTATACAATGCAAACCTTTAAATGAATTTATCTTCCTGATGTTTATTATTAATCTGTGTTTGAGAATCAAATAACCAATAACTTGAAATAGTAAAACAGAGCAGAAAGACAATCACACACAAGAACATAAGATATAAGGTGGAAACCCAATGTGGGTGAAAACCACCTGCTGCAATTCGTCTCTATCTTCTCTTTAATTAGAAACTTCTTTTTACAATTGTACTGGTGCAGTCCTTTACCAGTACGCAGGCTGCAACCTGCAGAGAGCTACAACCCTCTCTCGTTTTCCAGCTTCTTCTGGAAGGGAGCTACAACCCCCTTAGCTCTTTCACTAGCCAAGATACTAATACGTAGGTTCTAGCCTACAGAAGGCTACAACCTTCTCTTTCTTTTAGGGACCATGTTTCATGAATTTTCAGACTGGATCCACAAATAGCATCAATCAAACATCAAGAATTTCTGCATCAACCAATCACCTTTTCACCAATCAAAACTGAATCAAAATAACCACTTTTATGATGACTGTACCCAGATCACAGTAACAGTAACCACACACCAAATCTGAACCCAGAACACTACAGCAATAAACAGAAGCAGCAAAATCACAACTCAAAATATATACGCTACTTTAATAGCCTGAAACCTGCGTGCATACGCTTCTGCGTATGGAACAACCTGCGTATATGTTGTTTTACTTCACTGAGCCAGCGTGTATACGCGCCTTCACTTCACTAAACCTGCGTACAGATCTATAAAGGATAATTCGCTCTTTCAGATATTCAAACACTAATTCACCCAGATCATCAGTTTTATATATCAAGCAAGCGCCACATATAACAGATCAAAATCATACAAAAATACTATCGTTCAAGCTTAAGGATTATGATCCATCAATGGAACTTATCCATCTCTTTGCGCTAAGGTTCCTCCTTCATTCAGATCCAGATCTGCACCATAACCCAATTACCAGTATTCCAGATCTAGCACTTTATCAGATATTCAATAACAATTCAAATGATTCCTTGCCACATGATCTCCTTCCTCTTTTATAGTTTTAGGCCTGCCACAATACCACGGTCCAAAACCATAATAAACCAATACCACGGACCCAATACTTGGGATCAACACGTCTGACGAGGTACCATGGTCCAAAACCATAGGTTCAAATACCAAGGACTAACTACAACGGACTAGAGGTAAGTTCTCCAACATATATGCGCTTTTCCTTGCATGAAAGTGCGTGTATACGCACACGCGCCTTTGAAATGACTAACCCGCGTGTATACGCGTCTTCGTCTAGATGAACCTACGTATATGTCTTTTCCTTCATTCTGAAAGCCTGAACTGAGATCTGTTACCAAAGAGAGTTGCCATCAAGGACAACACCTGTGCCATAGCTCCAAACTTGTGCCATAATTCCAACAATCTCCCCCTTTGGACTTGATGGCAACCCAAAATCCTCAAAGTCATTCTCCCCCTTTGTCATCAAGGGCAAAGGGTTGTGCTCCCCTTGAGTACATGCTGAAATTTCTACTCTGCTGTGTTGACCATGCTCCCCCTGACTGTAGGCAAGATCTGCAAAAGATGTTCTTCAAGAAGAACCATGACTTATACATCATAAAAGACCTTCCTATCACCGAAAGACTCAATACATACATCCATCACCCAACCAAGTGGGGATACATCAGAAATTTACATATGACAACCAAGTTCATTACATGTTCATCCCAGGCATAGTGGGGAAACCAAAATAGGTCGTTACATGACCTTGACACCATAAAAGAGATACCACAAAAGAGATACATAACATAGAGACGAAATATCTAGAACAAGACTTATGAAAGTCACCAATAACTGATAGCAGCAACATCTGTCAATCACCATTTAGATCAGCAACCAAGATTTCCTTCTATTCTCCCTCTGCCTCTGTTCCATCTGAAACCAACAACAGCTGTGAACTAGAACCAAAAGCTTCTAAGATAATGCCAACAATGCATTATTAGAAGATTATCTGCTCCCCCTGAACCTATGCCGGATGGTCTCTGTCAGACCCATATCAGAATATCTTCAACCAGAGCCTGTCCCTACTGATATCCATCAAACCTCCATATACGCGACTGTCTCTGCACAAACCGGCGTATGTACGCGGATCCTCCTCAGGCAACTCGTGTACACCCATTTTTCTTTGAAACAGACGAGTTTTAACAGCAAGATGATGCATCAACTACTCCCAGCTTCTGTCTAAGGTATTCAAATGTCTCCCTGGGCAGTGGTTTGGTGAGAATATCAGCAACTTGTTCCTTAGAAGGAACATACTCCAATTTGACCTTTTGTTCCAATACTTGTTCCCGGAGAAAGTGATACTTGATCGGTATGTGCTTGGTCTTTGAATGCATGACTTGGTTCTTTGAAATGCTGATTGCACTTGTATTATCACACAAGATGGACATAGGTGGTGTACAAGTGATTTGAAAGTCCTGGAAGGTTTGCATCATCCAAAGAAGTTGAGTGCAACAAGATGTAGCAGCCACATATTCCGCTTCAGCTGTAGATAAAGCAATCGAACTCTGTTTCTTGATGAACCAAGATACTAATCTGGAACCCATAAAGAATGCACCACCACTTGTGCTCTTCCTGTCATCCATGCTTCCAGCCCAATCTGCATCTGTATAAGCATGAAGAGTGAGATCTATATCTATAGGATACCATAAGCCATAGTTTTGAGTTCCTTGAAGATACTTGAAAATTCTCTTCACTGCCTAAAGACGAGTTTCCTTTGGATTTGCCTGAAATCTTCCAACTATTCCCACTGCATGCATGATGTCTGGTCGGGTACCTGTCAAATAAAGTAGACTTCCAATCATAGATCTATAGGTTGGTTGATGTACTGCTGCTGACTCGTCATTTGCACTGAGACTGCATCCTGTAACCATAGGAGTACATATTGGTTTCGAATCTTCCATGCCATACTTCTTCAAAATCTGCTTGAGGTACTTGGTTTGAGACAAGAAGATACCGCCTTCATTTTGATGGATTTGCAATCCAAGAAAGTATGTTAGTTCTCCAAGCAAAGACATTTCGAATTCTTTCTGCATCACCAAGGCAAAGCTTTGACTCATAGCTTCTTCATTGCTGCCAAAGATAATATCATCTACATACACAACAAGTATTAGCAATTTGTCATTTTCAATTTTTATATAAAGATTGCTATCTACTGATCCTTTTGAAAAACCTTGTTGATGAAGGTATTTGTCCAAATGGTAGTACCAAGCCCTTGGAGCCTGTTTAAGACCATAGAGTGCCTTTTTCAGTCTGCATACAAGATTTGGATCATTCCCAAGAATGAAACCATCTGGCTGCTCAATGTATACTTCTTCTTCTAAATCTCCATTCAGAAAGGCTGATTTCATCTCCATTTGAAATACTTTGAACTTCTGAAAGCTTGAGAGAGCAAGGAACATTTGGATGGCCTCAAGTCTTGCAACAGGAGCAAAAGTTTCTTCAAAGTCTATTCCTTCTTGTTGAGCATACCCGTTACACACAAGTCTGGCCTTGTTTCTGATTACTTCTCCATTTTCATTCAACTTATTTTTAAAGATCCATTTTGTCCCTATGACATTCTTATCTTTTGGTCTAGGAACCAACTCCCAAGTGTTGTTCTTTTCGATCTGCTCAAGTTCTTCATCCATTGCCTTGACCCAGCATTCATCTTTGCATGCCTCTTTTACATTTTGTGGCTCAGTGGAGGAGAGCAATGCCAAATAGCTTGAGGCTTCTGCAATTGTTCTTCTTGTTTGTACACCTGCCTCTTTCTACCCCAAAATCAGAGATTCTGGATGATTCTTCTGAACGTACCTGGATGGAGTCTTTTCTTCTATCATTATCTGTTCCTTTGATGCCTCTTGAGGTTCTTCTTCATTACCAGTCTGATTTGGAGAGTAGTCTTCATCCTCTTCGATATTTTCATAATTTACTTGCCTAGGAATGTATCCTTTTTCATCAACCACTACATCAATGCTGTCAACAATTCTTCCAAGTCTTTTATTGTAACACTTATATGCCTTGCTGTGGGGAGAATAACCAAGGAGAATGCCTTCATCTGCTCTAGGTTCAAGTTTGCCAAGCTGTTCATCATTGTTCTTAATATAGCATTTGCTTCCAAAAATTTTGAAATGCTTTACCGAAGGAGTCTCACCATACCAGAGCTCATGAGGAGTTTGAGTGCTGTTCACTCAGACATTTGTTTTGTTGAGAATAACAACCGCAGCAAATGCAGCTTCACCCCAGAAGGTTTCGGGAGTTCCAGATTCATCAAGCATAGCACGAGCCATTTGTTGGACTGTTCTGTTCATCCTTTCCACCACTCCATTTTGCTGAGGAGTCCTAGCCATAGAAAATTCCCTTCTTATTCCATGTTCTTCACAGAAATCAAAAAATTCATTTGAGGTAAACTCCCCACCTCTGTCAGACCTGAGACACTTAATATTGTGATCTGATTCATTTTCAGCCAAGGCTTTGAAATATTTGAATTTTTCGAATGCTTCGTCCTTGTGTTTCATAAGTCCTAACCAAACCATCCTAGAGAAGTCGTCAATGAATAATATAAAGTATTCTTCTCCTCGAGGTGACCTTGTCCTAAATGGACCACATACATCTGTATGGACTAGTTCAAGAGGCCTGCTGGCTGAGCCTTCCTTCTCAGGGAAGTTGATTCTGGTTTGCTTACCAAACTGACATGATTTGCATATGGTGTTGTCTAGAATTTTGATATCTGGGAGACCATGAACTGCTTGATATTTGCATGCTTTCCTTATTTGTGAAAAGCTTAGATGCCCCAACCTCCGGTGCCATAACCAGTGTTCATCATCCTTGCTCAAATAGCATTGTTGTTTTCCTTCTTCAAATATGTATAAGTTATTTGGAGTTCTTCTGCCTTTGATCACTGTTTTTCCTGTATCAAGATCACGAACACTACATCCATTTGATCGAAATATTACCTCGGTTCCTTGATCGCACATCTGACTGACACTCAGGAGATTATGCTTCAAGCCATCAACATACAAAACGTTTCCAGCTTTGACCCTTTCTTTCAAATGAGCAGTGCCTTTTCCTTTTATGACTGCAAGGGTATCATTTCCAAATGATACTTTCTTTCCCTTTTCTAAAACACCATATGATTCAAGTTTTTCTTTATCACCTGTCATATGCTTCGAACATCCACTGTCGATGTACCATAGATTTTCCTATCCTTCTGCATAAAAAGCTATCCCACATCTTTCTGGTTGTGGTTCCTTCATTCTCCATGTTCTGGAATTCGGGGTTTTTTCATTCTGAGTTGTCTTCTGAAACCTGCTCCTGCATTCAGACTCTTCATGACCGAAGTTATTACAAATAGAACATTCAGTTTCACTTTCAAGGGCGGAAAAATTGTTATAGGTCCTCTTCGTGATTCCAGACATACTTCTTTTTTTTGGAGCTTCTCTAGTCATGATTGTCTTATAGGCAACACATTGAGCTGCTTTGTGACCAAAGTTATGGCAAGAGAAACATTTCCCATTGAAGAAACTTCTACGATTATCCAAATCTATCATCCAACCGATTGTAGTTTCTACCAACATCCATTCTTGAGGCAAATTGGGAATATTTTACCTGTGGTTGGTTATAGCTTATGTTTGTCCTTAAGGTAGTTTGCCCCAGATTTTCTTGATAGTCTTTGTTCGTTCTTGAGGTAAACTGTCCCTGATTTACCTGATGATTTCTATTAGGCCTTTGCTTGCTCCTCCTTGCTGCATCAAGATAACTTTTGGAGGTGGATGCTTGAGATGCTTCTCTATTATATCCCAGACCTGTCTTGATTAGTGGAGAACGCTGCACATTGATAATCTCATCCAGAGTTTCAGATCCTTTAACAAATTTGAGATTAAGAGCTTTTGTTTTCTCAATCTCTTTTCTAAGACCAACAATTTCACATTCCAATTTTTCAAGATGTTTTTCCCTTTCAGCCAGTTGACATTGCAGAGAATCAATAATCACATTTTTCTCTTCTAAGCAAATTTTGAGATTAGAAATCTCTTCATAAAAACCTTCTTCATCAATAGCATCCATGTAATCATCATCTTCAAAAGCCATTAAAAGTTTATAATCATTACCTCATTCATCTTTGTCACTATTTGAAAGTCCATCACTATCTTCATGAGTGTAATAGCTTTTCTTGTTTGCATTCTGTTTCTTGTTCCATCTAATAGGTTCTTTCGCCTTGTCAATCTTATGCTTATGAGGAAATTTGGCAGCATAGTGACCGACTCTTCCACAAGCAAAGCATTTGAAAGGTAACTTACCTCAGAATCGTCCAGCACCCCGTTGAATATTTTTGACAAAATTTGATTCTTCTTCTTCTTCTGACACGTGTCCTGACTCATAGTAATCTCCTTTGCTGGAAGCCTTGAAGGCAGCTTCTCTCCTGTCTGATGGACCTCCTTTTCTCATTTCATAAGCAGTTAGAATTCCATGCAGCTGTGACATTTTAAGGTTTTGTAGATTCTCTTTTTCTTCTATTGCAGAAACTTTAGATTCAAACCTAGGTGACAAAGATCTTAGAACTTTTTCAACCACAACAGCCTCTTTTATTTCTTCACCCAAGTTTTTCATACAATTAACAATCTCATCTACACGAAGAAAATAGTTAGCCACACTTTCATCATTGTACATTCTGAGATTTTCATACTGAATTCTGAGGGTTTGTAGTTTTGCTTGTTTTACCTGATCATCTCCTTCATAGCTCAGTACAATCTTGTCCCATATTTCTTTTGCGGATTTAAACTGCATAACCTTGACAAATTCTGATTGAGATAGGCATCCTAATAGAGTATTGACCGCCTTTGCATTTGTTTCATATTTCTTCTTCTCAGCCGGATCTGTAGGAGTTGCTGATGGAAAAGTATACCCTGTTTCTATGATATCCCAGACTTCTGTACCAAGAGATTGAAGATAGGCAGTAACTATTACCTTCTAATATACGAAGTTTGTCCCATCAAAAATCGGTGGCCTGATTGATGCTTCCCTCTCGTAGTTGCTCATGATGAACAATCTTCCTTCAAGCGATCAAGCTTCTTTTGAAGGACCTGCTCTGATACCAATTGTTGGAAATAATACTGAGAGGGGGGCGTGAATTAGTATTATCAAGTCAAATATTCCTTTTTCAAAATCAAATGATATACGCTACTTCATTTAATTAAACCCGCGTATATACGCAACTATGCAGAAGGAAACCCGCATATACAATGCAAACTTTTAAATGACTTTATCTTCCTGATGTTGATTATTAATTTGTGTTTGAGAATCAAATAACCAGTAACCAGAAACAGTAAAACAGAGCAGAAAGACAATCGCACACAAGAACACAAGATATAAGGTGGAAACCCAATGTGGGTGAAAACCACCTGCTGCAATTCGTCTCTATCTTCTCTTTAATTAGAAACTTCTTTTTACAATTGTACTGGTGCAGTCCTTTACCAGTACGTAGGCTGCAACCTGCAGAGAGCTACAACCCTCTCTCGTTTTCCAGCTTCTTCTGGAAGGGAGCTACAACCCCCTTAGCTCTTGCACTAGCCAAGATACTAGTACGTAGGTGCTGGCCTACAGAAGGCTACAACCTTCTCTTTCTTTCAGGGACCACGTTTCATGAATTTTCAGACTGGATCCACAAATAGCATCAATCAAACATCAAGAATTTCTGCATCAACCAATCACCTTTTCACCAATCAAAACTGAATCAAAATAACCACTTTTCTGACGACTGTACCCAAATCACAGTAACAGTAACCACACACCAAATCTGAACCCAGAACACTGTAGCAATAAACAGAAGCAACAAAATCACAACTCAAAATATATACGCTACTTTAATAGCCTGAAACCTGCGTGCATACGCTTCTGCGTATGGAACAACCTGCGTATACGTTGTTTTACTTCACTGAGCCAGTGTGTATATGCGCCTTCGCTTCACTAAACCTGCATACAGATCTATAAAGGATAATTCGCTCTTTCAGATATTCAAACACTAATTCACCCAGATCATCAGTTTTATATATCAAGCAAGCACCACATATAACAGATCAAAATCATACAAAAATACTATCATTCAAGCTTAAGGATTATGATCCATCAATGGAACTTATCCATCTCTTTGCGCTAAGGTTCCTCCTTCATTCAGATCCAGATCTACACCATAACCCAATTACCAGTATTCCAGATCTAGCACTTTATCAGATATTCAATAACAATTCAGATGATTCCTTGCCACATGATCTCCTTCCTCTTTTATAGTTTTAGGCCTTCCACAATACCACGGTCCAAAACCATAATAAACCAATACCACGGACCCAATACTTGGGATCAACACGTCTGACGAGGTACCATGGTCCAAAACCATAGGTTCAAATACCAAGGACTAACTACCACGGACCAGAGGTAAGTTCTCCAACATATACGCGCTTTTCCTTGCATGAAAGTGCATGTATATGCACACGCTCCTTTGAAATGACTAACCCACGTGTATACATGTCTTCGTCTAGATGAACCTGCGTATATGTCTTTTCCTTCATTATGAAAGCCTGAACTGAGATCTGTTACTAAAGAGAGTTGCCATCAAGGACAACACCTGTGCCATAGCTCCAAACCTGTGCCATAATGCCAACATGAATTACCACCTCAGTCTAAAGATTCTTTGAAGTTAGAACATGCCAACACATTTTGGCTGCTAATGCTTTGCAAAGGCATCTAAATTTTTCATGCCCCATCCGCCCCATTTCTTTGGAAGAGTAATGTGATCCCATCTTACCCATGCATATGTGTGGCCTTCTTGTTTCCCTTTCTAGAAGAATCTACAGCATAACTATTGAATTCTATGCAAAATTCCCCTTGGGATACAAACCAAAGACATCCAGTACATTGATGTAGCTTCCAAAACAGATTTGATAAGAGTGAGTCAACCAGCCCTAGAGAGCCATTTGTGTTGCCATATATTTAGTCACCATTCGATTTTTTCCACAAGCCATACCCAATCAGTGATCTTGTATTGTATGGGCTTGAGTCTAAATCCCAAATATTTTAGGCCATCATCAAATGGGAGTATAGTATAAGGAAATCGTTGATGAGCTGTGAGAGTTTCATTGTGAGAAAAACCAACAACAGTCATAGTCGATTTGATTTGATTGCATTCCATACCTATGGAAAAATAGAAAGATCTAAGGATAGAAGAAAAAGCCATGGTATCACCAATCAATCCGTTGAGGAATATGAGGACATCATCAACAAATAGAAGGTGGGTGAGAGTGTAGCTGTCGGTAATTTTGACCCCCTGAAGTCTTCCCTATCTTTTTTCCTCTAATATATACCAGCGTAAACCTTCCATAACCAGTAAGAAAAGAAGGGGAGAGAGAGGGAATCCTTGTATAAGGCCACATTCAGCATGAAAGAGGGAAGATGTGGATCCATTGATAAGTACACTAAAAGAGACATTGGTAATGTGACACATGATCCATTGAATGAAAGCTAAGGGAAAACCCAGATGAGTCAATAACCTTCTCATGCAAAGCTAGCTAGTACAATCAAATTCCTTTGCTAAATCTAGCTTTAGGGTCATACCTTTGATCCTCTTTATTTTGATGGAATGGAGGACCTCTTGTGAAATACCAACAACTTCATGAATCTGACGATGATTAAGGAAGGAAAATTGTTCTGGAGAGATATGCTCAGATAAAATAGGTTTGAGACGGTTGGCAATAATCTTGGCAATGATCTTATAAATGCAATTGTAGAGAGAGATGGGCCTAAAATCATTGAAGGTCTGAGGAGCATTGGATTTGGGTATGAGAGAAATGAAGGTTGAATTAAAAGCATCATATATTCGGCCACTTACCTAACATTCTTCAATGACCTGTAGCAGGTCATTGCCAAGTATTTCAAAAAAAGTAAGATAAAATTCCACCAGCCATCTGTCTAGTCCAGGGCTCTTGTCTTTCTTGAACCATTTGAGGGTACCTTCCAGTTCACCCATAGTTACAGGACTGACAAGGTTCTTTGCATCTTCATGATTGACAAATCTAGGGAACAACCCTACCACTTTGATAATTTTAGCAAGTGTAGCATCATGTAGTGCTTTGTAGATCTGACTGAAATGAGTATTACTGAGAGTGGCCAAATCACTGAATGAATGTACCCAATGTCCAGAATCATCCTCCAAATTCTAGATAGTATTAATGGCCAGCTGCCCATTTGCAAATTGATGATAAAATTTTGTATTATTGTCCCAAAATTGAACCCAAATGGCTCGACTCCTTAGACATTAGGTTTCCTCTCTGTCCTTCAAGATTCTGGACCGTTCTGCTTGAAGTTTGATAAGACAATATTTTGTTTCATCTGATTCAAATCCATGACCATCCACACCAACCATGTTTTCAATTTCATTTTCAATATCATTAAGGAGGTGATTGTCCCTAGATCTTTTTTCTAGACCAGTCGATAGTTTTGTACTTGAGGAAGTGAAGTTTTTTAGCAAAATTTTTAGTGAGAGTCTGTCTAGGAGCAAGGGGAAGTGCTTTCCAGTAATCAGTCACCATCTTGGTACACTCCTCATCTTTGAGCCAGGTCGAGTTGAACTTAAAAGGTTCTTTTGGCTTGCGGTCTGCACTTGCAATTTCTAGGTAGATGGGAGAGTGATAAGATAAACCTCTCAATCCAACACATTGCCTGTACAGGGATAATCAACCTAAAAGCACTTCATTGACGAGGAAGCAGTCCAACCATCTGGAAATAATAGCCTCACTATTCCTTCAATTATGTCAGGTATGCTGGAGCCGAGCCATATGAATATCAATAAAGTGGTGGTCTTCCAACAGAAGAGAAATGGAATCAGATAGAGTATCAACCTAGGTATTGTGACCCGAAGATTCTGCATGCCCAATGGAAAAATTAAGATCTCCCCCAAGATGATGTTATCAACAAGAATATATGAAGAATTTAGGATTTTTTCCCAATATGTTGCCCAATGTAAACAGGGGCCATATACATTGATTAGTCTCAAATCTCTCCCAAGATCAGAAGAAAAAATTCCAGCCCCAATAATACCACTGTTATAGACATTTTTGTGCCTTACAACTCCAAGCATGAAATGTCCATAAACCAAGGGCTCCTAAGTCCCTAAAAGTGTTGTTCTAACCCCTAAAGGAACAAGGTCAACAGATTACAGCTTCTCCCAGAAGTTCTCCACCAAAAACTACTCACAATTGGTCAAAATAGGATCATTTCAGCTGCTCCACTTGCTAAGTGCGTTGCATTGCACCTAAATACACTGTGAGGGTGCGTTGCATTTCAAAATTCCCTTCTGTAGGGTGTGATGGGTGAGAAATGAAAAATGGCAGTGTCATTCCGCGAGGTGGAGAGGCAATGGAAGCTTCCAGAATCTTCTCCTGTGACACTTGCCTCACTGAATTCGACCAAAGATGAGTAAGAGGCCCTCAGTCTCCAAGTGGAAGCAAGAACTGACAGAGAGAAGACACTAATCAAATCACAGGCTGACTCATCCTCCTTACAGATATCTATATATGGATCCCTCATCCCACAGATCCAGAGGCTGGAATTTTGCATATTGTAAGGAATTGTTGTTGGTTTCTAGAGACATACATCAGATTGTTGGGTGATTTATGCTTTGTTTGAGGTGAAGAGGGGCTTCTTTGCTGGGAGGTTGATGCTGGGTCGGAACCACTGGTTGTAACTCCTCCTGGATCTTTTCTTGCTTATCAATAAAAACTATTTGAGTTTTCCTCCATGCTTTTGTATCATTGATGCTTGTTACATTTTGTGTGGTTAACTTAAATCTGATCCTAAGTTGTTTATGAATATAGATCCTTGTCTTTGTATAGTGCTCTTCTTCTATGATCTTATAGGTACTTTGTGAAGCTGGGCAAGCAAGGGAGCAGGTAGCTGGAGACTATCAAAGAAGAGAGGAATTGGATCAAAGGATTAGTGCAAGACACAGGTTGGTTCTTTCTATTCCTCTCTATCTATAATTCATAAAGAAAATACAAAAGTAGTTTTTCTCTGTTTGTTTCTAAGGCAGCTGTCACACCTTAGTGGGATAGAGCAGTTCTAAATAGACACTTTTCCCTGTAACAAAATGGCGACTCCACTGGGGAATGTCTAATTAGTTTGTTTATGTATCATTCTTTGTTGTTTGTTTCATAAACTTATAAGTAGCTTTCGAACTGCATTTGCCATAACAAATGCAAAGTTGATAACTGCTGCTTCAATCCATTCACTGGATCTGTTTATGATTTAAACAGCTGATTCACAGACTATCTGATTGCCCTTGTGATAGCTCTTAGATCCTCCTTAGATCTACCCCTGATTGTTGCATTACTGATTGCTTTTTACTCGGCCAAAAACCAAGGACTGAACTGCAAACTGTGATCCAGAACCCGGACAGAGTCTCGTTTCTGGCCCAGCGTAGGTACTGTTCAGAGATCCTGAATTTCAGCGCACTTCTCGAAGGGGCAACCTGCGCTGCATTTCAGATTCTCTGTGTTACAGGTGCGCTGATCAGACTAGCTCTGTGCAGCTGTGGTTCCTGTGCTTCATTCTTTTCAGTTCTATCCATGAATTTTTCTGCCTGTGATCAGTATATGTTTGTTTGAAGCCTCTTTTCCTTGCTGTTATTCCGCCTCCTTTGTACAAAAGAACTGTAGATGTTTTTGTGTGTTTGTTGAGTCGTTTACAGTTTTCCATTGCAAAAGTACAATAGTCGTACTGTCGTCCTTTGATTTGAATCTGTCGCAAGTGTCGATTTCGATCATAGGAGAAAGTGTGGGTTCTGTTGATGGTCGATTATACTATTACTATTGCTTTTGGTCTAAATTTGTGATTTTCTAGTGTCAAGAACAAGTGTTCATTTCAAAATCGTAAGGTGTCGTAATCATCTCTGTTTTTTTGATCTCGAAAAAGAGCTTGTTTATATTTGTCGCTTGAAAAGAAATTCAGATTTGTACATCAACTTTCTTTTTAGCATCAATACTAAGAAAGTCGAAAACAAATACATGCATGTGCATTTGAATATATACAGTCTGTTTGGCTTGATTTAGGAAAGTGCATTTACGGTGTGCTCTTTGCTCTTTGTGAAAAGATTGTGTCTTTCTTTTCCCCTAGTAGCTAGGATTTTCATTGCACAAAAGAGATAAAAGTTTGTTTATCATCTTTAGATTGCATTTTAGGAATTACATCTACATCTCGTGGTGAACCCAAAAGGCAAACTTCATAAACAAGATCAACTTAAAATAAATTCAATGAATCTAACAACGCTTTGGAACTTAACGCACAACATTTAGAGGTCTAGGCTAGAGACGTATTCCGGCGTCGTAAAGCCTGGTAACTGTTGTCCTCACTGATGGTTGGGTGATTCCTCCACTTTGAGACGATAAGTGCCAGTACGGACTTGTGCTCCCACGTACTGTCGAGTATATTTTGGGAGACCCCTATAGGCTTAAATCCTTTATCCTTAGGAAGACGTGTCTGCCGCCCTATCGATCGCAATGCACTGAACACAGCATTTGGGAAGATTGACTGTCGTACCATAAAAAGTATTCTGCAGTTTTGCGATTGGTTTGGTACTCCCTCTACCTAGATCTCCAGAGTAGTCCCTTTCATTCCTTTTCAGACTCCTTAACGGAAAAGGTCCATTTGAGCACTTGTCACTTCAGGCTCATTAAAAATCGAAGGCGACTAGAGTCATCTTTTGTTTTTTCTCGACTCTTAAAAACTGAAAAAACAAGTTGTGTCAAAGCGTCTAAAAATTTATTTTAAACGGAATATTCATTACCCCTTTCCTACGTTGATCTTGGGTTGAGAAAATGGAGTCCACCAACCAAGGAATTCCCCTTGGAGGAAATCCTAGTCCCTTCTCCTCTTGGGGAGATTTTGGTGCACCCCATATGGCCACATTGTCGCTTCCAGGACTGACGATTGGTTTGCCTATATGGCTCTTCTCAACCTTTGTCGTTCAGAACACCACTATTCCTGAACAATCGAATCAGCAATTAGACGAGTCCAGAGTTACCCACCAACCTTCTACTTCCTCTAATTCTTCCTCTCCTCCTTCCTCTTCGCTTGATGGGGCTGGTAAAGCCAAAAGTCAAGTTCCTAAGGAGAAGAAGGAAAAGAAGAAGAAAGAGAAGAAGAAGAAGGAGCGAAAAATGAATGGGGGCAAATGAGTGTCATCTAACGAAAATCCACACAGTGCACCGACCAGGCCTAAATCGCCATGTGTCATTTGCAAAGGAGACCATTTTCACAGAGATTGTCCCTGCATCCCTCGGATCTTAAGGGACTGGTCTCCTCGTTTGCACAACCCGGTGTCGTCAACCTCTGATGATCATGTTGAAAACACACCGTCGACTAGTGAAAGTGAAGCCCCAGGACAAAAAGGAAAATATAGATTTCCTTGTAAACTGTGTGAAGGCGATCATGCCGTTCACCGTTGTCCCTTCTTAGACGAAGCTAAAAGAGTTTTGGATGATCGTCCGGTTTCACCGTTACGACTTCCTCCTGGATATAAAAAACTCTTGCCGAGTCTGCCACTAGTCGAAAATCCGGCTGACCCGCTCAGGTGGTCGGCCGAAGCATCTGTCATTGAAGATGAACCATCTGAATCCATACCAGACGAAAGTCAAAAGGTCAAGGCGGCAGTTGACCCGGTCTTGCCTTCAGAGGTTCCATCTTTAGATGATACAATCACTGAAGAGAACAAGGATGACACCGTCCAAATTCTTTTCATAAGCACAGACTCCAACGAACATGGGGGAAATTTACCCGTTCCTTTACCGCAGGAAGGAAGTTCGTCAGAGTCGTACCCGGCCGTCTATTCGGTCCCACCTCCAAGCAACCTAGTTGTCTCCTTCGACTGGAATCAACTAGGCAGACCCCGTTTACCAGCTAGTGTACCATTCCGAATTATTGTTCAGATATATAGAATGGTTATGGTTGGTACCATCATAGATGAGGGGGCTTCTGTGAGTATCCTTTCCTCAACTGCTTGGAAAGCGCTTGGTTCGCCATCGCTTTTTCCTGAGATGAGAAATTTGACAGGCTTTGATAAAGGAACCAGTCGACCGTTAGGGATCCTTCTCGATGTACCCATAACATTGAGAGGGAAAACCGTTCACATGAATGTAATGGTAGTTCAAGGACCCCTGGATTACAATCTACTCCTTGGACGAGACTATATTTATTGCATGAGAGCCATTGTCTCATCACTCTTTAGAGTGATGTGTTTTCCGCATGAAGGAAGAGTGGTCAAGCTCATGGACCAGCTTTCATTTCCCGGATCACGCATAGCAAATAGTCATATACCATCCCTGAATGGTCTTTTCACGCAAGAAATGTCTCAATCTCCAGTCCGTCCTCCCGATGAGCGCGAGTGATTCGGAGGGATATGACCGAAACCCAGGGGGCATGCACCCTGGTTTGCTTCGGCAGGAAAACTTTGGGTATAGGGTAGGTTTCCGCGGGAAAATATGACTAGTCTGTACCCCCGTCCGTGATTGGAAGAGGGGGTTATTCTAGAACAAGATTCTCTTGTCAAAGTTATGTGAGTTGGCGGGCATCGTCGCTCACCTTTGTTTGTTTCGATAGACATCGTCGAAGAAGTGTTTTGTTTGCGCTGTGAATAGAGCAATCTTTGGGTAACCTGTAAGAGGTAGGCCTCTCTCGGTAAAACAAATGTTTTAACGGAATAAAGAAGAGGTAACCTTGAAACTCTGTTTTATACCTGGGGGCATGCAAACCTTTTGGAATGCAAGCGAAGAGTGACTATTTGTTTTTTAAATTTTTAGGACCTCTAACCCTTTAAACTCGTAGGATTGGGCGTTTCCTAACTTGCATAAAGAAAGGATGTGGGGCAAATCTCTAAAAATCGCCGTTTTTACATGAGACATTCTTATCACAAGACTGGATTAATCGAGCAGTGTTACCGCAAGGTTCAAGCTCGTTAAAAAATAAACCCGCATCGAGTAGTGTTACCGCAAGGTTCAAGCTCGTTAAGATATAAACCCGCATCGAGCGGTTTTAGCACATAGTTCAAGCTTGTTAAAAAATAAACATAAGACATGAGCAAATGTTTCCACTCGCGTTTAAGCTCATTAAAAAATGAACTATTCCCCGGTAAATAACCATCGTGAATGTAGTACTTCAGCCGTTAAAGCCTTGGTCGTGTTTGCACCGTCACCTCCACTTTTCATTGGCCGACCATTCACCTCCATTTGATTGTTTACCCATTTTGAGGAACAGCTGCGAAGAGTGATCTCACTAGCCATCCTTGTAACACTGCCGTGATTGGAAAATTCCAAACCTTACCTGGAATCAGCTGCTACCCGTTTCATCACTCGTTCCTCAAAAGACGAGTCTCCTTTAAGCTCTTTTCAACTGACTCGTAAAATATGAAAAGATTTCCGAGCCATTGGCCTCTCCAGCTCGTTAAAGGGACAGGAAGTGCTATCCCTCCTCTAGATTTTAATCTTTTTGGACCTGAGGGATTATTACACAAAAAGATCGAGCGCTTGTTTTGTTCGGCTCGTTAAAACTATCGAAAATTCATCCCTTCTGTATTGTTTTATACTTTTTTGGACTTAAGGGATTAGATGACGAAAAAGGAATTTTGGAGTTACCTTTACGTTCCTTTTCAGACTCTCTAAAATTGAAAACGACCGAGTTATCTTTGTCGTTAAACTCGTTAAAAAGATTAATAGCGACAAACTTGTCTTTAGACAAGAACGAGTTTCACTATCGCTAGGCTCGTTAAAACATAGCGATGGGTTTGCCCGAAGGGCAAATTATAGAATAAGCATATGTTATCCTCCTCAAGCTTGACAAAAATAAAGAGGTACTGGTCAGCAATGACTGGGGAAAAATTGGGAAGAAAACTCAAAGAAACTTTGTTGGTAGCAAGTCGCTCTTGAACATGACACTTCCACTCCGTGTCCGAGTCGGGTTGGGTTGTTTCATTCACCGGTCACATCACCATGGTCACGCCATACCATCCACATTTGGGGTTAATGCTACCAATCCATCACATCAGTGTCGCCGATATGTTCAAGAGAAGTCATCCAGATAAGTCACCTGTGTCTCACCCACTACCATACATTATACTCCATTCTTTCATGACCGCCACCCTGAACATTATATCATCAGATCGTTTTCACCTCCATCAAAATCATTTGCTCCGTTCCGTGTCATTGATGTGGGATTCATTAAGGCCCTCCTGTGATGGATCACTTCTTGTCGACATCAGCTCATTATCCAAGAAGTTGATCTAGGAACACCCCATTCAGTACTTTGAAGCTTGCATGCCTCAATGGCAAGTTTCTCACTTCCGGCGAAAGGTTTACATCAATGGCCTTCGACCGAAAGATTTTGCGTGGTGTTCAATGCCAAGTCCTTTATTCACACCACGTGAATTGTACTGCAGTACCTTGAGGATCATTATCATTATCGGTGATCCCTCTCGCGCTTGTTAACAGTTTACATCATTGACTGGTAATCAAGCGATGTCTTTCCATGTTCGACTTCAAAACATTTCTCACATGGATCGACTTGTACTTCGAGTGAAGATCGGACGAGATTGAAGACCCCGGATCTAGTTTCATCCATCCGGGCTGCGATATATATTCGGGGAAATAAAGACATCAAATGTACAACATTGCAGCACAGATAATCATCCTACCAAAAGGATGATGGCTCTATCAGAATCATCAGTCTACACTCAGACGATTGTTTGTCCTATGTACATGAAAATGAATTTATAAAGCTGAGCATGGGAATGCCCGCCTCAGCTAGATCATGAAAACAGTATGAAGATAATGTATTGTATTGTATCTTATTACAGGTCTCCTCCCAGCATTGAAAGAACTTCAGATCCTCATAATAAAGCATTTCACCCGACACCAAAAGGTTAACGGCCTCATACTTTAGGGGGCAACTGTTATAGACATTTTTGTGCCTTACAACTCCAAGCATGAAATGTCCATAAACCAAGGGCTCATAAGTCCCTAAAAGTGTTGTTCTAACCCCTAAAGGAACAAGGTCAACAGATTACAGCTTCTCCCAGAAGTTCTCCACCAGAAACTGCTCAGAATTAGTCAAAACAGGATCATTTCAGCTGCTCCACTGGCTAAGTGCGTTGCATTGCACCTAAATACACTGTGAGGGTGCGTTGCATTTCAAAACTCCCTTCTGTAGGGTGCGATGGGCGAGAAATGACAAATGGCAGTGTCATTCCGCGAGGTGGAGAGGCAATGGAAGCTTCCAGAATCTTCTCCTGTGACACTTGCCTCACTGAATTCGACCAAAGATGAGTAAGAGGCCCTCAGTCTCCAAGTGGAAGCAAGAACTGACAGAGAGAAGACACTAATCAAATCACAGGCTGACTCATCCTCCTTACAGATATCTATATATGGATCCCTCATCCCAGAGATCCAGAGGCTGGAATTTTGCATATTGTAAGGAATTGTTGTTGGTTTCTAGAGACATACATCAGATTGTTGGGTGATTTATGCTTTGTTTGAGGTGAAGAGGGGCTTCTTTGCTGGGAGGTTGATGCTGGGTCGGAACCACTGGTTGTAACTCCTCCTGGATCTTTTCTTGCTTATCAATAAAAACTATTTGAGTTTTCCTCCATGCTTTTGTATCATTGATGCTTGTTACATTTTGTGTGGTTAACTTAAATCTGATCCTAAGTTGTTTATGAATATAGATCCTTGTCTTTGTATAGTGCTCTTCTTCTGTGATCTTACAGGTACTTTGTGAAGCTGGGCAAGCAAGGGATCTGGTAGCTGGAGACTATCAAAGAAGAGAGGAATTGGATCAAAGGATTAGCGCAAGACACAGGTTGGTTCTTTCTATTCCTCTCTATCTATAATTCATAAAGGAAATACAAAAGTAGTTTTTCTCTGTTTGTTTCTAAGGCAGCTGTCACACCTTAGTGGGATAGAGCAGTTCTAAATAGACACTTTTCCCTGTAACAACCACCCGCCCCCAAATATTGAGGAGCTTGATAGCCCAAGGATTATAACCAAAATCAATACCCAGAGTGGCCATGGACATCGAGAGCATGAAAGTGCCAACAAGATACAAGGGATTTAAGGGAAGGTATACTATGGTTAATGAGAGTAAATGTTTCTTGAAGAAAAATGATATCCACCTTCTCAAGTTTGAGCATTCTCCTAAAGGCTGGTTTTTTAGCAGGACTAACCATCCCACAAAAATTGAAAGATAACCACTTCATGGAGAACCAGGGGGAGGAGAGGTCAAAGCTCTAAGGACCTTGTAAAGGGAAAGTTGTCTGCCTTGTGCCACATCCAATCTATCTTGGATGATAGCCTTTGATATTTGTCAGTGTCTACCTCTGGTGGGTTTTTTGGGCTTGGGGGGAGGGACAATGTCAATATCACAACAATCATAAAATGAAGATCTGAGCCTAGAATGAAGGAGGTAAGGGCGTCTCGGTTGGGAATCAACTGAAGTCTTAGAGGAGGGGAGGACATCAGGGATAACAGGAGGAGTGTCGGAGAAAATGGGAGGGGAGGAAACTAGGGAACAAGAAAGGGGGGAGTGGGCAGTAGTAGATGCAAGCATGCAATGAGAAACAGATGCACAGATAAGAGATATGGAAATAATGACAGTGATAAAAGGGGGAGAAGTGTAAGGATTACCTGCATTTATGGTAGCTATGGTCGCACGTGATTCAGTGATGCGAGGTGAGGGAGGGTGGACAGGTTCCTCGCTCAGACCATGCACCTGAGCAGATGGCTTTGGAGGGTGCCCCACAGTCTTTGCAGGCCTCTTATCTTGTGATCTAGATGGAATTTCCATTGCATTTTGTTCAGGCTAAGATACAGAAGAAAAAATGGAAGCAAGTTGTGGAAAATCCTTATACAGGTGCCCAACTTTATGACATCAGCGACATCTGTAGTGAACCCCGTCTTAATTAAGGATCTGGATTTGAAGGTTTTCCTTCAAACCTTCTCATCTATCCAAATGAACCAAGATATGAGCCATGGCCATATTCCCTGTGATGATATATGATTTATCGTAGTCTAGATAAGTCCCCAGAGCATTCCCAATACATTTAAATATGTCCTCTGAACAAAAATGAAGTGGAAGATCAGGTAGACGGACCCATATTGGGCCAGCCCCCAGATGCTCACGTTTCGGGGTAATTAGGGGGCTCCATCTCTTAACTAAGACCGGGGCAAGCTCAATGTGCCAATATTTGAATAATACCCACAGAACATATTTTGGGCGGTGGAAGTGAAGAGAAAACTATTCTCGTGATAATGTCACCATCGAGGGGAGATCTTCTAGCACTTGGCCCCAAATCTCCAGGATCCATTGTCTGAGATGGGCGGCCATGTAGGAGCATCCCTAAACCCATCCAACCAGTACCCTATTAGTAGTGTTGAGTACATCACCCATATGTAAATCGTCACCGAATGTCAATGAGATCTTCTTACTCCCGACCTTAATACCATTCTATTTTTTAGCAGTCCGGGTTGTTTTTCATGTGAAATGATTGACAGGGGGGTCGGAGGATATTCCTTGACCTGTACAGGCCCTAGTACCCTCTCCAAAATCAGGTTGCAGGAGGGAGGAGCCTTCAAAATACTGAGAAGAAATTGGGCAAGAAACCAGAGGTGGAGGGATGGGAGCAAATGGAGTTGATGAAAGAAAGCACTGAGGGCCCAAATGCAGGGGATTTGTAGGGTAAGTTACCCCAGAGGAGGGTATTTCTAAGATATCCGGCGAGTTAGATGATGCATATGGGTCCATTTTGGAGGCGAGGAACTATAGGGAGGCTAGTGAGGGTGGAGAGTAGTGAGAGCACAGAAGTCAGCAGGGATGATGAGGGGTGTCCGACCGACGATGGAAAATTTTGTGCCGGGGCACAGGGGTGAGAAAATACAGGTGCCATGAAAACCCTAAGGTCTCCCACCAACTTCGAAGGAAGCTATAGAGATATGGTAAAGGAAGTGACCAGGAGATGTGGAGGAGAAACCATACAGATAGACACCAATTCAAAGGGATCCTCGGTGTAGTCTACCATTTTAACCTCCATCTCAGACGACAGATAGTGATAGGAGATCCACAAAATATTCACACCCATTGACAGATGCCCAGACAAAGCGTCGATGAAACCCCAGGTGCCAAAATAACAGAAAACAGAAAGTGTCAGCGGAGTGTTGCAGTGACCAAGGTAGGTAGTGTAGGGTCTTAGCTGTAGTCGTGAGCTGAAAGAGCCCTAGCTAGAGGTATATCTATGTGTGTGTGTGTATATATATATATATATATATATATATATATATATATATATATATATATGTATTAACAATGCTATGTATATCACATTGAATAATTAAATTAAAAAAATTATAGAACATGTAGTCATATGTATTATTAAGGTTTAAATAAAATTAAAAATAAGAATATTTTTATATATAGATATCTGAAATTTATGTAAATATAAATAATATTATTAAGAACTATAATAGATCCACTTAACTTTGGATTTACAAAGGGTTTATAGGAATTGAATCTCTTGAGGTGCAAACATTTTCTCAAGTTTTGCACTAAAAGTGAGGTTTACATATGGAGAGATTGGATCCCTTTCGAAGATTTATAAATCTGAAGTTAATATTGATCTATTTTGGTCCCTAATAATAAAAACTTGCACCAAGACATTCAATCATTTAAAATGTAAATTAACATTTTAACTCATACACATCATTATATTTTTTCAAGAAATGTACCTTATCATTGTTAAAAAAAGATGAATGATCATTTAGAGTGTAAATTAACATTTTAACTCAAACACATCATTTTATATCTTAGGAAAAATAACTTATAATTGTTAAAAAATAGATGAATAATTCTAAATTATATGAAGGTTCCATAAATATAAGTTATATATATATAAATTTGATCTGATTTCTTACATTTCATATTTTTACACCATGCATAATAAATTATGTATGTACCTCTAATAATTTCTTTAATTTTATTTTTTTTTCTTTATTTCCATTGTCACTGACTAACATGTCATGACAATGAAGCATTATCTTACACAAACCCCATTAAAAATAATTGCAATTCAATAATAATCTATTTACGAAGAAAAAATATGAGTTGTTGATAATCACCTCTATGAGAAAACATATATAAAAACATGAGAATTTCACCTTGAAGAATATCAAAATAGACTCTAATCCTCTCTTTATGGGGTTTTTCCTCAATTAGCACACTATCTTCTATTCTTGGGTAAATTTGACAACACAGTTACCTATGATGACTTATTGATAATCACCTTGATGAGAAAACATATATAACAACATGAGAATTTTACCTTGAATAGTATCAAAGATAGCCTCTGATCCTCTCTTTATGGTGTTATTTCCTCAATTGGGGCACTATCTCCTATTCTTGGGTGAATTTGACAACACAACAACCTATGAAATGGAAATGTTGAGGAAATATGGAAACTTAACAATATGAAGGCCAAGGAGAAAACTTTATCTTATGAAAATGGAGGGAGGATGGAGACATCCTTTTATAGATAAATTGGGAGCTTTCCTGGAATTCATCTTCCCATGTAAATGTGTTAAACACACACATGGAAAATACAAATAGGAAAGATAATCAGGTGAGAGCATTTATTATTAACATATGATATACATTTATAGTACTTGGTGTGACTTTTGGGTTCCACATCCCAAGGTCTCTTGGACTTCCTTTTAGTTGTTCAACTTCCACACTAACCCATGGAGGATTAGGTGTCCAACATTCCCCCCCTTAATCCGAAGGCTTATGTACGAGTCCAAGAAGCGAGCTATAATACAAACTGTACAAAAATGAATGGCATCACTAGGCTGAATGTGCTCTCTGAAATGTTGGTATAAAGGATGGTGGTTTAAGGATGACCACCAACACTGGAATTCTTAGTGCAATTCATAGAAATCTTCCAAAACTCGCAAGAAGATGAAGTCTTTCGCTAGAGGAATTTCTTCTATTGTTTTGAAGAGGGAAACCTTCAATCATGAAAGGGAGGTCTCACCCTGCATAAAAGGGAGAATGTCAACCTGAAAAGGGAGGTATCAACTTGTGATGGTTTAAGGATTACCACTAACTCTAGAATGCGTAATGAAATTCCTGTAACTCTTTCAAAACTGGTAAGAAGATGAAGTCTTCTGCTAGAGGAAGTGTGCCCAATTCTATTCCTAAAACTCGTCCGAAATTGGCAAGAAGCTGAAGTCTTCTACTAGAGGAAGTGTCCCAAATTACCAACTGAAGGCATGCTCAGGGGCATCTTTGTCTCTGGCTACAACTCTAAAACTGGTGTAGCAGGTTGTGGCTTAGGCTCGCTTGATGTGACTTTGAAGCTTGTCGATGAATATCATTTCCCCCCTTGTCAGATACAAGGTGAGATGATGGAGAAAACTCAACTGCAAGACTGTTCAATACTCTTGACAAAGTTCTGACATGTGACTGAAATATCTTCTTGGCTATTGATGCCCATTGCCAAGAAGCGATCCATCCAAGATGAATCTTTGTTCTTGCAGTATGCTTTTTTTTAAGCATCTGTGTGAAGAATGGGTGGTTTTATGACAGTGCTTACATGGATGAAGGTCAAAACAGTGATCTTTCAGATGGCCAACTCGATCACAGTGTTGGCATTTCACAATCTATTGCTGTGGAAGAGGGGCAGAATCTGAAACAGTCGGAGGTGAATTGTCATGAAGGAATCCAACTCTTTGACACTGAATGGGCTTTGAGTAGTCTGGAATATGAAAGGACATCTCCTTATCATATCCAAGACCTGTTCTATGCTTGTTGTGGACAAGCTCTTCCCAAGGTCTGATGATTGGCTTGGGAAGTGTAGGCTGGACTTCTAAATCTGCATTCACATCTGCTCTTGAATCAGCCTCAACTTTACTGTCTTGATTATTTTCTGCATGTTGATGGGAGTCAATTTCTGATTCAAAAGGAGAATTGTTCTGAACAGAAACAAGTTCAGAATCATGACGATACTTCTGTAACTCCTCTTGCTGTAGTTGTGATTCTAGCTGTAGAAACTCTATCTTTTCATGTGCATTTTGCATACATGTTTGAATGTCCGAAAAAGAGGCTTTACTAATTTTCACTGTGTTGTCAGCAATGGACCTTATAAGATTTTTAGTAACTCTAATAAACCATGAATTTTCGTAATTTAAACATACATTCCCATGCATTAAGGGCTAGTGCGCGCTCTTTCTCTCTCAAAGCATAAACTTCAACATTTAAATAATGGAATAACATAGTTCACAGGGTCAAAACGCAGTGGGTATATGGTAATTTTTTTTTTTTTTTTGTATGGAAAGTAAAAATAGAACTGAGGTTCACTTGGGGGTGGACTGCAAAACCAGAAAACACAAAATGCCCTTACTGTCAACCGAAAAAGGGTATTACAAGAACTGATTTTTGATGACGTTGAGTTTTCTCTTCCAGAGTCAGGCCTTCCAGTGCCTGAGCAATGAGGATATGAGGCGCAAATATGACGTTACAGGTCCCGATGAGGATTTTGAGTTAGCCCAACAACAACATGTGAGGAAACGCCCTCCGAATGCATAGCGCTTGAGAAAGCAAATGCAAGAGGTTGTTGTTGGTGATTATATTACTGCAACTGATGCTCCTAGTATACAGCTATACGCTCAGATTAAATGGTCGATGCCAACAACTAAAGGTTGTTCAGTAGGCACGCGGATAAAACTATAACCAAAGACTAACGGAGGAAAGGATGGGTGTTGCTTCACCAAAATACATGAAATACTGTGTCAAAAATGAATCCCTCATTCTCAGAAGCCGACCTCGCGACAATACCTATATATCATGCTCTCCCCCGTCCCTCACAACCATTATCACTCAGTTATCTTCTTCGACATACCTCTTCACTTCATTTCCCTTCGTAACAGTTATGACATGTGATTTTTATTGTCATTGTTTTCCCTTTGCAGCAATCATGGTCTCCAGCGGAGACGATTCGGTCATCTCTGCTCGATTTCCAGCGGAACGGAGAGGGCTTTAAGTTAACAACAATTCTAGATTATCGAGCTCTCTTGAAATGTACAGATGAAGAAAGCTAATACGTGATGCAGAACAGGGATCATGTGAGAAGCTTCGTCATTCCAAATGGTTCCGTTGTAATTTCCCCATTACTCAGGTGCTTCTGATGTGTCCGGCCTGTTTCTGCTGCCCGTGCAAGAGAAAGGCTCTATAAGCTTTGCCGTTGAATATGAATTTGCTACTCGATCGAATCCATCATCTGAGTTTGCTGTTAAATACAAAGGAAACTTTACATTTACTAGTGGAAAGGCAGTTGGTTATCGCAATCTATTTCAAACACCCTAGTCATCCTTTATGGCTGATGATAGTCCATACTTTATTAAGGATATTCTATTATATAAACTCTAAGCATACATCAGGCCAGCTTGAATATAGTCGCCATCTTTCTTTAGGTCTTGAGAGACATGAAAGTATGCTGCCTCTCCTCCACTATGCATCATTTCAGTCTTCAAGAAGGAGATACTATTGAAAATGGAGTTCAACACATATGGAGTTCAATACATCGATTCCACCTTATAATATGACACAGTGCTCCACCACGCACAACACACATGAGGGCTTTAAACAACGCATAACAAAATGTAGATCAAATCCACCTCAAACAATGCATAGCACACCATGATATTCCAACGCACAACACATCATGCGAATAATGGTTGGATGCACCACAAATCAGTCTGATAAAGGTAGTTTATAAATTTTATTGTAGAACGAGCCACTGAACATGCCAGAGCAGTCCAGTCACAACAAAGAGGTAACATTTAGCATTGTACAACCCTTAATCATGCGAGTTGCTTGTGCCTTACACCACAGCGCTAGCCTGGCGTGGCTGACAAAACTAAATGTTATAGTGAGGAATATAATAGTGACACCATTAGGCAGAAAGGTTGTAATAGTTCCTTCAAGGGGTAGTGATGACAAAGATACAACAAGAATAGTAATGGCAATTCTGACACGCAGGAAAGCAGAACTGATGGCAGAAATGACCTGGATAGAAAGGCCATAAAACAAATGGCTCAAAGTAATTATGCAGGGTAGGAATACACCTGCTCTGATACCATGTTAAACACACACATGGAAAATACAAATACGAAAGATAATCAAGTGAGAGCATTTATTATTAACAAATAATATACATTTATAGTACATGGTGTGACCGTTGGGTTTCACATCCCAAGGTCTCTTGAACTTTCTTTTCATTGTTCAGCGTCCACACTAGCCCATAGAGGATTAGGTGTCCAACAAAATGCAATAATTCTAGGAATTCCCAATGACTCATCAATTCAATGAATTAGCTCAATTAGAAATGGGAACTATTACCAATAGTCATCATGAGGCATTTGTCTCATAAATGGCTTATAAATTTTGCTATATTCATGCTTACAAATTAGGACTAAATAATTTTTGAAATTTTTAGTGTCTGGGTATGTGCATAATAAAAAGGTGACTTGTTTCCCTTTCTTAGACAAATTGATTAGTCTTTCAACTTATGTTTTTAACTATATGACTAGGGTTATTGAGGTCAAAATATCTCGTTTTACTAATTTGGCATGCTTTCAATAAAGGGCATGAAGTGTCACAAAGGAAAAAAGTGGCACACTACACTGCTTAGAAAACATTTCTTCAACATGAAGAGAATTAAAAATAACTACTCACACAAAAAAATCAAGGCCAATTAACACATTCTAATGGAGGGTTCAATAAAAGCATATATGACAAGCAATACAAATCTATTTCTTTTCTAAGTTTTCATAGTATTTTTTTATAGTGGAAGGATACACTACTATATGAGTGGGCTAGGTAAGGAAACTACAAGAGGTGGTGATTCAAATTGGATAATTATATTATTTTTTATATATCTCAATGCTTTCGAAGTGGAAGAAATTGGAGGAATTAGCTTACGGATTCATTATAATACTAGATCATGGTTTGGAGAATTGGGGTTTGAAACATTCGGGGATCAATTTTGATGCATTAAATGATGTTTCTTAGGTTAAAAAATATATCACCTTTATTAGATCTCATAGAGTTATTCTACACTCATATAGCCTTTTCAATGGTGTAAGAATCTCATCAAATGGAGTTCATATGCAAAAATTATGTCTCCCACAAGTTGACCTACCATGATGACCACCATAGTCTAAGATGATGTCATGTCATCTACTCATGCATATGGGGATATCCACATGTGGAATTCGAATAATAATCCTGAAGGTTAAAAAAATTAACTCTAGTTGAGGAATGAGGAAATCAAATCTTACCTGTAGTTGGTACCAATATGTCTTAAATATTGAGCCACTAGGAGCACTGCTTAGAAAACATTTCTTCAACATGAAGAGAATTAAAAACAACTACTCACACAAAAAAATCAATGCCAATTAACACATTCTAATGGAGGGTTCAATAAAAAGCATATATGACAAGCAATTAAAATCTATTTCTTTTCTTTGTTTTCATAGTATTTTTTTATAGTGGAAGGATCCACTACTATATGAGTGGGCTAGGTAAGGAACCTACAAGAGGTGGTGATTCAAATTGGATAATTATATTATTTTTTATATATCTCAGTGTTTTCAAAGTGGAAGAAATTGGAGGAATTAGCTTACGGATTCATTATAATACTAGATCATGGTTTGGAGAATTGGGGTTTGAAACATTCGGGGATCAATTTTGATGCATTAAATGATGTTTCTTAGGTTAAAAAATATATCACCTTTATTAGATCTCATAGAGTTATTCTACACTCATATAGCCTTTTCAATGGTGTAAGAATCTCATCAAATGGAGTTCATATGCAAAAATTATGTCTCCCACAAGTTGACCTACCATGATGACCACCATAGTCTAAGATGATGTCATGTCATCTACTCATGCATATGGGGATATCCACATGTGGAATTCGAATAATAATCCTGAAGGTTAAAAAAATTAACTCTAGTTGAGGAATGAGGAAATCAAATCTTACCTGTAGTTGGTACCAATATGTCTTAAATATTGAGCCACTAGGAGCATATATGTTCAATTCTGTGTTATTTTATTGTGTTCGATAATTTAGCACACAAACTTACAGTGAAAACTAAAGAATAAAATTTATGGGATTAAAGTTTTATTGTAGCCTTATAGGCCACAGGTCTCAAGTATCTCCATAGAGAGTACCTCTTCTATTGTACTTCTATTTTTCCATACTAGAGAAAAACTAGTAGAGTAGTCTCACCTCCCACTTAGGTTTTATCTTATGACATTTCTAACAAAAAATTTTGTGTATATTGTAAATGTTTCTATGTATTTGTATTTATTTATTCTCTATTTCTCACATTTCATCTACTTAAGAAGAAAAATAACTAACTAAAGAATGTGAAATGTAATGGAAATTTATCTTCATAGTATAATTTTAATAATTTTATCAAAATTATTGTGATAAATTATTCAAATTGAATATCAAGTGGATATAATACCAAGCATAAACACATGAAACTACAACAATGGTATGATAACAAGTAATTGATGTACTTGTGAGAGTTGGGATGGAATGATGACTAAATTTTTGATATATTAAAATTTTACTACCATCATAAGCACATACAAACGTGTTTTATTTTCAAATTTCATTTAATTTTTTATTTTAAAATGTATAAAAGGTAGAAAGTGTGGAGGGGAGTATTAATGATCCTCAGGGGAAGTACATTTTCTTAGAGTTTAATATTTTCCATTTACAATAATGTAGAGAGAATGGTTTATGATTGATTTTTCAAGAGGCTCAAGAAATAAGTCTTGAGAAAGAAATATTAGATAATACATTAATGATAATCAGGTCCCTTAGACATTAACATTCTCTTAAAAACTCTTATCTATATATATATATATCACCTTTTCCACCATATGCTTATTTTATTTATGGATTTTTAAGCAATTGAGTTATTACATGTGTTGTCAACCCACAATCAACGAATCAATTATTTAACTTGTGTGGACATGAATGAAAGTAATATGAAGTAAGATGAGGAACTATACCATTCATATTTGTCCCTGAATATTCTTATACTTAGAGTCATCACGAGATACATTTTGGATGTCTCATCATATATAACTCTTAAGATTGTAATTTAATGCTCTTCACTACTCCCATATTTTTATACACTCTCCATCAATCTACAACTTAACAATAAGAACTATGGATCAACCGTAATTAGCATATGGCTTCCTTCCTTCAGATATTCAATTTTTTTTTTTTTGTTTTACATAGAGGCTTTTTACCTTCCCACACTCAACTTCTACTAGGTTAAGGTAGGGAGGCAATCCTGTAGAGTACCAATAAGAAATTGAAAAGGGATCACTTTAGGTATTAGGAGGAAGCATCTATTACAATGCTAGGTGAAGACATGGCATGGCATCCATTTCTTTTCTGTGTAGTAATGGCATCTATGGAAGGAACTAGGTCTGTGATGTGCAAGAGTTAAGATGCAATTTAGTATTAAAAGGTGTGAGCATTGGATGGTAAGAGTGCACAAGCTCATGGTGTTCTTATTTTCAATTAATTCATTTGCACAAAGAATAAAAGGGGAAACTCTTAATGGAACTTTGGGAGAAAGATTATTTTGACATTGATACCATTATCAGGTTGAGCGTGTTAGAGGACCCGAAAGGAAATGCGATTTTCTTGCCATTGAAATAGCCATAGCAATAGCCATTGAAATATTGTAACTACTCAACGTATAAAATTGTCTTCGTTATATATAGAGTAAACATAGATTCTTTTAGTGTAGAAATATTTATAAGAGCTTAGTTCTCTAAAAGGTTTATTGTAGGCAAATCATGTTCTTGAAAGATCTTCTCTAGATATTTCTTGGAGAGTTTCTTTAGGATAAATTGCATGTGTACTTGTCACATGTGTAAAGCAATGCATGAAATGAATTTGAAAATGTGTGTATTTTTTTTATATAACTTAGTTTTCTATAATTTCTGTTATTAGAAAATCACGTTCTAGAAACATCATCCCTGCTTCTTTTTTGGAGAGTTTCTTTAGCATAAATTGTATTTATATATATTTCATTTGTAAATCATTACCTGGAATAAAATTTTGTTTGTAAGCTATATATCAGTGTCTAATTTTAGTGTCTTTGTGTTTATTAATATACACCCCAACATTGTCTACTTTACCATTAATGTTTAGATAAGAGTTGTCTTGTTTCATCTTAATCTAAAAACTTTTTGTAATAGTTAAGGGTAAGTTATGAAAACCCTTAAGGGTAATCGAAGGAAAACCTGAAATATGGTGAATTGTTTAAAGGTAACTCGTAGAAAGACTATGATATGGTTAAGCATATGCCAAAGGAACTCTTTATATTAAAAGATTTGAAAAATATTTGATAGGTGAACTTTAGTTAGATCTAGTTAAATCTAAATCCTTCTATTGTAGAAAGATATAAAAAAACTTAATTTTCCATTATGTTTAATTTTGTTGATTATTAATTTTTTTTGCTTGTTATTTCTAACACATTCAAACTCAGCTTTTTCAACTTTTTAAGAAAGATAATCCAATCTCCTCCTATATTAAAAACTTCTTCTACAAATTAGAATTCAAGGGATAAGAATCGAAATAGTATGTGTGGTCGAAATCTAGAACTACTAGCACTGGAGTAGTTTCTTGCTTGAATGATTTGTCAATGACATTAATTAGGGGGAACCAACAAAGATATTTAGGTGTGCACTTCATAGCATGGATTTTAAGGAATCTAATCAAGATATTTAGGCATTAAAAGATACAATTTATAGCATACATTTTAATTAGGCTAATAGGGATGTCTATTTTAGAATAAGGTTTTGATAATTTAATTCTTTTATCAACAACTATTAGGTGGATGGTAGGGATTTAATATGTATGAAATATTTTAGAATTGAGATTTATCTCAAAAGTAGTTATGTCATTTCTACACTTTTGATTGAATTGATTAAGTTTTATATATATATATATATATATATATATATATATATATATATATATATTAAATGACTTATGGTATTTTGGGGATGTGCTACTGATAAGCCATGGTATTGTGACAAAGCCTATTTATAGGTTAAGATTATCCACAGTAAAGTGAAGGTGGATGTCCATAGTTAGGAACCTTGTTACCTTGTTAGATGTTTTATATGTTAGACTCATATATTAAGTTTTTCTAATAATTGATAATAATTATAAGAATTTAAAATAAAATTATAATTTAGTTAATTAACATGATTTCTTTTAATCTTGGAAATGTGAAATGTATCATGAAATAAGTTTTTTGATGTATATTATAGATTGATATTTATCTTCATTTATTATTGGCATTTAATTTTTATGATTATATTAGTTTATTTTGTTTCATATAATTTTTCATAAAGTTGTGTTTTGTTCAAAAATATAATTATATTTAACAATGAAAAAATTAGTTACAGACATTTAATGTTTATTAATGAATAATTTAATTAGATATTTTAATGATTAATTTAATTAGATTGTAGTTAATAACATTGGTGATTTTTGTTATGGGTTTTTGTTCTCCCATTTTATTTTGTAATGCAGTGCTATACAATTATTCCTCATATATAAATAGATTTTTTATAAAAAAAATGAAAATAAAAGAATATTCCCACTGCAAGCCATATTAACATTATTTCCCAATGAAAAAATTATCACTTTCTCAAAACAGTTAAAACAAACTTAGATTCACCTAACACTAGATCTATCATGTTTCAAGAGGGATCAAATCCCTCAAGGTGAAAACCTTCTTTTTGGAGTGTAGAACTTGAGGAAAGGTTTGCACCTCAAGGGATTTAATCCCTCTCGGTGCATGATAGATCCAGTGTTAGATGGATCTAAGTTGGTTCCAGTTGAGGGCAATAGTGTCACATTTTTATATTACCATTATTATGTATATGTTTGAGATAAAATTCAAAATTCACATTATGTTTTCTTTGCTTGACATGACCATATCATTCTATTCTTTATTTTGGTATGTGTTGCTTTCTTTGAATGGTTTGTATGTTTCTGTTTGGATACTTGAGTGGTTTGTGTCTTTATGTGTTTGGATTTGGATGGTAATGTTTGTGAATGTTACTGTTGTTGTGTTGTATTTTTGTATGTGTATGTAATTGTTTATAAGTAATTAGTTGGTGATGAAGATGGAAGACAATCTTGTCAATAATTTGCAGGGGGATTGATATTGCACATCTATTTCATCTAATTTTAGGTATCACAATTTTTGGCAACTAATTAATTCTAAATAATGTTCCTCCAAATATTACAAAATTTATCTTGAAGAGTAGTTTTAATAATTTACTACGTCAAGATTACTCTTAAAATAAAAAATTTCATTGTTTATGTTGGAAATAATTTATTTCCTTCAAGAAATTTTTGATGATTTTTTTTTATCTATAGTCTATTTTTCAAAGTCAAGAAATAATGTATTTTTGATTTTTTTTAAATGAGTGGTGAGATTTATAACATATTTACATTATTTGTTTCTCCAAACAGTTATCACATCTCCTTCAAGAATATTTTGATTTGTTTTGATGTTTATAAATATAATTTGAATATATGTAATTGTCTATTAGTAATTAGTTGGTGATGAAGAAGGGAGACGATCTTGTCAAGGCTTAATTTGCACTTTTCCGGAGGATTGATTCTATACATACTTTTCATTTTAATTCTAGGTATCACATCTTTTGACTGCTAATTATTTCTTAATAGTGTCCCTCTATGTATCACTAAATATATCTTGAAAAATATATTTTTAATAATCTACAGCCTCAAGATTAACAACATCTAATGTATCTCACGCAAACAATGAAATAGGATTAGAAAACAACATCTACACTCAAATCAATGCATCTAATGCAAACAATCAAATGAGATTAGAAATCAACATCTACATTGAAATCAATGCATCTAGTGCAAGCAATCAAATAGGATTAGAAATACACATCTACACTAGAATCCATGCATCTAATGCAAACAATCAAATAGGATTAAAAATCCACATCTACATTGAAATCCATGCATCTAGTGCAAGCAATCAAATAGGATTAGAAATCCGTATCTATACTGAAATTAATGCATCTAGTGCAACCAATAAAATATAATTAGAAATCAACATCTACACTAAAATCAATGCATCTAGTGCAAGCATTCAAATAGGATTAGAAATCATCATCTACACTAAAATCAATGCATCTAGTGCGAGAAATATTCTTCCCTCTCTCCCCCATCCATCTTATCTTGAAAGTTATTTTTAATAATTTAAAGTCTCAAGATTAACAACATCTAATCCACATAATGCAAGCAATCAAATAGGATTAGAAAGAAACATCTACACTAAAATCAATGCATATAAATCAAACAATCAAATAAGATTATAAACCAACATCTACATTGAAATCAATGCATCTAGTTCAAGAAATCAAATATAATTACAAATCAACATCTATACTAAAATCGATGCATATAGCACAAGCAATCAAATAAGATTAGAAATCACTATCTATGATGAAATAAATGCATTTATAACAAGTAATCAAATAGGACTAGAAATCATCATCTAAACTGAAATCAATGCATCTAGTGCAAGAAAACAAATATAATTAAAAATCAACATCTACAATGAAATCAATGCATCTAGTGCAAGTAATAAAATAGGATTAGAAATCATCATCTACATCGAAATCAATGCATATAGTACAAAAAATAGTTTTGCCTCTCTCCTCCCTCCACCTATATCTATATCTCACTACTTCTCTTTTTCTTTGTCTCTCCATCTCACCCCCTGAAACACACACACACATGCACTCTCCCTATGTATCTATCTCTCCCTCCCTATATCTCTCTATTCTTCCCTCTCTTCACCTCCCATATATATCTTTATCTCCCTCTACCTCTCCTTTGTATCAATATATCGCCCCCAAAACATACACACTCTTTCTCCATATCTATATATCTCTTCCTCCCTCTTCCTCTCCCTCCCTCTACCCCTTCACTCTCTCTCCCCCATCTCTCTCTCTCTTCCCTCTTGCTCTCCTCTTCCCCCCCCTCTCTATCTCCCTTATCATCCCCTCTCTCTCTCTCCACCTTTCTCTCTCTATGTATTTCTTCTTACCTCCCTCTCTCTTTCCCTCCAACTCCATATCTCTCTCCCTTCCTCTCTCCTTCTCTCTCTCACGTTCTCTCTCTCTTCCTTCCTCTATCTCCCTTTATCTCTCACCTCCCTTTATCTATCACCTCCCTTTGTCTCTCTCCCCCCTCTCTCTCTTCACCCTCCAACTTTATCACTATCTCCCTCCCTCTCTCCTTCTCTTCCCCCTTCCTTCCATCTCTCCTTTATCTCTCTATCTCACCCCAAAACATACACACTCTCTATCCATATCTCCCTTGTCACCCCCCCCTCTCTCTCTCCAGTCTTCTCTCTCTATGTCATTTTTCTTCATTTTATCTCTATTTCTCCCTTGTCACTCCCTCTATCTCTCCATCTCTATCGATTTATGTCTTTCTTCTTCCCTCCATATATATCTATCTAGAGTTAATATATATAATGATATATTAATATATATTATAATATCACAAATTGAATATCATATTAAATTGAATATTGTATTAATCCAAATTTATTAAATTTAATAATATTAATATTAGTTTTAATAACGTTTTTTATGGAATGATAACAAAAATTATAATAAAACTACATCAAATTAATATTTTCAAATATTAAAACTTTGATGTGGAAATATTTGTCTTTAAAGACTTTAATATATCCATAGGATATGGTTTTTTCCTTTAAAGATTCAATTTACAAATATTTAATGAAAAGAAATATTAAAAGATTTTGGAGCGGGATTTTAGATTCTTTGTGTGAATTAACCATTTTCCATTGATTTAAGAGATGTTATTAGCTTTAGTAAATGGGAGTAAAAATGTTTAATATTTTACCTAATTTGGAATTTATCATGTTAAATTGTTTTGTTAAAGATAAATTTATGATCCATTCAAATTCAAGTATATGATAAACGAACTATTAAATGCATGAGACAATTTATTATCCATTCAATTTATATATAATAATACATAGTTATATTTTAATAATTAGTCTTAGTCCATTAATAAGTTTAAAAAGTTGTATATAATTTAAGATTCAAGCTAATGTTCTGGCTAACATTAGTAAAAAATATTTTTATTATTTTTGAGGATGTGACATACTTACACATCCAGGTCATACTCAGTTGTAGAATGCGCCTCTCGGAACAAAGATAACCTGCTCATACTTGGTTGTAGAATGCACCTCTCAGCGCAAAGATATCCATCTTAGATCCATCTAACACTGGATCTATCATGCGCTGAGAGGGATCAAATCCCTCAACGTAAAAACCTTATTTTTGGTGTGTAGAACTTGAGGAAAGACTTACACCCTGAGGGATTTGATCCCTCTCAGCGCATGATAGATCTGGTGTTAGATGGATCTAAGTTGGCTCTAGTTTAGGGAAACAGTGTCACATTTTTATATTATCATTATTATGTATATGTTTGAGATAAAATTCAAAATTCACATTATGTTTTCTTTTCTTGGCATGACCATATGATTATCTTCTTTATTTTGGTGTGTGTTTCTTTCCTTGAATGATTTGTATTCCTCTGTTTAGATACTTTGAGTGGTTTGTGTATTTATGTGTTTCGATTTGGATGGTATTTTTTGTGAATGTTACAGTTGCCATGTTATATTTTTATATGTGTATGGAATTGTTTATTAGTAATTAGTTGGTGATGAACAACGGAGACAATCTTGTCAATAGTTTGTAGGAGGATTGATATGGCACATCTATTTAATTTAATTTTAGATATCACAACTTTTGACAGCTAATTAATTCTAAATAATGTTCCTCCAAATATTACAAAATTTATTTTGAAGAGTAATTTTAATAATTTACTATGTCAAGATTATTCTTGAAATGATTTTTTTCTTTGTTTATCTTAGAAAGAATTTATTTCCTTCAAGAAAATTTTGATGATTTTTTTTTATCTATAGTTTTTTTTGCAAAGTCAAGAAATAATGTATTTTTGAATTTTTTTTAATGAGTGGCTATATTTATAAAATATTTACATTATTTGTTTCTCCAAACAATTATCACATCTTCTTCAAGAATATTTTTGTTTGTTTTGATATTTACAAATATACATTTTCCTCTTATAGATATTTTGAATACATTGTTGTATGCAATTACTCTATTAGTAATTTTGAATATACGTAATCTTGAATATATGTAATTATCTATTAGTAATTAGTTGGTGATGAAGAAGGGAGACGATCTTGTCAAGGACTAATTTTCACTTTGTGGGAGGATTGATTCTACATCTTTTTCATTTCAATTCTAGGTATCACAACTTTTGACATGGAATTATTTCCTAATAGTGTTCAATTACGTATCACTAAATATATCTTGAAAATATATATTTTTAATAATCTACAACCTCAAGATTAACAATATATAATCCATATAATGCAAGAAATCAAATAGGATTAGAAAACAACATCTACAACGAAATCAATGCATATAAATCAAACAATCAAATAAGATTAGAAACCAAAAGCTACACTGAAATCAATGCATCTAGTTCAAGCAATCAAATATAATTATAAATCAAAAACTACAATAAAATCAATGCATCTACCGCAGACAATCAAATAAGATTAGAAATCACCATCTGCGCTGAAATCAATGCGTCTAGAGCAAGCAATCAAATAGGGTTAGAAATCAACATCTAAATTGAAATCAATGCATCTAGTGCAAGAAATCAAATATAATTAGAAATCAACATCTACAATGAAATCAATGAATATAATACAAGAAATATTCTTCCCTCTCCCTCTTCCATCTATATCTATATCTCCCTACTTCTCGCCTTATTTGTCTCTATATCTCACCCCCCCAAACGCACACACACTTCCTCTCCATATCTATCTATCTCTCCCTCCCTCTATCTCTCTCTTCTTCCCTCTATTCTCCTCCCATCTATATATCTATCTCCTTCTGCCTCTCCTTTGTCTCTCTATATCACCCCCAAAACATACACACTCTTTCTCCATATCTATATATCTCTCCTTCCCTCTCCCTCTCCCTTTCTCTTCCCCTTCACTCGCTCTCTCCCCTGTCTCTAACTCTTCTCTCCTGCCCTCTTCTCTCTCTCTCTCACTCTCTCCCTTATCACTCCCTCTCTCTCTCTCTCTACCTTTCTCTCTCTATGTATTCCTCTTACCTCCCTCTCTCTTTCCCTCCAACTCCATCTCTCTCTCCTTCCTCTCTCCCTCTCTCTCTCACGTTCTCTCTCTTCTTTCCTCTCTCTCCCTTTCTCTCTCTTCTCCCTCTCTCATCTCCCTCTATCTCTCCCCCCATCTCTCACTTCACCCTCCAACTCTGTCACTATCTCCCTCAATCTCTCCTTCTCTTCTCCTTTCCTTCCATCTCTCATTCTTTGTCTCTCTATCTCACCCCAAAACGTACACACTCTCTCTCCATCTCTCCCTTGTCACTCCCCCTCTCTCTCCACTCTTCCCTCTCTATGTCTTTATTATTCATTTTATTTCCATCTCTCCCTTGTCACTCCCTCCATATCTCCACCCCTATCACTTTATGTCTTTGTTCTTCCCTCCATATATATATCTAGATTTAATATATAGCAGATATATTAATATATATTGTAATATAACAAATTTAATATCATATTAAATTTAATATTTTATCAATCCAAAGTTATTAAATTTACTAATATTAATATTATATTTAATAACGTTTTTTATGGCGTGATAACAAAAATTATAATAAAACTACATCAAATTAATATTTTTAGATATTAAAACTTTGGTGTGGAAATATTTATGCTTTTAAAGACTTTAATATATCCGTAGGATATGGTTTTTTGCTTTAAAGATTAATTTTACAAATATTTAATCAAAAGACATATTAAAAGATTTTGGAGGAGGATTTTCAATTCTTTGTGTTGAATTAACTTTTTTCCATTGATTTAAGAGATGCTATTACCTTTAGTAAATCTAGGTAAATATGTTTAATATTTTACCTAATTTGGAATTTAATGTGGTAATTTTTTTCTTAAAGGTAAATTTATGATCCATTCAAACTCACGTATATGATATATGATAAAGGAACTATTAAATGCATGAGATAATTTATTATCCATTCAAATTATATATAATAATACATTATTATTTTTTAATATTATATTTTTGTCTTTTGAGAACATGACATACTTAGAATTCGCCTCTCCGGCAATAAGATATTCTAAGCAAAGTCTTTCGGTAGAAATCACATAAGAGAAATTTTTGGCCGACGCGTTTAGAACCAACAAGTGTGGTTCATCATCAAGACCAGATGAAGAGGTAGACCATGGGAAATGCTTAAATAGAGAGCAATGTAGAGACATAATTTCAAGTAACGACTATATTAAATGGCTAGTTTTTGAAAAATAATATTTATATAATGATATTAGTTTATTAATTTATTAAAAATATAAATAGGTAACAACTATATTAAATGGCTAGTTTTAAAAAAATAATATTTGAATTAATTTATTGAAACCAAATATTATTGGTTTTTGAAAAATAATGTTTAAATAATGATATTAGTTTATTAATTTATTAAAAATATTAGTGAGTAATGGCTATATTAAGCGAAAAGTAACTGTAAACAAGGAGGAGAGTCAAAAGTTATAAAAATGAGTCAAGTCGAGACAAGATCATTAAATAAATAAAATAATTAATGGAAAAATATAAAACAAAAAAGTGCACAAGTCAAAACTATATATATATATATATATATATATATATATATATATATATATATATATATATATAATGAAAAGTAATCGATAAATAAAATAGGGTCAACAATAAAATATGAGGTTGAGGCTCATTAAACAAATAAAAAAAATACTAAAATGAGTTAAGAATGAATAGGATGATAAAATACATAAAAAACACAAAATATCGAGAAAATAAACTATAATGAAGAATAAATCAATAACAAATATTATAAAAATGACGCCAATACCTACATAGATAAACAAACAAACAAAATAAATTCCAAAAAGAACCCTAAAAAACTAGGAGGACAGGACAGACACCCAACTTCTACTAATATTCCAACCATCATCTCTATTCCAATTATTGGGTATTTTTTCAATTTCTAGGGCCTCCCTCAATTTACAATGATGGAAATGACTAACCCTAGCAACGACTTGGGCCTTCTCAATGCAGATGTGATGCTTAGATTTATCTACATGCTCTGCCAAAGCAAAGGAGTGGGTCCTGCCATGCTTGATGTCAGCGACATGCTCATGGATCCTTTGATTAATCGAGCGACCATTCTCACCAAAGTAGGGAGTCCCATAAGAGCATGGGATAACGTAAACACCCTCAATATTCTTGGGGTCCATTGGGTCTTTTAAATATCCAAGGGAGCTCCGGAAGGTATTTAAAGGCATAAAGGTTGAAGCCACCTTATGCTTCCTTAGGATCCCCACAATCTTATCAGTGGTCCATATTTTATTGTTGACCCTGTTTTATTTATTGATTACTTTTCTTTGAAGATATATATATATATATATATATATATATATATATATATATATATATATATATATATATATATATATATATATATATATATATATATATCTTTTGATTTGTCTATATTTTTGTTTTATTGTATTTATTTTTCGATTAATTATTTTATTTATTAAATGATTTGTTTCGATTAGGGTCTTGACTCTTTTTTATAATTTTTTATTTCCCTCGTTTACAATTTGTCTTTTTTTTAATAAATTAATTTAAATATTATTTTTCAAAAACTAGTGATTTAATATAGTTGTTACCTACTAATATTTTTAATAAATTAATAAACTAATATCATTATTTAAATATTATTTTTCAAAGACTAGCCGTTTAATATAGTGGTTACTTAATAATATTTGTTTTTAGTATATTAATAAATTGATATATACTTTAATTATTATTGTTCAATTATAGTCATTACTTGAAATTATGTCTCTACATTGCTCTCTATTTAAACCTTTGCCATAGTCTTTTTCTTGATATAGTTCTACACTTTACCCAATTCATTATGGATCACAAAAACCTAAATACAAATATATATATATATATATATATATATATATATATATATATATATATATATATATATATATATATATATATATATATATATATATATATATATATATATATATATAATTCAACTTTTATTTAAATTACATTCTCATTTAACCATTGGTGGAACCACTTGCAACACCTCGATCCTCGTGTGGCTAGTTTAAAAACGACTCGTGTGACCCCGTAGAGCTCTCGGGATTCAAAAAAATTCAAAACTATCAAAATGTCACATCTAGTCATCACCTCGCTCGTCATCTTTCCAAATGCCTAGAAGTAGCCATTGTCAACATGTTCGTCATCTTATCATATCCATAAGAGTATCCATTGTCAGCCTCTTTTACGTTGGAGTGTAATTTAACAGATAATAAACATGTTCTTCTCATTAAATTTAAAAACTAATCAGCCATGTGAAGCTCTCGGCAATGGTGATTTAAAAAATAGAAGAAGAAGAATCAGTCAAAATAAACATATTTTCTATATTTTTTAGTTTTTTAAAATTTAAAGATAAAAAATGAAAGTTATTTTAATATCTATGAAACTAAAATAATATGTAAGACAGATTGCTCCTATACAGATAGCCTATATAAAACATGTTAGGGAAATGTGAAAAATGTTGATGCTAAGTCGCACTAAAAAAGAACTTGATCGACGAGCGACGCACAGCGGCGAGAGCGCCTTCTCTAGGACCAACCAGCTCTTAACACCAGGAGGGTTTGCCTACAGGTAGCTGCAGCTTGAGACGAGGGACGAACCAGAGCCCACCATCCAGCCATGGCTATTCCAAGTCTACACATGAGGTTACTACATCTATATTTCACGTTACGTTAAGCGCTATCTATCACAGGCTGAGGAACATGCATGCATGTGAATTGTGGACTGGACACATGGCTGGTTACATGCTCAAGTTTCATCCGCGCTGAAATCTTATAAAAAATCCTCTCCTTCATTCGTGAGCAGTTTTGGCCATCCGGCCTCTCGTCCCTTTCCTAGCCTGGGATGGGGAGGCTCATGTCTAACTGTTCTATCGCTTTAGTTTTGAATTATTTCCCCTCTGTAAAACGATGACGAGCTCAGAGATCCTTCGCTCGCTAATAGTCTGGTGTTGTTAAAATCTTACTTGCTGATGTTTAGACACACGAGGTCTCTGGCGCTCTCGCTCGTGGTGGTCACTCGTCGTAAAGGTCAGTACATTGTTATCGTTCTTTGTATGTTTTTTTATCCAATTTTGTTTAAATGCTCCATTTCAATGCACCTGGTGACTTAGCTGTGTTTCCTCATGATGGATAACATCTAGTATATATACTCTCTATCTGGTTAACTAAGTATAGGTACCTATATTTCATGAATGTCCTTTCTGGTTTGCCTTTCCTTTGGAGCTTTTTGTCAAGATGTTAAAGGATATTCTCCAAAAATTCAGGAAGATCATAGTACTCTACAAGCCGTGTAAAGATGTTAGGTTTAGGATAGGCGAATGGTGGTGTATTTTTGAGATTTACTGCTGCTGCGTTGCATGTAATGAATCTCCATCTCTCTAGTCCGGCCTCACAGAAGTCTCGGCTTCGAATCCTCATAGCTTCCTGATGCGGAATAGTCTTCCTCCCTACTGTGCTGGAAATTTTCCTTTTTCGATGGCCGGTTTTTCCATGGAAATTCAAATCGGTATTGGGATTGGAAGATTATCCTTTTTCGCCCTGACATGTCCTTGAAAATCTGCTAATTCCTTGGAATATCCATTTTGTGGTCTAAATGACGGCCAGCTGATGGCATCCTAAAGTTTGGTTACTGAACATTTTAGCTGATCTTACCTGAGTAAGTACATGCATTTAATTCCGAGGGCGTACTTTTCTGTCCTTCAAATCCTCTAGACTTTTCTATAATCCTACTGTAGTGTCAGAACAGCTCCCTCCCATTACCTATTTTCTCTAGGTATTTATTTTAACAGTGGTCATCCCTACGTCATAAGCCAGAGAACTTTTATAATTATGTACTCTCATGCTTTGGTAATCTGACCAAAATCTTGTTGAGCCCAAGGAAAGACTTTTTGGACGTGTATGGAGGGTGGGTCCGATGCTCCTACCACCGAGGCTCTCATTAGGGACACCATGGAGGCTGAGAGGGCATGGGAGAATGCCATGGTGCACGGTGGATGGCAAGATACCTTGGATGAGGTGGCTGTAAAGCCATCTCGTCAAGATGGTGAAAGGAAACATCATTTATCCCGTAGAGTTGTCAATGCGGAACAGAAGATACAGGCTCCGCGTGATCGCTATAATAAGTCGCGAAACCCTGTCAAAATAACTGCTCTGCCTTCTGCAATCAAGCTCGATAGTGTCCATCTCACAGAAAGGATTGAAAGCCTCTAGAACCTTGCCCTTATAGGTAGATGGCATTTCCCCGAGATGAATGATGCTGATATGAGAAAATGGATTGCCATCCATTGGAAGCCTGTAATAGGATACACTCCTGTTATATCAAACCTTATGAAAGAATGGTACTGTTTTCACTTTCTTGCTGCCGGAGATGCTGAAGCTATTCTTAAAGGTCCATGGGTGTTTAGAAAAAGCTTCCTTGCTCTTTACAGGTGGTATATTGGGTATGATCCGCTGAAAAACACGCCCTCTAATAACCTCATTTGGGTAAAACTTCCTAATCTTCCCTTAGAGCTGTGATCTAAGGAAACCCTTGAGGAGATAGGAAATTCTATTGGCAGATTTGTCTATGTTGATCCTTGGTGTTTGGGTGAAAAGGATAAGAGGATTGCATGGATTCTCATAGAAAAATCCTACAGGGGGGGCTATCTAGAACACATCGAGATAGCCTAGAGGGATCAGTTAATTAAGAAAAGATTGGACTTCTGGGGCATTCCATTCAGGGGTGCTGCCTGCCATAAAACATGCCACTTGATTAAAAATTTTCCTTAGCATAAGCGCCTCAAAAACAGGCTCCTTCGACAAAAGGAGAGAAGAAGTTTCTCCACGACCAGCCTATCTTCTACAGAGATTCTGGAAGACCAACTTCCCAGATCACCTAACTATCCCCACGTCTCATCACAGGACCCCCCTCTGTTTTAAGGAACGAGACCTGGCAACCCTGTTAATATCGATGGTCAATTGTTAAACAGTCCTTCGGCTTTCCATTGCCCTTCCATTCCGGAACCAAGAGATGATGAAGCTATTCCTTCCCCTACTCCCATGATGGTAAAGGACTTCTCCTTTGGATCAATCCCCATCCCTATTTCATCTTCCTCTCCAACTCCTGACAAAAATATCTTATCCCAAATAAAAGGAAAGGACCCATGCCTGTCTGTAACTCCTGTAAATTCCCCTGCTTCATCTCCAATCAATCCGAATGACAGTGACTTGGATTTCCTTCTAAGCAGGAAGTCTCTTGAACTGGAGCCTTTAACTATTCATAAACCCAGGAACCAGGCCTCGCCTCTCATAAGCTTGGACTCGGCCAAAAACATAACTGTAAGGAAAAAGTCTCGAGGGGGTAGCATGCATTTTAGAGGAAGAACTACTGTCACCGAAAGTGGGGTCAAGAACCTCTCTTTGATTGAAGTTCCTATTTACGGCATGCCGGATCCACAGCCTCTTAGAGCAAATGCGGCTGGTGAATCATCCAAATGACTCTTATTATCTCCATGAATATCAGGGGCCTTGGCGTTGACCCCAAATTCCTAACGCTGAAAAACTTTTTTTACTCTTCCAGACCGAGAATAATTCTAATTCAAGAAACAATGCACAGTTGTGAGGCATCCATCTCCTACTTTAGGAAGATGCTACCATCATGGTATATGGTAGTCACAGAGGCTAAAGGGCTGTCAGGAGGTTTAGCAACTCTATGGGATCCTATGCGAATCAGGGCTAAAGCATACAAGTGTTTTGCAGGGATCATCATTTCTGCTTCCATCAGGGGCAAAGATTTTCCTATAAACATTCTAAATATTTATGCACCTTATAAAAACAGAGCTCCTTTCTGGGGAAAATTTTTCACCACAGACATGTTTGATATTGAACACTTGATAATTGCAGGTGACTTAAACGTTACATTGAGCTCTGATGAATGCTGCAGACATTGTAAGAAAAAGGACTCTCTTGCAGATAGCATTAAGCTTGAGCTTCTAAATAAAAACTTGGTGGATATCGCCCCCGCGGAAATGAAGCCGACATGGATGAATGGCAGAACCGATAAGGCTTTTATTGCGAAAAGGATTGACCGCTTCGTATTGCATGTTAGCATTATAGATAAGATGGGAATGCCTCATTCATCAGTGGAGAATGTACTAGTGTCCGATCATAGACTAATTCTGCTATCCTGGTTGGAGAAAGGTATCAAAAAGGGATATCCATTCAAATTCAATAGAACTCTCTTACAGGACCTAGCCTTTAATGAACTTATCTCAAACGCATGGAAAGAGATGTCAGCAAAAGCAATTCTCCCCCCATTCCTCACTTTATGAGATAAGATGGCTGCTATGAGGAAGTTTGTGAAGAAGTGGGAAGCTGAAAAAAAGGAAAAAGATAAAAAGGATTTGCAGTCTATTCAACAGGAATTGGACAACATCTTGAAAGAGGCAAGTGCTAACACATTCTCTTTTTCCATGAAATGTAGCATTCGAGAGCTTGAAAGGAAAAATTTTGAGTTATTAAAGCAAGAGGAATCCTTTTGGAGGCTTAAAAGCAGGGCAACATGGCTTCAAGAAGGGGACAAGAATACGAAATTTTTTCATAATTATGCAAGTGCCAGACATGACAAAAATTCCATATGGAAGATAAGGAATGATAATGGTGACTCTTTTGTAACTCAACAAGACATCACTAAGGAGGCTGTAAATTATTTCAAGAATCAATTCAGCAGAAGGAATAATGTAGCTTTTAGGGATATACTATGGGGTATTGAACTGGTCCCTCAAATGTTTGATGAAGATAAAAATGAGGCCCTGTTTCAGCCAGTTTCAGAAGACGAGCTTCTTGGAATTTTGAAGTATTTTAAGAAAGATAAGAGCCCTGGGCTAGATGGCTAGACAATTGAATTCCTCACCCACTTCTTTGACCTCATTAAGCATGATCTCCTAAGGATGGTGGAGGTGTCGAGGATGTCTGGCAATATTCACCATACTACTTCTTCCACTCTGATTTCCCTAATTCCAAAAAAAGAGGAGCCAGAATCGTTTAATGATTACAGACCGATATCTCTATGCAATATATCCTTCAAGATTATCACGAAGATTATTGCTGAAAGAATTAAAGGAACACTGGCTTCCTTTTTATCAAAGGATCAACATGCTTTTCTGAAAGGCCGAAACATTCTGGATGCTGTAGGTAATACACAGGAATGCCTCTTCTCTATGTTTTATCAAAAAACACTAGCGGCCATTATGAAATTAGATCTGCAGAAGGCATACGACTGCTTAGATTAGGGATTTATTGAATGTCTACTAGCAAAGATCGGCCTGAAGTCAAAAAACATCCGATGGATAATGGTATGTATTGAGAATGTGAACTATGCGGTCATTGTCAACGGGTTTCCCTCTCATTTTTTTCAAGCTGAGAGAGGCCTGCGACAGGGATGTCCCCTTTCACCTCTCTCTTTTATCTTGGCCATGAATTCTCTAAGTATCCACATCAACAAAGCAGTGGCTGAAGATAGATGCAGACCCATAAAGATTTGCAGGCACATCTTTATCTCACACAACCTCTTTGTTGATGATGTTCTCTTATTTGCAATGCTTTGCAGATCAATGCGGATTTGTTTAAAAGATATTCCAGACAGATTTCAAAGAGCCTCCGAGCTCTTTATAAACAAAGCAAAATCTCTGCTATATCACAATGATGTCGACATGGAGATGGTGAATTGGATTTCTCAGCTTTTTGGTATAGAATCCAAATCACTCAAGCAAGGCCTTAAATACTTGGGCTTTCATCTGAAAGCAAAGGGCTACTCCAAAAACGACTGGCTATGGTTGACAGAAAGACTTTATAAAAAAATATCTGCTTGGGAACATAGGAGTCTATCCTTGGCAGGCAGGGTTATACTTTCTCAAGCTGTTTTATTGCAGATGGCGGTTTTCTGGGCTCATCTATTCTTCCTTCCGGCAAGTATTATCCAAAAGATGACCAAGATTACGACAAAACTTTATTTGGGGTGGAAGTTCTGAACAGAGGAAGTTTCACCTATCTAAAATGGACAGAATTTCATTGCCAAAGCGTCTGGGTGGATGGGGATTAAAGGACTTGAGGATTTTTGGCAAGGCCCTTTTGTGTAAATCGCTCTGGAAAGGGATTTTTGGGGACGGACCATGGAGCGAGACTATAAAACAAAAATATTTAAAAGGCAAATGCCTGGAATTCTGGTACAGAAATGGCGCAATTGGAACCAAAAAAGGGTCGGCCATTTGGCTTAGCTTCAGGAAAGTTGAGAAATACTTTTTGTCAAATCTGAGATGGAGGATTCACTCTGGAAACAGGGTCATAATTGGTCTTGATCCCATTGCATGTAGTCGTAACTTCTATTTTCCAGAAAATATCTTGTTTTTCCCGCACAGAATTGGTGCTTTCACTTGGGATAAACTCATCTCTGATTGGTCTGGCCTTATCCCTATATGGAAGGAAGCTGATGACATTGGTCTGCCTGCCGAACTCTCTTCTACATGGAATGCGGTCAAAGCTTCTTTGCAAGCAAGCGGGATTCATCGTGGAGGGCTATATGACCACCTAATCTGGTCCATGTCAAATGCTATTGTGCCAGCCCGAGTTAAAGATATCTACTATGATATTATCTACTCAAAGGCTTTGAACTCAGTCTCAAATTTTCCGATGGTTCTATGGAAATCAGGTTGCCCTCCTAGAATGATTTTTTTCGCATGGCTGGTGTTCAATAATAAGAATCTGTCATGGGACAACTTGAGGAAGAGAAGCTGGCATGGTCCTAGCAGGTGTTCGATGTGCAAATCAGATGAGGAGAATAATCTACACATGTTTTTTCAATGCAACTCCTCACAGGAAATCTGGTATGATCTTGCCATTCTTTTTGGTTTTCCTCATATTGTCTTTGTTTCTGTTCATGCAGCCTTTCAATGGTGGTGTAGTCAAAGCGAGTCAAGGCGTCCTCTTCTTGTTATTATGATCTGGTGCGCATGGAAGTGGCGGAATTATAAAATCTTCAGAGATTCCAAGGTTCCCTATAAGTCCATTTTGCACCGCATCAGCTCAATTTTTGACTCTGTTCCAAGAAAATAGGCCTAAAGTTTGGACTCCAAATGGCTATGGTCTTGTGGCCTTTGTTTTCTTTTCATGATTATGATGATAGGTATATGTATTTATGAGTACTGTCTTTCTCGATCTAGAATCGAGTTCTAGAAGTTTTGAATATTGGTCTGATCCTTTTCTCCACAGTCTCCATGTTATGCTGTGCTATTTGTCATCCTTCTTATATGCTTTTTCTCAATGATGTCTTGATATGGCTGCTCAAGTCATCCTTTTGTATCCAATCATAGTTTTTTATATTGACTTAATATAATCTATGGTGCTTTTTCTTCTAGAAAAAAAAAAGTCGCACTAAAAATCTTGGTGGCCAATCTATGGTTTATATTGTGAGGCATCTTGTTCTGATAATAATAGCTAATTTCCATCTTCCATTTTACACTTGAAAAAAACTATAATAGTACATGTTGTAAGCTGCAAATTGCATTACATTATTTGTGGGCAGAATCTATCGTCTATTGCGTCACGCGTTTTTTTCCTAAATAATTGTTATTTATCATGTCAATTTATAGACTATAACGTGGAGTTTCGAAGGACACGTTTACCTTTCGGTGCAGCTTTTTGTGGGGAATCGCAGCTATCAAGCATTACACGTATAAGGAACCAAACATTATACATATACGTTAAAATAAGTACAATCTAGCCATCATTTGAGAGAGTGGTTTAGTTGCTATCATATCAAAACGATACATATATATATGAAAATATGGTCATCATTTGCCAGATATGTTTAGTTGTTATCATACCAAAAAGCACAGTTACAGCGTAGCCATCTTTTGTAAGAGACATTTAGTTGTTATTATACGTTCGTCAGAGAAAGGGACGAGTCATTTATTAGAAAACGAAGAGAAAGGACAAATCAATGGATTAAAAGTTAAGGAAAAACTTTAAAATTTTGAAGAGTTGTGGATACATAATCATCACTCATTGTTTTTCCCTTTGCTACTTTTATAAATGCTTTTAAAAAAACACAATTATTATTAATTTGTAATCTTATTCTTCATAAATAACGATCATAAAATAATATGCCATTTCCAAATCTACTCATATGATTGGAATGATGTATTAAATTTAAAAATAATGACTTTTTAATTCCTACTAATACGGAGCTCGGTTGTTCGTAGTGTCGCAACGAGTGTCCAACGTGAAAGCCATTAAAAACCTATCATGCATAAAGATAAGGGTTTTAATCATATAACCAAAGCATTTGGGGGATTTATCTTTTTCTCTATGATACTACACTAAATACTTGTATTATATGATAAGACAAAAGGACAATGGGAGTATTTTGCATATATTTTTAGTTGAGAAATTAATTTATTCAGATTATAGTTTAATTTATGTAATTCATTTTCACTTTGAAAGATCTAAGTGTTGAATTTTTATTTAATGAAAAAGCTACCATGAAAACCCTAAAAATTACTCAAAAATGTTTTCCCAAACCATGTAATTATCATTTAAATAGTCCTCACATAATCCCAAATGGTATCCATGGTAATTTAGATGAGTAATTGCTTTCCCCAACAAATGGTAATTATGATAAATTATTTTTGAATAAAAAGATATACATATTATCACATTATATATTAAATCATGGAAGGTACCTATAATATCACATGAAACATTATGCAGAATTATATTTATAACTATAATTAAAATATGGTCTTAATATGAACCTCACTCCCCTAGATATTTTTCACTATCAACACAAAAATCCAAACCAATTTACAAAAGAAAACAAGAGAGCAAAATAGGTTATGAAGCTCACTTGAGACACAAAACATTTAAAACATCACATAAGATAGCAAAAATTTACTTCAAAAAAGTGGTCATAACCACTTTTACATTAACTTTAGAAATTTTACAACATTTACATCACATGCCAATATTGTTTTTCTCCTTCAAAATTTACAAGTGAGCTCTGAGTCCCTTCAATTTCTCATATTGCAAGCCTCTTGCTCTCATTCTTCTCAACCATGAATATAAGATTTAACTACAATTTCTAAAAACACATGCATTTTAGTTATATTTGATACCCTTTTACCAATAAGTTAACTCCTTCGACCACTCAGTTGACTACTCAACCACTCGACCAAAATGTTAGCCACATAGTCAACTGCTCCACTAGTCAACCACTTGACATAATATATTTCATTATTCAATACTTTGACTAACTCTCTCTAAATCTCGAAAGGTGTGTTAAATAACATAACCTTAGCATGGCATTGTAATTCACTAGAAGGTATGTGCATTTCATTCATCTAATAGTAAATCTTGGGAGTTTAAAAGACATGGCAGCACTTGGTATTTAATGATTCATCATGAGCTCGATCACAATATCCCCTTGATTGAAAGGTCAATCAAAATTCATTGCTCTAAATTCTCCCTCTATGTATTCAACATCTTGGGAAATATCCATGACTTCTTCAACTAAAGCATCACTTGTTGATGGAACATTGGTTGGAAGTTGACTTCATATTGCAATTAGAATGTCCTCTCCATTGGATGCATACACTTCATTGATAACAATGAAGTATAGATCACTTTAGCATCCATTATGAAGGAACTAAAATCCCATGAATGGATGCATATGTTTTTCCATACCCAACTTTTCATTTTCTCTTAGTTCATTGACATTTTCTACAAGGGTTTTCTCCTTCCTATTACATTATAATCTTGCTTGATTGCATCAATTTACCATATTCACAAGGATCAAATAAAAAAAGAACATGAAAACATTTATCTTCCCTATTACACAAAACATTAAAAAAGTGTTGTAATAGTAGTATTTCTTGAGAATATCTATGTTCTTGATGACAAAACAAACTTTTCAAAGAAAACAAGGTTGGGATTTATGATTTTTTTGCCTTATATCAAAAAACATGCACACAATATCAATATATGCGTGCTATTAACACATGCACATTCCTATTAAAATGGTTAGTAGATCAACCATTAGAGCATTGGTTTGTCATGGATATCAATAGGGAGAGGTCCAAATCGAATGCAAGCATTGTCAAGGGGGTAAATGAATACCTAGATTCGAAATTTGTTTAGATGCCCAGACATGGTAAGTGGTAAAGAGAAATACCTTAATCCCTAATTGAACATTCTAGACCTAAAGGATCATGAACAACCCTAGACATAGTGGCATCAACCCTCACTACAGGGATTTCCCAAGGACTTGAATACAAGTTCCACTAAGATGTTTCATGCACCACGTATAGGTATTGATGTCTTAACAATAGTCATGGTATAGAAACAACATCCACAAGCCCATATCCATGCTTTGGGGTGGGAAACAACTTGCTTAACATATGGGCCTTAAGTCCTAGAAACTACTTCTCAGGAGAAATTGCCATAGACAATAGTTGTAAAACCACAATGACAACCTTATCTAAGAGATATTTTCCCTCAAGGTTGGACATCAATGTCATTAGGATATTTTCCACACCAAGGATGATTTGAAGTGCTTTGATCATGGCCAATGAAGGAAAACAAGTGTCTTATGATATTGTAGTACCTTATTGATCTTAAGAGCCTTGAATGACTCCCTATCCCGAGACATGAATATTTTATAGGGCTTCTTTATAATTCCTTGAGTGCATGTGTGAAGGGTAGGTTTTGTGCAGTGGAAATGGGTCTAGACCATGCCACATAATTAAGGGTATTAACAAAAATATCCAGCCCTAATTGAACCTTATCAAGCTCAAGTGCAATGAACAAACCTTAAACACAGTGACATGACCTCTCACTAGGTAGTATTTTTCCTAAGAGAAAGTAACTGTCATTAATATGTTTCACTCCCTATGGATGGATCTTGAGTGCTTAACTATAATCATGGTAGGGAAATAACATGCCCATGCACTTGTCATTATTTTGGGAAGGGCAACAACATCAATGAATCTAAACAAAAATTATATGACTTAATCACAATGAACACGTCAACATACTACCATATAGGAATAAAAACAATTGTAAGGACCTTGACCATCATAAACACTAAAAACTAGTGTCATAGGATCCCATTGAAGCTTCTCAAAATCAAAAACCTTGACCAAGTACTCAACCAAGTGTTGAGACATAAATAGTGTCAAGAGATAGAAAAAGGACTTAAGCCCTATTTAACCTTCTCAAGCTTGAATACTATGAAAAACACCTAGAAACTGTAATATGAGCCCTTTCTAAGTAATCCTTAAAATTTTAGCTGAATATGGACATTATAATTAGGTCTTAGTCATTATGGATGGGCTCTAGTATATGGCCATAGTCAAGGAATAAAAACAAGAGAATATATCCCTAAATCTTCCTTCCTAAGATCAAGTTCCATGTACAAGTCCCCAAGCATCAAAATCTAACCTCTCTTGGTTAACAATTGCCCCAAAAGGTGTTATAGGCACCAAGAATGTGTCTAGTCTTTTATCCAAGTTCACAAATGAGAATGATGGGACTTGTTCCCTATATGATGCTTGTTGAGATTGATCACCATGAAAAATGTCTGCTAACCATAAATTTTATGTGGTTATAGTTACAAGTGCATCCTCAAATGACCACATGAAATCCTTGTATGATATCCCTATATTACTGAAGGGATATAGGTGCCATGATTAAACCATGAGAATCCCTTGAATGATAATCTGACTTGGTCCCATACCATGAATCATTCTATGACCCATGGTTTAGGTTCTTACACATTTAAGTGGGATATAAAAGCCACAAATATGTGTTTTATATTAAAAATTATCTTTGAGGTCTAAACATGGTCAAAGGGAGAAATAAGGGGTTTGAGCCCTTAATGATGGTCTTCTAAACCTATTGTGTTATGTTTAGGGGAGAAAAACACCTAATCATTGAAATGTATATGTTGCTATTAGGCTCAATCACCATAAACAATAGATGAAAAACCACCAAATAACCCCTCTCTAGGTTTATTCAACATAAAAGTTGGATATGGATTCTATTAGAAATTTTACATATTAAAGATAGGCCATGGTGCATTGAACATGGTCAACAAAGGAAAACAATTATCTTAGGATATTATTGAATCTCCTTGGGTTCAAGATCCTTAAATGAGTCCTTGTACAAACACATGAGTTTTTTTAGGGGTTATTTATCATTCAAGTAGGATATGGCTAACATGGATAGGCTTTGTGCACTAGAAATGGGTCTTGATTGTGCTACAATATCAATGGGAAAATCAAGGGCCTTAAACCCTAGTTGAAACTTCTTAAGATCAAGTAAAAAACATAGATACAATAGCACTAGCCCTCACTACAAGGGTCCTTACCCTGAGAGTTGAATATGGGTGTCATTACTATGTTTTATGTGTAATGGATGGGTCTCAAGGCCTTTATCATAGTTGTGGTAGGGAAATAATATCCTGAGTGCCTTATCATTAGTTAGGGGAGGGACACAACATCCTCAAGCCCCAAACATAGCTTCTTTAGCTCAATGGAAATGAACATGTCCAAAGACACTACAAAAGAGAATGAATTGTTTTCAAGGCATAAACCATGATCAAAGACTAAAAAATAGCGTTTTAGGATCCTATTGAAGCTTCTTGTGGACAAAATACTTGAAAAGGTTCCTGAACGAGTGTTAAGGCATAAGAAAAGTTAGGGGAAAGATAATGAATATAATACCTATTGAAACTTCTTGATATTGAGTACCATGAATAAAAGCTAGAAACCATGACATATTCCCTCTCTATGAATTCCTTAACATCCCAATTGAACATGGGAATCCTTATCAAATCTTGGGCATCATGGATGGATGTCAAGTCTATGAGCATAATCAACGGATGGAAACAAGATCCTCTAGCCCTAAAATTTTATTCTCAGTCTCAAGAACCATAAGTGAGTGCTTTACCTTCACATTTAACCTCTTTTGGTAAATAATCACCCCCAAGGGTGTTATTTGTATTATTACTAGGTTAATTTTGCACTAGGAATGTGTTTATAGGCCTATTCAAAGTCATGAGAGTATAATAATGAGTCATGTTCCCTAAATGACACTTTTGGGGCTAAATTTCCATGAATAGAACCTACTAACAACAAAAATTATATGGTTATAATGATAACCATACCAAAAAATGACCACATGAGACCCTTGTATGGTATCTCTATCCTATGAGAGGGATATGAGTGTCATGAATAAATCACAACACATGCTTTGAATGATAATTTCTCTCAATTCCATACCACCAATCATTCTTTAGGCCATGGTTGAGGTTATTTAATATTTTAGTGGGATATGAAGACCATGGGTAGGTTTTGTGCACTATAAATGGTTATCAAGGTCTAAATATGATCAAGGGGTGAAAGAAGGGGCTCATTCCCTAAATGGAGGTCTTATAAATATTTAACACTATAGATATGGATGAAGAACACTTGGTAATTGGATCTTAGATGTTGCTACTTGATCTCAACCATAACGAACAACACCTATAACCATAACACAAACTCTCTCTACAAGGTGTTTGGCATCAAGATTTGATATGGATGCCATTAAGAGCTTTTTCACATAAGGATGGGTTACATGACCTTCAACATGGTTAAGGAGGAATAACAAGTTCCTCAAGATATTGTTGAATCTTCTTATGCTCAAAAACCTTGAACAAGTCCTCATACCAACACATAAGTCCTCCAAGTGGGATATGGGATATGGCTACCAATAATTGTTTTGGGCATGAATGATGGGTCTATTGTCTTAGACCATGCTTGAAAGGGCCTTATGTAAGAAAAGGAACCTTCTAAGCCATAAATGTTGTGAATAAGGTCCCCAACCACAGCACTTTCCCTCTCTATTTGGATTTAATCGCTAAGTAGTGTTTTAGGCACCACTATGAGGTTTTATGTAGAGGATGGGCCTATTAAAACTATACCCAATATAGGAAAATAAGTTCTAATGTCAAAATTTTCCTTATGAAACATAGGTCCTAAAATAGTTCCTAATGCAAAATTTTAAGGAAAAATTTCCAAAGTTATGGATAAATATAATAAATATGTGTATGTTTTCTTGTAAATTAAAAAAATAAATGCTAAGGCTACCTATGTTCCTTTATGTGTTCGATGAATTGGTTTCTTTTGTTTTAATTTTGGAATAACAAACCATGTGGTTTGGGATTCATAAACAAAAACACATCCATTTTCCCAACTCCATGTTATTATCTTTATTTTCAAGTGTGCTTTTAAATATGATCCACATAATCATTTCTACTAAAATTGTACACACCTATCAACATTTGTATGTGCCAGGCTAGGAGAGTAACTCCATGAATGAATTTTATTTTGCATTAGGAGAAGACATGGATATAAACAAGGAGAGGGAGACTATTGGGATTCATCTTCCAATGTCTCTTCATCTTCCAATGTCTTTTATTTTATATTTACAATATCTACATGAATTTCCCAATCCCTTAGGATTAGGTGTCAACATTCCCCCCTTAATTTGAATGGATGTTGGTGAGTTGAAGCATCATTCTGAACCTTTCAAAAGTTTCTATTCTAAGTGCTTTGCTAAAGATGTTTTCAATCTTCTCATTTGTGGAACAATGTGCTAAGTGGATTTTCTTGGCATCAAAATGATGTCGAATCTGATGATACTTTGAATTGATGTGCTTGTTTCGATCATCATGTTGAAAATGCATCAATAAAATATAGTTTTGACTTTGCCTTGGTCAAACTAGATTAAAATTTCAATTTCAATTTCAGTAAAATACTTGGAGAAATTTAAATGAGGTGACATGGCACTTGTCACTCATTTAGCTCAATTAATTCAAGTTGGAGACACTTGAGTTCAATTTAGTATGATTGATTGCTAATTTCTAGAAATCTATTTCAGTTAATTTGAGTTATTGTGAGCTAAACTAGTTCTAACTATTAGAGAAATAGTGGAGGGTCTAGTAGTGGGTTATGTACCTCAGTGATCAACCAGTTAACTCATCAATCAACCCAAAATAATTGATGCATGAAGGAAAATCAAGTTACTCAATTGGTATTTGGGTTTAATCACAGTGTACAATTAGTTGTATACTATTATGAAGTGTACAGGTGGTGCATGTAGTCAGAGAGGGGCCAGAAGGAATTACGCAATTCTCAATGGGAAATTTCACTAATTAATAGGGGTTAATGTTGTGTAACCAACTCACAAAAATATAGAAAAGATAGTTGAACGCCTTAGAATTCAACCTCTTCGAGGGGGCAACCTCCTTTACATTACACAAATGAACAATTCTTGGATGATACAAATGACAAGACCTCCTTTCTATATATAGGAGTTTAAGGGGTCATAATATAATCAGAGCCGACATAACAATAATAATGTAAGGGCACAATAATAACAATAATGGGCTTCTATGGGGCACAATAATAACAATATGGGGACTACATGGGTACAACAATATAATAAGGGGGTTGTACTAATAACAATAAGGGGTTACACTAGTATTATAGCAGCCTAACATGCCCTTCTCCTTCAAAAAATGTTCTCCTCAATTCTTGAGTAGTTTCTTGATGCTTTTGTATAAAATTCTTGTCCTTCCATGTGAAATCTTCAACAGGTAAGTTCTTCCACGTGATGGGATGCTTTGAAATTGATTGATTTCGTAGCTATCGACTTTTCGGTTCTGTAAATGCTTTAGGTTCCAATATGCTTTTTCGTTCCTTGTCAAGTTTTGGCAATATTGTTGGAACTGAGATATTCGACAACTTTTGAATGAGTTCCCACCTTGCTTCGCCATTCTTCCATTCATACCTTCCTTTGTTTATCAAATTTGGTTGGATAATTTTACCAACATCTACCATTTTTGCAACCATATGTTCAATTTCACTCCTTTGGGCATATGGATATCTATAAGGCTTGACATTTGGAGGAACACATCCTAGAATAAAATGAATAGCATGATCATGATCACGAATACATGGGAGACCTTTGGGAGTCTCAAATACCTTGGAATGATTGTCCAAGACTTTTTGGAGATCTGGAGAAATACATGATTTCGATGTGCGAACAGTTAGCGAACATAATTGTGCAATTATGCCTCATTGTTCTTTCTTTAGAAGCTTTGTCATTTTGTCAGAGTTGATTATCTTTCCTATTCCTTGTGATACCCCTTAATTCAACTTCCTTTCCTTCTGAAGAAAATTTCATAAAAAGTTCTTGAAAATTAAAAGCTATTGTACCCAAGGATTGTAGCCATTGGACTCCTAGTACAACATCAACACCACCCATTGGAATGGAAAACATTGGGCTATTCAATACATATTCTCCCATGGATAGCTTGATATTATGGCACTTTCCAGAGAAATTTATGGTTCCTCCACTTACAACCGTCACTTGACACTGTGGTGCTGGATATAGGAAGCAATTCAAGTCCTTAGCTATATTACAATTAATAAAATTATGGGTAGTACCCGAATCAATCAACACTATTACCTTGTTCTTCTTGATATGTCCTCCTATCTTTACAGTTTGAGTAGTGGTAATTTTGATGAATGCATTACAATATATGGTCGGATTCATTTCCTCTTTCTCTAGGGTTGGTTCTTGGTGAGTATCCTTTTCTTTTGATGTTTCTTGATACTTTTCTTCCTGATATTTCATTGTTTGAACCTTCTTCTTCTTGATATGTCCTTCTATATTGAGAGTTTGGGGAGTGGTAATTTCTTCCAATGGTTTACAAGATATGGTCAAATTCATTTCTTGATGCTCAATGTGATCTTTCACTTCTTGAACATTTTTCTTCTTGATATGTCCTTCTATCTTGATAGTTTGAGGAGTGGTAATTCTTGCCAATGCTTTACAAGATATGGTCGGATTCATTTCTTCTTTCTTTGGGATTGGGTCCTGGCGCATATCCTCTTCTTCTGATGTTTCTTGATCCTTTTCTTCCTCCTCTTCATACTATATGTAAAATAATTTCTTATCAGCACACTTATGACCTTTAGTGCATTTGCTATCACAATTGTAACAAAGCCCTTTTTTTCTTTTTTCTTCCAATTGTTGTGGTGTAACCCTTGTAGGTTGTGGAAGGCTAGGAGAAACAACAATTCCATTATTATAGTTGTGAGGGGTAGAATTCCTTGTTGCCATAATTTTACTTTCCACTTTGTAACAAAGCCCTTTTTCTCTTTCCAATTTTTGTGGTGTTGCTCTAAAGAAGGTATTGCTCTTTGTATCCTCATAATGTGCTATCATTTCCTCCCTGAAAATTGACCATGTAACAAGTTGTTTACGAGAACAAAGCCCTTTATACCATAAAAATTGAACTGGTTCTAAATATGAAGATGCAATACATACCTTTTGTAACAGTGGTACACCATGTAGATCAAAATATTGCTCCATTTGAAGTATCCAATTTACCGGATCCTTGCCATCAAACTTCCTCATATCTCCTTTTCTTGATTTTAGGAGCTTGATCTTGAAATGACTATAACTATGTAATTTTGGTTCTTCTAGTTTTAAAATTATGACTTGCAGTAGCCCTCTGGGTCCTCTTTCCAATGCCACCAGTCTGATCAAATTGAGATTCTCCAAGAAAGAGCTACGCACAATATCCCAAGATGACCTGATTATATACCTTTTCAGAAGAGCGAGCTTGTATGAAGTGCCATGTGTCACTGTGTTAACCTTAGGATCTGAAAAATATATACAGGAAACTACAGTTCGTCCTCTTTCTATAACTTCTTATGAAATTTCAATCTGATACTCAAAACAAAAGTTATGACGATTTTCCGCAGGTCATCTATTTGGAATGTAATTTGGGAGTCTGCAAAAAGGCCAACTTCCTCAGATCATATCTCCACAAATATAGCACGAAAATCTCTGCAATTTGGACCTGAGCTTCAAAACGAATTCAACCCAAATGGGTTTTTTGTTTATCATCTAAAACGTCTCAAAAAAAATTATAGCACAAATGCCACAATAACCTATTTGGAGCAGCGAAACCCTAGAATCCAAAGCTCTGATACCAAATGTTATGAAACTAGCTCACAAAAAGATAGAAATGATAGTTGAATGCCTTAGAATTCAGCCTCCTCGAGTTAAGACTCAAGTGAATTCTCTCTGTGAAATCGAATGAAACAACAGGTAGATCGACATCGTAGTGAAAAATATTTTGATGTAGGTGATTGGGTATTTTTACTGCTACATCTCAAGCAAGCTATTTATGAGAAGGAAATGTTGGCAGTACTACATGCACTTAAGAAATGATGACCTTACCGAATGGAAAGAAGCTTCAAGGTAAAATGGGATCATGATAGTCTTAAATACTTTTTAGAACAACTATTATCTTTAGAAAAACAGAAAAAATTATAGCGCAAATGCCACGATGACCTATTCGGAGCAGTGAAACCATAGAATCCAAAGTTCTGATACCAAATGTTATGAAACCAACTCACAAAAAGATAGAAAAGATAGTTGAACGCCTTAGAATTCAGATTCTTCGAGGGGGCAACCTCCTTTAAATTACACAAATGAAAAATTCTTGGATGATACAAATGACAAGACCCCCTTTCTATATATAGGAGTCTAAGGGGTCATAATATAATCAGAGCCAACATAACAATAATAATGTAAGGGCATAATAATAACAATAGTGGGCTTCTATGGGGCACAATAATAACAATATCGGGACTACATGGGTACAACAATATAATAAGGGGGTTGTACTAATAACAATAAGGGGTTACACTAGTAGTATAGGGGCCTAACAGATAATTCCTCAAGGAAAAACACAAGGAAATAGGATCTTGGTAGGTAAAAAAATTGGTTAAGTGTTTTCCAGGGTCGATTTATGAAGCAGTGAGATATACTATACTAGTGAAAAGGTTGCACAGGCTTGAGAAAGCATTGTATTTCTTCTCAATTATTTGATTAATGCAATACAAATAGGAAGGGGTGTTGAGTAGTTTCTTTCCCCTAGATAAATATTTGTGTATGTGTGTTGAATCATGTTGCACGTTTATGATTTCCTTTCTTGATCATGAATTACTTTCCACAAATGAGTAAAGTATATTCAAGTTTTATGTTTTAATAAATTACATAAGCAAATTTGAATTTACATAGAATCTCTACATGGCATTAGAGCAAGATTCATAGTAGAGAAGAGAATTTGAAGTTGTCTTTGTAGGAGGATCGAATTTGCAGGATCAATTCTTTAGAGCTAGCAGGATGTCTTTCTGTGGACTGAGACTCGAATATTCCCTTGAGAGTAGCTCAAATTATTTTTCTTGGAAGGACAAGATGGAGACAGTGTTGGAAGATAATGGGGTAAAGGAATTCATAGATATTAAGATCCCAGAAACACCAATAGTTGATGTTCAAGATCTATCAGAATGGAAGAAGTGTGTAGCCAAGGCGAGGAGAATCATATTAGAAGGTGTGAAGGATAACATAGTGTTATAGCTACATTTAACACCGTTGGTATTTGTGATGCTTGGTTTACGGCCTAGGGCAACCCCTCCTTCCAGACTTGGTCCAAATATTTTAAAAAATGTGTTTTATTCCCTGTACACTACCTTTCCCTGAGATAAAAGTGTGTACATGCTTGTTAGTCAATACCCAACCCGCGTATATGTGTTAAAACACTTAAAAAAGTTAAATTTCCTTAACTATGGGTGGAGTTCACAGGTTTTACCTGTTGATTACCTCCTAGTGTCTGTGGTCCAATTGTTTCCCATTTGTTTCCCAACTAAAAAACTAATTGGGAGAAGTGTAAATAGACTTCTATGGGAAGATCTTAAGGAGGAGAAGAGATAGAATTATTACACTAAGATTATCCTTGACTGAGTCTGAAGTATCCCTGTGCTTCAAGAACTTGCCCAAGTTTCACGAAACCCTTGATTCCTTGAGTGTTGATATTCTCCCACTTGCTTGAGATATCATGGTATTGGTTATGGAAGGAGGTTGTTTAAGACTGGGACTAGACGGATTTGGAGGATGGTTCCGCTTGGAGCCACAAGAAGAAGACTCAAGTTAATTCTCTCCATGTTAGTTATAGCTTTCTATAATAAAAAGAAACGATGTCTTGTTCCTGAGATTAACTTTGTTTATGCATCAGATACTATTGTAATTCATATATGAATGATTTTTTGATGTATAACTAGCCGTTTGCTTATATGATATAAAGTTAGTTTCATTAAAATGCTTTATCTATGTGCTGCTATGTAAGTTTGAATTGGTTGATTTGCAGATTCGAAGATCATCAGGAGTTGTAGAGGGTCTGAACCCTGCTGGAACTACCCAAATGAAGGACATCTCGGTATGGTTGCTATCGCATAGTTTGTTCATATAAGCATGCTGCATGAGTTGCATGAGTGTTTCTTACTGTATTTTACTCTTGCTCTGTTGGGGTTTCAACCCAAAGCCCTAGGGTACTTAGTCCCGTAACAGAGAGTGGAGGCATCCAGTCAAGTAGATACATATAGAGAAGGAAGGAAACGAACCAAGGAAGTTGAAAAATTATTGCAAGATGCCAGAGAGAATTTGGGAGCACCCACATCACAACACAGACAGAGGATGTCACTGGATCATTACACTTGCTACATGGCTATGATGACTGAGCTTGTAGAGACTAAGCCATCCTCATTTGAGGAAGATGTAGAGAAACCAATATAGTTTGATGCTATAGTAGAGGAATATGAATCCATTATCAAAAACAGTGTTTGGGAAGTGGTCCGAAGACCAGAGGACAAATCAGTGGTGGGTTCGATATCGATATAGAAGGTGAAGCAAGAAGCGGACAAAAGAATCAAGAAACAAAAGGTCATATTTGTGGCCAAGGGGTTCTCTCAGGTGGAGGGAATTGACTATGAGGATACCTTTTCTCTAGTAGTAAGGAATCTTCGATCAAATGAATTCTAGCACTTGCAACACAAATGGGATGGAAGATCCACCAGATGGATGTGAATAAAACATCCTTCAATGGAGTTATTGAGCAAGAGGTATACATTGAACAACTAGAAGGTTTTGGGACCTTGATAAAGAGTCGCATTTGTGTGGACTCATGCGAGTGTTGTATGGATTGAGACAAGCACCTGGTGTTTGGTACAACAGGATCAACAAATATCTCATTGGATTGGGCTTCACAAAAAGTGAAGTAGATGAAATCCTTTATCATATTGTTGTTGAAGGTAAATTATTGATTATTGTATTATATGTCGATGATTTAATTTTAATCAGTGATGAGAAGTTGATCAATTCTTATAAAGGGGATCTTACAAGAGAATTCAATATGAAGGACATGGAACTTGTGCATTATTTCCTCGGTTTGAAAGTATGATAAGGAGATGGGGAACTATTTATCTCTCAAGGAAACTATGCCAATGAGATACTAAATAAGTTCTGCATGGAGAGTATAAAACCCACGGATACTCCTCTAGTAGGAAGTTGGAGGAAAGAGGATGCCACTTCAGGTGAGGAAGTGGAGACTACAATTTACATGTAGCTTATGGGTTCACTTATGTATTTTGAGAACGCACGGCCATACATGTGTTATGCTGTTAACCAGCTTAGTCATGAAATGGTTAAGCCAACCAAACTGTATTGGAAGGTAGCAAACATGTGTTCAGAAACCTCAGAGACATTGTTGGAAATTTTCATTCATTATTTTAAAGATCCTAATATTAAATCATCAAAAACGGGTCATAAACTTGAGTTACACTATGTATTGGTTCTAGATCTAATTACAGAGTATGTGATTTCCTTGGTAATCAATTCCTAAGTGCAAAAGACTATTTACTCAAACTCCTCTTTCTATTTGAGGCATTCAAAACTCCTTCATCTACTCAAAGTAGTTCAAAAAATCTTCTACCTAATCAATGTAAAAGCTCTTTTATCTTATTAAATAATCAAGCATGCAAAACCTCAGAGAAATCATACCTAGATTAGAAGACTCAAGGGCCTGACTTACTCATCAAACCCTATAGAAACTATTCTTGTTTTAAATCTATTTTGGCCACTCAGAGAGACTTATAACTAATCACATGCTTGCTATGAATTATTTCTACAATCCAAAACTTAAATAACCCAATTCAAACACCAAAGCTAACTCGCTTTAACTGATGAAATGATACCTACAAAATTTAAATCTCATTCATTTTGGACACACACATAGTCGATTGTTCTAATTAAAATCTCTTATGAAGAACTTAACTACAAAATTCAAATTGCATCTAATGAACACATTCACTCTAACCGAAATCAAAATACTTTAATTACAAGATTCAAATTGCAACTAATGGAAAAGAAAATCATACAAATCGAAATCAAAATGTTGAACTATAATATTCGGATTGCACTCATGAAAACATCCATTAATAAAAATCACTTTCCCTTCAAATTACATTCAACAAAAATAACACTCCTCTTCAACCGAAATCACTCAGGCTTTTAAAATGTTAACTACAAAAATTGAATTGCATTCGATCACAAACACTCATTCTTAACAACAATCGTTCTGGCTTTTAGAATATTAGCTACAGATTCAAATCACATTCAATGGTAACACTACTTTCGACTATTCTATGCTAAGACATCCACGTACACTTGTTGCATTCAAACAATGACAAAGTATATGGTTTCAGAACACTTATGCACAATCCAATTCAGATCGAAATGATTTTCAACACATTAGCATAATGAAATTCTTCATAAGAGATAATCAATGATTTGAATTATACTCAATGTTTATGGACTGATCAGAAAGCTTAGTTACAGAATCAAAATGAAATCTTAAGAACAAAATCAGTTAAACCATTCAGAATTTAAATGATCACTCACTATGCTATGTAAGATCACACAGTAAACAATTCCTAAATCTAATCTAACTATCAAGCTTGGTTCCATATGTGGTGGGCCCTTGCCACGCCTGGAGCAAGCAAAACTAACTTAGTAAAATGTAATTTAAAATAAAAACACCATTACTTACAGTAGAATAATGCTGAGACAGGATTAAATCAAAGCGTTGATGTATTCATACACAGTCTAGGATGTCCAATACATAAGTTTGCAAAATCAATAATATCAGAGCATTACATCACCATCACTACTTAACCGTAATAGTCCTAATTTCAACCTCATCGGGCCTTTTAAAAGGAAAACCGATGAATACAAGACTTAACCAACTATTCCTTATCATAGAAACTTGTTGACTAATGGCTAATCTCAGACTGCATGATGTGTTCATAAGATCGACCTTGAATCAGTTTCGTTTGGCTTGATAAACTGCTTCTATCCTTGACACCAAAATATCAGTGTATGAGATGCCAGGAGATCTCATCAACTTCTTACACTTCCATCAAAAGGAGTTGCCACTTGTTGACTTCCAGCTTGAGTACAGGAATGGAAATGAAGTTTTAGGTACAAAATAGTAGTGGCATTTAGATGATGAAGCATCCACCACCTCATACTTCAACCTTGTATTTAGCTTGCCATTCACCTGTCAATAGTCTTCAAAGATATGATCCCAAAAATAGATAGTTATGGATGTCCTAATAAGCATTATTCTATAATATATCTAAATTCAACCAAAAACACTGAAATAATGTTAAGTAAAATGATTTTACCTCTAGTCATGTGATGCCAGGGTTTTGGCAGTAAATGATATGTTATAGTAGGTGAAAGAGGTACATTACAAGTAAAAAGGTTAGAAATGTGAGTGAACATAGTAAAGAAGTGGAGACAAAAATGGGCACCAACATCCCCCCGATGCCTGCACGAATGCATGCCCTCATGCATCAACTATAGTCTACCAAAAAAGGGTAGTGTAAGGGAGACCTCTAGCTAAAGTCCTGATGTCTTAACCATAACCTCTAAACCATGAATAACTGGAATGGAGCACTTCTTAAACTAGAGAGCTAATTACTGAGCACTGATTTTCCTTGTGGGCTTAAGCCAGGATGTTTTCCATTGAAGTAGTTGATTATTCTTCCACTTTAACACATCATTTTGAGAAAATAGTCTAAGATCAGTATCTCTGATTTGATTGTTAACTTCATGCACATAATGAAACAAAACTTTGTACTTATGTGCTTTCTACCATAGCTTTACAATCTTCTTTTTCAACTGAACCAAACAAAACTTTAAGTTTTCTTCACCAATATAAGTGGGGGTCTTAATTGGTGTTGCAGAATGTTGAGAAACACTCCCCCCTCAAACTTGACTGGTGACCTTTTTCTATGAGTTAGTATTATGTCTCCTCTTACTAGTGTTTTTACTGATTGTTGGCTCGGGTGGAGACACATCTTCTAGATCTTCAACAATGTCCATGGGAACGTTTTCTTCAAACATTGGAGTGTTCATCTCTTCACTTCTTAGATCTAGCCTTCTAGTATCTAATTCAGGGGAGGAGAGGACATCGACGAGCTATGAATTTAGGGTCTCAGTTACAGGGCACTTGACCCTACTCATACTTTTGGTTCATCGTCGACCTTAAGTTGAAGTTTTTGTAGTAGGATCTGACTTCAAGTTGGTTAGAGAGAGTTTCTGTTTCCATTTTAGGGTTGCCTTTGCCGTGCGTATTGTTCAGGGGCCTTGGAATCTGGTTCTTCCATTCTAGGAAGAGATACCTCAACAACATTAGTTTTTTCAAGTGCTTCGGTGTGCACAGGTCGATACTTATGACCCCTCTTCTATTTTTTCTTCTTCCGTTTGTGTTTATTCTCTGCATTCTTTCTATGTTTCTTTACTTTTTTCATTTTCAAAATCATTCCCTCCTTTGAGGCCCTAGAGTTGTGTTTTGATTCTTGAAGGTTCTCAGTGGGATCTGTTTCTATAGGAGGGGTAGGTTCAGGTGTAGGTCTAGACTTAGACTTGGAGCCGTGAGAAACTTCTTCCTTCACATACTTCAATGTCGGGCTGATAAGCCTCTGTTGGCCTTTAAACTGCATTCCTTCCCTAGGAAAATTATCAATGAGGAAGTTCTCTCAGGACTTCTGCCTCTGACTCAACTTGGCCACTATGATCATTTTGATTAGGATATGGTGGTAAATAATAGTCTTAGGGTTCTTACCCTTAGATTGGACACCCCGAGCCATCTTATGTAGACTCAACCGTAAGAAATGAGGCATGTTAATCCTATTCTCTTTAGAGAAATGCGATAACAACCAAATATGATAAAGGAAAACAACTGCATACCTTCCTTCACATGTAATGAACCTTTGGAGAATGGTGATTAGTGGGTGCCATCTTTCCTCCACACAACTGTGCAATACCCCCTTTGACCAACTAAGTGTCTGACATGCTAGTTTAATGAATTTCGTGCAGCTGGAGACGTTTATCTGCCCACCTTTGAAGAATGGCTCACCTGTGGAAGGCATCCCTGTGGCTCGGCTAATAGACTCGGTGATTTTAAATTTCAAATTGCCGACCATCACATTCTCCCCATAAAAGCTTTGTGTGAAGGCTAATGCAACTCTATCATTGAATCCCTAAAATCTTTGGAGAAAAGGCATCCATACTCTTTCTTATAGGATCTCCTTACACTGCTTGTACTCTGGGCTTTGTGAAATTTTCCGAAAAGTGGGTTCATGCCTGTCGGCCCCCATGCTGATGCGAAGCTAAGGTTCCCAAATTTTTAACTGTGAAAGAAATTTCACAATTGACTACCTTGTATAGAAAAATCAACATGTTGCTACCCTGTCTCAAAGATCACAATGGTGCAGTCTTGGCCTTATGAGAAAAACTTTACCCCAATCATAGGTCTACAACCTCCACCATACTTCTTATGGGAATGACGAAGGGGTGGAGGTGAGGTACCGATCATTGGGCGTTATGATGACCACCCATTCGAACATGAATTGGATTGATAGAGTGTTAATCATTAAGGGTGAATGAGGAAGTGACATGCATGAGCATGATTAGGAAGGGAGTGGGGGTAGGAACGAACTGATAATCGTGGGAAGGAGCGGTATTATGGAAGTTGTAGTAACAGAGGTACACATTTATAGTAACATACAATCGAATTCTTATGATTTAATCTAGATAAACTATAGTCACATACCTTTCGCTCTAACTCATAATAATTTGGAGCTCGAAACTTTGAAGATCATGTTGAGCCTGACTTGGAAAAATGGCAAAATAACAGTCATAACAATGATGTCTATAATACATGTATTAACTAGTGGATTCTATACACAACCTTCCCTTTGCAAATGTCATGCTCAGAAACCACAATATTTTGATGACAATAATCAATTAAGTACATGCAACTAAATACAGGAATCTTAAGTACAAGAAGTCTTTAAGTACAGGATGAGTCTGAGCAGAACTGGAAATAAAATCTTCTTGCAATATCATCACACAGCTTGTTGTAGTTGTCTCCAAATTATTGAAACAAATTCTAGACATCATCCCATGGATTTTAACCAAGCCTGGGTGATTGCTACCTAAGGAATTTCATATTTAGAGAATCTAAAATGTCCAGAAAGGAGACTCTAGGGGGGTTTATTTTCTGTAAATATTATGTTAAGCCATGAAAAAAATATTTCTATGCTCAGCAAATCCCTAACTACTACAACCTCATGATTTTAACGAGACTGAAGTAGCCATGTGCTCGAGGCATTCAATTCTATGGAGTATGAATAACCTAAAGAAGATTATAAGGGGCTTCTTTTCTGTAAATATTCCCTTGAGCCCAGAAAAGAATAATTTTGTACCCAAGGAATCCCTAAACCACCACTGTTCCATTTGATTTTTACGAGCCTAGATCTGTCACTGCTCAGGATTTTCAGTTTTTGAGAGTCTAAAACATTCAAAGAAGACTCCAAAAATATCCTTTTCCATAGCTAATATGTTGAGTCTGGTTAAAGGAATAAACCTACCCAAGACATATTTCTCCTTTATTCTACATGAGTTGTGGGGAGAACACCTATAAGTATGAAAAAATGACAGCTCATTGGTTATTTATACTATATACATATACATAGCTATAAATATATACAATAAAAAGAAAGGAATTAACCAGATGAACCAGTAGGAGGCTGGTCATTTTCATGAACCAACTCCATTTCTGGATCTCCTCTTACTTCCTGCAGAAATTGTTGTTGAGAGAGCAGTGAGTGGTATATTTTTAGTCGATTTCCATTTACCACAAAGGAGGTCTCATTATCGTCAATGGTTTTAATTTGAATAGAGTTGTTATCAAAAAATTCATCCACTTCATAGGGGCCCAACCATCTAGTTGAAAACTTACCTCTGAAGTGTTTGAATTTGTTGTCATAGAGTAAGGCCCAATCTCCTGGGTGAAAGACCTTTTTCTTAATAAACTTATCATTCCATCTGGATATTTGATTTTTCACTAACATAGTTTGATGGAATGCATCATGTTTGATCTCATCAAGTTCATTAAGTTGCATTAACCTTTTCTCTTGGGCTTCATTGAGATTCAATCCCATCTAAGTAGTAGTTCAGAATGTTTTTACCTGGAATCAGATAGGAAGTAGTACCTGATTACCATATACTATTTCATATGGGGTGTGCCTTGTTACATTCCTCCAGGTTATACGATAGGCCCATAATGCTTCATGCAAATTTCCAGCCCAATTTGTATGGTGAAGCTAAATGGTTTTGGTCAGAATGGATTGTAAGACTTTGTTTCTAGACTCCACTTGCCCATTTACTTGGGGGTGGTAAGGAGTAGATTTAAGGTTCTTGATATGATATTGTTCAGTGATGGCTTTGACCAACTTAGATGTAAATTGTTTGCCTTGGTCAATGACGACCTCTCGGGGCATGCCAAATTGAGTGAAAATGTACTCCAAGAGGAAATCCATCGTTGGTTTCTCAATCACGGAATACAAAGCTTTAGCCTCCACCCACTTTGTAACATAGTTGGTGCAAACCAAAATGTATCTCTTCTTCCTTGACATGGGAGAAATAGGTCCCAAAAAATCTAATGCCCACTTCTCAAAAGGTTCTATGGATATTTGTGTCTGAAGGGGCATCTCATCTGAAGGAACTGGCCTCCCCATCCTTTGACAAGCATCACAACTAATCATAAACTTTTTAGCATGCTTGAAAAGCGTGGGCCAATAATACCTTCTACGTAAGAATTTATATGCTATTATTTTGTCTGCGAAGAACCCTCTGCATGGCTCACTATGGAAAACCTTCAACACATCAAACATTCCATCTTCTTGCACACATCTCCTCATAATCAAGTCAGGGCTTGTGCAGAATAAGTCTCCATCTATCCAGGAATAGTTGGCGCTACGTTGAACAATATTGTGTTTCTCCCTGGTAGAAATATTTTGAGCCAACTTCCCCGACACTAGGTAGTTGGCTATGTCAGCAAACTAGGTCGTGAGGGTTGATATGGAAAACAATTCTTCATTTGGGAAATCATCATGAACTGAAGTTGGAACATTTTCCTGAGCAATATTCATCTGAGACAGGAGGTCAGCAACCAAATTATCTTGTCTAGGCCTGTCAACCATAATTATGTTAAACTCTTGTAATAACAACAACCATCTAGTGATCCTACCATTAGTAATAGGTTTGTTCATAAAAAATCTAATAGCATAATGGTCGGTGTGGACAAAAGTCTCATAACCAGTAATGTAATGTCTAAACTTACTAATGGCATGAATAATTGCTAACAATTCCTTTTCAGTGACTGTATAATTTAATTCAGCAGGGGAAAGATTCTTGCTAACGAAGTAAATAGCATAGGGATAGTGATCTTCCCTTTGTCCCAAAATTGGGGTATCTGATGCATCAGTGCATATGTGAAATGGAAGGGACCAATTTGGCCCTCTTAATACTGGAGCGGTGGACAACCTGTTCTTCAATTCCCAAAAAGCATTTTGACAGTTATCATCCCAAATAAAATCAACATCTTTAGTAAGTAGTTTAAACAAGGGTGCTGCAATTCTTGTGAAATTTTCAATAAATCGTCTATAGTAACCTGCATGTCCCAAAAATCTTCTTACCTCTTTTTGTGTACTAGGAACTGGAATATGTGAGATTACCTCTATCTTGGCTAGGTCGACTTTTATTCCTTCAAATGAAACATGATGGCCCAAAACTATTCCCTTAGTCTACATCATTTTACATTTACTACTACTAAGGGCTAGGTGAGCTTCTTGACATCAGACCAATACCTTTTCTAAATTCACCAAATCTTGAGGAAAATCATCCCCATATATCATGAAGTCATCCATGTACACCTCTACACAATCATGAAAATGGTCAGAAAATATGGGTATAACAACTTGCTGAAAGGTAGCTGGGGTGTTGCATAAGCCAAAAGGAAGAACTCGATAGGCATAGGTACCTATTGAAGCCTCAAAATTCACTGTGAAAACATGGGGGATAACCACCTAGTCCTTACCTTAAAAGAAAACCCTTTTCTGTTTGGTATAGTGGCTCCGATTGGGGATAATGGGACCAGTTTCCCAGTGAGGATTGATTTGGTAATGTTGTTGGGGTGATATAAGATATAACTAAGAATGATTCAACTAATAATGATCTAATCTAAACAATAAATGTATGCATCTATTTTTTTCTAACTTTACCTTACTATAAATATACTCGGGAATAAACTAAGATATGTGATCTATAGAGATGTCTTAAAGCAGCTTTTAATGAAGATTATTCAACTGCTAAAAGAAATGAAATCATGAATGATATTTTTTTTGGATAAATAGTTAAACAAAACAATTCAGAAAAAATTATCGCATATAGTAATTGTTCATGTATTAAATAAGGAATTAGAGCTGAAACATCATACAAAAGTGTAATAATGTAATCCTATAACTCATATTTTCATACATAAGACAATCAAAGAAAGAGTATTGCTAATTCATAAATAAAACATGATCATAAGATACAAGTATTGTATATGAAAGGTCCTACTCATGGGCTCAGCAATATTGATCCACTTTCATCCAATCAAATACACTCTAAGAGTACAGAAGTGAAATTTCAGTAGAGTATGCTTCAATATTAAATAAAATAGATCATGTTCCAATGATTTCATCAAAACCTTCACAAAAATATAGAAGATTAATTTCTTACAAAGTGTTTTTGATAAACTGCTGGATCCCTCTCTTAATGCATGAGAGAAGTTTAAATACTATAATACATGCCTCAAAAATAAATTATTACATAAAAAGATGAGGAGGTTTCAAACAACCTTCCTTAGAATAACTTTCCTCAGAATAAGTGAAAAAAAAAACTAAAAATAAAAATAAATGATTACAGGCTTCTCCAAATTAAATGGTCCTATTTAGCGATTTGGTCCTTGAGCTTGAAAATGTATATCATTGGCTTAACCTGGGGAGGTTGGCCAATTCTGAATGTCAATTGCCTCGTGAATACAACATCAGTGAGAGGTCGCACCATCTTTTGAGAAAAATTAGTTAAACAATGTATAGTCATCTAATGACCATGTGGTTTGACCAGAAACTGTCAGTATGTTTCACAATCGAGCTTAGACAGTTTCTTGATTGTTTCTGCATTTATTTAGGTAGTTTCTTTCCACCATTCTTCCAACTGTTTAACATCTAGGAGAGCTTATCAACTACATTCTCTGATAAGATTGGCAGTGTGGAGATTTTCATTGACAACCTCAATGATGTTGTTTGCAGTACTGGCTGTTCTTGTTGCTGCTCTCTCTATTTATTTTAATTGTACATCCCAATTAGTAAATAAGATGTCTTTGTGGGACTCCTTGATCTTTGGTAGATCGGCCTTCCTGCCATCTTCTCATTCTTTCCAAGAAATGAATTTTGTTATTCTTTTGTTTAGCTCTTCATATTCTAATATTTGATCAATCACTTGATTGTTTAATTTGCCACTTGATTCATAATAAGGTTTGATCATTGAAATTCTTTGACAGAATACATCCCGCTACTGTAGCAAAAGAGAATTTAACTCAAGTGCCTCTTTGATAAATTCATCTACTTGAGAATTGCCTTTGAATTTGTCCAATATAGCTTTCATTTGGTGAATCTATGTGTTCTTTACTGCCATGTCTGTCTAATGTTGTATTGTCATTACCTCAAAATTTTGTTGAAGTTTTGCGAGTCGTATTTCCACCTGACTACTAGTGCTTTGTCTTTCTTGCTCGAGTTTTTGTTCAAGTAATTGAAACCTTTATTCCTTTTCCTTCAGTAATAGTTGGACCTTTTCTGCCTTATCAATTGTTGTCGTTCATTAAGCTCTTGCATATAGTGATAGCTTTGTGAGGTTGTCTGATGGATCCATGGGAATGTTTCTCCACACTATCTCCATTAGCTCACTTTCAAGAATTGTTGTTGCCGATACATCTGATTTTATTTTCTTTCTCTGCCTTTTTACTACAGAATTATGTGTAGGACTATAGAATATATCTAAGGGTGGTTTTTATTCAACCGTCAAAACAATTTCAGAAGTTGTATGTGCCAAGACAACTTCAATATCTTGAGTAGTTACAATTTCTAGTATTATGGCTTCTGCATTTACTATCTATTGAGTGTAATGTGTAGCTTGGAATCTAGACATACCTTAAAGAATAGTCTTTGTTTTGAGCTTTTAATTAAATTTCTCCCACTTTTGTTCGAGATTGATGACTGGGGTATTTTCTGTTTCAACTTGCAAGGGACTAGTCTTCATGTCTTGTTCAGTTGAGACCTTCTCAGTCATTTCTTCACGATCTTCTTTTGTATCCTATTTACGGTCTACCCTGGGGCTTCCTTCTTTATTCTTATATTCATGTTCATAGTCTTCAGAACCATGAGCTGAATTCTCTTGTGATTCTTCATTATAATTGTGCTTGGAACTCACTTAGACTTATGCTAGGAGTAGTTTCTCTTACTACTTCAATTTGTAATAGGTCTAAAGGGACCCGTTCAAGCCTTTTATTTCTATATGTGTGGTGTTAGTGGCAGTCTTTGTAGCCTTCCTCTAGTGATCAAACATGCTCTTACAAAGTTATTTAAAGGTGTCAAGGTCAAATTTTGTCATTTCAGTGAGTCTTCAAGCAAAATTTGGTCACTAGGCCTTAGGTCTAGGGTTTGATTTTACCCTTGTCAAAGTTGTCCAAATGTCGGTCCATGTCACCGTTCAACTGAGTGTACCATCATTCAAAGGATTTTCATCATCATGTCAAGTTCCACTAGGCCATTTTACACCTTGTTCATGCTTCATTTGCGCCTAGGCAAGGTTCATTTCCCTCTCCTAGGGTTTTGAAGCTAATTTCTCTTGGATGGTCAAATCATCAGAAAAAATTGTATCCCGATGTTCATACACCTTTCCATATCTATAATGTACCTTATTAAACACTTCCCATCACTAAAATCCCCCAAATTCCTCATTTTCGCACAAACCCTAGTTTCTTGCTACAACTTGGCAATTTTCTACGTTGAACCTGTGTTTTTCCTTTTTTGACCCCTTCCCCTCACTCAATCTATGAGATTACACTTTCCCCTACTTCCTAATATCCCTCCCTACTTCCCAAAATTTCCTCAAGAATTTAGAAACTCCCTATCCCCTTCATTTTGCTTCATTTCGACAAATCCCTTGTTCCACACATTGGGATAGGTTTCACTCAAATGCGGTTTCTGAGCAATAAAAGATGAATTTGGGAAAAATGAGAGATGTTTTTGTAAAAAACATGCCAAGGAAGAAAACCCTCCTTCACTTTTTACACAGGTTTCATGGTTTTGGAGAAATGTCAAAAATATAGTTGCCTCGGGAGAATTGATGCACCTCTAAAGTGACCTTGGAAACATCAAATGTTCTCCTAGCTCAGTTGGCCAAATTACTTGCTTGATGAGTTAAATGATAACTAGACACAAATATATTTTCAATGAGATATCATGAGCTCAATTTGGAATTGAGGAAGGCATTCCAAAGTTGACTGTAACCACACTCTGCCTTTAGGCACCCTCATTTGGCACATTTTGACCAGTCTTGAGCGATTTGATTTTTGACAAGGAAAATGAGCTCCAAATTAAAACATTTTAGTTGGGTCGGAAGTTAGACTCAAATATATTTCCAATGAGCTATCCTGTGCCAGATTTGGACACCAGGAAGGCCTCCAAAAGTCTCCTGCAAAAACCACTACGCATAGGCTATATGCGCCACTCCTCAAGCCCAGTGGCGCGGCGCTAAAAATCTAGAGCTCCAAATGAGGAATGGTTTGCATTTTTGGATTTAGCATGAAAAATCATGACTAATGGGGCCCGGACAAGAAATTTGGAGCATTTTCGAGGCATTTTGGGTCACATGACAAATTTTGGGCAAAATACAGGGTTTTTCTCCCTGTGCTTCGCGCCACTCGCGCGACGCTAAAAATATAGAGCTCCAAATGAGGAATGGATTGCATTTTTGGATTCAGCATGGAAAATCACGACTATTGGTGCCTGTACAAGAAATTTTGGCAAGATCTGAGTCTCGAGGAGGTCAAAAACACCCAGACAATGACCTCTATGCCCCTTTTTTGACACACAGGAAGCAGTCTTGGGAGAATGAAGATTTGGAGGGGGCAAATGAGCACCAAATTCAGAAATTCCAGTTGGGTTAGAAAGTAGACAGGATATGATTTCCAACAAGCCAACTTAGGCACATTTTGGGCACCTACAAGTGCCCCAAAACAGGCCCCAAAGTAGCGTGACACATAGAGAAAATGGCACGACGCACAGATGAAAAATTGCCAAATTTGCTTCCGTTTCGCGAATTTTCGATTCGCAACTTCTCCAAGTGGGCCTGCTCATCTACACTTCTATTTTTTGGCACCAAAGGTGGAATTTAAAGTATTTTTTTCCCTATATTGGCTTCTATCCAAGTGGCGAAGGAAGGCAAACGGTCACCCAAGCCATTTGTCATGTTTGTAACGCTGCACCTGTAGCTGATGGTTGGCTCTTTATCTCCATTTTGTAATGATTCGAGTAACTCCCCAACCCTTGGGCGTTCTATCTCTTCCTTACATATTCTATATATTGTATGCAAGCTATTTGCAAAGGGTTGGTTGGCTTGTAACTTCTGGGAGACTATGGGAAAGAAACTCTGTTTCTTCACTGTGTATTTTTGACAGATAATTAATGAAAGGTAGGGGCTTTGTTTCATGAGATTCTTATGGTTGTGAGTGTAGAAAATGTGTCTCTTATGTTTTCATGTGTATTTCGTTATGTTTCATAATTCAATTCATGTTCATTTCCAGTGAAATTTTCGGAGTGAGATTAGGTAGAATTCAATTTTATTGCTCTGCCTGTGGGAAAATTTCATGTTCAGTGTTTTTCTTCTGTTGAAGAGGATTCATGTAACTATGCCCTTTTCACTTTCTTCAGCAATCTATTCATGTCGCGTTACCTCAAACTAAATTGTTACATTTTCCGCCTACCTTGCCTCACGGAATAATCTGTGCCTTTGTATTAAATTCTCTGTTCCTTGCTGACCGTTGGTCCCATACCATCCCAGAAGCTCGTTCATTCATGAAAATGGTTTCTTATATCCCTATTCACTTACTAGACTAAGATAAATATTTCATTGTAAGTCATCTCAGACCGTTTTTTGCTTACGTATTTACTGAGCGTGACTCAGAGAGATCCCTCTCCTGCTCTGGTAGGGCTAGCTACCATACTGAGCGTGGTTTGTGGTTACCCTAATTTTTGCCTTCCTTCAGCCTAAGGCATATTTAGGTGCTAACATAGTGGCAACTCCACTGGGGATAAAATGGTTTGCTTGAATATTTTTTTTCCCCAGTACATCTATCAAGCTCAGATCTAATGGTTGACGATGAACAACGATCAGACATAAGAAGACGGTTGAAATCATTCACCTGACGACTCCATTCACTGAAGAATCCAGCAATCGGTGCTTCATGGTGACTCCACTGCAGAGAGGTCAGTAGCTTTGAGATTTTCAAGATGGATCAGGTTGCAAGAAGATATGCTCCCATGAGCCGATATCACATTCCAAGCTTTCCAAATAAGATTATGAAAGTAGATTGGTCAAGGAATTTGCCTACGTTTAAAGATGATGGTAAGAAGGACGTTGCTTTACATCTAGTTCGATTTCACATGCATATTCGCAAGTTGAAGGTTGATTTTCCTGAAGATTTCTTAGTGAAGATATTCATGGCCACTCTAGAAGGTGAAGCCCAATCTTGGTATGAAAGTTTGCCGCCTGCTTGTATTTACTGTTTAAAGGATTTTCATGCCATGTTCATTGAAAGATATAAAGACTCTTATCCATCATTACATTTAGTTCAAGACTGTTGTAAGCATGCTTATGGTTTTATTGAAAGTCTTGAAAAATATTATGAGGATGATAATTTCATGGATGATGAGATCATGGAGGCTCTGTATGAGAATCCATTTCGGCAACATGAAGAGAAACTAGAGGAGTCCCGTAAAGACAATCATGAAAATTTGCTGCATGATCAAGATTGTAGTACGGTGGAAGAGGAAAGAATTTTTCATCTTGACAGTCAACAGGAATTACATGAAATGGATCAGCAATATGAGGAATATTTATATACACCTTCACTTGAAATTAATGAAGGCAATCATTGTTTGAGCGAAAGGAAACAAAAGGTCTTATCTCCTTTGTCTGAAGACGAGATAGGTTAACTCTTTCATGGTTATGTTCCAGCTCAAGCTAAAGCGCATTTGTAGTGCACACATGGTCAAGAAAGTGTTGGTGAAACTTCTTCCTCTTTTGAAAAGGATGACAATCTAGTGAATAGCTTTATAGATCAGCAGGTTGAAGAATTCCATATGGCTCAAAGTGATGAAAGAAAAAGTGTCGTTTCAGATCTATCCATAGAAGAAGACAGAGTTTTGGATCCAAATGTTCTCATGTCATCAGACCACAGTCTTCATGAAGAGGTAATCCAGTCAGCTCATGAACAACAAGATGAGAATTTTGTTCAAGTAAGTGAAAAAGGTTCCTTGGATGAATCGTTGGTAGATGATAGAAATGTCATGCTTGGGTTTCAAGAATCATTCGAAGTTTCTTTTCTCATGATTGATGAATGCAAAGACAATCTGGCTGTCATATCATATGACGGTGACCTACAATACATTCAGGCTACCGAAGAGCAGAACATTCAAGATTGTCTTTCAGACTCTTCCTCATATGTTTCATGTTTTGAAGTTTTGAAGAGGAAATCCGCTCATTTGCTTGTTCAGAATTTTTTGAGGACCAGGAACATACTATTTCTAAAGTACATTATGAAGGAAGGTCAGAATCAAAAGAAAAAGACATCTTGTTTCCTCAGCAGGAGGTAAATATTCATGTTTTTCATGATCCAATGGAAAATTTGTTACACTCAGCAGTGAAGGTCATTATTGCAGTATTCAGTGATGAATGAGATCATGGTCAATTATGTTTTTGGAGGCCCAGTTACCAATATCTGTTGTTGACCAGAAGATCTGATCCAGAGAATCAATCAAGGAGGCATCTACTTGATTGGTTACATTGGAAGACACATTACACATGATTGTACGTATTACATTAGTACGTAGGTGGCTGTCATCATGATTTGAAACCCTCGAATCTTGATGGACTGCTGCCATTGAATAAGTTTTGTCAGTTCTTGTTTTAGTTAAGACAGTCATGAGTAATTTCCTTTTGCATAGAGTCAAGTTTTTCAATCATTTCAATTCGCATTGAGTCAGTTTGATTCAAGTTTCAGTCAATAAATTGAGTCACGTTGGTTTGTCGGAATAATGGACTCCATAGCCCGATGGAGAAAGGCACTGTCTGCTCACCCAAAGATCTGCAGTTCTTGGCACCTCCAAAGAGCTGCCATCCCTATTGGAGCCAATGTTAGTGTCAGTCTTTGCAGCCTTCCTCCAATGATCAAACATGCTCTTACAAAGTGATTTTAAGGTGTCAAGGTCAAATTTTGTCATTTCAGTGAGTCTTCAAGAAAAATTTGGTCACTAGGCCTTAGGTCTAGGGTTTGATTTTACCCTTGTCAAAGTTGTCCAAATGTCGGTCCGTGTCACCGTTCAACTGAGTGTACCATCATTCAAAGGGTTTTCATCATCATGTCAAGTTCCACTGGGCCATTTACACCTTGTTCATGCTTCAGGTGCACCTAAGCAAGGTTCATTTCCCTCTCCTAGGGTTTTGAAGCTAATTTCTCTTGGATGGTCAAATCATCGGAAAAAATTGTATCCTGATGTTCATACACCTTTCCCTATCCATAATGTACCTTTATAAACACTTCCCATCACTAAAATCCCCCAAATTCCTCATTTTCGCACAAACCCTAGTTTCTTGCTACAACTTGGCAATTTTCTAGGTTGGACCTGTGTTTTGCCTTTTTGGACCCCATCCCCTCACTCAATATCTAAGATTACACTTTCCCCTACTTCCTAATATACCTCCCTACTTCCCAAAATTTCCTCAAGAATTTAGAAACTCCCTATCCCCTTCATTTCGCTTCATTTTGACAAATTCCTTGTTCCACACATCGGGATAGGTTTCACTCAAATGAGGTTTCTGAGCAATAAAATATGAATTTTGGAAAACTAAGAGAGGTTTTTGTCCAAAACATGCCAAGACAGAAAACCCTCTTTCACGTTTTACACAGGTGTCATGGTTTTGGAGAAATGTAAAAAATATAGTTGCCTCAGGAGAATTGATGCACCTCTGAAGTGACCTTGGGAAAATCAAACTTTCTCCTAGCTCAGTTGGCCAAATTACTTGCTTGATGAGTCAAATGATAACTAGGCACAAGGAGATTTCTAGTGAGCTATCATGAGCTCAATTTGGAGTTGAAAAAGGCATTCAAAAGCTGACTATAACCGCACTCTACCTTTAGGCAGCGTCATTTGGCACATTTTGACCAGTCTTAGGAGATTTGATTTTTGACAAGGCAAATGAACTCCAAATTAAAAAATTCCAGTTGGGTTGGAAAGTAGATTCAAACAAATTTCCAACGAGCTATCCTGTGCTCAATTTTGAGACTGAAAAGGTCTCCAAAATTCTCCTGCAAAAACTGCTACGCACAGGCTATATGCGCCACACCTCAAGCCAAGTGTCTAGAGCTCCAAATGAGGAATGGTTTGCATTTTTGGATTCAGCATGAAAAAGCATGACTACTGGTGCCTGGACAAGAAATTTGGAGCATTTTGGGTCACATGACAAATTTTTGCGCAAAATACAGGGTTTTTCTCCCTATGGCGCGGCGCTAAAAATATAGAGCTCCAAATGAGGAATGGTTTGTATTTTTGGATTCAACATGGAAAATCATGACTACTGGTGCCCGGACAAGAAATTTGGGCAAGATCTGAGTCTCTAGGAGGTCAAAAACACCCCAAAAATGGCCTCTCTACCCCTTTTTTGACACACATGAAGCAGTCTTGGGAGAATGAAGATTTGGAGGGGCAAATTAGCACCAAATTCAGAAATTACAGTTGGGTTAGAAAGTAGACAGGACAGGATTTCCAACAAGCCCACTTGGGAACATTTTGGACACTTGAAAGTGCCCCAAAATAGGCCCCAAAATAGCACGACGCACAGAGAAAATGGCGCGACGCACAGAGGAAAAATTGCCAAAATTTGCTTTCGTTTCGCGAATTTTCGATTCGTGACTTCTCCAAGTGGGCCCGCTCATCTACACTTCGGTTTTTTGGCACCAAAGGCGGCATTTAAAGTATTTTTTCCCCAGATTAACTTCTATCTAAGTGGCAAAGGAAGGCAAACGATCACCCAAGCCATTTGTCATGTTTGTAACGCTGCACCTGTCGCTGATGGTTGGCTCTTCATCTCCATTTTGTAATGATTCGAGTAACTCCTCAACCCTTGGGCGTTATATCTCTTCCTTAAAAATTCTATATATTGTATGCAAGCTATTTTCAAAGGGTTGGTTGGCTTGTAACTTCTGGGAGACTGTGGGAAAGAAACTCTGTTTCTTCACTGTGTATTTTTGACAGAGAATTAATGAAAGGCAGCGGCTCTGTTTCATGAGATTCTTGTGGTTGTGAGTGTAGCAAATGTGTCTCTTATGTTTTCATATGTATTTCGTTATGTTTCATAATTCAATTCATGTTCATTTCCAGTGAAATTTTCTGAGTGAGATTAGGTAGAATTCAATTTTATTGCTCTGCCTGTGGGAAAATTTCATGTTCAGTGTTTTTCTTCTGTTGAAAAGGATTCATGTAACTATGCCCTTTTCACTTTCTTCAGCAATCTATTCATGCTGCGTTACCTCAAACTAAATTGTTACATTTTCCACCTACTTTGCCTCACGGAATAATTTGTGCCTTTGTATTAAATTCTCCTTTCCTCGCTAACCGTTGGTCCCATACCATCCCACAAGCTCGATCATTCATGAAAATGGTTTCTTGTATCCCTATTCACTTACTAGCATAAGATAAATATTTCATTGTAAGTCATCTCAGACCGATTTTTTCTTACCTATTTACTGAGCATGACTCGGAGAGAGCCCTCTCCTGCTCTGGTAGGGCTAGCTACCAAACTGAGCGTGGTTTGTGGTTACCCTAATTTTTTCCTTCCTTCAGCCTAAGGCAGATTTAGGTGCTAACATGTGGAATTCTCTGAGGTCCTATGGGTCTAGCTTTAGTGAGGCTAAGTGCAAAACCTATGAAAATCTCTCGGCCTACTCAAATAAATCTTCAAACGGATCTCCTTCATGACTGAGTTGTTTGACTTTGACCATGGCGGTAAAATTCTTGGCAACCTGGTTGGGGTCATATTGTCTACCTAGCACAATAGCTAGGTTTAGTGCCGTGATGTTATGTATTTCTTTATATGCATGCCCAAGATCATGAAACGTGAAAGCGCCACATTGTAATGGGAAGGTTGCCCAAATGGCTTTCTTCTGCTCCTTAATGGTTTTGGTTATCCCCTAACCCACTGTCTGATAAGATATTTCTCGTTCCAGTAGTTTATCTAGAACATAGTATGGGAGAACATGGGGAGCAGTAATACTCCCGAAAACTATGATATAAGTGAGCCATTCCTCACCAAACCATCTCGTCATTAGAAATATGTCTATCTTTGCTTCCTTGGGGGATTTCTTATCAAAAATGGTCTGATAAATGGGCAACATGATGCCATGACAAATCTTATAAAAATGGCAGTTGAACTGTGATTACCACAATATTTTATGGTAAGCATGGATGGGGGTAGGATCCTTTGAAGTCCATTTCTAGCCCATGCTTGGAAAATGTGAGCAAAACATATGACATCCATGAGGTAAGCACCCATGAAAAAGGGAGGGATAACTTGAGTGGAGACAGTTCTATTGCACCTGTATTCTCTAATGGCCATGGCTAAATTATCTGTCAAAATAGCACTCCAATTCAAAATGGTAGAATTTACAATTGCATCAATCAAGGGAACCCATTCAATTCAAAATTTGGTGGTATTAGATTTTCCAAACAACCTACACAAAATTGCACCTACAAAATTACATGGGGCTGCTAGAGGTGTGATGGTGCACATAGTAGTTTTCTCCTGTTTAAATTTTGTTTGAGCCAGACATCCAACTCTGCATAATGTTCATTGGATATACATTCTCTTTTGCAAAATGATCGATAAAATCTTTGTCATAGATCTTTTTTGGCTGCGAAGATGGTACATTTGGCTCAAATTGTCTGACTTGAATAATCCCATAATGTCTTGCCTCGAGTTTTTGAATGTTCTGTCTGAAACATCTACTTCATCAATAATCCATCTTACCATATCTGGATATTGTAATATTTTTGGTCTTGCAGCAATCCTATGTAGAGAAGAGCATGATGCTTCAAAGTAGGAAGCATCGGATGAAGTCGTGGCATCCGCTGTTTCCTCAATCGCTAGGGGCCTTGGCTTTTCTGCCTCTAGTAAATTGTACATCACTTCCCAAGTCGTAGTTCTGCCATCTTTGTTACAAGTGGTATCAGAGAATAGCGGTAGCATTTATGACTGCTTAGGGGAAGTATCCTTTGCAGTCTTTTCTCCTTTCTTGACCATCTCTATGAGTGTTGTGTTCTTTGAAAACTTCCTGTAATTCAGGCAAATGGAGAAAACAGGATAAAAACACAGAGCAGTAAATGCAAGAGAAAGCATAATTAGCACAGTAAATTCTAAAAGCACGTAAGGATGGAGCTTTTATTTCAAACATGAATAAGAAAGATATCTATCATCTCAATCTGTTAAACGAATAAATTCCTCTAAATCTCATTAACTATGCATTAAGGCTTAATTCCTTTAAATGTCATTAACTATGCATTAAGGCTTACACAATATTTTCTTTATGTCTTATCAAAATGCCACATCACATATTTCAAACTAATATTTCCGATTGGTTTGAATGCTCGTGTAATACTGATTTTTTGTGATTGTGATGAATCACAAATCTCACAAATTGCAAATCGTAAATCACAATTCTCGCTAATCGCAAATTACAATTCTCGCAGATTATGAATAGAGAAATTTAAATTTTCTTTAATATTTTATGATATGCGATAAGCGGGATTATGATACATTTGACTTGAATGTAGTTCTATAATAGTTTTAATATTTCGTCAAGTCTGGATTACATCGCATTTCTGTAAGTTTTAACCCCGTACAGAAATCAACTGCATACGAATTCTAAAAAAAAGAAATAAACAATGCGAGAGCATAACACATAAAACACATATGCACAGAGATTTTCCCCTGGATCTCAAAACCGGGACTACCAGGTTGATTTTTCATTATGTTCCTTCGATTTTACAATACATATTTATACATGCCGAAGCATCCAATACCATGGACCGAAAAACCATCACGTCCAAAACCATGGAACAAAACCATCACATCCAAAACCTTTAGGCTTTAACCCCGTACAGAAATTACCTGCATACGAATTCTAAAACACAAAATATAAACAATGCGAGAGCATAACACATATACACATAGATTTTCCCCTGGATCCCAAAACCGGGACTACTAGCTTGATTTTTTCATTATATTCCTTTTAATGTTATAATACATATTTATACATGCCGAAGCATCCAATACCATGGATTGAAAACCATCGCGTCCAAAAAACATGTGCAAAAATCATGCACAAACCATAGGTGGGTCCGCCCAACCTAACATAGGTTCCAAAACCAAAATTTTCCAGTGTGCTACCCCGGACCCCATAAAGTGGGGTTACGGGTACCCCTCAAATCCCCTGTGACCTCCCTCCTCTAACCCCCGGTTAACTATGTGGATTAGTCGTGGAAAGAATATAACACAACCCAAAATTTTCCCACTTGTTGTTTTCCTTCTATAGGGGGCCACAAGAGAGCTTAGTCATTTATCTAGCCTTGCAACGCCCATTGTTTCTCTACACCAAGAGAACTTCTAAAAGCTCACAGATTTTGTCAATGCATCTGCAGTATTCTTCAAAGTGTCCACCTCTACCAGCAACACATTTTTGTCTTCTATCATATCCCTCACAAAGTGATATTGAACATCAATGTACTTTGTCTTTGAATGATATGCAGGGTTCTTTGCCAAGAAAATTGCACTTTGGCTATCACAGTCTATCTTGATAGCTTCCTGTACTAACGCCATACTTGAACAAAATCTTTGCAACCAAATTGCTTCCTTGCTTGCATGAGTGGCTGCCATGTATTCTTCCTTTGTAGTTGATAGTGCCACTACAAATTGTTTCTTACTCATCCAACTGACTACACCTCCAAATAGGTTAAGCACATACCCACTTGTAGATCTTCTTTGATCCAGATCTCCAGCCTATTCTGCATCAACAAAGCCATGAATATCCAACACTCTGTCCAATCCTGGTCTTCCTTGGTAGCACAAACCATAATCACTAGTGCCACGCAAATACCTGAAAACCTACTTCACTGTTGTCCAATGCTCCTTCCCTGGTTTTGACATAAACCTGCTCAATACACCCACTGCATGTGCAATGTCTGGTCTAGTACAGACCATTGCATATATTAGGCTACCGACTGCACTTGCATATGGAACATGGGACATGTCCTCTTCCTTTTCTTGTGTCTTGGGACACTGTTCAGCAGATAACCTCACACCTACAGGAATAGGAACCTTCACCGGTTTACTATCCTGCATATTAAACCTCTGCAATATTTTCTCGACATACTTCCTCTGGTTTAAACAGAGCTTCCTCTTTCTCCGATCTCTTTTAATTTCATTGCCCAAAATATAGTTTGCAGCACCAAGATATTTCATGTCGAATTTGGAGGACAAATGGGTCTTCAAATCTTGGATAATTTCTTTGTCATTTCCAACCAGCAACATATCATCCACATACAAGACCAGATAAATAACACAGTCACCAATTAATTTAAAATACACACAGTCATCTGCTTTTCTTCTGGTGAAGCCAAGTCCCCGTATAAATGTATCAAATAACTGATACCACATCCTTGGTGATTGTTTTAACCCATACACAGACTTCTTTAACTTGCATACTAGTTCTTTCTTACCCTTAACAACAAAGCCTTCAAGTTGCTTCATGTATATTTCCTCTTCCAGATCCTCGTGAAGAAATGTTATCTTCACATCCATCTATTCTACCTCAAAATCAAAAGTAGTAGCAACAGATAAAAGTAATCTAATAGAAGTTACCTTGGCAACAAGAGAAAAAATATCACCAAAATCAATTCCCGACACCTGGGAATAACCTTTTGCTACAAAACAAGCTTTGTATTTCTCCACCTTTCCTTCTACATTTGTCTTCTTCTTGAACACCTATTTGCTACCAATGGGTTTCCTTCTAGCCGACAACTCCACCAAATCCCAAGCCTCATTTTTGGGCAAAGAAGCCATTTCATCAACCATGGCCTCTTTCCAGAGTTTACCATCCTCTGAATCTACTACTTCCTTCACAGTTCTGGGATCATCGTCAGTAATAGATAAAGCAAAATTTGAAGAGAAAGTAGATGGAATATACCTTTCTAGCTGCCTTCTTTCTCAAACTGATCTTCTTACACCCAGAGTTTCTGGCTCTTCATCTTCTGATTCCCCCTCTGTTGTAGAGTCTGATTCTTCCTCGTTTAGCTCAAACTCTATCTTCTCAGGTTCCTTTTATTGTACTTCATGTTTAATAACATCTTTCACCTCTCTGAACACCACATCTCGACTGTACACAACCTTCCTTGTTGCTAGGTTCCAAAGCTTATAACCCTTTAAACCATCCTTATACTCAATAATGATGCACTTTTCAGATTTACTATCCAACTTGGTTCGTTTCTCCTTTGGAACATGTACATATGCATCACATCCAAATACCCTCATATGTGAAAGAGAGGGTTTCTTACCAGTCCATACCTCTTATGGAGTCTTATCCTCCAACGCTGATGAAGGTGACCTATTAACCAAGTAACATACAATATCCACCACCTCTGCCTAGAATTCCTGTCCTAGCCCGGCACCACTGAGCATGCTTCTTGCCCTTTCCATCGACATCTTATTCATTCTTTCTACAACTCCATTTTGCTGAGGTGTATATGGAGTAGTCTTCTATCGTGCTATACTGCACTTCTTATAGAATTCTTCAAATTCCTTGCTGCAAAACTCTCCACCATTATCTGTTCTCAGCACCTTTATCTTCTTCTCTGTCTAATTCCACGAGAGCCTTAAATTTTTTAAACCTATCAAAGGCTTCAGATTTCTTCTTAAGGAAATATATCCATGTATTCCTTGAGAAGTCATCTATAAATGATACATAGTAGATAGACATACCTAGTGATGGAACCTTCATAGGTCCAAACACATCACTGTGCACAAGTTCAAATATTTGTTTCGCCCTCTTACTACCAGAGGGGTAACTCACTCGATTCTGCTTCCCATATACACAATTTTCACAAAAATCAAATCCAGAGAGAGATTACTCATACCTTCTACCATACCTTTACCATGAAGTATTCAAAGGCCCAACTCTCCAATATGTTCAAGCCTTTGATGCCACAGCATGGTCTTCTCTCCAGAGACCACTAAATTTTCTGCTCCACTTTCAGGAACCACAGAACTATTGCACCCATCAATAACAGTGCTACCTTGCAGCTTGTACAGAGTTCCAATTCGAACTCCCCGCATCAATACCAGTGCTCCCCGAACCATTTTGCAGGTATCCTTCTCAAACACTATTTTTACACTTGCATTATCCAGCTTGCTTACAAAAATCAGATTTCTGGCTAATGCAGGAATATGTAGAACACCCAGAAGTGTTCTAACCCTTCCACCTTGCAACTTCAACTTTAATTTTCTGTGACCAATGATTCTAGTATTCTTATCATCCCCTAAGAAGACATCACCACCATCGTATTTCTCATACTCGCAAAACCACTCTCTATGGGGAGTGAAGTGAAAGGATGCACCTGAGCCAATCAACCATGCCTCATGATCTACATGTGTACTTGAAGAAGCCAAGTACACATCCCCACCTTCATCTGAGGTGGTTTTTGCCTCTGTAGAAGGAGCATCATTAGATCCCTTTCCTTTATCAAGAGCTTTAGATTTACACTCCCTTTTGAAGTGGCCTTCCTTTCCGCATTTCCAGCACACCACCTTTATAGGTTTTCCTAGAGATTTAGATCTCCCTTTAGATTTAGACCTCCCTCTAGATTTAGGTCCTCGTATAGACAAGGCATCACCATTCTATCTCTCCATATTTTTCTGTCTCATCTCCTCCATCAGCAAGGCTTAGACTATTTCATTAAACAGCAAGGTAGTTTCATTGCTACGTATTGCAATAACCAGACTATCCCACGAATCTGGTAAAGAACACAACAAACTGATGCACTTATCTTCATTTGAAATTTTAATATCAATAGATGCTAACTGAATTACCATAGTATTAAATGTATTCAGATGCTCTGTCACCAAGTCTCCATCTTTCATCCTCAGGTTATACAGCTTTTTCCATAGGAACAATTTATTCACTGGAGACTTAGATTGGTACAAAGTCCTTAACTTGTCCCACAAAGCCTTCATTGTAGCTTCCCCTGATACATTCAACAATACTGAATCTGAGACACATAATCATATTGTGCTCTTTGCCTTCCGATCCAACTTCTTCCATTGTTCATTGGACTCTCCCGTTGGTTTAGTACCCAGATCTACCGCGATCCACTGATCTTTATCCACCAACAGATCCTCCATCTTGAGTTTCCACAACTCAAAAGTCTAACCATTAAATTTCTCAATCTCTATCTTTCCACTGCTCACCATCTTCTTTCACCAACAGAATCGATCTCGCATATCTCCCACTGAACAGGGTCTACCACATGCTCAAGCGAAACCCCTCAGGAAAAAAGGTGTCCCCTTGAAGCCAAAACAACTCTGATACCAAATGTAGGTTTTAACCCCGTATAGAAATTACCTGCATACGAATTCTAAAGCAAATAAAATAAACAATGCAAGAGCATAACACATAAAACACATATACATAGAGATTTTCCCCTCGATCCCAAAACCGAGACTACCAGCTTGATTTTTTCATTATATTCCTTTTAATGTTATAATACATATTTATACATGCCGGAGCATCCAATACCATGGACCGAAAACCATCACGTCCAAAACCATGGACCGAAAACCATCGCATCCAAAAATCAGGTGCAAAAATCATGCACAAAACCATAGGTGGGTCTGCCCAGCCTAACATAAGTTCCAAAACCAAAATTTTCCGGGGCATTACCTCAGACCCCATAAAGTAGGGTTACGGGTACCCCTCAAAGCCCCTGCGACCTCTCCCCCTCTAACCCCCAGTTAACTACATGGGCTAGTCATGGAAAGAATATAAGAAAACCCAACAAAACCATGTGCGAAAATCATACACAAAACAATATGTAGGTCCACCCAACCTAATATAGGGTCCAAAAAACAAAATTTTCCATAGCATTGCCCCGAACTCCATAGAAGGGGGTTACCTGCACCCCTCAAACCCCCCCGCTACGCAATAGGCACAATGAAGGGGGGGCTCGCCCCCCCTCTAACCCATTGGTTAACTATGTGGGTCAGTCATGGAAAGAATATAACATAACCCAAAATTTTCCCACTTGTTGTTTTCTTTCCACAGGGGGCCACAAGAGAGCTTAGTCATTTATCCAACCCTACAATGCCCGTTATTTCTCTACACCAAGAGAACTTCTCAAAACTCACAGATTTTGTCAATGCATTTGCAGTATTGTTCAAAGTGTCCACCTTTACCAGCAACATCTTTTTTTCTTCCATCATATCCCTCACAAAGTGATACTAAACATCAATGTGCTTTGTCTTTGAATGATATGTAGGGTTCTTTGCCAAGAAAATTGCACTTTGGTTGTCACTTTCTATCCTTATAGCTCCCTGTACTAATCCCATACTTGAACACAATCTCTGCAACCAAACTGTTTCCTTTCTTGCATGAGTAGCTGCCATGTATTTTACCTCTGTAGTTGATAGTGCCACTACAGATTGTTTCTTACTCATCCAATTGATTGCACCTCCAAATAGGTTAAACACATACCCACTTGTAGATCTTCTCTGATCCAGATCTCTAGCTTAGTCTGCATCAACAAAGCCACAAATATCCAACACTATGTCCAATCCTGGTCTTCCTTGGTAGCACAAACCATAACCACTAGTGCCACGCAAATACCTGAAAACCCATTTCATTGCTATCGAGTGCTCCTTCCCTGGTTTTGACATAAACCTTCTCAATACTCACACTGCATGTGCAATGTTAGGTCCAATACAGACCATTACATACATCAGGCTACCGACTACACTTTTATATGGAACACGGGACATGTCCTCTTCTTCTTCTTCTGTCTTGGGACACTGTTCAACAAATAACCTCACACCTATAGGAATAGGAACCTTCATCGGTTTACTATCCTGCATATTAAACATCTGCAGTATTGTCTCGACATACTTCCTCTTGTTTAACCAGAGCTTCCTCTTTTTCCAATCTCTTTTAATTTCCATGCCCAAAATATAGTTTCTAGCACCAATATATTTCATGTCGAATTTGGAGGAAAATTTGGTCTTCAAATCTTGGATAATTTCTTTGTCATTTCCAACCAGCAACGTATCATCCACATACAAGATCAGATAAATAGCACGGTCACCAATTAATTTAAAATACACATAGTGATATTCTTTGCTTCTGGTGAAGCCAAGTCCCCATGTAAATGTATGAAATTTCTGATACCACATCCTTGGTGACTATTTTAACCCATACAGAAACTTCTTTAACTTGCATACCATTTCTTTTTTACCTTCACCGCAAAACCTTTAGGTTGCTTCATGTAGATCTCCTCTTCCAAATCCCCATGAAGAAATGTTGTCTTCACATCCATATGTTCTACCACAAAATCAAAAGCAGCAGCAACAGATAAAAGTAATATAATAGAAGCTACCTTGGCAACAGAAGAAAAAATATCACCAAAATCAATTCATGGCACCTGGGAATAACCTTTGCTACCAACTGAGCTTTGTATTTCTCCACCTTTCCTTCTACATTTTTCTTCTTCTTGAACACCCATTTTTTTCCAATGAGTTTCCTTCCAGCCAACAACTCCACTAGATCTGAAGCCTCATTTTTGTGCAAAGATGCCATTTCATCAACCATGGCCTCTTTCCAGAGTTTTCCATCCTTTGAATCTACTGCTTCCTTCATAGTTCTGGGATCATCATCAGTAATAGATAAAGCAAAATTTGAACAGAAAGTAGATGGACTATACGATTTTCGACTGCCTTCTTTCTTGAATTGACCTTCTCACACTTGGAGTTTGTGGCTCTTCATCTTCTGATTCCTCCTCTGCTGTAGAGTCTGATTCTTCCTCCTTAAGCTCAAACTCTATTTTCTCAGGTTCCTCTGGTTGGAATTCATGTCTAATAACATCTTTCACCTCTCTGAACACCACATCTCGGCTACACACAACCCTCCTTGTTACAGGTTCCAAAGCTTATAACCCATTAAACCATCCTTATACCCAATAAATATGCACTTTTTAGATTTACTATCCAACTTGGTTCTTTTCTCCTTTGGAACATGTACATATGCATCACATCCAAATACCTTCATATTTGAAAGAGAGGGTTTCTTACCAGTCCATACCTCTTATGGAGTCTTATCCTCCAATATTGATGAAGGTGATCTGTTGACCAGGTAACATGTTGTCTCCACCACCTCTAATGATAATTCCTGTCCTAACCCAACACCACTAAGCATGATTCTTTCCCTTTCCATCAACGTCTTGTTCATTCTTTCTGCAACTCCATTTTGCTCAGGTATGTATGGAGTAGTCTTCTGTCGTGCTATACCACATTTCTTACAGAATTATTTAAATTCCTTGCTGCAAAACTTTCCACCATTATCTGTCCTCAACACCTTTATCCTCTTCTCCGTCTAGTTTTCCACTAGAGCCTTAAATTCTTTAAACCTGTCAAAGACTTCAGATTTCTTCTTAAGGAACTATATCCATGTATTCCTTGCAAAGTCATCTATAAATGATACATAGAACATAGACCTACAGAGTGATGGAACCTTCACAGGTCCAAACACATCACTATGCACAAGTTCTAATATATGTTTCATCCTCTTACCACCAGAGGGGAAACTCACCCAATTCTACTTCCCAAATACACAATTTTCACAGAAATCAAAATCCAGAGAGCTATTACTCATACCTTCTAGCATACCTTTACCATGAAGTATTCGAAGGCCCGTCTCTCCAATATGTCGAAGCCTTTGATGCCACAACATGGTCTTCTCTCAAGAGGCCACTAGATTTTCTGCTCCACTTTCAGGAACCACAGAACTGTTGCACCCATCAAAAACATTGCTACCTTGCATCTTGTAGAGAGTTCCAATTCGAAATCCCACATCAATACTAGTGCCCCCCGAACCATCTTGCATTTATCCTTCTTGAACACTATTTTTACACCTACATCCTCCAGCTTGCTTACAAAAATCAGATTTTTGGCTAATGCAGGAATATGCATAACACCCAGAAGTTTTCTAACCCTTCCACCTTGCAACTTCAACTTTACTTTTCCATGACCAACGATTCTAGGCTTCCCATCATCCCCCAAGAAGACATCACCACCATCATATTTCTCATACTCGTAGAACCACTCTCTATGGGGAGTGAAGTGAAAGGATGCACTTGAGTCAATCAACCATGCCTCACGATCTACATGTGTAATTGAAGAAGCCAAGTACACATCCCCACCTTCATTTGAAGTGGTTTTCGCCTCTGTGGAAGTAGCATCATTAGATCCCTTTCCTTTTTCAGGAGTTTTAGATTTATAGCCCCTTTTGTAGTGCCCTTCCTTTTCGCATTTCCAGCACACCACCTTTACAGGATTTCCTGGAGATTTAGATCTCCCACTCGATGAATTATTTTTGTTTCTATTCTGGGACCATCCTTGTATAGACAAGGCATCACCATTCTGGCTCTCCATATTTTTCTATCTCATCTCCTATGTCAGCAAGGATGAGACCATTTCATCAAAGTGCAAGGCATTTGTATTGCTACCTATTACAATAACCAGACTATCCCACGAATCTGGTAGAGAACACAACAAACTGATGCACTTATCTTCATCTAAAATTTTAATATCAATAGATAATAACTGACTTACCACATTATTAAATGTGTTCATATGCTCTATCACTAAGTCTCCATCTTTCATCCTCAGGTTGTACAGCTTTTTCCACAGGAATAGTTTATTCACTAGAGACTTAGATAGGAACAAAGTCCCTAACTTGTCCCACAAAACCTTCTCCGTAGCTTCCACTGAATATGAGACACACAATCGTATTATGCTCTTTGCCTCCTGATCCAACTTCTTCCATTCTTCATCGGACACTCCCATTGGTTTAGTACCCGGATCTACTGCGATCCACTGATCTTTATCCACCAACAGATCCCCCATTGTGAGTTTCCACAACTCAAAAAACTTTGACCATTAAATTTCTCGATCTCTATCTTTCCACTACTCACCATCTTCTTTCACCACCAGAATCGATTTCGGAAGTCTCCCATTGAAAAAGGTCTACCACAGGCCCGAGCAAAACCCCTTAGCAACAAAGGCATCCCCTTGAAGCCAAAACAAATATGATACCAAATGTAGGTTTTAACCCCGTACAGAAATCACCAGCATATGAATTCTAAAACACAAAAAATAAACAATGCAAGAGCATAACACATAAAACACATATACACAAAGATTTTCCCTTGGATCCCAAAACTGGGACTACCAGCTTGATTTTTCATTATGTTCCTTTCAATGTTACAATACATATTTATACATGCCGAAGCATCCAATACCATGGAACGAAAAACCATCGCGTCCAAAACCATGGACCGAAAACCATTGCATCCAAAACCATGTGTGAAAATCATGCACAAAACCATAGGTAGGTCCACCCAACCTAATATAGGGTCCAAAAAACAATATTTTCTGGGGTGCTACCCCAGACCCCATAGAAGGGGGTTACCTGCACCCCTCATAGCCCCCCACTATGCAAGCGACGCAATGAAGGGGGGTCTCCTCCCCCACTCTAACCCCCTGGTTAACTATGTGGGTTAGTGGTGGAAGGAATATAACGCAACCCAACAATTTCACATTTTCTTGTAGTTTGTATGTTTTTGTTCGTTTAAGAAATGTGATGCGATTGCAATAAATACCTTTGAAGAATAGTTCAAGCCTTAAGTATTGTAGATGCTAAGTGGTATTCATGGGTCTTTTTATGGGGATTTCACTTATCGCATATCACAAGTTTTGCCTCATGACTAATCCTTGTTATTATCAGATCCTACGATTTGCGATAAAGTGGGAATGCGTTATCATGAAATGACCCTGTTTGATATCTTAGTTTATCTAAAGTATTATTCTAAATGTTTTACAAAAGACAAGCTCTTATTTGCTAAAAATAATTATGGGGAATTTTTAAAAGGGTCCCCATTTATTAATACAATATTAATTATTAAATTAATAAAGGGGGGGGGGTTGTTGAATAGTACAACAATTAGCGATTCCCTGGAAGAACCAGTTATCTTTGATAGTTTTTTGAAACTTCTAAACCTTCAAAAATAAAGATAGTTTAGAAAAATAGAAATGACATGAAATTTAAGATAATAAACATTTATCTAAATAATAAAACAAACTCACCTAATCATAATTCATTTCATATCCTCTTCAAAATGAAAATTCATTCGTCTATATCAGTCTTTAGTTGGTTTAAAGATAAATAAGGGGGTTCTTGTAGATTATCTTTTAGATGTATAGGTAGAGCCTCTGTTGCCAGTAGGCATCCATGGCCTTGACAAGGTTACCTTTTAACCATCAATGATTCAATATCCCATCCAGATAAGAGTGCAATTTTTAGAGATAAATTCAGACTCATATACTTATTCTCTTCTCTTTCTTTTTCAAACAGTTTATTTTTTTCTAATTTTTTTTTTTTTGCCTACTTAAAAATAATTGTCTTGGTTTGGTGGCCAGAAAGAGACAATTCCATATTCTGGTTGTAATTCAACTGAACAAGCTGGCTCATGACGAGACCCTTTGTCTTTTGATTAAAATAATTTCAAGCCATTACCCTGTTTTGATATGCAATATTGGTAACATCATTCTATTATTTCCCTATGAACATGGTAAGCTGACTCTTAATGAGATCTCTTATCTTTTAAGTTTTAGTATATTTTAGAGTTACACTCTAAAAGGAGAAAAGTTTAATAGATGCGAAGAATCATTTACTCCTTAAGAGTTTCTGGACAAAGATTATAGAGTTAAAGGTGCTTATCTGTAGACATACTTTGCTTTGTTAAAGATACTTTTCTTGACTGATAATAGAACAAAGGTCTCTTTATAAAGTTGGGGTTTCACAAAGAAAAAATAATTTTGGTGGAAACAAGAAGATTTCAGAGAGATAGAACTTAGCTTATTTTTCAAATGTCATAATTATTTCCTTAACAATCTCTACTTAAACAAGCGAAAAATCAAAATATTTAAAGAGATTTTGATTGTGAGGCCAAAAGTAAATACTATTTAACTTTTATTTTCCTAGGAAAATGTTGGGCACGAAATCCCCCCATAGCATGTTTTGGGGCTCAAAGACCAAATTTTGAGTAATATTATTGTAAAACCCCGAGAATTATGAGCGCAGAATGTATGTTAGAGTCATAGGTTTTTCCGCCCTAAGTTTGAATGTAATGTTGGTCTACCCATGGTCTGTGCACCACGAGATTGTATAAATAGAGCGAGGATTTGAATTGTAAAAGAAGAAGAAGGAGGCAGAGATATAATAGAATGGATAGAATGAAACAGCGAAGCATAAAAGAAGAGTCTAGGTGTGTCTTGGGTCATAGTAGTAGGAAGAGGCTCTACAGCTGAGTGCGCAGAGGCCTAGTAGAGTCCGCAACTGAGTGCGCAAGGTAGAGTTGAGTCTGTAACCAGAGAAGAGAATAAAGAGAATTTTTGTTACCAATCTTATGTATCTGTTATGAGTTATTATATTTTTGATATCATTTACAATATACTATTTTATTACTATGCGAGCTTGTATTAATGGTGAATATTGTTAAGTATAACTTAAAACATACAAATAAGATAAGGTAATCAACTAATGTTCGATGACTAGTAAGGACTTGGGTAGTAACACGGTTCGGCCCCCGAGTAGGGCTACGTGAAGGGAGTAGCTCAGGCTGCGAGGTATGGGTAAGTGCACATAGTGATGTACACGCACGGTCGAGCCGCGAACCACTTGAAACCATCAGACATCGCCAATGTGAGGAAACTTGGTTCTAGCACCCTCCCATACTACTTCAAGTGAGACCTCAGTCCGCGCTCCGCGGACTGTTGCCTAAAGGGCCAGTAGTACTGGGATTTGTTTGGCTAAATCACCTATGAAACTGGCTCAGGCCCCATTAAGCCAACAAATGGTTTCGTTCCCGGTACCGGGATCTACATAAGGGATGTCTGATGTCATGTCACTGGAATCCAATAAAGAAAGAAATTGAAAATTTGCTAGACAGAAAGATTCACAAGTTTGTGGCACAAGAAAATAGGAATTTGCGAGTATCAAAGGAACAATGGTTAGAGCGCTACGTGTATACAAAAATCCATGAAATTTTATTTGCATTCTTCCCCTCTAATTTGTATGAGTGGATCACGAAGCTAGCAGACAGTCAGGGAAGGTATACGCTTGAAAAACTGATTTTTTGGACTCTAGAATTGGTGTGCAAACTAGAAGCATCAGAAGATAAGATCACACGCGCTGTGGAATATTGGCTTGATTGAATTATAGGAGGGTTTATCACTAAGTTTGCAGTAGACACGACAGTCAGTTATAGTGAGGTGGAATGACGCTTCCTCAAAGGACCGCAAGGTAAGTACATTAAATCTTTGAACACTCGGATTAAAATGCTACTGTGTGAAAAGAAGGTTATGCGAATAAATTGATGTTTGGGGAAACGAGAAGTGGGATGATCTACAGAAACAGAAGTAGTAAAGAAATAGAGACTATTCCCTTGATTTCACCTCCACAGGAGAGCGAGGAGGAGATCACGAAAGTTTCTCCGAGAAGCGTGATCAGTCTAATAAGACAACGAATTCTACGAATACCACCCCCACCTACACCACCACTGGTTTCACCATCATTACCCCTATCTCCGCCCACACCACCTCCGCCACCACCACAGTTTAATATGGTGAGCACAATAAAATTGTCGATATTCAGAGGAGTAGGGAACGAAGATCTGTACCAATTTTGGTTCGTAGTAAATGTTGTATGGGAAGCACAAGGAATCATGGATGACAATATAAAGAAGGCAACGATAAGCATGTTGCAGGATCGCCCACTAACATGGTACATTAAGCATTCTAATGACCATCCAAATGTCAGGATTGCAGATATCCAGGCCGCACTGAACAGGGAATTTAGCAGGCCAAAATCAGAGACAATGTCGATTATCGGGTTTAAGGAAATTACGATTCTTTCAGGTGAGACCCCCTCGGAACTAGGTTAGAGACTGAAGATTATGATTCATGAAGCCAACATGAGTTTGACAGATGGGCAACACCACGCATGGTTTGTGGCATCACGAACACCGCATCTAAGGACCACTCTTTCACAATAGAAGCTATCTACTCAGATCGAAGCCTTGGAAAAAGAAATGAGGTTGAACGAGGCCCCAATACAAGATCCTAGCTTGGGAGTGCAACAAATCCATGTGCAACTGAAAAATTTATGTCTGGAAATGCAGAGTTTAAAACAGGACAGGGAAATTCGCCCAGAGGTGCTTGAGGAGATATGGTGCATAAAATGCAAATGCCAGGGGCATGACAAGGACCATTGTCTAGTCTTCATGAATTACTTGGCGAGAGGAGGGTCGATGCCATTAAGACCAGAGGCACAAGCAGGATCGAGCATGACACCTGCATTATGGTGCACTCTTTATCAGATAGGAGGAAAACATGCTATGGATAATTGTCATCTATTACAAAAGTATAGGCAGATGTCCCAACAGTTGTTCTATAATTTCTGCAGGTCAGTAGGCCATGATGAGCACACCTATATAAGTTACAAGTTAATGACGGATTGGACTCCTGCCTATAGAGTGCAGACTAAAACGCGAGCCCTCGACCCAATTGCAGGGATGGCGCGCTCTGGATTTCAGGGGTGCGGCTGTGGTCGAGGTTGAATGGGACTGGGAAGTGGTCGTGGACAACTGATTTGTTACAATTGTGGAGGGACAGGGCATTATGCCCATGATTGCACAAATCCGATGAGAGCATCATGTTTATATTGTACCCAATTTGATCATGAGACAGAGGACTGCCCTACGCGAATAGTGAGGTTGTGTGATAAAGGAGTACTCCAGCCTCCCCTGACTCAGAACCTATAGATGATGAGGTCTGAGCCATGCGAAGAGGACCTAAATGTGAACATTGTACTTCAAAGTGGTATCACGACAGAAGATGACAAAGGTAAGCAGCCTAAAGAAAGTGCGTGGGTTTGCAAGGCTCCTACAAAGGATCTTGAATTTGATTTGGAGTGCGCGAAGGAGACATTCATGGAAGCTAAGAAGAGCTTCACGGAGGCCTCCACTTAGGTAGTAAGGATCAACTAGAACTGGAGATGGATCCTTCAATGCTCACTACCTTTCTAGAGACATGTATGAAGCTGTTGCATGACAGCAAGGCTATGAAATGACCGTGGGGACTTATCACTAGGTGCGCTCAATCAGGAGAACCGTACCTAGTATGGAAGCTTGGAAAACATACATCGCGAACAAGAAGGGAAATGAGATTGACTGCGCAAATCAGGGAATATGAAATGGATCAAGTAATTTTGGATCTAGGATTGGATGCAAATGTTCTACCAAAGCAGATATGGGAGCGCATGGGTAAGCCCATGTTGCAATGGTCTCTTATTTAGTTAATATGGCAAATCAAGAAAAGATCCTACTAATGGGGAGATTACAAGGAGTAACAGTGGATATTGAAGGTGCGAACATGCTGGCAAAAATCCCTATCTCGCACTACTAGGAATAGATTGGGCCACTGATATGAATGGAGTGATAAATCTGAAACAGTGCAAGATGATTTTTGAAAAAAAGTCACTATGCGTAGTGGTAGCTTTAGACCCTGTGGAAGGAACGTGCTACACAGAACCGGTGCGCGACGATGATAGTGATGAAGATATCGACTGTATCTACAAGATAACCATGCGAGAGCAGGATTGGGTGAATCCAATAGCAGATGGTAGGATTTCGTGGGAGCGTGGCAGCTCCTGCACTTTGGATTCAGATGAAGAAGTAGAACAATGGTGAAACTGCTTACACGAGGTAACCTCACTCAACTGCAACATGATGATAACGTCACTATGTTGTGTAGCAATAGAGGCAAGGGATCTACCTATGTATGATGGGTTGACATTGGTTGATGAATTCCTGAACAATTTTGAAAGCGAAGTGCCAGAACAATAGCGGTTTGATGCTCTGAAATGGGCACTGCACACTATGCCCACAAGGTGGTGGGGTACACATCAAAGAAATTTTGGGGATTGGCACGACTGCAAAAGGATGATGCACCTATGATTTGGGAAACCAGAGACGCGGATAACAGACAAATATGATGGATGCAATGATCCGTGTGCACACCTCGTGAAATGGACCAAGGTCTATGGGGGAGAGCCACAACCTAAATGGTTGCACTTGTTCTGTCATACCCTGGACGTCATCCCCATGAATTGGTACACAGAACATTTTAGGGGCAAATGTTTGCCCTTTGCTGAAATTAAGGGGTTTTAAATTTTTAGTGGGCGAATATTTTGTATCATAGCACATTTTTACAAATCAGCTCAAATTGCCCACCTTATTTTAAAAAAAGGGTAAAAAAGGTAAATTTAGCCCTTGAAACTAGGAGTTACAACCTTTCGTTCGCCCATTTCAAGAATAGGTTTTATTTAAGTGAATCCATTCGCCTATTTTCAAGAATAGGTTTTATTTAAGTGAATCCTGTGGGCCAAATACCATATTTATAAAAGAGGTATGGTAAATTAATAAAAATATAAATAAATGAGAGGTATGGTAAATAAATAAAACATTTTTTATATTTACTCCATAAGTCACCTTATATACATGCAAGGGTGTAAACAAATAAAAATATAAGTAAAGTGGAGGTATGGTAAATAAATAAAATATCTTTTTATACTTACTCAAAAGGTATGGTAAATAAATAAAGATATAAATAAACTAGACGTATGGTAAATAAATAAAACCTCTTTTTATATTTAGTCCATAACCCTCGTTCTATTTTTGAAGGCTCAAGAAAGAGGTTTTATTTAAGTGAATCCTATGGGCCAAATACCATATTTGTAAAATAGGTATGGTAAATTAATAAAAATATAAATAAACGAGAGGTATGGTAAACAAATAATTTTTTTTTTTTATATTTACTCCATAAGTCACCTTATATTTACAAACACTCAAAAAATGTGTTATATTTAGGTGAAACCTATGGGCAAAATACTATGGGACAAATACCATGGACTAGATTGTCATTAATACCATGCAAAAAAACATTATTAACCCTAATATTAGTATTAATAAAAATGAAAATGGCACATGGTATTGACCCATGGTATTCACCAAAATGGCACATGGTATTCACCTGGAATGTAGCTATATAAATGGGGGAATTAAACCAGCATAGATCCATCTTTACTCTGGATCTACTAACCCCTGTTAGGTATCAAATATCGTGATATGCAAACTAGCATAGAGTGAAAAAATATTTGATCCCTCTCGGGGCTTGGTGGATCAAGAGTAAAAATGGATTTTGTAATTTAATGTATGTTAAACATTTTAGCTTGGTTAAAATAAAAAATAAAATAAAATTCAACTATTAATTTTATTAATTTTTATAAATTACTAATAGTAATTTTTAAGCTCCAGGTTTATGATAACCCATGGTATTGACCCATGGTAATACCATGGTATTCATGTGAGCATAGACTATTTAAAGGGGAAATTCTATCATCTTAGATCCATCTTAATTCTGGGTCTACCAAGTGCTCAGAGGGATAAATAGATTTCATTCCCCTAAGAGTGGTAGATGTGGATTTAAGATGGATATAGGTTGGCTTTTATGATAATGAAGATATTAAATAGACTTAGGAAATTATATTGTAAAAACATCTTAAGGTGAATAGTTAAAGCATAGACATTGGACAAGTATATTTGTATACTTCTGTTTTAAACTGAAACAAATCCAGGGCTAAAAGGAATGGATTGATTGCACTAGTCATCCTTCTATAACTTTCCAACATATGCTGGAGTAAACAGATTGTAAATTGGGTAATTTTTCTAACTGCAAACAGAAACATACTTGTGTATTGGCAGGGTGGTTACGAGGTCCCTAGAAGTGATGAATTTGATTTTTTCTTGGTTTTATATATAGTATTAATTTTTTTTCTCATGCTTTCTGTGAATGACACGAGTGAATTTTATCCTACACCCACTAGGTTGTCGATATGTAATTTCAGTAATTTTGATTTCAAAAGATATTTTAAAGAAATGCAATGATTTCATTTGTGTATTCAATAAACACAATATTCTAATGGAATTCTGCATTTGTGGTTTACCTATATAGATTCCATGGAGAAGTGTTAGTGGTGTGACATCAATTGTCCTCAAGTAGAGGATTTAGTTTTACTCTTTTTGGAAGCAAATACTTTCTTCCAACATTTTTGAGTTCCATGAAAAATTTGAAATTCCTAATAGTATTCAATTATGGGTTCAAGAGAGAAATAGTATTCAATTATGGGTTAAAGAGATCCACACTGAATGATCTATCAACCTTATCTTCACTTAGTTTAAGACTATTCACTTGGAGATCCTGCATGTGCCCCCACTTCAAGAGCATAGTAAAGTCATGTAGAACTTAGAGAAACTATCTTTAAGCTTTTAGTGAATAATGGAAAAATGTCTGGGTTCAATAAAAACCAATTGAGCATTAAGCTTCCAATAATGCTAGATTTTAACCTGGCGCACTTTTGTGATTTGGAGGAGATGCCCCCTCGTATTTGTGACACATCTTTGGTTGTGAATTAGACTATTACTAACTGTCGTTTCCTTCGAAAATTACCTGATGACTTGGGGAACCTCAACTCTTTAAGAATGTTAAGGAAGGAAAGAAAGTACATTATGCTAAGTTCTCTTATGCTTTTCAAGTTTTTCTTGGATATCTACAACGTTTCAGGTAGGAAAGTACATTATGTTAATGAAAATTTGTCTTGATAGAAAGGCCCAATTTCAAATTCTAATGCTTTCAAAAAACATTCTATAACTGTAATGTTTCTAAAAGGAAAGCATATTTTTTCAATTTAAGTATCATGATCCCATATTCCAACTTAATTTTTAGTAATTCATTAGGCTTTGTAGCTTTGAATAAATCCATGTCTTTTGATAAGATCCTCTTCCAAATTAGAACACAGTTTCCTTTTGGCAATAACCACATTTAATGTCTTGATTTTGTTATTGAGAAAATATAGGTTGTGAAACAAGCTTGTGCCATACAAGGACTTGATTCATTGATTATGTATCAATTATGGCTCTTGATGTAACAATGTCTTGATTTTGTTGCTTGAAAATAGAGGTTACGCTTTACTATTTCACAGAATTTCTTACAATCTTTCCATAAGTATTGATTTGTAATCTCAGTCACTGAGGGATGATAGTAATGAAAAAGGTAATATTCCATGGTTTGAAGTTACCCTCTTACTAAATATTTAAATATATCACCACAATTTAACTATTAGTTAAAGGAATTGTATTTGATTTGTGAACAATTCATTGCTTGATTTATAGATTTTTATTTTTTCCCTTTTTTACTTTTTTCTCAGATTTGGTATGAGATATCTTCCAATATTTGGGTTCCCTAGTTTCCCCACCATAGCTATGAGGTTCAGATGCTATCATTAAATATTCTTAGAACGTTACAACTTTTCTAGTAAGTGTACTTTGAAACATTGTTGTCGCTTTTCTATGGTGTTAATACAAATAAGCACTACAACTAGTGCCATTATTTAGATTAAGTGCCGAAATCTAGGTGGTCTTGTAATGATGGAGTGATTGTTTTCTAGCTACTAAGGCCATATGAATTTTTATCTCTTATGTTGTCCTGAGATATTCAAATTCAGAATAAGAATTGAGGTCTCGTTTCCACTGTAGATTGCAGTCAGTTTCTTGAACATAATATATAGTAGATTATATTTTACTAATCAACTGTGGATGTGATCCCTCGTAGGAAAGGAAATTCAAAGTGACTTTGATTTCACATTGATTTGTCAAAAAATCCACACAGGAAAGGAGATTCAAAGTGACACTGATTTCACACTGATTTGTCAAAATGGAGGAAAGAGAAAAGGAAACTTTGTATTCAACAATTCTCTTAATTTCATATGTACATGCATAAACATATTAGTAGAAAATATTGAAGGGTTGCTTAAGTAATATTTTCCATTCCACTACATTCTTTACAGCTTGTAAATAAATAACTCGGAACATTTCATTACACTACTTGTTATTCTTTATTAATCAGTGGTTAAGATTTTGATATTGAACTGGCTAAGATTTTTCTTCCTTCTGTGAAATTGTGTGTTCTATAATGCTTCTTTTCCATTCACTATGTATAGCATATAAAGTGTGTCTAATGGAGTAGGAAGATTGGAAAGTCTTGTGATCCTTGAACTATGTTACAAGGCAGAAACCCAACGGGGCAGGGTAGGTGCATCCCCACAAAGGGGTCACAAATACCAAAGTTGGTACTGGCTAGTGCCTTGAGCTAGAAAATTTCCTTTACCATTGTGTAAATAGTGAATCCAGAGAGCATTCTAATATTATCTTTATAAGATTTATATTAGTTAATATTGATGAATAAAATTCATGAGACATGAGCTAGGATATCCTTGCAAGGTGGTTTTTTATTATTGGAAGCTATGATGGCCATTATGTCAGGCTAGGTGGTCGCACTCCCTCGATCGTGAGCATGATTGTGATCAAGATGGAAGAATTCATAGTCTAGATTGATTGTTTAGCAGTGATAATTAGTGGGCTCATTCACAAAAGCTTCTATTTCACTAATCCTTTTTATAGAGTTGTCAGATTCAATTTCCAAAGGTTTTAATTACACTATAGAGTTGAGTTCTGAGAGAGTTGTGATTCACAGTGTTAAGTATAGCAGCTATGACACTTGAATGAAGACAAGCATAGTAGATGTATCAGACTCTATTATAAGCTTACCTGCATATTATAAGGGACTTGGTTGGCTTTTTTATAATTTTATAAACAAGTTCCATTTCATGGAAATGTGAAAAAAATAGTGACATTTCCACCATGTGGCTCTTGTCATATATGGTTTTATACTTTTTCAAAAAATTCTCTAAGAGTTCACAATGCTAAGATTCACTAGGACCTTACAAAGTTTTATTATTTAATGAAAGACTCACCAAGATCTTACAAGATTTTATAATTGAGTAAAATATTCGCCATGCCCGGTGAGAGATTCGCCAAAAAATTATATATACATATTATATTATTGATAAAATCGCCTTCCATTTTTCCTATATACCATGGAGATTCGCCCATTTATTATACATATAAATTTGCGGGGGGTTCTTAAAATTTTCCCTGAATTGGTATACTGAGACAGAGTTTTGCCATGGTACAAGCGAATGGGATATCTTGTGCGAGGGATTTCTACTAACTTTCACGTTTGAAGATCGTTGGTCAAATACTGTTGATGATGCACTACAAGTAGTAAAAGAAATTATCTTCAAAATATCCCAGGAACCAATGGAAGTTCATCAAGGTGGAACCAAAGTATGCAATGCTTGGTGACTATTGGGATGATTCCATGGTGGACAAGGTCGCTAAGTTACTCTGTGAATACTAAGACTTATTCCCGACCAAGGTTACAGACTTAAAAGGGATCGTTGGCAATTTAGGAATGATGAAGATCAACCTAAAACCCGATGTGAAGCCAGTTAAATAGAGGCCTTACTGATTGAATATGAAGTATAAAGACAAGGTCTGCGTAGAGTTAGACAAAATGCTTGCAGTTGGGATCATTCAGTCGGTGGAAGAATTTGATTGGGTGAGCCCTGTAGTAGTATAGGAGAAAAAGAAGAAGGGAGAAATAAGAATATGCGTGGACCTTAGGAAGCTAAATGATGCCTGTGTACATGATCCATTCTCGACACCATTCACATACGAAGTGTTGGGAAATGTTGGCGGACAGGAAGCATACCGTTCACGGATGGGTTCTCGGGGTACCACCAGATCAAGATCGTGTCAAGAGACACGAGCAAAACAACCTTCGCAACATAATGGGGCTATTTTCAATACACTGTTATGCTGTTTGGACTAAAGAATGAGCTAGTCATCATTTTGCACGTCATTGTTGACGCATTCAAAGAATATATCCACAAATTCCTGGAGGTCTATCTAGATGATTGGACGGTCTTTGAATTGGTTGAGCAACACGTGGCAAGCTTACGCTTGATGTTGAATACTTGCTAACAACACCAGATTGCGCTGAACCTTAAGAAGTGGACGTTTTTGGTTCCCTTTGGGAACCTGTTCAGACATGTGGTTTGCAAATAGGGATTGACGGTGGACCCTATGAAGACTGTCATTATTCTAAATTTGGAAGCATCGCGAAGTTTTAAATAGCTGCATGCTACCTTGGGGCATATCGGGTACTATAGGAAAGTCATCAAAAGCTATGTCCAAATCATCGCGCCAATGGAAAAACTATTGAAAAAGAATGTTACATTTTGCTGGAACGATGATTATATGAAGAGTTTGGATGTACTAAAGGATAAACTGGCCTCCACTCCAATCTTGGTCTTCCCAAAATGGGATGTGGAGTTTCATGTCCATGTTGATGCGTCGTGTATCGCGTTGGGCATAATACTCACACAAGAGCGCAGAGAAGGCTTGGATCATCCTATCATGTTTGCAAGTCGGAGATTATCCAAAGCCAAGAAGAACTATTCCACCATCAAGCATGAGGGGTTGGCGATGGTATATGCGCTCCAAAAATACCAACACTATTTGCTAGGAGGACATTCAAGATGTATACAGACCATTCTGCGCTAGCTTGTCAATAAACCTGTGTTGCGGGGGCGCATATGCAGGTGGCTTTTATTATTTTAGGAATATAAATTTGAGGTCGTAGTAAAGCTGGGACATTGAAACGTAGGACTGGATCACTTGTCACACATTGAGACGGGTGAGGAACCCACTAATTTGGAGGAGGGACTCCCTGACGCTCAGCTTTTCACTGTGCATGTTGCAGATGGAAACTTTGAGGATATAATCCACTTTCTGACCACAAGGACCATGCTGAAAGGATACTCCATCCAATAGAAGAAGGAATTTGTAGTGCGTGTGGTGGATTTTTCTGTCACCGCAGGGAACTTTTATAAAATGGGAATGATGAGATATTGCAGCGATATGTACTTGAATTTGAATGAAATCAAATTCTTGTGGAAGCACATGGGGGCACTGCAGGAGGACACTGTGCCAGATGAGCAACCTCACAAAAGATTCTCCACACAGGGTTGTGGTGGCAAACCTTGCACCAGGATTCGAAAGCACACTGTAAGGCTTGTGATATATGTCAAAGGACTGCAAAACCCATCACGGACGGATGAGATGCCATTAAATCCACAAGTGACACTGCCACCATTCGAGAAACGGGAAATCGACTTTGTGGGGCCGATCAAACTTCAGGGAAAAACAGGCGTGCACTACATCATCACCACAATAGAGTACCTGACATGTTGTCAAATAAGAATGGCTGTGAAGTTCTTATTTGACAATGTGTTGACTCGATTTGGCTATCCAAAAATATTAATGAGTGATCGTGGAACACATTTCTTGAATGAAACCATCAGCGCGCTCACATAAGAGTTCCAGGTGTATCATCAGAAGAGTACACCATATCACCCACAAGCTAATAGGACAGTAGAGGCATTTAACAAAATATTGGAATTTTCTCTGACCAAAGTGTGCAACACGCAGCAAAGCGATTGGGACTTGCGCATAACGGTAGTGCTATGGGCTTACAGAACAATGTGCAAGAAACTAACAGGACAAACACCTTTCTTGTTAGTTTATGGTTTGGAAGTTTTCATGCCAATGGAACACATCGTCCCTAGTCTACGAATAGTGGAACTTACAGGGATGATGGACCGTGAAGCTCTGGAAGAAAGACATCACACAATTAGAAGAACTCGAGGAGGAACCGTTCTTGGCTGGTTCAAAAGCAATGTGAAAAGGCTTGGCACGATTGCCATATTAAGTTTCGCACATTCAAAGTAAATGATTTAGTACTAATATATGACAGTATGAAAAATTTCTAGGAAAATTTAGAATGTATTGGCTGGGACCATACGTGGTTAAGGAAGTCACAGATGGAGGCGCAATCCAGCTCATCAAATTAAATGGAGAACCCTTCCCAGGAAAAGTGACTGGTAGCCACTTGAATCCCTACACGGGTGGGTCGACTATCTGACTCTTCGACAGAAGTACAGTCTTTGCACTCCAGGGAGCTGGACAAAGGCGCGAGATTATAAACATATACCAATCGGAATGGATTAGAATAGTTTAGAAATAGAGGTCTCAGAATAGAGGATGCAACAGGTTCAGCAAGTAGTAGCTCAATGCACTATGGACATTAGCACCGCCAAGATCACCGCTTCGACAGAGTGACTCGAGGGTGTGTCACGATGTTTGCGTTGGGGGCCTGTTAGGCATGAAATCCCCCCATAGCATGTTTTGGGGCTCAAAGCCCAAGTTTTGAGTAATATTATTGTAAAGCCCCATGAATTGCGGGCGCGGAATGTATGTTAGAGTCATAGGGCTATCTACCCTAAGTTTGAATGTAATGTCGACCTACCAATGATCTGCTGACCATGGGATTGTATAGATAGAGCGAGGCTCTAAATTGTAAAAGAAGAAGAAGGAGACGGAGATAGAATAGAATGGATAGAATGAAATAGTGAAGCATAGAAGAAGAGTCTAAGTGTGTCTTAGGTCGTAGTAGTAGGAAGAGGCTCTGTGTTGAGTGCACAGAGGCCTAGTAGAGTCCGCAGACCCCTGCAGTTGAGTGCACAGTGTAGAGTTGAGTCTGTAACTAGAGAAGAGAATAATAAATAGAAGTTTTGTTACCAATCTTGTGTATCTATTCTAAGTTATTATATGTTTGATATCATTTACAATTATACTATTTTATTACTCCGTGCGCTTGTATGAATGGTGAATATTATTAAGTATAACTGAAAACATACAAATAAGCTAAGTTAATCAACTAATATTGGATGATTAGTGAGGACTTGGGTAGTAACATGGTTCGGCCCCCGAGTAGGGCTGCATGAAGACAGTATCTTAGGCTACGAGGTACGGGTAAGTGCATGTAGTGACGTGTGCACAAGGTCGAACCGTGAACCACTTGAAACCATCAGACATCCCTAGGGTGCAGAAACCTGGTTCTAGCACCCTCCCATAATACTTTCGGTGAAACCTCAGTCCGTGTTCCGTGGACTATTGCCGAAAGGGCCAATAGTACCAAGATTTGTTTGGTTAAATCATCTCTGAACCTAGGTCAGGCCCCAACAACACAACATAAAATTAAAGATGATAGTGTACAAGTGATAGAAGATGTTATATTCTATGAAAAATATTTCTTCAAAATCTTCCCATTTACAGGAAGAGAATCTCTCATGCCTCATAAATATTGCAATAGAAACATTGATGGGTCAATTTGTTCTACAATCTGAAATGGGCCAAGCCACATTCTTTGGAATTTGGTATGCTTACCTTTTTCCTCGTGTGCATTATCCCACTTTAATACAAGGTCTCCAAGTTGAAAAGATTTAGGACTTATAGAATTTTCATCAAAGGAATATTTGACTAATTGTTGATGATGTGCATGTATAATCTTGGCTTTATCTCTTTCTTCTTCGAGTTTGAGGATTTGTGATTTCCTTAATTTCATAGAAGAGGAAGGATTTTCTTCAATAAATTGAACCATGGTTCGAGAGGGAATAACTACATTTGTAGGAAGAACAACTTCTTTCCCATAAACCAAATTAAAAGGAGAAGTGCCTATTGAGGCCTTCTGTATTATTCGATCTGCCCATAAAGAAAATGTTAAAGATTTATGCAAGTTTCTCTGACTCTGATCAATAGTTCGTTTGATGATCCTTATGAGGTTTTTATTTGTTGATTCAGCTAAACCATTTCCTTGAGGATAATAGTTAGCAGAATATTTAAGTTTAAAACTTCTTTTGAGAGAAAATTATATCTTAGCATTGCCTGTGAAATAGGATGCATTGTCAAACATGAGGGCAGTTGATAGACCAAATTCTATAATAATAAATTCAACAATAAATTCAACAATGTTTTCATAATTGGCTACCTTGAGTGGAATTGCTTCCACCCACTTGGTGAAGTAATCAGTTGCTATAAGGATATATCTATGCTACTTTGAAGAGTGAGGAACAATCTCACCTATTATGTCCAGTACCCATTGCTCAAATGGTTTTTCAATGTTGATTGATTGTAATGGAAATGTGGGTTTCCTTTACCTTCCAGTAGTTGTTTGATAAGTTTTTCACTTCCTTACATATTCCTGTGCATCTTTGAATAAGGTTGGCCAATAATATCCAGCATGTAGGATTTTATGCATTGTTTTGTCTCCTCCAAAATATCCACCAGCTAGTCCATCATGGAGTTCCTGTAGAAGCTTTTGTGCCTCAGATTTTTCAAGGCACCTAAGTAAAACAAAATCATAATTCTTCCTAAACAAAACATCATTGATGATTTCATATTGCTTAGCTTTTAATCTCAAGGCCATTTTTCTTTTGTAGCTAAACTGCATAGAGGCATATCCATTCTTCAAATAAAATATGATATGAACATATTTAGATTTAGTATCTTTGATGCTTACCTCACATATTAGTATATCATCACCTGAATCTTCTGGTGCTGGTATGTTGGATGCTCTAGCTAAAATTCCGTAAAAACGTTGACCTCTAACAATTTTAGCTGGTCTAATTTCAATGCCATATTCTTGTAGTGCTGTTACCCAATTTTCTCTTTTCTCACCTAATTCTCTTTCTATTAGTAAATTTCTCACTGATTAGAACACAACCATTACTTTAGTGTGAGTTTTAAGAAGAAAAGGTCTGAAATGTTTTATTGATTTAAAACTAGAAAAAGCCTGATTTTCAACATCTGAGTAATTCAATTCAGCACTTTGTAGGTTATAACTAAAGAAAGAAATAGGTTCTTCAACTTTCTCATCATTGACTTGGATCAAAATAGATGCATATGATGTTTCAGAAGCAAAAGTATATAAAATTAAATGATTAGAAAAATTTGGATTTGCTAAAGAGGGAGCATTTATAATTGCTTGTTTGGTAAGATTGAAAGCCTCATGCTCAGTATGTCCCCATTTAAAACCAAAATTTTTCTTGATTGTAAATTGGAGGGGTAAAACAATTCGTGAAAATTTAGGGACAAATATTTTCACAAAATTTCTTTGACCTACGAAAGACTGCATAGAATTTTTTTTGTGAGGTAAAGAGATTTCAAAAATTTCTCTTATCCTATCAGGATATATGTGAATACCATATTTAGATACAATAAATCCATGAATTTTACCTTCACTTAAAGCAAAGAAAGATTTCTTTGGATTTAGAGAAATTCCATATCTCTTACAATGTTCAAATATTTTTCTTAAGTCCTTTAAATGATTATTGCACTTCTTTGAATATACAGTTATATCATCTAAATAAATGACTACAATTTTATTGACCAAACCATTGAAATCTATATCTACGACTCTCTGAAATGTTGCACCAGCAATGATTAATCCAAATGGAATCTTTTAATAAGCATATGTTCCCCATTTGGTTTGAAATGTAGTCTTTAATAGATCATCCATATGTACAAGAATTTGATTGTAACCTAAAAATCCGTCCAGAAAAGACATTAACTTTGATCCTACAACTGACTGCAGTATCTGTACCATAGGAGGTGGTGGAAAGTTGTCCTTCTGAAAAGCTTTGTTGAGATTGCGAAAGTATATAAAAATTCGAATATCAGCATTCTTTTTCCTGAGTGGAACTAGGTTAGAAACAAACCTTGAATGTCGGATAGGAAAAATGATTTTGGCTTTGAGAAGTTTATTTAATTCATATTTATTTTGACTTTCTAAATTTGGATGAATATTTCTCAACTTTTGTTGTACATGTTTTTCATTGGATATCATAGCAATGGTATGTTGAATTATGGAAGTATCATATGTCTTAATATTATCATAATTCCAAGCAAAAACATTTTTATATCTTCTCAACAAATGAATGAAGGCTACTCTTTCATCAGGTGTAAGACCAAGACCTGAATTAATATTTTTAGGTTTAAGATCAGTTCCAAGATTAACTAATTCAACTTCAGTGTTGAGCTTTGAAGCTTTGAGTTAGTTGGTTTCTTGAATCTGTCCTTAAGATCATATAGATCTTCTAGCTTAACAACAGATTTAGTTATGGGATTTGCACTTGTTTTTTGCTTGAGCTGGTTATTGTGTTGGTCCTCATCTATTATCTAGTCATCATATGAGCCTTTAGATGTTAGAAAATTTATGATATCCGGATCGTCATTAAAATCTCGTCAATTGGTGATGTTATTGGGAATAGAAGGTCTAAAAAATAATTCTATAGAAAATCTATCAGGACTATAATATCTCGATGGAATGAGCTTGGATGCATTGTTATCCAAAAGATCGTCACTTGCATTTTGAAGTCTTGGAATGAGAGAAATATTAAATTCTAGGAAATGTGAGGTGGGGTACTAGACCAATGATTGATAATGCTTCAAATGTCTAGAAAGACAGTGAATAGTATTCCTCACCTGTTTGATTACAATTTTTGAATCTTCAAATACTTAAAGGAATTTGATATCAAGGCCTATGGCTTTATACAATCCTTGAACTAATGCCCTATACTCATCTATGTTATTCTTGCATTTAAATTCAAGCCTACATGCCAACATAGTTTTTTCTCCTTCGGTGCTAGCCAATATACAACCTGCCCCAAATCCATCATTAGATTTAGATCCATCAAAAAATAATTTCCAAAATAAAGAATTGACTAAAGGTTTATCTACAAAATTGATACATTTAGGAGAATCTAATTGCAAATCATTTTCAATTTGTGATGTAACAAAATTTTCGAAAAAGGGTGAAGTATTTGCATTAGAATTTCCTGAAAGTGATTTGACTGAATAATTTCCAATGATATTACTACTGAATGCGATGGTCTCATTTTCTCCTTCTATTTCAGTGATGATATGCTTTAAATGTGTCTGACAGTCGACTCTTATTTGATTTGGCTTACCATTATAAGGAAGCCACATATGGGACCAGTCTATTGTGAAATAACCATGAAGCTTTTTGGACCAATCTCTACTAAGGATCAAGCCATACAATTCAGGAATATCATCCATAAGAACGTCAATCACTTGACATACTTTCGGGTTTGATGAGAGTCTAATGGTAACCTGATTGATTTCTCCTATGAATTCAACTTGAGATCGATCTAACTGTACAATTCAAACAACATATTTCTGGGGTTCGACATTCAATTTTGCACAAACCATTTTTGGCTAAATATTGGATGAGGCTCCAGAGTCAACTAAACAATTGTGCAAATTCTTATTAAAGAATTCAAAAGTCAAAAGAAAAGGAGGAGTATGGGATTTAGATCTACCACCAATTAAAGAAACATTAGTTGAACTCATTTTGTCTGATGAGGTACTGGGAGGCCTACCCATTTCTTGAGCAGCCTGAGAAATTACAGTAGCAGGAAGAGGAGAAGTGGAGACTGCTTTTAATTCTTTGAGCAATAGCTTATGTTGATTTTTTAGCTTGCTAAGCTCATAGAATGTGATATTAGCTATGGTCTTCTTCATGTCTTCGACGATGTTGTATTCCATATCATCAGATACTAGAAAGGTTTTGGCTGGAGGTGAAGAGTTGGATTGAGGAGGAGATGTTTGAGTAGATTTGGGAGAAGATTTCTTACCTATTGCTTTCTCTTTGACAACAAGAGTTGATGATTTCTGTTTTTGATTCATTTATGGCGAATCAATAGTACTCTTGCTTCTGGTAGTGACAGTTAAAGCTTCTTCTGATTCTTCATTATCTGACAAGGGAAGAATGAAATCCCACATTCCATCTACTTCAACTATCTCTTCATGATCAGTTTGTTCTTCAGCGATTGATATTTCTTCTTCATCCACATTTGATTCAGCATTAGATATTGTATTTGGAGGTTTGGGATCAGAGGGGGGATTTATTTTAAAAGGTTTAAAAGATTTCCTATAAGAAGTCTCAACTACCTACTTTTTAATGTTGACCATTTCATTGGACACGATTTTAAGTACCTTTTGCAAACCTTCAAGATTAAAAGGATCTTTAGGTGCCTTCTTCTTGGATTCATCCCTGAAGGTGACCTTTTTAGATTTTCTTTCTTCTAATGCATTCTTCTTTTCTAAAGCTAAAATTTTATTTTTCAACAACTATGGCTTCTTTCATGTTTTCAACCAAATTTGGTTTGGCAGCTCTATCGACAAAGATAACTGCATTTGAGGGAAGAGCAGAAATTTGCCATTCATTTTGAACTTCAGTGCTTGGCCTGGATTCCGCTGGAATTTTATTTAATAATTTTTTAAAATGGGAATTGAAGTCCATAACTAGCTCTTTAGATTCAACTTTCAAGTTGGAGAGATAATTAAGAAGAGTAGTCATTGAGCGGTCATCTCCAAACTTGGTTAGGAACTATTCCTGAAATGCATTCCAACTATCAATGGAACCAGATGGTAATGAAAAGTACTAGGATCCTGTTGATCCTTCTAAATTATAAGGGAATAATCATACAACTGCATCTTCTTCTACAAATTCATTTAGTTTTATGGACAATATGAAGTTATTTATGTGTTCTTCGATAGGAAGACCATCATTGGGATTGAGTTTTTGCAACCATTTCAATGGATGAGTGGGTAACGGGTGCAATGGTCTTGCCATTTGAACAACTCGTGGATTTGTCCATAGTCTTTCAGCCATTATGGGTATTTGTGTGGAAGAAGTTGCACCAGTGGCTGAAGGTGATTGGGTAGAGGAGGATTGTGCTCTCGTACCAGTGTAAATCATGATCTAAGATGGTGAGGTGGATAATTGAGTTTGTGATGTGGATGATGAAATGAATGAGGGAGTTTCTTTGATGATGAAAGAATCTCACTATGAGTTTCAAACTCTGATTTCTTATTCTTCGTTCGAGGATGAGGTAGAGGAAACTCAAATGGAGGAATTCCAAATTTTTCACTCTGTGATCTAGTTAATTTTCAAGATGAAGGAAAATGTGAAGAAACGCTAGCTTGAGACAATTCAGATTCTTCTTGAGACAAAGAAAACCATTGTAATTTAGGAATCAAAGATTGTACTTCGGGAGTTTCTACAGAGGAAGGGTGATCTGTTTTCCTTGCATAAATGCTACTGGATTGTAAATATTTTTTTCACAACTTCACATTTAGGATTTAGGGATTTGGAGTGTGACTGAGAAGTTGGAGGTGATGGTGAGGGAGTTTTACTCTTAGAATGGCTTTTTGATTTATAATTGCTTGTAATTCATAGTGGAGACCCTAATTATAGCGCCAAAATGTTGAATCCTTGAAATTTTCTGTGACAACATGGGGGATAACCACCCGGTCTGGACCTTAAAAGTAGCTCCTTTTCTGCTTGGTATAGTGGCTTTAGTTGGGGATAATGGGACCAGTTTCCCAGTGAGGATTGATCTGGTAATGTTGTTGGGGTGATATAAGATATAACAAAGAATGATTCAAATAATAATGATGTAATCTAAACAATAAACATATGCATATATTTTATTCTAACATTACCTTACTATAAATATACCCGAGAATAAACTTGGATATACGATCTACAAAGATGTCTTAAAGCAACTGGTAATGAAGATTATTCAATTGCTAAAAGAAATGAAATCATGAATGATAATTGTTTTCGCTACATAGTTAGACAAAACAATTGAGAAAACTTTATCGCATATAGTAATTTTTCATGTATTAAATAAGGAATCAGAGTTGAAACATCATATAAAACTGCAATAATTTAGAACTATAACTCAGATTTTCATGCATAATACAATCAAAGAAAGAGTATTGCTAATGCATAAATAAAACAAGATCATAAGATAAACGTACCATAAATGAAAGGTCCTACTCATGGGCTTAGCAACATTGATCCACTTTCATCCAACCAAATACAATCTAAGAGTACACAAGTGCAATTTCAGTAGATTATGCTTCGATACTAAAAAAAAATAGATCATGTTCCAATGATTTCATCAAAACCTTCAAAAAAATATAGAATTGTAATGTCTTGCAAAGTGTTTTTGATAAAATCCTAGACGCCTATCTAAATGCCTGAGAGGGGTTTAAATACTATAATACATGCCTCAAAAATAGATTATTACATAAAAATATGAGGAGATTACAAACAATCTTCCTCAGAATAAGTGAAATAAAAACAAAAACTAAAAATAAATGATGACATGCTTCTCGAAATTGAATGTTCCTATTTAGCCATTCGGTCCTTGAGCTCACAAATGTCTATAGTTGTCTTAACTTGGGGAGGTTGGCCAATTCTGGATCTCAATTTCCCCATGAATACAACATCAGTGAGAGGTGGAACCATATTTTGAGCAGAATTAGTTAAACAACGTAGAGTCATCCAATGACTGTGTGGTTTGACTAGAAATTGTCAGTATGTTTCCCAACCGAGATTAGAAAGTTGCTTGATTGTTTCTGCATTTGTTTGAGCAGTTTCTTTCCACCATTCTTCCAACTGTTTAACATCTGGGAGATATTTTGGATTACATGTTCTGATAATATTGGCAGTGTGAATATTTTCATTGACAACCTCAATGATGTTGTTTGCAGTACTGGTTGCTCTTGTTGCTGCTCTCTCTATTTGTTTTAATTGTACATCCCAATCAGTAAATAAGATGTCTTTGTGGGACTTCGTGATATTTGGTAGATCGGCCTTCTTGCCTTCTTCAGATTCTTTCCAAGAAATGAGTTATGTTATTCTTTTGTTTAGCTCTTCATATTCTAATCTTTGATCAATCACTTGATTTTTTAGTTTGTCACTTGATTCACAATAAGGTTTGATCATTGAAATTCTTTGATAGAATACTTCCTGCTACTATACCAAAAGAGAATTTAAATCAAGTGCCTCTTTGATAAATTCATCTACTTGAGGACTACCTTTGATTTTTTACAATATATCTTGCATTTGGTGAATCTGTGTGTTCTTCACTGCCATGTTTGTTTGATGTTGTAATGTCATTTTCTCAAAATTTTGTTCAAGTTGTGCCAGTCGTATTTCCACCTGCCTACTGGTGCTTTGTCTTTCTTGCTCGAGTTGTTGTTCAAGTAATTGAGCTCTTTCTTCCTTTTCCTTCAGTAACAACTGGACCTCTACTGCCTTATCAATTTTTTGCAATTTCATAAGCTCCTACATATTGTGATAGCTTTGTGGGGTTTTCTGATGGATCCATGGGGGTGTCTCTCCACACTATCTCCATTGGCTCACTTTCAAGAATTTTTGTTGCCGATACATCTAATCTTCTTTTGTTTCTTTGCCTTTTTACTACAACCTTATGTGTAGGACTATAGAATATATCTAAGGGTGGTATTTCTTCAACCTTCAAAACAATTTCAAAAGTTGGATGTACTAGGATAACTTAAATGGTCTTGAGTAGTTACAATTTCTTGTATTGTGGCTTCTAGATTTACTACTTGTTGAGTATGCTGTGGAGTCTGGATTCTAGATGTTCCTTTAAGAAAAACCTTCGTTTGGAGCTTTTTATTAAATTTCTCCCACTCTTGTTCTAGATTGATGACTGGGACATTTTCTATTTCAACCTGCAGGGGACTAGTCTCCACGTCTTGTAAAGTTGAGACCTTCTTGGTCGTTTCTTCACGATCTTCTTCTATATCCAGTTCAGGGTCTGCCTCAGGGCTTCCTTCTTTATTCTCAGATTAATGTTCAGGGTCTTAAGAACCATGATATGACTTCTCTTGTGATTCTTCATCAGAATTATGCTTGGAACTCTCCTCTGGGATTACGTTGGGAGTGGTTTCTCTTACTTCTTCAATTTGTAATAGGTCCAAAGGGACCTGTTCAAGACTTTTACTTCTTGTATATGTGGAATTATATTAGGTCCTTTGGGTCTAGCTTTAGTGAGGCTAAGTGAAAAACTTGTGAAAATCTCTCGTCTTGCTCAAATAAATCATCAAACAGATCTTCTTCATGACTGAATTGCATAACTTTGACCATGGTAGTAAAGTAATTGGCAACCTGGTTGGAGTCATATTGTCTACCTGGCACGGTATCTAGGTTTAGTGCAATGATGTTCTGTATTTCTTTAGATGCATGCTCTAAATCATGCAACAAAAAAGTAGAACATTGTAAAGGGAAGGTTGGCCAAATGGCTTTCTTCTTCTCCTTAAGGGTTTTGGTTATCCCCTCACCCACTGCTTGATAAGCTATTTCGCGTGCCAGTAGTTTATCTAGAACATAGTATGGGAGAACATGGGGAGTAGTAATACTCCAAAAAACTCTGATATAAGTGAACCATTCCTCACCAAACCATCTCGCCACCAGCAAGATGTCTATCTTTGCTTCCTTTGAAAGCTTGGGGACTTTCTTATAAAAAATGGTCAGATAAATAAGCAACATGACGCCATGAGAAATATTATAAAAATGAGAGCCAAATTGTGATTCCCACAATATTTTATGATAACCATGGATGGGAGGAATAACCCAAGAAAAAGGGAGGGATAACCCAAGTGGAGACAATTCTATTACGCCAGTATTCTCTAATGGCCATGGCTAAATTATCTGACAAAATAGTACTCCAATTCAAAAGAGTAGAATTTACGCATGCACCAATCAAGGGAACCCATTCAATGGAAATTTTGGTGGTATGATCTTTTCTGAACAACCTACACAACATTGTAGCTGCAAAATTGTATGGGGTTGATAGAGGTGCGATGGGGTACATACCAATTTTCTCCCGTCTAAACTTGTTGGAGCCAGACCTCCAACTCTGCATAATGTCCATTGGATCTTCATTTTGTTTGGTGAAATGCTCGATAAAAGCTTTTTCATAGATCTTTTGTGGCTGTGGAAGATGGTGCATTTGGCTAAAATTGTTTGACTTGAATGATCCCATAATGTCTTGCCTGGAGTTTCTAAACGTTTTGTCTGAAAAATATACTTCATCAATAATCCATCTTACCATATCGGTATATGGTAATGTTGTTAGTCCTACAGTAATGTTGTGTAGAAAAGAGCATGTTGCTTCAAAGTAGGAAGCATCGGATGAGGTTGTGGCATCCGTTGTTGCCTTAATCTCCAGAGGCCTTGGGTTTTCTCCCTCTAGTAAATTGTACATCGCTTCCCAATTCGTAGTTCAACATATTTTTTACAAGTGGTAGTAGAGAACAGCAATAGCATTTCTGAATGATCAGGGGCAGTATCCTCTCCGGTCTTTTTTCCATTCTTGACCATCTCTATGAGTGTTGTGTTCTTTGAAAACTTCCTATAATTTAGGAAAATGGAGAAAACATGATAAAAATGCAAAGCGGTAAATGCAAGTGAAAGCATGATTAGCACAGTAAATTATGAAAGCATGTAAGGATGGAGCTTTTATTTCAAACATGAATAAGAAAGATATCTATCATCTCAAGCTATTAAACTAATAAATTCTTTTAAATCTCATTAACTATGCATTAAGGCTTACACAAGATTTTCTTTATGTCTTATCAAAATGGGGCATCACATATTTCAAACTAATATTTCCGATTGGTTTGAATGTTCATGTAATACCAATTTTTTGTGATTGCGTTGAAGCACAATTCTCGCAAATCGAAAATCAAAATTCTCGCAAATCGCAAATCAAAATTCTCGCGGATTATGAATAGAGCAATTTAAAGTTGCTTTAATATTTTGTGATATGCGATAAGCGAGATTATGATATGTTGGACCTGAATGTAGTTCTATAATAGTTTTAATATTATGCGGGGTCCAGATTACATCGTATTTAACATTTTCTTGTAGTTTGTATGTGTGTGTTCATTTAAGAAATGGGATGTGATTGCGATAAAGACCTTTGAAGAATAGTTGAATCCTTAATTATTATAGAAGCTAAGTGCTATTTATGGGTCTTTTACGAGGATTTCACTTATTGCATCTCGTAGATTCTTCCTCATGAATAATCCTTGTTATTATCAGATCTGGCGATTTGCGATAAAGCAGGAATGTGTTATTATGAAACGACTTGGTTTGATATCTTAGTTTATCCAAAGTTTTATTCTAAATGCTTTACAAAAGGGAAGCTCCTATTCACTAAAAAAAATTGTAGAATTTTTAAAAGGGTCCCCATTTATTAATACAATATTAATTATAAATTAATAAATGGGGGGGTTGTTGAATAGTACAACAATTGATGATTCACTAGAAGAACCAATTATCTTTGATAGTTTTTTGAAAATTATAAAACTTCCAAAATAAAGATAGTTCAGAAAATAGAAATGAAATGAAATTTAAGATAATAAACATTTCTCTGAATAACAAAACAAACTCACATAATCAAAATTCATTTAATATCCTCTTCAAAATGAAAATTCCTTTGTCTATATCAGTCTTTACTTGGTTTAAAGGTAAAGTAGGGCACTGTTGTAGATTAGCTTTTAGATGTACTCATTTGTCATAGGTAGAGCCTCTGCTGCGAGAAGGAGTCCATAGCCTTGACAAGGTTATATTTTAACCATCAATTATTTAGTACCCCATCCAGATAAGAGTGCAATTTTTAGAGATAAATTCAAACTCATATACTTATTCTCTTCTATTTCTTTTTTAAACAGTTTATATTTTTCTAATTTTTTTTCTTTTTCCTACTTAAAAGTTATTTTCTTGGTTTGGTGGCAAAAAAGTGACAATTCCATTCACTGGTTTTAATTCAACTGAACAAGCTAGCTCGTTATGAGGCCCCTTGTCTTTTGATTAAAATAATCTCAAGCTCTTACCTTGTTTTGATATGCAGTATTGGTAATGTTAGTCTATTATTTCCCTATGAACATGGTAAGCCGACTCTTAATGAGAGCTCTTATCTTTTAAGTTTTAGTATATTTTAGAATTACACTCTAAAAAGAGAAATGTTTACTAGATGGGGAGAATCATTGACTCCTTAAGAGTTTCTGGATGACAATTATAGAGTTAAAGGTGCTTATTTGAAGAGAGTCTTTGATTTGTTAAAGATACTTTTCTTGACTGATAATATAACAAAGGTCTCTTTATAAACTCGGGGTTTGAAAAAGAAAAAATAATTTTGGTGGAAACAAGCAGATTTCAGAGAGACAGAACTTAGCATATTTTTCAAATGTCATAATTATTTCCTCAACAATCTCTACTTATACAAGGGAAAATCAAAATATTTAAAGAAATTTTTATTGTGAGGCCAAAATTAAATACTATTTAACTTTTATTTTCGTAGGAAAAGTAAAGACGATAGTGTAGCAGGGATAGAAGAGGTTATCTTCTATGAGAAATATTTCTTCAAAATCTACCCATTGACAGGCAGAGAATCTCTCTTGCCTGATAAATCTTGCAATAGAAACGTTGATGGGCTGATTTGTTCTACAATCTGAAATGGGCCAAGCCACATTCTTTGGAATTTGGTATGCTTACCTTTTTCCTCGTGTGCTTTATCCCACTTCAATACAAGGTCTCTGAGTTGAAAATATTTAGGACTTACATAATTTGCATCAAAGGAATATTTAACTATCTCTTGATGATGTGAATGTATAATCTTGGCTTTATCTCTTTCTTCTTCGAGTTTTAGGATTTGTGGTCGCCTTAATTACATAGAATAGGAAGGAGTTTCTTCAATAAATTGAACCAGGGCTAGAGAGGGAATAGCTACATTTGTAGGAGGAAAAAATTCTTTCCCATATACTAAATTAAAAGGAGAAGTGCCTATTGAGGCCTTCTATGTTATCCGATCTGCCTATAGAGAAAATGTTAAAGATTTATGCCAGTTTCTATCTCTGATCAATAGTTTGTTTGATGATCCTTATGAGGTTTTCATTTGTTGGTTCAACTAAACCATTTCCCTAAGGATAATATTCAGTAGAATATTTATTTTTAAAACCTCTTTTGAGATCAAATTCTGTCATAGCATTGCCTGTGAAATAGGATGCATTGTCAAACATAAGGGTAGTTGGTAGACCAAATCTCGTAATAATAAATTGATAAATTAATTCAATAATGTTTTCAAAATTGGCTACCTTGAATGGAATTGCTTCCACCCACTTGGTGAAGTAATCAGTTACTTTAAGGATATATCTATGTTGGTTTAAAGAGTGATGAACGATCTCAATTCTTATGTCCAGCTCCCATTGCTAAAATTGTTATTCGATGTTGACCAACTACAATGGCAATGTGGGTTTCCTTCGTATTCCAGTAGTTGTTTGACAAATTTTTCACTTCCTTATATATTCTTGTGCATTTTTTAATAAGTTGGCCAATAATAGCCAACATGCAGGATTTTATGTATTGTTGTGTCTCCTCCAAAATGTCCACTAGCTAGTCCATCATGGAGTTCCTACAGAACCTTTTCTGCCTCAGATTTTTCAAGGCACCTAAGTAAAACATAATCATAATTCTTCCTAAACAAAACATCAGTAATGATTTCATATTTCTTAGCTTTTAATCTCAAAGCCATTTTTCTTTTGTAACTAAGCTGCATAAGGGAAAATCCATTTTTCAAATAAAATATGATATCAACATATTTAGATTCAGTATCATTGAGGCTTACCTCACATATTTGTATATCATCACCTAAATCTTCTGGTGTTGGTAGGTTGGATGCTCCAACTAACATTATACAAAAACCTTGACCTCTAAAAATTTTATCTGATCTAATTTTCATGTCATATTCTTATAGTGTTGTTACCCAATTTGCTCTTTTCTCACCTAATTCTCTTTGTATTAGTAAATTTATCGCTCGTGAGAACAAAACTATTACTTTCATGTGAGTTTCAAGAAGAAAAGGTCTAAAATGTTTTATTGATTTGAAAATAGCAAAAGCATACTTTTCAACATCTGAGTAATTCAATTCAGCACCTTGTAGATTGGAGCTAAATAAAGAAATAGGTGCTTCAACTTTATCATCATTGAATTGGGTCAAAATAGCTACATATGATGTTTCAGAAGCAAAAGTATATAAAATAAAATGATTAGAAAAATTCTGAGTTGCTAAAGAGGGAGTATTCATAATTTCTTGTTTGGTAAGATTGAAATCTTCATGCTCAGTATGTTCCCATTTAATTTTTTTTTTTCTTGATCATAGATTGGAGGGATAAAACAATTCATGAAAAGTCAGGGACTGTAAATATTTTGACAAAATTTATCTGACCTAGGAAAGATTGCATGGATTTTTTGTTGTGAGGTAAAGAGATTTATGAAATTTCTCTTATCATATCAGGATCTATGTGAATACCATATTTAGATACAATAAATCTAATAATTTTACCTTCACTTAAATTAAAGAAATATTTCTTTGGATTTAGAGAAATTCCATATATTTTACAATTTTCAAAGATTTGTCTTAAGTCCTTTAAATGATTGTTACGCTTCTTTGAATATACAATTATATCATCTAAATAAATGACTACAGTTTTATTGACCAAACCTTTGAAAGATATACCCATGGCTCTCTGAAATGTTGCACCAGCATTAATTAATCCAAATGGCATCTTTTATAAGCATATGTTCCCCATTTGGTTCTAAATGTGGTCTTTAGTCAATCATCTGGATGTACAAGAATTTGATTGTAACCTGAAAATCCATCCAAAAAATACATTAACTTTGAGCCTGCAACTGATTGCAATATCTATTCCATTGGAGGCAGTGGAAAGTTGTCCTTCTGACAAGCTTTGCTGAGATGGAAATTCTATGCAAATTCGAATATCACCATTCCTTTTCCTGATTGGAACTAGGTTAGAAACCCACCTTGAATTTCGGATAGGAAAAATGATTTTGGCTTTGAGAAGTTTATTTAATTCAGATTTAATTTGATTTTCTAAATTTGGATGAATATTTCTCAACTTCTATTGTACATGTTTTTCATTGGATATCATAGGAATGGTATGTTGAATGATGGAAGTATCATATGTCTTAATATTATCATAATTCCAAGTAAAAACATCTTTATATCTTCTCAACAAATGAATGAAGGCTAATCTTTCATCAGGTGTAAGACCAAGACCTAGATTAATATTTTTAGGTTTAAGTTTAGTTCTAGGATTAACTAATTCAAACTTCAGTGTTGAGCTTTGAAGCTTTGAGTTATTTGGTTTCTTGAATCCATCCTTAAGATCATACAGATCTTCTAGCTTAACTACAGATTTAGGTATGGGATTTACACTTGTTTTTTTCTTGAGCTAGTTATCATGTTGGTCCTCATCTATTATCTGGTCATCATATGAGCCTTTGGATGTTAGAAAATTTATGATATATGAATCGTCATTAAAAACTTGCCAATTGGTGATGTTATAGGGAATAAAAGGTCTAAAATTAATTCTATATAAAATCTATCAGGACTATAATCTCCTGGTGGAATGAGCTTGGATGCAATGTTAGCCAAAATATTGACACTTGCATTTTGAAGTCTTGGAATTGGGGAAATGTTAAATGCTAGGAAATGTGAGGTGAGGTCCTGGACTAATGATTGATAATGCTTCAAATGTCTAGAAAGATAGTGAATAGTATTCCTCACTTGTTTGATTACAATTTATGAATCTCCAAATACTTGAAGGTATTTGATATCAAGGCATGTGGATTTATACAATCCTCAAACTAATGCCTCATACTCAGATGTGTTATTTGTGCATTCAAATTCAAGCCTACCTGCCAACATAGTTTTTTCTCCTTCGGGGCTAACCGATATGTAACCTGCCCCAACTCCATCATTCGATTTAGATCCATCAAAAAATGATTTTCAAAACAAAGAATTGACTAAAGGTTTATCTACAAAATAGATAAATTTAGAAGAATCCGATTGCGAATAATTTTCAATTTGTGATGTAACAAACTTTTCAAAAAAGGGTGAAGTATTTGATTTAAAATTTCCCAAAAATGATTTGACTGAATAATTTCCGATGATGTTACTATTGTATGTGATGGACTCATTTTCTCCTTCTTGTAGAAATTCCCACTGTAGATTAACCTGATTATGCAATATAACTAAAGCAAAATACTTAATCTACTTCTACAATCAAACTTGTGGAAGCTTAATCGATTTGAGCAAGATCAAATAGAACAAATATAACAGAGAAGAAGATTTAATCGCACATAAAACATAGAAGAATACTCTGGGGAAAGCCTCGGCTAAGAACCCCGTTATTTGTATTATCATACAAGTGGAAATATCTCAGGATTAGACAAAGCTTTAGCTCTCAAGCTATCCCTCTCAGTACAATCCCTCACTGTTGCTCGTAGACATAATAGACAACACATATGCCTTCCTTCAGTCCTCCAAGCCTCCTATTTCCTTGCGCAGTTTCTTTTGGGTCCTCAAGCTTCCACCTATGTGTAATTATCTCACACACTACTCACTAACCTCTGAAATAACTGCGCAATCCTCAAGGAAAGAATTCCTTCTGCATGCAAGAGATATCCTCATGGGAATATTTCTGCAACTGATAGTACACTATCCCATCCTTTGCTCTCAACTCGGTCTTTGTCTGAACTGAAATGCATGAGTTATTTATGAGAGAATATTCGGTTATCTAAAGTACACTAGTTGCATGCATGCATGCATTGACTAACTGAACTCACAATTAGTTCCACAAACTGTTGGAACTATTTTAACTAGACTTAACTCAGTTAACTGAGCTAACTAATTACAACTCAAACTACAACTCATCCTTATCTCCTTAATTACGGGATAACTTCCTCAATTGTTGCATGTCTTCATATAGACTTCATGTTTGATTTTCTCCAACTAATTAACTCAAGATGAATTAATTAATTATTTTACAAATGGCTGCTGAGATCAAATTTGAATTTTAATCCTCAAATTTAATTTAGGGACTAATTAAAATTGAATGAATCCTGAAATTCTATTTTTAGCATTTCTTGTTACTATTTTCAACACACCCTCTCAACAAGAAAGGGATTATCTGTCACCCTAATCCTATCTATGTGGAACTCAAATTTACACTTTGACAATGCCTTAGTCAAAATGTCAACATCTTGCTCCTTTGTCGAAACATATTACAACAACATGACCCTCTTCACCACACAGTCCCGAAGATGATGATACCAGATATCGAGGTGCTTGGACCTGTCATGAAATACTAGATTCTCAGAGAGTTTGATACAACTCTAATTATTGCAATAGATCACAGTTGGATCCATCCTCTGATCAAACAACTAAAATAGAATTTTCCGCATCTTAATGGCCTCACATGCTACCTAGCTTGCAGCCATGTATTCAGCCTCTATTGAGCTAAGTGCAACTGAACTCTGTTTCCTGCTGTGCAAAGAAACTGTAGCTGGACCAAGGTTGAAAATTCCTCCTAAAGTGCTCTTCTGATCTAATGGACTCCCTACCCAATCTACATCTGTGAAGCCCTAAAGCTTCACTCCCTCTATCCGTATGTACCATAATCCATACTAAGATGTGACTCTGAGGTATCTCAGCACATGCTCAACTACCTTCCAAAACAACTTGGTAAGCTGAACCATACCTTGACTCAGCTGGTTCACTGCAAAGCATAAATCTAGTCGTGTGTTCACTAAATACATCAGTGAACCCACAAGCTGCCGATACGCAGTAGCCTCTACTACCTCACCTGAAGTAGCATCCTCCTTCCTCCAGTTACCTGCTAGAGGAGTCTGCATGGGCTTTCACTTCTCCATGTGGAATCTCATGAGTATCTGATTGGCATACTTGCCTTGAGACACAAACACTTCCCCATCCTTCTGCCACACGTCCATGCCTAGAAAGTAGTGCATGAGACCCATGTCTTTCATCTCAAACTCTCTTGCAAGGTCCTCCTTGCAAGACTTGATCAACTGATCATCACCTATTAATATTAGATCATCAACATAAAGAGAAATGATCAATAGCTTACCTTCTACCATGATGTGGTATAGGTTTGCATTTGCTTCACTCTTTGTGAAGCCTAACTCGGTGAAGTAGTTGTTGATCTTGGTGTACCAAGCACGAGGTGCTTGCTTCAGCCCGTACAAAGATCTCTTGAGTTAGCACACATGTGACTCATGATCAAAGGTCTCAAATCTTTCCATTGAGGAATGTAGTCTTCACATCCATTTGATGGATCTTCCAACCCATCTGTGCTGGTAGTGCCAACATCGATCTTATAGATGAGTATCTTGCTACTGGAGCAAAATTCTTATCATAGTCGATCCCCTCGACCTGTGAGAAACCACGAGCAACAAATATTGCCTTATGTTTCTCCACACTATCATCAACAGCTTGCTTTATCTTGTAAAGCCAACGAGAACTCACAACTGACTTGTTCTCCGGTCTTGGAACCACATCCCAAACATTGTTTCAAACTATAGAGTCATACTCCCCCACCATAGCATCAACCCAAACTGGCTGCTGCACTACTTCTTCAAAGGAAGATGGTTTAGTCTCTACACACTCCCCAACAAGGGCCATGTAACCAGTGTATCGCTCAGGTGACCTCCTCTGTCTACATAGAGAAGATGGCTCTCCAACATTTTCTCTCGCATCCATCAACAATCTATCAACTTCCCTTGTGTGTTGTTTCCCCTCTCTAGAAGAATCTGCATGAGTGGATGTGTCCACTCCAGGAACCTCTGCATGTGGCTGCTTCGCATCGGTTTGAGGCTCCTCCTCCTTAGGAACCAAAACTTCCTCCTCTGCTTGCAACTTGAGCTCCCTCTTAAGGTAAAATCGCATGGCCTTCTGCTTGTCAAAATTTAGATATCTGCATACCATTGTCCTCTGAGTGGTAGGCAAGAACACCCGATAGTTGTGGGGTGTATCAGTGTACCCCACAAGTAACCCAAACTCAACTATTGGCTCAAGTTTCTTCTAGGCATCTTTGGTCACATCGTAAAATACTGATGAGCCAAATATCCTGAAGTGAATCACATCTGGTCTCTTCCCAGAGAAAGCTTCCTCTGGTGTCTTCATCCCAAGTATGTGATGCAGGCTTCTATTCTGTAAGTATATTGTTGTATTGCATGCCTCAGCCCACAAATGAAGTTGTAGGCCTTGGTCATGTAGCATTGCCCAAGCTGCTCCCACAATTGTTCTATTCTTCCTCTCGGTCACCCCATTCTTCTATGAGTTATGGGGTGTCGTCAACTCCCGTTTAATTCCTTCCGTTGCACAGAAGTCCTTAAACTCTTGAGAGACATACTCTCCACCATTGTCACTTCTCAAGGCCATTATTTTCTTCCTTAATTCCTTCTCAACCAAAGCTTTGAACTCACAAAACTTGGAGAAGGTTTGATCCTTCTTCTACATGAAATAGATTCAACACTTATGAGAAAAATCATCAATGAAAATAACATAGTACCTTTGTTTCGTAGTGGATGCTATCGAGAATGGTCACACACATCCGAACTCGCTGCAAGATCATCTCAACTCAAATGTCTTGATCATGAAAGGAATATTTGGCATACCTGCCCAAGGTACAACCTTTGCATGTATCTACCTGCTTAAGTTTACCTTTGGGAAGTCCAGTAGAGATCTGTTGCATGATCTTCAAGGCCCCATGATGCAAGTGGCCCAATATTCAATGCCATAACTCACCAATATCTTGGCTTTGCACCAACACTGCTTTGGAACTCAATGTAGCACATTCATCTACCTCTAGCTTGTAGAGATTATTTACTCGAATCCCAATCCTCTTGGTTTGACCCGTGGCGATGTGTCTTAGGAATGCCTTTCCTTCACCGAAGACTACATCATAGCCTTTGTCTTCCAACATTGTGATGGATACCAGGTTCTTCTTTAGTCCAGGCACATACTTTACATCATTCAAGGTGAGAGGAGCTCCATGCTCCCTCTGAAACACCACCGTGCTTTCACCTGAACAAATTACTTTCCATCATCACCCATCTCTATGCGCATTTGGAGGTCCTTCTCCTCCAAAAGTACTGAATAAACTCTTGTCACTAGTCATGTGGAATGAGGCTCCACTGTCCAGGTACCAAACAAAACCCACCATCGATGAAACCATGCATGTGATGAGGGTAAAATCCAATTGGAACTGTGAGGACAGTGCCTCACCATCTTATCCTTTCGAGGATCCCTTGTTGGATTTCTTCTGTGGATAATTTATTGCATAATGGCCCACCTCATGATAATTAAAGCATCACACTTTAGATTTTTCAATCTCCTTCCCACCATGGGAAGAACTTGATTTGGAATGGGAAGCCTTCCATTTCCCTTTCCTTACCTTACTTTCTAAGGCTAGATTTTCTTCATCGTCATGCTTTGATGAAGAACCATCTTTGGTGCTTCTCTTGATCTCCTCCTGTAGCAGATCTAACCACAGTCATTCCCAATCTGGCAGTTTCTCTCTTCCATTCACCGAGTCTTGGTAGCTATGCCAACTCTTAGGAAGACCAAGGAGAGAAAATCTCACCATGTCATCATTAGCTGTCGTGATTCCTACACTTCCATGCTCATATATGTAGATGGTGAGCTTGTTCAAATATGTAGAGATCGTGTCGCCCATTTTACACTTGATTTTCTGAATCTTATCTTTCAGCGCCAGCTTTCTCTGATCATTGTTGTTATGATATAGATCCTTCAATGTATTCCACATTGAAAATGGTGTCTCCTTCCCATGGAGACTTGAGACAATATGGTCTTGAACTCCCTCTAGAAGAATCCTCCTTGCTCTTGCCACACATTTCTTCCATTCCGCCAATTCTTGGGCATTAGCTACTGCTGGCTTGGGGACTTCTTGATCAATGAAGTCCTTCAACCCGTTGTCCTCTAATACCGCTTCCATGCGATCCTTCCAAGCTATGTAATTTGAGCTGCCATCCAGGGCATACTCAAGTCTCAAGCCATTGAATTCCATTGGTGAATTTTGAGATGTGATAAGAAATCGATTCTGTACCAACAATTAAGAACTTCAAAACTTAGAACTTCTCCCCTCTTTGTATATTGTTCTCCGCTTTGATCACCTTTGCTCCAATACCATCTAGAAATTCCCACTGTAGATTAACCTGATTATGCAATATAACTAAAGAAAAATACTTAATCTACTTCTACAATCAAACTTGTAGAAGCTTAATCGATTTGAGCAAGATCAAACAAAACACATATAATAGAGAAGAAGATTCAATCACGCATGAAACACAGAAGAATACTCTGGCGAAAGCCTCAACTAAAAACCCCGCTCTCTGTATTATCATACAAGTGGAAATATCTCATGATTACATAAATCTTTAGCTCTCAATCTATCCATCTCAGTACAATCCCTCACTACTACTCATATACATAATAGACAACACATATGCCTTCCTTTAGTCCTCCAAGCCTCCTATTTCCTTGCACAGTTTCTTCTGGGTTTGGAAGCTGCCACCTATGTGTAATTACCTCACACACTGCTCACTAACCTCTGAAATAACTACACAATCCTCAAGGAAAGAATTCCTTCTGCATGCAAGAGATATCCTCATGGGAATATTCCTGCAACTGATATCACACTATCCCATCCTTTGATCTCAAATGGGTCTTTGTCTAAACTGACATGCATGAGTTATTTATGAGAGAATCTTTAGTTATTTGAAGTACACTAGTTACATGCATGCATGCATTGACTAACTAAACTCACAATTAGTTCCACAAACTGTTGGAACTAATCTAACTGGACTAAACTCAATTAACTGAGCTAACTAATTACAACTCAAAGTACAACTCATCCTGATCTCCTTAATTAAGGGATAACTTCCTCAATCAAAGGGATAACTATTGCATGTCTTCACATAGACTTCATATTTGATTTTCTCCAACTAATTGACTCAAGATGAATTAATTAATTATTTTACAAACAACTGCTGAGATCAAATTTGAATTTTAATTCTCAATTTTAATTTAGGGACTAATTAAAACTGGAATGAATCCTGAAATGCTATCTATAGCAATGTTACTTTTAGCATTTCTTGTTGCTATTTTCAACACTTATAGTTCAGTGATGATATACTTTAAATGTTTCTCATGGTTGACCCTTATTTGATTTGGCTTACCATTATAAGGAAGCCACATATAGGACTAGTCTGTTGTGAAATAGACATGAAGCTTTTCATACCAATCTCTACTAAGGATCAAGTCGTACAATGCAAGAATATCGTCCACAAGAATGTCAATCACTTGACATACTTTTGGGTTTGATGGTAGTCTAATGGTAACTTGATTGATTTCTCCTATGAATTCGACTTGATATTGACCTAACTGTACAATGCAAACAACAAATTTCTGAGGTTCAACATGTAATTCTGCACAAACTGTTTTTGGCAAAATATTGGATATGGATCCAGAGTCAACTAAACAATTGTGCAAATTTTTATTAAAGACTTCAAAATTCAAAATAAAAGGAGGAGTATGGGATTTAGATCTACCACCAATTAAAGCAACATCGGATGAACTCATTTTGTCTGATGAGGTACTAGGAGACCTAACCATTTCTTGAGCAGCCTAAGAAATTACAACAGTAGGAAGAGGAGACTACTTTTAATTCTTTTAGCAATAGCTTATGTTGATGTTTTAGCTTACTAAGCTCATAGAACATGATATTAGCTCTGGTCTTCTTCATGTCTTTGATGATGTTATATTCCATATCATCAGATGCTAGCTAGGTTTTGGCTGGAGGAGAATAGTTGGATTGAGGAGATGTTTGAGTAGATTTGGAGAAGATTTCTTACCTATTGCTTTCTCTTTGACAACAAAAGTTGTTGATTTCTGTTTTTGATTTGTTTGTCGCAAATCAATAGTAATATTGCTTCCGGTAGCGACAGGTAAAGCTTCTTATAATTCTGCATTATCTAACAAAGGAAGAATGAAATCCCACATTCCATGTACTTCAACTATCTCTTCGTCATCAATTTGTTCTTCAGTTCTTGATACTTCTTCTTCATCCACATCTGATTAAGCATTAGATATTGTATTTTGGAGTTTTAGGATCAGGGGGGGGTTTCTTTTAAAAGGTCTAAAAGATTTCCTAGAAGAAGCCTCAGCTACCTGGTTTTTAATGTCGACCGTTTCATTGGACATGGTTTTAAGTACCTTTTGCAAACCTTCAAGATCAAAAGGATATTTAGGTGCCTTCTTCTTGGATTCATCCACGAAGGTGACCTTTTTGGATTTCTTTCTTCTAATGCATTCTTCTTTTCTAAAGCTAAAATCCGTTTTTCAACAACTATGGCTTCTTTCATGTTTTTAGCCAAAGTTGGTTTGGCAACTCTATCAACAAAGGTAGTTGCATTTGAGGGAAGAGCATAAATGTACCATTCATTTGGAACTTTAGTGCTTGCCCTAGATGCCATTATAATTTTGTTTAATAATTTGTTAAAATGGGAATTGAAGTCCTTTATCGACTCTTTAGATTCAGATTTCAAGTTGGAGAGATCATTAAGAAGAGTAGCAGTTGAGCGGAAATCTCCAAAGTTGGTTAGGAACTGTTCCTGAAATGCATTCCAACTATCAATGAAACTAGATGGTAATCAGAAGTACCAAGATCCTGTTGATCCTTGTAAAGTATAAGGAAATAATCATACAACTGCGTCTTCTTCTACAACTCCATTTAGGTTCATGGTCAACATGAACTTATTTATGTTTTCCTCGGTAGGAATACCATCATCGAGATTGAATTTTGGCAACCATTTCAATGGATGAGTGGGTAATGGGTGCAATGGTCCTGTCATTTGAACAACTCCTGGATTTGTCCATGGTCTTTGAGCCATTATGGGTATTTGTGTGGAGGAAGTTGCTGTTGGCATTATGATGCATGTGTTGTACTTGATGGCAACCCACTCATAGAAGAACTACAGAAGAGATATCAGATGGGCCATAATACATGGGATGTAGAGCAGATTCATCAGGAATGCCAACCATAAGCAAAGAGGCGCAGATAGAGAAAGAGGAGCCAAGAGGAGCCATATATATGTATATGTCACATATATATGCCAACCATAAGCAAAGAGGCGCAGATAGAGCAAGAGGAGCCAAGAGGAGCCATATATATGTATATGTCACATATATATGCCAAAGAAGAGGAGCATACACAGCTATCGGGAGCCTATCGAAGTAAGAAAGGCACTCTCATATGCAAGGAGGTCTTTGGAAGACACTACCAAGCTAGAAGAGCATATCGGGAGCTTATCGGGAGTCATCGGGAGCCATCGGGAGAACATAAGCAGTTATCGGGAGCCATTGAGCCATTGGGAGCTTATCAGAGCAAAAGAGGCACATTCTCATATATAAAGAGCTTATCGGGAGGAATCGGGCATATAAAACCCTTGGATGCATGCTTAATCATTATCCAGAGTCATCAGGCCATATATGCATGCTTTAACTCTATCAAGAGTTGTTTGGGCGATTAAAACCCATATATGCATGTATTAACACTATCGGGAGTTGTTGGGCGCCCAAATCCCATACATATGCATTTTTATAATCAAAGGCATTACCCCTTTTTGGTAGATAAACACAGTTATATGTGTTAATATATATATTTTGGCATATATGCGCATCGGGGGATCGGCTATGTGACACCGCTGAAACCTCTGATTGCAATGGACCTGATGGTGCCATTAATTTGGTGTATAATAATATCGCGTCCGGATAAAGGGTCGCCCACCCCAATCCTCCGATTGCGATAACTACGCGGACCTGATGGTGGCATTAAACTTGGTGTATAATAATATCGCATCCGGCATATATCGCAGTGCTTAAAAGCCCTGCCTCACCCGAATGCCGATTGCGATAAGAGGAGGCGGACTCGATGGAGGTATTAAAGGCAGTCTATAATAATATCACATCCGCGGTAATCACTCATATTATAAAGGCTTCCCACATCCAATCGTCGATAGCGATAAGAGGAGCGGACCCGACATATATATAATGCAAGGTTAATTGCCATATCGCATTCGTTCCATCGGATCGGCCATCGGTAATAGACGATGTTATGTGCATGCGCCGATAGCGATAAGGTTGTGGACCCGATGAAGGCATTAAAAACAGTTTATAATAATATCGCGTCCATCATATCGGAGAGTTGTGTATCGCAGCACCTGAACGTCGATTACGATAAGCAAGCGGACCCGACAGGCCTATACAACATGATTCAATGTAATATCGCGTCCATAGGAGGATCGGCCTATTGGCCATCGGGGATGTCTTGAGAAGCGGACCCGATATATTTTAGATGCGGGTTTAATATTGCTTGAAGTCCGCCTTTTAGTCGTTTGGACTGTTTTTCATCATTTTTCCTTGTTTGATCACTTAAGTCATTGTTTAAGTGATCAGTCCAAGCTATTGAGCCCCAGGTTTTCAGATCCCCTGTATTGGTAATCTACGGTTTCGATTCTTTGTTTTAACAAGAGCTTGACTATATAAGAGGAAAGGAGATCATTTGGAATTACATCGGTGAATGTTGAAGATCTTATGAAAGAACAGTTCTGAGACACTTGTGATCGGTTGGGGAGTGATGGTTGAGATCTCATCAACGCAGTCTGGGTATGCTTGAAGCCTGAAAATCATCTATTTGCAGGAGTGATACGGTATGCAGAGCAGGAGACTGTGTAGGCGCATATACCCGCATACCAGGGAGAAGCACAGGCGCAGATGTTCACAGATGTTTTGGTGAAGTCGCGGTCCCCGGTCGAGATTTGTTTTATCTGCCTTTGACTAATCTGCAGAGTTCTGGGTGCGCAATATTATGTTTATCCATTGTATTGAGTTCTGATATCGGCATGATTAGCCTCTTCATTGATGATTAACTAGATCGGGTGATAACTGTCGTAATATACTTATATGTGGTGATTGGGTGATTCAAAAGATTGATTGATTATGTGCTTCAATGATATTAAAGGGTCCAGTATGAAAATTGGATGAAACGTGGCCTTTCAGATTATGTATTGTGCTTCAAGTGTATCCAGTTTGAAAATGTATGAAACGTGGTACCCGGAAGAAAGAAGATTGTAGGCTGGCGCCTACGTACTAGTATCTTAGCTAGTACAAGAGCATTGTAGCAGGTAGCATCCTACGTACTAGTAAATGGATCGGCTAGTACAAGATCTATGGGAGTTCTAGCTCTCTGCAGGTAGAAGCCTGCGTACTGGTATAAGACTACACTAGTATAGAAATATTGTAAAAGGATTTTCTTATTAAGATTGAGATGACTTGCAGCAGGTGGTTTTCTCCCGCATTGGGTTTCCACCTTATATGATGGTGTTCATGTGTATGGTTTGTGTGTGATGATGTATTCTATTTTACTGCACCTGTTTTCTGTTAATATGGTTGACAATGTTCTAATGCACTCATTGAAGATCAATTAAATGAATCATAAGTTTATTGAACTGAAGCAGCATATATGAATCAAAGTTTGGAAATGAAAAAGTTTTATTGAGTTAATAATACTAATTCACCCCCCCCTTCTCAGCATTATTTCCAACAATTGGTATCAGAGCAGGTCCTTTGGTAGAGGCTTGATCGTTTAAAGGAGATCCGTGGAACAATGGGAAAGAAGCTTAAGAAGAAAGCACATAAGCAGAAGAAGACATCTCAGAAGAACTATGACAGTGGGAGAATCGATTGGGGATTAGGTGTAAGAAGCTCTTTAGATTCAGAATCAGATTCAGAATCATTTCAGAATGAAGATGAACTATCAGGTATGAATTTGATATCCTCTGATGCTCCATCTATCCATCCATTTGGAAAAGATGAAAGTGATAGCGAAACAACTAAATTTGCTCTTATGAGTGAACAAGAAAGATATCAAATAGAGGCAGAATTTAAAAGTCTGACAAACAAAATTAGAACTCAAGAAGAACTTTTGAACATAAAGGATGGTGCCTTCAAAGAAGCTGCTACTAGACTAAATACTCAACGAAAGTTATTCAAGGACAAATATCAAAAGTTGCAGGATGAAGTAACATCTCTAAGAAATGAATTCATTGAAAAGAACACAACAATCAAGGAGCTCAGAGATCGATCCAGTTATTATGAAACTCTTGAAGCTACGACCCTCTCGCTAAAGGAAGAACTTGAAGAAACAAGGAAGAAGAATAAAGATCTACTCCAAGCTATTGAAAAATAGGAAAACGAAGTTATCAGTTTAAAATCTCAGGTGGAATGTGCCTTCAGAATTCGTCAAATGCAGCAGGATGTGAATGAAGAACAAGAAAAGGAGATTCTCAAACTAAGGCAACAAATGAAAGAGGAAATAAATGTTGAAGAAAACGTGAAGAAACAATGTCTAGAAAAGGAAGAACAACTTCAGATTGAGGTAAATATCTTGAAAGGTAAATTAGAAGAAAAGGATAAACTGTTGCGATTTCAAGATAGTACTAAAGTCTTGGATGATATTCTTAGTAGTCAAAGGTCTCCTGCTATCAAGACTGGTCTTGGTTTTCATGAATCTGTTGAAGGTGAATCTAGTTCACAAGGTGAGGCAAGGAACTCTAAAGAGAAGTTTAAAATGATCAACAAGGAGATGAGAGGTCAACCCCATCAACAAACAAGGAAAGAGATTCTTCAAAGAAAATATTTTACTCCTAACTATGGAAGTAATAGTCGGCCATTTACTCAGATGAATAATATTGAATGTTATTAATGTCATAATCTTGGACATGTTGCAGCTAGATGCAGAAGAAGAATGGTTCAAGATCATCACACAGAAAGATCATCACATTCCAGGTACTTTAATGGATATTGTTTTTCTTGCAATATGTTTGGTCACAAAGCTGCTGATTGTTACAAGAGGAATATGAAACATGTGAGATGTTATGCATGTAACAATCTTGGACATATAGCAAAGGAATGCAGGAAAAAAGTACGGACATCACACAAAAAGGAGAAAACATCATTACACTTGAAGATATGGAAGAAGAAGGAAGTACAGTCAGAAATATGTGGCACAACACAATGTACTCAGATACAACACAGCACAGACATAACAGACTCAAAGGGAGCTGAAATTATAAAATTTCAGTGTCCTGAATCTCATACGCAAGTTTCATAAAGGGAAGTCACGTATATACGCGAGTTAGACACTGCAAAGTCACGTATATGTTAGCCTGAGGAAAAGCAGTGGGGACAGGCTCAGAAAAAGGATATGATATGATTCAGTCCATTATTTACTCTATTGGTTAATAGTCACAGTCTGCTGAGGATGTGTGAAAATGTTTTTGATACTTGTAAGACGTTTAGAAGTGTTTTATCCTAACTTGATGATGATGATGACTTGATGCTTATTGCTGATATATGCATGATCAGATCTAACAGATGGCACAGGTTGAGGGGGAGCATATGCCTTTAATATTTCATTGTTGATTAATAGTCCTTGGTGATGATGCCTATATGGCTAAATGATATATCTTGCTATGATGTGGTTATGAGTTGTCCATGATAAAATCTCATATGATTCTTGGGGTTACATAGTTGATGGTGCATATATATGGTGATCAGGATAAGGAGAAGTACAAAGCTTGAATACAGAACTTCATTACTTGATGATGATTCTCTCAGATGTTGCTATCGTCATATGCATAAAGATCATGATGCAAGGTTCCTATAGCTCTTGGTGCTCATAGTTGATGATATAAAGAATTTTTGACAAATGAGGTTGAGCTCAAGATACATAGTGCTGATACATGGATGACTACTCAAAGTTGCTTTGTTGGAAACATGATGATGAGTTCTTATCTATATGATACTTACATATGTTGATTGATGCTGATGTTCCCAAGTAATGATACTTGGATCATGTAGATCTTGATGTTGATGAAATGGCTATGGTGGTTTCACACATGATATAATGAGAATGACTCTGAATTCTGTTCAAAGGGATGAATTGATGCAGACATACCTTGTTATAGGTTGATGACTTATACTCTACAGGACCTTTACAGGTTGCTAATCTGAAATTGGTTGTACGTGAGTTTCAGAAGGAGTATCCGTGTATATACGCTAGTTCCTGTGGATACAGTCGCGGATATGTTGGTTTGAATAAAATTAGTGGGCCAGACTCTGGGTGAGAAGAGTCTGATATGGGTCTGACAGAGACCATTTGGCACAGGTTTAGGGGGAGAAGATTAACTTCTAATAATGCATTGTTGGCATTAGCTTAGAAGCTTTTGGTTCTAGTTCACAGCTGTTGTTGGTTTCAGGTGGAACAGAGGCAGATGGAGAACAGAAGGAGATCATGGTTGCTGATCTGAAAAGTGTTTGACAGATGATGCTGCTATCAGTTATTTGTGACTTTCATAAGTCTTGTTCTAGATATTTCGTCTATATGTCTTGTATCTCTTTTGTGGTATCTCTTTTATGGTTTCAAGGTCATGTAATGGCCTATCTTGGTTTCCCCACTATGCTTGGGATAAACATGTAATGAACTTGGTCGTCATATGTAATTTTCTGATGTATCCCCACTTGGTTGGGTGGATGATCCCCACTTGGTTGAGAGATAGATGTATGTATGAATCCTTGGTGATAGAAAGGTCATTCATGATAGAGTCATGTTCTTCTTGTAAGAACATCTTTTTGCAGACCTTGCTTATAGTCAGAGGGAGCATGAACAAGCATATTCAGCAGAGCAGAGATTTCAGCATGTTCTCAGAAAGAGCATGGTCAGATTGGTACACCATGGCACATACAAAGGGGGAGCTCATTCAGAGACTTCAGTAGATACTCAGGGGGAGTATGGACAGCCGAATGTATATCAAGGAAAGAGTATGTCTTGATCCGCCCTTTGCCCTTGATGTCAAAGGGGGAGAGTGATTTTGGTGTTGTTGCCATCAAGTCCAAAGGGGGAGATTGTTGGCATTATGATGCATGTGTTGTACTTGATGGCAACCCACTCATAGAAGAACTACAGAAGAGATATTAGATGGGCCATAATACATGGGATGTAGAGAAAATTCATCAGGAATGCCAACCATAAGCAAAGAGGCGCAGATAGAGCAAGAGGAGCCAAGAGGAGCCATATATATGTATATGTCACATATATATGCCAACCATAAGCAAAGAGGCATAGATAGAGCAAGAGGAGCCAAGAGGAGCCAGGAGGATCCATATATATGTATATGTCACATATATATGCCAAAGAAGAGGAGCATACACAGCTATCAGGAGCTTATCGGAGTAAGAAAGGCACTCTCATATGTAAGGAGGTCTTTGGAAGACACTACCAAGCCAGAAGAGCATATCGGGAGCTTATCGGGAGCCATCGGGAGAACAGAAGCAGTTATCGGGAGCCATTGAGCCATTTGGAGCTTATTGGAGCAATAGAGGGACATTCTCATATATAAAGAGCTTATAAGGAGGAATCGGGTGTATAAAACCCTTCGATGTATGCTTAATCATTATCGGGAGTCATCAGGCGATATATGCATGCTTTAACTCTATCAGGAGTTGTTTGGGCGATTAAAACCAATATATGCATGTATTAACACTATCGCGAGTTGTTGGGTGCCCAAATCCCATATATATGCGTTTTTATAATCAAAGGCATTTCCCCTTTTTGGCGGATAAACACAGTTATATGTGTTAATATATATATTTCAGCATATATGCGCATCAGGGATCAGCTATGTGATACCGCTCAAAACCTTCAATTAAAATGGACCCGATGGTGGCATTAATTTGGTGTATAATAATATCACGTCTGGATAAAGGGTCGCCCACCCCAATCCTCCGATTGCGATAACTACGCGGACCCAATGGTGGCATTAAACTTGGTGTATAATAATATCGCATCCGGCATATATTGCAGTGCTTAAAAGCCCTGCCTCACCCGAATGCCGATTGCGATAAGAGGAGGCAGACCCGATGGAGGTATTAAAGGCAGTCTATAATAATATCGCATCTGCGGCAATCGCTCATATTATAAAGGCTTCCCACATCCAATCGCCGATAGCGATAAGAGGAGCAGACCCGACATATATATAAAGCAAGGTTAATTGCCATATCGCATCCGATCCATCAGATCGGCCATCGGCAATAGACGATGTTATGTGCATGTGCCGATAGCGATAAGGTTGCGGACCAGATGAAGGCATTAAAAACAGTTTATAATAATATCGTGTCCGTCATATCGGAGAGTTGTGTATCACAGCACCTGAACGTCGATTGCGATAAGCAAGTGGACCCGATAGGCATATACAACATGATTCAATGTAATATCGCGTCCATAGGAGGATCGGCCTATCGACCATCGGTGATGTCTTGAGAAGCGGACCCGATATATTTTAGATGCAGGTTTAATATTGCTTGAAGTCCGCCTTTTAGTCGTTTGGACTGTTTTTCATCATTTTTCCTTATTTTACCACTTAAGTGATCGTTTAAGTGATCGGTCCAAGCTATTGAGCCCCAGGTTTTCGGATCCCCTGTATTGGTAATCTACGGTTTCGATTCTTTGTTTTAACAAGAGCTTGACTATATAAGAGGAAAGGAGATCGTTTGGCATTACATCGGTGAATGTTGAAGATCTTACGAAAGAACAGTTCTGAGACACTTGCGATCAGTTGGGGAGTGATGGTTGAGATTTCATTAGTGCAGTCTGCGTATGCTTGAAGCCTGAAAATCATCTATTCAGAGGAGTGATACGGTACGCAGAGCAGGAGACTGTGCAGGCGCATATACCCGCATACCAGGGAGAAGCACAGGCACAGATGTTCACAGATGTTTTGGTGAAGTCGCGGTCCCCGGTCGAGATTTGTTTTATCTACCTTTGACTAATCTGTAGAGTTTTGGGTGCGCAATATTATGTTTATCAACTGTATTGAGTTCTGATATTGGCATGATTAGCCTCTGTATTGATTATTGACTAGATCGGGTGATAACTGTCGTAATATACTTATATGTGGTGATTGGGTGATTCAAAATATTGATTGATTATGTGCTTCAATGATATTAAAGGGTCCAGTATGAAAATTGGATGAAACGTGGCCTTTCAGATTATGTATTGTGCTTCAGGTGTATCCAGTCTGAAAATGTATGAAACGTGGTACCCGGAGGAAAGAAGATTGTAGGCTGGCGCCTACGTACTAGTATCTTAGCTAGTACAAGAGCATTGTAGCAGGTAGCAGCCTGCGTACTAGTAAATGGATCGGCTAGTACAAGATCTATGGGAGTTCTAGCTCTCTGCAGGTAGAAGCCTGCGTACTGGTATAAGACTGCACCAGTATAGAAATATTGTAAAAGGATTTTCTTATTAAGATTGAGATGACTTGCAGCAGGTGGTTTTCTCCCGCATTGGGTTTCCACCTTATATGATGGTGTTCATGTGTAGGGTTTGTGTGTGATGATCTGTTCTATTTTACTGCACCTATTTTCTGTTAATATGGTTGACAATGTTCTAATGCACTCATTGAAGATCAATTAACTGAATCATAAATTTATTGAACTGAACCAGCATATATGAATCAGAGTTTGGAAATGAAAAAGTTTTATTGAGTTAATAATACTGATTCACCCCTCCCCCCAGTATTATTTCCAATAGTTGCACCAGTGGTTGAAGGTGACTGGGTAGAGGAGGATTATGCTCCCATAACACTGTAAATCACAATATGAGATTGTGAGCTGGATGATTGAGTTTGTGATGAAGATGATGAAATGAATGAGGGATTTTTTGGTGATGATGAAAGAATCTCACCACGCGTTTCAGACTCTGATTTCATATTCTTCCTTCGAGGAGAAGTTAGAGGAAACTCAAATGGAGGAATTCCAATTTTTTCACTCTATGATCTAATTAATCTTCGAGATGAAGGAAAATGTGAAGAAAAACTAGCTTGAGACAATTCAAATTCTTCTTGAGATAGAGAAATCCCTTGTAATTTAGGAATCAAAGATTATACTTTGGGAGTTTCTACAGCGGAAGGGTGATCTGATTTCCTTGGAGAAACACTAGTGAATTGTAAATATTTTTTTCACAACTTCATGTTTAGGATTTGGGGATTTGGAGTGTGGCCGAGAAGTTAGAGGTGATGGTGAGGGAGTTTTACTCATAGAATGGATTTCTAATTTAGATTTGCTTTTCATTCGCAGCGGAGGCCGTAATTCTAGTGCCAAAATGTTGAAGCCTCGAAATATGCTACGACAACATGAAGGATAACCACCTGGTCTGGACCTTAAAAGAAGCTCCTTTTCTGTTTGGTATAGTGGCTCCGATTGGGGATAATGGGACTAGTTTCCAAGTAAGGATTTATTTGGTAATGTTGTTGGGGTGATATAAGATATAACGAATAATTATTCAACTAATAATTATCTAATCTAAACAATAAACATATGCATATATTTTATTCTAAAATTACCTTACTATAAATATACCCAAGAATAAACTAAGATATGCGATCTACAAAGATGTCTTAAAGCAACTGGTAATGAATATTATTCAATTGCTAAAAGATTTGAAATCATGAATGATAATTGTTTTCGCTACATAGTTAGACAAAATAATTGAGAAAACTTTATCGCATATAGTAATTGTTCATGTATTAAATAAGGAATCAGATTTGAAACATCATATAAAACTGCAATAATTTAGAACTATAACTCAGATTTTCATACATAATACAATCAAAGAAAGAGTATTGCTAATGCATAAATAAAACATGATCATAAAATAAAAGTACCATATATGAAAGATCATGTTCATGGGCTTAACAATATTGATTTACTTTCATCCAATCAAATACACTTTAAGAGTACAAAACTGCAATTTTAGTAGAGTATGCTTTGATATTGAAAAAAAATAGATCATGTTCCAATGATTTCATCAAAACCTTCACAAAAATACAGAAGTGCAATGTCTTGCAAAATGTTTTTGATAAAATCTTGGACCCCTCTCTAAATGCATGAGAGGGGTTTAAATACTATAATACATCCCTCAAAAATGGATTATTACATAAAAAGTTGAGGATGTTTTAAACAACCTTCCTTAGAATAAGTGAAACCAAAACTAAAAATAAAAATAAATGATGATAGGCTTCTCCAAATTATATGGTCCTATTTAGCCATTTGGTCCTTGAGCTTGAAAATGTTTATCATTGGCTTAACCTAGGGAGGTTGGCCAATTCTGGATCTTAATTGCCCCGTGAATATAGCATCAGTGAGAGGTGGCACAATCTTTTGAGTAGAATTAGTTAAACATCGTAGAGTCATCCAATGACTGTGTGGTTTAACTAGAAACCACCAATATGTTTCCCCAATTGAGCTTAGACAATTGCTTGATTGTTTCTTCATTTGTTTGGGCAGTTTCTTGCCACCGTTCTTCCAACTCTTTAACATTTAGGAGAGCTTTTTGATTGCATTCTTTGATAAGATTGGCAGTGTGGAGATTTTCATTGAAAAACTCAATGATTTTGTTCGCAGTACTGGTTGGTCTTGTTTTTTCTCTCTCTATTTGTTTTAACTGTACATCCCAATCATTAAATAAGATGTCTTTGTGGGACTCCTTGATCTTTGGTAGATCGGTCTTCCTGCCTTCTTTAGATTCTTGCTAAGAAATGAATTATGTTATTCTTTTGTTTAGCTTTTCATATTCTAATCTTTGATCAATCACTTGATTTTTTAATTTGTCACTTGATTCACAATAAGGTTTGATCATTGAAATTATTTGACAGAATACTTCCTGCTGTTGTACCAAAAGAGAATTTAACTCAAGTGCCTCTTTGATAAATTCATCTACTTGAGGACTGCCTTTGAATTTGTCCAATATAGATTGCATTTGGTGAATCTGTGTGTTCTTCACTGCCATGTCTGTCTGATGTTGTATTGTCATTTGCTCAAAATTTTGTTGAAGCTATGCCAGTTGTATTTCTGCCTACCTACTGGTGCTTTGTCTTTCTTGCTTGAGTTGTTGTTCAAGTAATTGAACTCTTTCTTCCTTTTCCTTTAGTAATAGTTGAACCTATGCTACCTTATCAATTGTTGCAGTTGCATAAGCTCCTGCATATTGTGATAGCTTTGTGAGGTTGTCTGATGGATCCATGGGGGCGTCTCTCCACACTATCTCCATTGGCTCACTTTCAAGACTTTTTATTGTTGATACATCTAATTTTCTTTTCTTTCTCTACCTTTTTACTACAGCCTTATGTGTAGGACTGTAGAATATATCTAAGGGTGGTATTTCTTCAACCTTCAAAACAATTTCAGAAGTTGGATGTGCCAGGATGACTTCAATGTCTTGAGTAGTTACAATTTCTTGTATTGTGGCTTCTGGATTTACAACCTGTTGAGTGTGTTGTGGAGTTTGGAATCCAGAAGTTCCTTTAAGGACAGTCTCTGTTTGGATATTTTTATTAAATTTCTCCCACTCCTATTCCATATTGATGACTGGGGTCTTTTCTGTTTCAACCTGTAGGGGACTAGTATCCATGTCTTGTTCAGTTGGGACCTTCTTGGTCGTTTCTTCACGATCTTCTTTTGTATCGTATTCAGGGTTTGCCTCAAGGCTTCCTTCTTTATTCTCAAATACATGTTCAGATTCTTCATAACCCTGAGCTGGCTTCCCTTGTGATTCTTCATCAGAATTGTGTTTGGAATTCTCCTCGAGTCTTAAACTAGGATTAGTTTCTCTTACTTCTTCAATTTTTAATAGGTCCAAAGGGATCTGTTCGAGCCTTTTATTTATGTATATGCCGAATTATCTGAGGTCCTCTAAGTCTAGATTTAGTGAGGCTAAGTGCAAACTTGTGAAAATCTCTTGGCTTGCTCAAATAAATCATCAAACAGATCATCTTCATGATCGAATTTCCTGACTTTGACCATGGCAGTAAAATTCTTGCAACCTGGTTGGGGTCAATTGTCTACCTAGCATGGTAGCTAGGTTTAGGGTTATGATGTTCTGTCTTTCTTTAGATGCATGCCCGAGATCACGCAACGCGAAAGTGCCACATTGTAATGGTAAGTTTGGCCAAATGGCTTTCTTCTACTCCTTAAGTGTTTTGGTTATCCCCTCACCCATTGTCTAACAAGCTATTTTTCGTGCCAGTAGCTTATCCGGAACATAGTATGGGATAACTTGGGGAGCATTAATACTCCCGAAAACTCTGATATAAGTGAACCATTCCTCACCAAACCATCTTGTCATTGGTAAGATGTTTATCTTTGCTTCCTCTGAAATCCTGGGGGCTTTCTTATCAAAAATGGTCTTATAAATATGAAACATGATGCCATGAAAAATATTATAAAAATGAGAGCCGAAATGTGATTACCACAATATTTTATGATAAGCATGGATCGGGGTAGGTCCTTTGAAGTCCATTTCCAGCTCATGCTTGGAAAATGCAAGCAAAAACATATGGCGTCCATGACGTAAGCAATCATGGAAAAGGGAGGGATATCCTGAGTCGAGACAGTTCTATTATGCCTGTATTCTCTAATGGCCATGGCTAAATTATTTGACAAAATAGTACTCCAGTTCAAAATGGTAGAATTTACAATTCCTTCAATCAAGGGAAGCCATTCAGTGGAAATTTTGGTGGTATCAGATTTTCTGAACAGCCTACACAACATTGGAGTTGCAAAATTGTATGGGGCTGATAGAGGTGCAATGGGGTACATACTAGTCTTCTCTCATCTAAACTTGTTGGAGCCAGACTTCCAAATCTACATAATGTACATTGGATCTTCATTCTCTTTGGAGAAATGCTCGATAAAATATTTGTCATAGATCTTATGTGGCTGCGGAAGATGGTACATTTGGATCAAATTGTCTAACTTGAATGATCCCATAACATCTTTCCTAAAGTTTCTGAACGTTCTTTCCGAAACATCGACTTCATCAATAATCCATCTTACCATATCTATATATGGTAATATTTTCGGTCTTGCAACAATCTTGTGTAGAAAAGAGCATGCTGCTTCAAAGTAGGAAGCATCGGATGAAGTTGTGGCTTCCGTTGTTGCCTTAACCTCTAGGGGCCTTAGGTTTTCTCCCTCTAGTAAATTGTACATCGCTTCCCAAGTCATAGTCCTGCCATCTTTGTTATAAGTGGTATTAAACAATAGTGGTAGCATTTCTGACTACTGAGGCGAAGTATCCTCTGCGGTCTTTTTTCTTTCTTGACCGTCTCTATGAGTGTTGTGTTCTTTGAAAACTTCCTGTAATTTAGGAAAATGGAGAAAATAGGATAAAAACACAAAGCGTTAAATGCAAGTGAAAGCACGATTAACATAGTAAATTATGAAATCACGTAAGGATTGAGCTTTTATTTCAAACATGAATAATAAAGATATCTATCATCTCGATCCATTAAACGAATAAATGCCTTTAAATATCATTAACTATGCATTAAGGCTTACATATGATTTTCTTTATGTCTTATCAAAATTCCGCATTGCATATTTCAAACTGATATTTTCAATTGGTTTGAATTTTCGTGTAATACCAATCTTTTGTGATTGTGATGAATTGCAATTCTTGAAAATCGCAAATCGCAATTCTCGCAATTATGAATAGAGAAATTTAAAGTTTCTTTAATATTTTGTGATATGTGATAAGCGGAATTATGATATGTTGGACCTAAATGTAGTTCTATAATAGTTTTAATATTACGTCGGGTCTTGATTACATTGCATTTTGCATTTTCTTGTAGTTTGTATGTTTGTGTTTGTTTATGAAATGTCATGCAATTGCGATAAAGACCTTTGAAGAATAGTTCAAGCCTTAAGTATTATAGAAGCTAAGTGTTATTTATGGGTCTTTTATGGGGATTTCACTTATCACATCTCGTGGATTCTGCCTCATGACTAATCCTTGTTATTATCAGATCTTTCGATTTTCGATAAAGTGGGAATGTGTTATCATGAAATGATTTGGTTTGATATCTTAGTTTATCCAAAGTTTTATTCCAAATGCTTTACAAAAGGCAAGCTCTTATTCGCTAAAAGGTTTTTTGGAGAATTTTTAAAAGGGTCCCCATTTATAATAATATGGGGGGGTGTTGTTGAACAATACAACAGTACCCAATGGGAAAGCAAAGGTAGTTTTCTCTTGTTCTTCCTGAGCTATTTGAGTCTGGTTATACCCACTGTACCCATCTAGAAAGGAAAAATACTTTTTTCCAGAGAGCATGTCCAGCACCTAATCAATAAATGGTAAAGGAAAATAATCTTGCAATGTAGCTTTATTCAACTCTCTATAGTAAACCCAAATGCACCACTTACTATTCTTCTTTGGAACAATCACCAAAGGTGATATTCATCTACTATCAGAAATGGGATAAATAAAATCTATAGTCAACAACTTTTGTAGTGCCTCTTTGACAATTTCTTTCAAGGCTGGGTTCATGCACCTTTGCGGCTACTTGACAAGTTTCATTTCATCATTGGTATAGATATGATGTATGCATGTGTCTGGGTGTATACCTTTCATATCTAAGTAGTCCCAAGCAAATGCTCCAAATTGCTCTCGAACCATGCTTAACAATTGCTGCTTTTGTTCTGTGTTTAACTCAGTGCCAATGTATAGGATCTTCCCATCACTGATCTCAATAGGTTCAGTAGTGATTTCATTGTTGGCTTCTAATGCTTCCATAGTAAATGTTGCGAATACATCTGGATGAAAATCTTCCTGAAACTCATTACTGAAAACATGTTGATAACCATTAAAAGAGATGGGATAATTGATGCAAGAAATATCAGATAAAAATTGTTGTAAAATATGATCTTCTGATTGTTCTTGGAGTCCTCTAGACTGTTCTAAAGTTAACAAAGGAAACATACAGTCTTCGTCCCCATAAGGACTCTCTAACCAGAGAGGTACTTCAACAACTATTTGAGTAGGAGGAAAAATTGTCAATGTTTGATTATGTGATCCATTGGAAATGATCATTTCTCCATTTCTGCACCCTATGACAGCGTCAACAGTAGCTAACCAAGGGCATCCTAGGACTACTAGATGTCCTGGTCTAGAATGTTTTGGAGAAATTATAATAAAATCAATGGGATATTGCCAAGAGGCGATTGTGACTACTATGTCTTCTAAGATTCCCATGGGTTTGACAATGGATTTGTCTGCTAATTCCAAGATTATAGGTGTGGGTTTGATTCCTTGTAGCTGTAAGGATGTCATGGTTTCGAATGTCATGGCATTGATTGTTGCACCTAGATCTACAAGGGTGTTTGGCAAGAGAGCTCCATTGATTTCTATGGTAACTATGGGGTTTCCTGGATCGTTATACTTCAACGGTAAATTAGAAATCATTCTGGTCATTTCACTCATGATTTTCACATTCTGATTTTTATGTCCTTTTCTGCCTGGTTTCTTAATGCAAAGATCTTTAATGATTTTAGTATATATAGGAATGTCTCTAATGGCTTGTAACAAGGGTATTTTGATACAGACATTCCTTAATTCAGATTCTAGATCATATTCTATAGGGATCTCAGTTTTCTTAACAAGTAACCTTTCCAGGTAAGGAGGTTCATTTGGTTCTTCTGGTTCATTTTGTTTTTGATTTTCTTTATGTTGGTGATTTTCAATTTTTTTGTAGAGTCCTCTTCCTGAATTATGACAACTGATTTTTCCTTATTAACCGTTTTCCTATATCTCAATTGAATTTCACTCATTGGGACAACAGTAATAACATAGGTGGGAAAGGGTTGTACTTCCATGTTTTGTATAGGTTGAGGTTGTTTATTATGATTGGGATTAGCTATGGGTTGTGCAGGCAACAAGGTAGGATGAGGTGGGTTAAATGGTTGTGGTGCCTGCAGAGGTGATGAGTTAGAACTTGAGGGTAGAAGTTGGTGCAAAGGGTGGTGGCAGCAAGGGTTGTTGATAATAATTTGGGTTATATCCTTGTTGATATGGAGGGATATTCTATGTGTAGGGAATGTTAGGCATGCTTTGGTATTGAGGATACAACTGATTTTGGGGCTGGAATGTATTCCCATAAAATTTTCCTCTCCACCCTTGGTTCCATGGGAAATTTTGGGGTTGTTGACTACTCCAAGGGGGGTAGGATGGCTGAAAATCCCATGGCTAGTTTTGAATGAAGTTTCACGGATTAGGGTTCTGATACATGTTTTGATTTGGCCCTTTCCATGAAGGCTTTTTGTTTGTTTGAGATGGGTCATTAGCCTCCATATTGCCTTTATAAATGGCTTGAAATATGAGAATGACTGGGCATTTTTCGGTGGCATGTTCCAAGGGAAAAATTCCACATACTTAAACCATATTGATAGGGCATTCCCTCTCTATATGTTTTCGTTTACATTTAGGACATAATATTTCCATGGCAGCTCTCTCCTCTTCTTGTTTTCTCTTAATTTTCAAGGTGTATAGCTGGTTACTAATGGTATTTAAAATGTCTATTTAAAATTTTCGAAACAATATCCCAGCTCAACCCTGGTAAAAACATTAGATATAGATTTGGAGTTCTTAGACACATAATCTCTTGGGTTGTCCTTGAGTTTTTTACCTACTTTAGATTAACTCCTTGAATAGGTCTGGCATAATTCAACTACTTCAGCCAAAGGTTTTTTATAAACATCACTAGCACTTAAGATATTTAGTGTCTCAATACATTCTTTCCTTAATCATTTCAAGAAGATAGTCCTAATAGATCCTTCATCTAAGGCTTCGCCCCGTGAATTCTGATAGTTATAAAGGAATATCTCTAGATATTCTTCTAGGCTTTTGTCCTCCATCTGTTGCATCCTAAAGATATCATTTACATCTCTACTTTTATAGTAGTCCTGATATTTTTTAAGGAAAACAGATTTCATATCGTCCCAGAAATAAATGGTATGTTCTCCTAGGCTCATGAACCATCTCAAGGCTGAGTCTTTTAGGGTGGAAGGGAATAATTTCAGTTTTTGTGCATCGTTATAATAATTATAGCTTCTGCAAAGGATATCAAATTCAAATAGAAATGCATCAAGGTCTTAAATCAGTTGACATACCGCGAAAAAGTGGAAGCGATGCCAACAATATATTCTTCATGGTAACATCTCTAGTTATGTCCAAGATAGGGAATCCAAAAGTTGTTTCCTCTTCCTCTTGCTCCTCTGGCCTGCCTCTTGGTCCATCATTGTTCCCCCCACCAAATAGAGGTTGTCATGTACCCTCTCCTTTGCCCTAGTTTCCTACATTGTTCCTGTTGTCTCCTCCTCTATTGGCCATGTTTTCTGCAGATTCAGGATGTTGTTTTGTTATAACGATGTGGTTGGAAGAAGACTCAACCGGGTTGATTTTAAAGTTTCTAGGCCCCAAATCTCGGTGAGGATGTCCAGCTACTGATTCCACTTGTGGAACGATCACCAATGTTGTTTCTGTTGTGGTTCCCAAGACAATTTGTGCTTGTTGAGGCACAGTTCGGGATTGTTCAGTCCCCTTTTTGAGGGGTGTTTCCTTTGTTGATGCCACCTTGCTATTAGTGTCTCCTCCTCCTCTGTTGACACATGTATAATGATTAACTGAATTAGTTTGAGGTGTTTTTGTGGGACCAAATAGTCCTGAAAATAATTGTTCGTTTGAAATAAATATACCTTTTCTATTACCAAGCCTACTTTTACTCCTACACATAAAGAAAAGGAAATGATAGTACAAAGATGCACAAAGATGGTCAGACTTTAGAGCAACCCCACCAAAGTGGATGCGTGGCTCTTCACTCACATCTTATCGTACACTCCCCACCCTCTGACTTCCTTGCAAATACCTTTGTAACTTTGAAACAAAAATATTACCTGAACCAAAATGCAACTCCCCAACAATGATGACAAAAATGTTGGGAGTTTTAATTCGTTATTTTAAAGCAGAGTACTTTTCTAACAGTAATATTTCTCATCCAGATTGCCTCGCATCTTTCTTGACTTGCAACCATGTACTCTGCTTCTGTTGTAATCAATTCCTAAGTGAAGAAGCCTATTTACTCAAACTCCTCTTTCTATTTGAGGAATTCAAAACTCCTTCATCTACTCAAAATAATTCAAATTAACTCATAGCTAATTAAAGTAAAAACTCTTCTATCTTCTTAAAGAATCAAGCATGCAAAACCTTAGAGAAATCATACATATCTTAGAACACTCAATGCTCTCACTTACTTATCAAACCCTACAAAAGATATTCTTGTTTTAAATCTATTTTATCCACTCAAAGAGACTTATAACTAATCATATTCTTGCTATGAATTATTTCTACAATGAAAAACTTAAATAACTTAATTCAAACACTAAAGATAACTCGCTTTAACTGATGAAATGTTACCTACATAATTTAAATCTCATTCATTCAGGACACACACATAGTCACCTATTCTAATTAAATTAACTCTTATGAAACACTTAACTACAAGATTTAAATTGCATCTAATGAACACATTCACTCTAACCGAAATCAAAATACTTTAACTAAAAGATTCTAACTACATCTAGTGGAAAACAAAATCATTCAAATAAAAATCAAAATGATGAACTATAAGATTTAGATTGCACTCATGAAAACATTTGTTAATAAAAATCACTCTGGATTCAAACTGCATTCAATGAAAAAAACATTCCTCTTTAAATGAAATCACTCAATCTTTTGAAATGTTAACTACAGAACTTGAATTGCATTCGATGGTTGTTGGGTCTCCAAAATGTCTTCACAATGTCATACACTTATTCCCACTTTATTGCCTCATTTCATCACCTTGTCGTTACATTAGCCTCCATTTTCATTACCATATAGGCTCATATTTGTATTTTCCAAAGTTATTAATTTCAAGTATTTAAAGTGAATTTATGATTTAAAGTTAGAAAAATAACATATATTTACTTATACCTAAAGGTGGAGTGAGTTTGGTGACATGTGCAGGTGGTTTGGAAGCTTCCAAAACACTCTTATGTGACCTCCAAGGTTCAATTTCGAATTCTCTTCAATATTGGAAGGAGATTTGGAACAGGAGTCAAACATATCCCATGGAGAAAAATCATGGATATGTATCTAATTGGTTGAGGCTTTTATGGATCTAAGGAGAGAATGGTGGATCGACATTAATGAGGTAGTTGTTTAATTTTTGTATAAATAAGAGAACATCCTCCTTTCATGGGGGGAATAATTTGTAATGTGAAACTTGTAATATTGGAGAGGTTTAGAATCATGGAAGGAGATGGAAAGTGAGGATGTAATGAGATAAGTTAGTGATAGGCTTGTAGCATAGAGTTTGAGTTGATAGTTGTAGATTCTTCTTTTTGATATAATTTGTGAATTTATAGAATGCATGATGTTCTTTTGATTCTCAATAGAGTGTCCTTTTCCATTCTGCAAGTATGTTTTAGTATAACATTTCAATTCATGGAAATGTGTGCTTTCAATTCTCGCAAATGGTTTTTTACTTCCAGAAGTGTGTGATGTGATTTATTGCTTTCTAGAATAGATTTATTTTTATGTCTATTGTCATTTTTCATTTAATAGATTAAGATTGCTTCTTCGAAATTGGAAACCTATCTCTAGCACATATGGTGCACGTGTACCTTTCAAGTCCACGGGCCCCCGGGTTGACAATTTATGTTAAGGAATTTAAGCACTTAAATTACCTCTACAATGGCAAACATTCACTCTTAACAACCATCATTCTGGCTTTTAGAATATTAGCAATAGATTCAAATCACATTCAATGGTAACACTACTTTCGATTGTTCTATGCTAAGACATCCACATACACTTGTTGCATTCAAATGGTGATAGAGTATATGGTTTCATAACACTTATGCACAATTCAATTCATATTAGAATGATTTTCAACACATTAGCATAATGAAATTCTTCAGAAGAGATAATCAACGATTTGAATTATACTTAGTGTTTATGGACTGATCAGAAATCTTAGTTACAAAATTGAAATGAAAGCTTAAGAAAAAAATCAGTTAAACCATCCGGAATTTAAACGATCACTCACTATGCTATGTAAGATCACATAGTAAACAATTCCTAAATCTAATCTAACTATCAAGCTTGGTTCTAGATGTGGTGGGCCCTTGCCACGCTTGGAGCAAGCGAAACTAACTCAGTAAAATGTAATTTAAAATACAAACACCATTACTTACAGTAGAATAATGCCGAGACTAAATTAAATCAAAGCTTAGATGTAGTCATACATAGTCTAGGATCTCCAATACATAAGTTTGCAAAATCAATAATATCAGAGAATTACATTTCCATCACCACTTAACCATAATAGTACTAATTTCAACCTCATCGAGCCTTTTAAAAGGATAGTCGATTAATACAAGACTTAACCAACTATTCATTATCATAGAAACTTGTTGACTAATGGCTAATCTCGGATTTCATGATGTCTTCATAAGATCGACCTTGAATCAACTATGTTTGGCTTGATAAACTGCTTCTATCCTTGGCCATCGAAATATCAGTGTGTGAGATGCTAGGAGATCCCATAGACCGCTTACACTTCCATCAAAAGGTGTTGCCACTTGTTGACTGCCAGCTTGAGTATAAGACTAGAAATGAAGTTTTAAGTAAAAAATAGTAGTGGCATTTAGATGGTGAACCATCTACCACCTCATACTCCAACCTGGTATTTAACATGCTATTCACTTTTCAGTGGTCTTCATAGCTATAAGCCATAAAATAGATAGTTAGGGATGCCCTAATAAGAACGATTCTATAATCTATCTAAATTCAACCAAAAACACCAAAATTTTACCTCTAGTCATGTGATGGTAGGGTTTTGGCAGTAAATGATATGGTAGAGTAGGTGAAAGAGGTACAATATAGGTAAAAATGTGAGTGAATAGAGTAAAGAAGTGGTGGCAAAAATGGGCACCAACATGCACTACTCAATTTTGTCTTTGGTGAAAACAGATAGAGGGAGTGAAATTACAAGGATTCATAGATGCAGATTGGGTTGGGAGTCCATCCAATGGGAAGATCACATCAGGAGGAATTTTTAGTGTTGGGTTAGTAGTAGTTTCTTGGTATAGCAAGAAGCATAGATATATGGCACTTAACTCAACAGAAGCAGAGTACATGGTTGCAAGTCAAGCAAGATGTGAGGTAATCTAGATGAGAAAGATTATTTTTGGATTATTTTGTCATATGATGGATCCTACTGTGATTTACTATGATAATCAGAGTTGTATCAAACTCTTTAAGAATCTTGTATTTCATGATCGGTCCAAACATATTGACATTTGGTATCACCATCTACGAGATTGTGTGCAGAGGAATATTGTGTTGTTGGAGTACATTCCTACATTGGAACAAGATGTAGATATTTTGACAAAGAATTTGCCAAATGGAAAATTTGAGTTCCATAGAGGCAGGATAGGGGTATCAGATAATCCCTTTCTTGTTGAGAGGGAGTGTTGAAAACGTAAGAAGAAAATCTAGTTTTGACTTTGCCTTAATCAAACAAGATTAAAATTTTAATTTCAATTTTAGTAAAATACTTGGAGGTAGGTAACTAAGGTGACATGGAACTTGTCATTCTGTTAAATCGGTTAATTCAAATTGGATACACTTTAGTTTAGTTTAGTATAATTGATTTCTAATGTCTAGCAATCTATTTTAGTTAATTTGAGTTATTGTGAGTTAAAATAGCTCTAACTATTATAGAACTAATGGAGGGTCCAGTAGTGGGTCGTGTACCTCAGTGATCAACCAATTAACCCATCAATCAACCTATAATAATTGATGCACGTAGAGAACTCAAGTTACCTGGTTGATATTGGATTTAAGGGTAAGTGTAATATCAGTTGTAGATTGTTCGAAGTGTATAGGTGGTGCATGTAGTCAGAGAAGAGCCTAAAGGAATTGCACAATTCTCAATGAGAAATGTCCCTATTTAATAGGGGTTAATTCCTTGAGTAAAAATGCAAGGAAATAGGAGCTTTCCAAGTAGGAAAATTTGTTAAGTGCTGGAAAGGGTCAGTCTGTGAAGCAGTCAAATAAACTATACTAGTGAAGAGGTTTCTCAAGCTTGAGCAAGCATTGTATTTTTTCTCTATTTTCTAATTAATGCAATACAGATAGGAAGGGGTTTTGATTAGTTATTTTCCCCTATATGAATCTCTGTGTATGTGTGTTGAATCATGTTGCATGTTTACGATTTCCTTTCTCAATCATGAATTTCTTTCCGCGGATGAGTAGAATAGATTCAAGCTTTATGTTTTAGTAAATTACATAAGTGGTTTTGAATCTACATAGAATTTCTACACATGGAACTTTGGGTTCTTGGCCAACTTTATTGCCAAAATGTTATCAATCAAAGGAGGAGTTTAATTCACATGTTTGTACTACAAATCTTCCAGAATTTTCTGAAGCCACACAATTTCATTTGTTTCTTTAGCTATTGCCACATATTCTGCCTCAGTTGTGGAATCCATTGAAATTGATTGTTTACATGACCTACAGGAGACAACTTTTGATCCAAGACTCATAACACAACTTGAAGTAGATATCCCTATTTCTTTATCTGCATTGAAATCTAAAGCAGAGTATCCAATCTATAGGTTTTAACCCCATACAAAAATCACCTGCATATGAATTCTAAAACACAAAAAATAAACAATGCAAGAGCATAACACATAAAACACATATACACAGAGATTTCCCCTAGATCCCAAAACTAGGACTACTAGCTTGATTTTCTCATTATGTTTCTTTCATTGTTACAATACATATTTATTCATGTTGAAGCATCCAATACCATGGACTGAAAACCATCACGTCCAAAACCATGTGCGAAAAATCATGCACAAAACCGTAGGTAGGTCTGCCCAAACCTAATATAGGGTCCAAAAACAAAATTTTCTGGGGCACTGCTCTTGAACCCATAGAATGGGGTTACCTACACCCCTCAAACCCCTTGTAAGCCCCCCCGGCTACGTAATCAACGCAACAAATGGGGGGCTCCACCCCCCTTATAACAAGAGAACTTTTCAGAGCTCACTGATTTTGTCAATGCATCTACAATATTCTTCAAAGTGTCCACCTTTACTAGAAATGCCTTTTTGTCTTCTATCATATCCCTCACAAAGTGACACTGAACCTCAATGTGCCTTGTATTTGAATGATATGTAGGGTTATTTCCCAAGAAAATTGCACTTTGGCTATCACATTCTATCCTTATATCTCCCTGTACTAACCCCATACTATAACACAATCTCTGCAACCAAACTGTTTCCTTGCTTGCATGAGTGGCTGTCATGTATTCTACCTCTATAGCTGATAGTGCCACTACAGGTTGTTTCTTACTCATCCAACTGGCTGCACCTCCAAATAGGTTAAACACATACCCACTTGTAGATCTTCTCTGATCCAGATCTCCAACCCAGTCTGCATCAATAAAGCCATGAATATCCAACATTCTGTCCAATACTGGTCTTCCTTGGTAGCACAAACCATAATTACTAGTGCCACGTAAATACTTGAAAACCCGCTTCACTGTTGTCCAGTGCTCCTTCCATGGTTTTTACATAAACCTGCTCAATACTCCCACTGCATGTGCAATGTCTAGTCTAATACAGACCATTGCATACATCAGGCTACCGACTGCACTTGCATATGGAACACGGGACATGTCCTCTTCCTCTTCTTGTGTCTTGGGACATTGTTCAGCAAATAACCTCACACCTACAGGAATAGGAAACTTCACCAATTTAGTATCCTACATATCAAGCCTCTACAGTATTGTCTCAACATACTTCCTCTGGTTTAACTAAAGGTTCCTCTTTTCCTAGTCTCTTTTAATTTCCATGCCCAAAATATAGTTTGCAGCACCATGTTAGAAAATTATATATTACAGAGCAATGGAACACATAAAATAGTGCAGAAATATAAACACAGAAAATGCATAAAAAAAGAGAGACAGATATACGTGGTTCACCCAGTTTGGGCTATGTCCACGGAGAAACAACCAGTCCTTCTTTTTATATTATCCAACAAAATGAAGAGATACAACCTACAGCAGATCCATTGTAATTCCCTCTTCAGTCTCAATCTCCTCTCTCTTCCTCACTCAGAATCCAGATCTACATAGACGCAATACAATTCCCTCATATATAGCAAGGGGTTGCCTTCTAAGGAAAAAAACCCTAAATTAAACATAACTTCTACTGTCAGATCTTCGCATAGTGAACGGCCCATATTGACTACGAAATTACAACATTTTACAAGGCAATTTTACATCTATTCTTAGCTTCGGGGGCGCTACCCCCGGGCTCTCGAAAGGTCGTAGCCGCCCCCCCTGGACCCCCCTTGCAGTGAATATTTTACGGGTGGCGTTGCCACCCCATTTCGAACTGGGGTCCAATGCAATGATACCTTTGAATACAGAAGATAATCAGGCTCCACAGCTAACACACCAAGATCTTTCATGTCAAATTTGGAGGACAATTGGGTCTTCAAATCTTGGATAATTTCTTTGTCATTTCTAACCAGCAACATATCATCCACATACAAGACCAGATAAATAACATCGTCACCAATTAATTTAAAATACACACAGTGATGTGCTTTGCTTTTGGTGAAGCCAAGTCCCCGTATAAATGTATCAAATTTTTGATACCACATCCTTGGTGATTGTTTTAACCCATAGAAAGACTTCTTTAACTTGCATACCAGTTCTCTTTTATCCTTCACTGCAAAATCTTCAGGTTGCTTCATGTAAATCTCCTCTTCCAGATGCCCGTGAAGAAATGTTGTCTTCACATCCATCTATTCTACCTCAAAATCAAACGCAGCAGCAACAGATAAAAGTAATCTAATTGAAGCTACCTTGGCAACAGGAGAAAAAATATCACCAAAATCAATTGCTAGCACCTGAGAATAACCTTTTGTTACCAACTGAGCTTTGTATTTCTCCACCTTTCCTTTTGCATTTGTTTTCTTCTTGAACACCCATTTGCTGTGAATGGGTTTCCTTCCAACCGACAACTCCACCAGATCCCAAGCCTCATTTTTATGCAAAGATGCCATTTCATCAACCATGGCCTCTTTCCAGAGTTTTCCATCCTTTGAATCTACTACTTCCTTCATAGTTTTGGGATCATCATTAATAACAGATAAAGAAAAATTTGAACAAAAAGTAGATGGACTATACCTTTTTGGCTACCTTGTTTCTCGAACTGATCTTCTCACACCCAGATTTTGTGGCTCTTCATCTTCTGATTCCTCCTCTTTTGTAGAGTCTGATTCTTCCTCCTTTAGCTCAAACTCTATATTCTCAAGTTCCTTTGGTTGGACTTCATGTTTAATAACATCTTTACCTCTCTAAACACCACATCTCGGTTGTACACAACCTTCCTTGTTACTGGATTCCAAAGCTTATAACCCTTTAATCCATCCTTATACCTAATAAAGATGCACTTTCCAGATTTACTATCCAACTTGGTTCATTTCTCCTTTGGAACATGTACATATGCATCACATTCAAATACCCTCAGATGTGAAAGAGAGGGTTTCTTACCAGTACATACCTCTTATGGAGTCTTATCCTCCAACGCTGATGAAGGTGATCCGTTGACCAGGTAACATGCTGTCTCCATTACCTCTGCCCAGAATTCTTGTCCTAACCCAGCACCATTGAGCATGCTTCTTGCCCTTTCCATCAACATCTTGTTCATTCTTTCTGCAACTCCATTTTTCTGAGGTGTATATGGAGTAGTCTTCTATCATGCTATACCACACTTACAGAATTCTTCAAATTTCTTACTACAAAACTCTCCACCGTTATCTGTCCTCAACACCTTTATCTTCTTCTCTGTCTGGTTTTCCACCATAGCCCTAAATTCTTTAAACCTATCAAAGACTTCAAATTTCTTCTTAAGGAAATATATCCACGTATTCCTTGAGAAGTCATCTATAAACAATACATAGTACATAGACTTACCCAGTGATGGAACCTTCACAGGTCCAAACACATCACTGTGCACAAGTTCTAATATCTATTTCGCCTTCTTACCACTAGAGGGCAAACTCACCCGATTCTGCTTCCCATATACACAATTTTCCCAGAAATCAAAATCTAGAGAGCTATTACTCATACCTTCTACCCTACCTTTACCATAAAGTATTCGAAGGCCCTTCTCTCCAAAATGTCCAAGCTGTTGATGCCACAACATGGTCTTCTCTCCAGAGACCACTAGATTTTCTGCTCCACTTTTAGGAACCACAGAGTTGTTGCACCCATAAACAACAGTGCTACATTGCAGCTTGTATAGAGTTCCAATCCGAACTCCCTGCATCAATACCAATGCTCCCCTAACCATGTTGCAGGTATCCTTCTCGAACACTATTTTTACACCTGCATCATCTAGCTTTCTTTCAGAAATCAAATGTTTGGCCAATGCAGGAATATGCAGAACACCTGGAAGTGTTCTAACTCTTCCACCTTGAAACTTCAACTTTACTTTTCCATGACCAACGATTCTGGCCTTCCTATCACCCCCTAAGAAGACATCACCACCACTGTATTTCTCATTCTTGCAGAACCACTCTCTATGGGGAGTGAAGTGAAAGGATGCACCTGAGTCAATAAACCTTGCCTCATGATTTACATGTGTACTTGAAGAAGCCAACTACACATCCCCACCTTCATCTGAGGTGGTTTTCGCCTCTGTAGAAGGAGCATCATCAGATCCCTTTCCTTTGTCAGGAGCTTTAGATTTACAGTCCCTTTTGTAGTGCCCTTCCTTTCCACATTTCCAGAAAACCATATTTAAAGGTTTTCCTGGAGATTTAGATCTCCCACTTGATGACTTATTTTTGTTTTTGTTTTGGGACCGTCCTTGTACAGACAAGGCATCACCATTCTAGCTCTCCATATTTTTCTGTCTCATCTCCTCCATAAGAAAGGATGAGACTATTTTAGCAAACGGAAAGGCAATTGTATTGCTACCTATTGCAATAACCAGACTATCCCACGAATCTGGTAGAGAACACAACAAACTGATGCACTTATCTTCATCTAAAATTTTAAAATCAAAAAATAATAACTGACTTACTACAGTATTAAATGTGTTCAGATGTTCTGTCACTGAGTCTCCATCTTTCATCCTCAGTTTATATAGTTTTTTCCATAGGAACAGTTTATTCACCAGAGACTTAGATTGGTACAAAGTCCCCAACATGTCCCATAAAGCCTTCGTCGTAGCTTCCCTTGATACATTCAACAATAATGAATCTGAGACGCACAATCGTATTGTGCTCTTAGCCTTCTGATCCAACTTCTTCCATTCTTCACTAGACACTCCCGTTGGTTTAGTACCTGGATCCACCACGACCCACTAATCTTTATCCACCAATAAATCCTCCATCTTGAGTTTCCATAACTGAAAACTCTGACTATTAAATTTCTCAATCTCTATCTTTCCACGCTCACCATCCTCTTTCATCACTAGAATAAATCTCGCAGATCTCCCATTGAACAGGGTCTACCACATGCCTGAGCAAAACCCCTCAGCAACAAAGGCGTCCCATTGAAGCCAAAATAACTCTGAAACCAAATGTAGGTTTTAACCCCATACATAAATTACCTGCATACGAATTCTAAAACACAGAAAATAAACAATGTGAGAGCATAACACATAAAACACATATACACATAGATTTTCCCCTAGATCCCAAAACCGGGACTAATAGCTTGATTTTTTCATTATGTTCCTTTCAATGTTACAATACATATTTATACAGGACGAACCATCCAATACCATGGACCGAAAACCATAGTGTCGAAAACCATGGAGCGAAAACCATCGCGTCCTAAACCATGTGCGAAAAATCATGCACAAAACCATAGGTAGGGCCACCCAACCTAATATAGGGTCCAAAAATAAAATTTTCTTGGGCGCTGCCTCGGACCCCATAGAGTCGGGTTACCTGCACCCCTCAAACCGCCTGTGACACCCCCCCTCGCTATGCAATCAACACAACGAGGGGGGGCTCCACCCCCCTTCTAACCCCCCAGTTAACTACATGGGCTAGTCGTGGAAATAATATAACACAGCCCAACACAATCAAGCTGAAGTCATCCACCTATGTATACTTGAGTCCAAAGTCTCAAGTTCCCTTCAAGTACTTTAGAACTCTTTTTGCATCAAACCAATGACCCTCATAAGGATTTTTGATAAGCCTTGAGATGATTCCACTAGTAAATGGAATATTCATTGTGGTAGTAGTTAGGTAGTTGAGACTTCTTATGCGTTATATATATTTCGTTGCATCCTCAATTTATTTTCCTTCAATGGATGTGAGCTTTAAATAATGTTCTATTGGAGTTGTCAAAGGATTGCACTCATCCATGCCAAACTTGTTCAACAGATCTCCAATGTACTTCTTTTGAGAGAGGAATATAACTTTAGATGTTAGGTTACTTCAATACTAAGATAGTACTAAACATAGCCCAAATTTGTCATTTCAAAACCTTTCCTCGGTTCTATCTTTATGGATGCAATGTAATTCTCATTATTCCCTATCATCAGAAGATCATATACATACACCACAAGATATACTACTACTTTTCCAAATTTCTTGACAAACAAAGTTGTATCATCAAGATCATAGTGTTTGAAATTGAGTTTCAGAAGATGCTCATTCAATTTCTCGTACCAGGCTCATGGTGCTTGTTTTGAGGCTATAAAAGGATTTGAAAAGCTTGCATACTATGTGTTCATGACCCTTTATAAGAGATCCTTTTGGTTGGGACATAAAAACATTTTCTTTCAAATATTCATTCAAGAAAGCAGTTTTTACATCCATTTGATGGACTTTCCACCCATTCTGAGCTGCGAAGGCAAAGAGAGTCTAGATGGTAGCACATTTTGTTGTGGGGGAAAAATTCTTCTCATAATCAACCCCTTCCTTTTGTGAAAAACCATTTTCCACAAGCCTAGCTTTATGCTTGTTAAGTGAGGCGTCTTCTTTATAATTTTTCTTGAAGACCCACTTGCAATCAATAAGTTTGGTTCCCAATGGAGGATCAACTAGCTTCCAGGTGCCATTCTTGATCAAAGATTCATATTCTTTTTGTATGACCTATTTCCATTCATCATGAGAAGTAGCTTATTTAAAGGAATTTGGTTTGAAATTTGTAGACAATTTTAGTTCACAATCATAAAAAAACATGCATATCAACAGCTGAATCATAATTGTTTACATCAACTCCATTATGTCTAGTTAAGCTTCTGGTCCCTATAAAACGTCATCAGGATGAACAATTTCAAGTGTCTTTGTGAGCCATTTTGGAGGACATTTTTGAGATGGCCCAGGATGTTCAGTTGGCTAAGATGGGGTTGAATCAAGATTTAGCCTCCCAATTCTCTCAATCAAATCATTCAAAGTGTCTTCTTAATCAGTGGTTGGAGCTTCATGAGGGGGTGTGAATGCTTCACAAGGATATTCCACAGATTGATCCAGTATAGGGATCTCCCCTTTAATATGTGTAATCTCATTGTAAAACTCTTAAATTTCTTTTGCATTCCCGAATATGTCGAAGTGATCAAGTTGCCGCTCAATAACATTGTCAATCTTGGAAGATTCAAGAATGATCACATCTGTAGATACTATAAAAAAATTATTTACTTCATCATAGAGGCGATATGCTTTGGAGGTATTCGAGTACCCCAAGAAGATACATTTTTGACTCCTTGAATCGATTTTGTTTATGTGTTCCTTAGGTATCAAGGCATTACAAGTGGAACCAAAAACCTTGAGATGCCTCACCGAAGGAATGTAGCCATACCACATTTCATAGGGAGTCTTGTTTTTCAGAGCATGAGATGGAAACCTATTCTTTATATACATAGTAGATAGAATTGCATCAACCCAAAACATCAACTTAACATTCTTGAAAAACATCATTAAACATACCATATTTAAGATTGTCCTGTTTATTCTTTCAGCTACTCCATTATGTTAAGGATTAGAAGGCATGGTTATTTGATGTTTGATCCCATGATGTTGTATTATTTTCCATTATTAGTAAAAATTTTGCCAATATGATATTGTGTATCATTTTCAATCCATGCATGACAAGTTTTTAAAGTTTCAAAAGAATCATATTTTTTCTTCAATAGATATACCCAACACATTCTGTTGTAGTCATCAACAAATATCCTCATGTATTTATTACCATTTGCGGAAGAAACAAACATAGGGCCACACAAATCACAATGAATGAGTTCAATATTTCTATGTGATCTTGAATGAGAATCATGAAAACACTGTTTTATGTGATTTCCTAAGATACAAGCATAACGTTGCTTAAGTTTCCTAGGAATTGTAGGCAAACTAGTAAGAATGTTTTTCTTCAAAAAATGAATGTTATCATAGTTCATATGTCCAAATATAGCATGCCATAAAATAATTTATTGAAGTGTACCTTCATCATTGTGATAAATGTATGAATTTTTTTTTTGCATGAGCAGAGGTTCCTTTTAGCTTCAAAAGTCTTTCTTCTTCTATCCTAATCATGACAAGTGAGTTTTTTGATGAATTTTTGACCTCAACGTTTCCATCAAATATGTGAATGGAGTGCCCTTGTTGTTAGATGTGAACCAAGCACAACAAGTTTCTTCTCAACTCTGGGAGGTATAAAACATCATTTAAAAGAAAGTTTGCAATGTGCCACAACATAATGAGCAGACTTGGGTGCTTTACCTTTCCCTTTATTTGATCATTTTCCTTTCTCTTCATCCCTTTCTTGTCTAATCGTGTCCCAAGAGAGATTACACGTGGAAGCATCATGACCATTTATGTTACATAGCATGCAATGAAGATCATACCTTTCTCCTTAGAAATGTCTACCCCCCTGCCTCTAAAATTCTTCCTTCCTCGTCCCCTTTGGCCACCTCTTCCACTAGACAAATCTTGTCACTAATTCTTCTTTTATTTTTGCAAGGTATACAACTTCTTCAGGAGACTGAGCATCTCCCTTATTCTTCCCAAAAGCTTTCTCTCTTTCAACAAACTTATCCACAAGATTGTCAAAAGAAATATCTCAAAGTTTGCCACTAGCTTGTAATGGCTCAAGATAATGGGAATAAGTGGGATATAATTCATTCAAAAAAGTTGTGAGAGGAACATCCATTTTAACACCGGTGGCTTCTATATCATGCATAATGGCTCTTATTAGATAGGCTAAGGAAATAGGATCATCATCCTTCAAGTCTAAATTAAACATCTTGATCATCAATTCCACCACTTCTAGCTCAGAGTGTGAGTCATATAATTCCTTATTATTCTTTAAATCTCCAAAAGAATTTGTAAATGGAGTAATATGGTGACTCATCTCTTTAGTGAATGATACTACAATCAAGGCATAGGCCTTGTCGTTCTTATTTTACCAGATGGAAAGCTCCTTGTCAGAAGTGGAATTTTGAGGAGGATCGCTTCCTTCTCCTTCACAAACCCCTTTCCACAACTAATTGAAAATCAAGATGTGCTTTATCTTCCTTGACCTCTCATTGTAGTTCTCTTTGAAAGTAAAAACTACTCCCACTATATAGATGAGTGAATTCATCATATAATTCTGAATTGGGCTCCAAATAATTATAATATTTGCAACAAAAATTGATGTCCTTGCAATAAAAATAATTGGTTATATCTTCAAAAAAATATTCAAATCTAAATATAGACTCTCAATATACCTCCAAAATATATCTTCCATATACCATATATGCAATTTCATACCATATAATATATGGATCTTAACCAACAACATATACTTATTTAAAAATAATGTTTTCATAAACCTCTTGAGCCATACCATATATGTCTTATTTCAGAAAACAAGGCATTTATAGTAGGGCCAATGCACATTCAAATATGCATTCAATATGGGGGCACTTCATACCATACATATGGAATATTAAATGTCTCACTGCAATCGAACACATGATCATATATACCATGACCTCAATGTATATACCTTGGTCACCAACAAAATATATTCAATGCAGGATTGAATTCACCAACACACCAACTAGTTATATATTTTCATTCAAGACCTTTCAACAACCAACACAAGAATATACAATGCACGGTTTGATCTCAACGCAAAATTTGCGTTCAAGCTAGAAGTTTCATGTCGATTCCTGATTCTTGGAATATTTTGGAATCAGACAAACATGGGTGCGTCAATTATTTGATCACGCCCATGTCTATCTGATTCCCAAATATTTGGGAAATCAACAATCGACTTAAGCTCAGGGAGAATTTTCTTGCAACGCACGAGTCCACGAAGGTCTTCAAAAATGATTTATGGTAGGTATTGAACATACATTGAATTGCCATCACACACACACACATTTCTTCATATATGCATCACTTACTCGCTCCTCTTCTTAGCGTACGAAGTGTTTTTTCTAACCATAGTCTGACAAACACATAGATTCATTCCTTCAAATGCATAGACAATAAAAAGCTTAGGGATAGGGACGGTTCTGAGGAATATAGCAAGAAAAAGGAAACAAGAGTTACAAGAGTAATACATGTCAAGTCAAGAGAGTAATTTCATGAATGAATTTTATTCTTGCATTATGTTAGGTCCCTATAATAATAGTGTAGCCCCTTATTATTATTACTGCAACCCCCTTATTGTATTTTCCCCATGTTTTTATTATTGTACCCCATAGAAGCCCACTATTATTATTTTTGTGCCCCTACAATATTATTGTTATGTAAGCTCTGATTATATTGGGACCCCTGTGACTCCTATATATAGAAAGGAGGTATTATCATTTGTATCATCGAAGAATTGTTCATTTGTGTAATGCAAAGGAGGTTTCCCCCTCAAAGAGGATGATTTCTAAGTCAGCGATCTATATCTTCTATCTTTTTTGTGAGCTGGTTTCATAACATTTGGTATCAGAGCTTTGAATTTTAGGGTTTCAATGCTCTAAACAGGCCATCGTGGAATTTTCGCTATAACGTTTTCTCTACGAAGTTTCAAAAGCTAAAAATAAAACTCATTTGATCTGAAATCATTCTAAACATCGGGTCTGAATTTTAGATCTTGTCTCGCTATATTTTCAGAGATATGATCTAAGGAAGTTAGGGTTTTTGCAAGCTCCAAAATTCCATCTCAAACAGGCCATCGTGGAATTTGAGCTAGTATTTTTTCTAGGAAGATGCAGAATCTTAAATTAACACCCATTTGAGCCGAAATATTGGTGAAGCTTGGGCCCAAATTTCAGATCTTTTTTCGCTATAGTTTCGGAGATACAGTCCAAGACGTTTAGGGTATCCGCATACTCCTGAATTATAGGTGACCTTGGGAAACTAGTCATAACTTTCTCTCTGAGCATCAAATTGAAATTTTGTAAGAAGTTACAGAAAGAGGACGAACATTATGTTTTTGCATTTTGTTTTTAGGTCAGAAGTCCGAAACAGGGACACATGGCACTTCATACAAGTTCGCTCTACTGAAAATGTATTTAATCAAGGCATCTTGGGAGATTGTGCATAAATCTTGCTTAGAGAATCCAATTTCAATCAGACTGGTGGCATTCGAAAGAGGACGTAGAGGGACACTGTAGGGTGCAACTTCAAACCTTAGAGATTTGAAATTTCAGAGATATGACAGATTCAAGATCGAGTTGCTAAAAGAAAGAAAACGAATGACTCAAATCAAGAAAATAGAAACACCTAGTAAGGAAAATTGGATGGATGATTTGAAGAATGTGATCGAGGGTAAGACAAATAGTTTTATATGTGCCATGGAAGCTAAATCGATGGTAGGGAATCAGATTTGAAAGGCATGGAATATTTGAAGAAATACATGGAAGTCTTGAAGGAAGGTGGGACAAAGTTGCTACAAGAAAGGCTTCCTAATGACGAAAAGGTAGTAGAGGAAACTCATGATGAGAAAAAAGTAAATTTTAATCATGATTTCATAGAATCTAAAATTGGATTGAAGACCCACCATATTCCAAAGATTGGTATGAGGAAGTTTAATGGCAAGGATCCCATAACATGGATACTACCAATGGAGAAATATTTTGGTCTACATGATTTGCAACTATTACAAAAGGTATGTATTGCATCTTTATATTTAGAACCGAATCAAATTTTATGGTATAAAGGGATTTTTCTCATAAACTACTTGTTACCTGGTCAATTTCACAGAGGAAATGATAGCACATTATGAGGATATAAAGAGCAACACCTTCTTCAGCCAATTGATAAATCCCAAACAAAAGGGTTCAATGGCAGAGCACATTGAGGAATTCCAAGAATTGAATATAAGGGTAAATGATATTTCAAAGAAGCAAAGGATTGATGTCTTCATAGGGACTTTAAAGGATAACATTCAACATGAGTTTCGTCTTTAGGAACCTGATTCATTGGAGAAGGAATTTAGATTGGCAAGAAAAATTGAAAGAAAAATTATGACAATAAGAAATCCTACCACTTACAATTATAAAGATGGAAGTGTTGTTGCTCCTATCCTTCCACAACCTACAAGGTTAACACTGCAACACTTGGAAGAAAAATGAGAAAATGACATTTGTTACAGTTGTGATAACAAAAACATTGATGGTCATAAGTGTGCTGAGAAAAAAATATTTTACACTGATTGTGAAGAGGAGGAAGAAAAGGATCAAGAAACATCAATAGAAGAGGATATACACTAGGAACCAACCCCATAGAAAGAAGAAATGAATCTGACCATACCTTGTAATGCATTAACAGGAATTACCACTCCTCAAACTCTCAAGATAAAAGGACATATCAAGAAGAAAGAGGTTCAAGAAGTGAAAGATCGCATCGTGCATCAAGAAATGAATCCGACCTTATCTTGTAATGCATCGATAGGAATTACCACTCCTCGAACTCTCAAGATAGGACATATCAAGAAGAAGAAGTTTCAAGTAGTGAAAGATCACATCGAGCATCAACAACATGTTCTCCAACTTTTAAAGGATAACCTCACTTTGGTGTAGAATCTAATGAAACAACAGTCAGATCAACATCACAGTGAAAGAAGTTTTGATGTAGGTGAATGGGTATTTTTATGCCTACAACCATACAAAAAAATGTCCCTCAAGCAAGCTAAGAAGGATAATGAATTATCAACAAATTATTATGGTCCTTACAAGGTGATGCAAAAGATTGGTACTATAGCATACAAATTGGAGATTCCTGCATCTTCTAGAGTTTCCCTAGTTTTCCATGTTTCATGCTTAAAGAAGGTTATAGCTGACAAGCTCCTAGTTCAAACAATATTCCTAGAATTTGACGAGGAAGGAAAAATCATAGTGGAACCCGAAGAAGTCACGGAAAGAAGACCCTGATAACAATGAAATCGATCAATTTCAGAGTATCTTATCAAGTGGAAGAACTTAATTGCCGAAGATTCTACATGGGAGGAGAAGAATTTTATACATAAGCATCAAGAACTGCTCAAGCATTGAGGACAACACTTTTTGAAGGAAATGGGCATGTTAGATCCCTATACTACTAGTGCAGCCCCTTATTATTATTAGTGCAACCCCTTTATTGTATTTTTTTGCCCCATGTTTTTATTATTGTGCCCCATAGAAGCCCACTATTGTTATTGTTGTGCCCCTACAATATTATTGTTATGTAGGCTCTAATTATATGGGGACCCCCTTAGACTCCTATATATAGAAAGGAGGTCTTTTCATTTGTATCATCCAAAAATTGTTCATTTGTGTATTTAAAGGAGGTTGCCGCCTCGAAGAGGCTGATTTGAAGTCGTTGATATATCTTTTCTAGCTTTTAGTGAGTTGGTTCATAACACATTAAGAGAAGATTTAGATATATAAGGAAAGAGAAACTATTGAGATTCATTTTCCAATATCTCTTCATCTTTCAATATCTTTTATTTTCTACTTACGATATTTACATGAATTCCCCAATTCCTTAAAATCTAATATCAACCATATACCAATTTTAAATATATAATTTTTTAAAAGAAAAAAATATCATTTTATATTTTTTATTGATATTTTATTTATACATATATAATAATCCTAAACTCCTCTAATAGAATCTTCACACATAATTATTTCAAAGCATCACTAAGTTTATTAATTTTTCAAAATATAAAATTAACATTTAAGAATGAGAAAAATAGTAGCAAGGAGGAACCCCACTCTTAAATTACAAATATACAAATTTGTTTAAAGTAATTTCTTTCATATAAATTTGTTTTAAGTAATTATTTCAATCCAATCATAAATTAACATGAAGAAAATCTGATACCAAATAAACATAAACGTATACATTATATTCTAGAGAAAAAATAACATATTAATGTTATAATAATACTAATATTAAAATAATTTCCAATTTTTTATGATTTATATAAAAATTGAATGAATAAAAATCATATTTTTTAAACTTAAAGCATATTATAAAAGGGAAATAATAGATTACCTTAACATTACCCTGTAGCCTTAAGCGATATAAAAAGATTGACTATATTCATTTTTTAATGATTATTTCAAAAAAATATCACAAAACTGTTATTCACCAATAACAAAAATATGAAACACTCGCAATGGCAGTGTCAATTAATTTGTGCAATCCCAGCAAATTTAGAGGTTTAGCATCTCAGATCCATCCTTATTGGATGAAGTTTGTTTTGGTTTATTAACATTGGGCAGGTTAGCAATTGAACGGGGATGGATGTATTATCACCATCCACTAGTTTGGAATGTGGATTGATATTCCACAACCAGTCCAAGTATTGGATGTATCTATCACTGAGCTATGCACCCTCCTCGAAGAGAAAGACGAGTCCAAGTTCACAGCGTGGACTGACATTTTCGACAAGCGTCTCTGAATTGATTAAAGACCATTTTATAATTATTGAATTGTCAAATTCTAAAAATACTCAGACTTCGGCCATACAAGATACACCACCTGAAAGCCTTCCTTCGGAAACTATATCCGAAATCAAATCATTGTTGTAGACTATATCCGAAATCAATGTTGTAGAATCATCTACCTGTAAGATGAAGTCCAAAGAACTATAATTCATATTTTTTCAAATTTTGTCTTATTTTTTCAAATTTTGTCTTGATGATGGACTTTTTTTTGGGGTTTAAAACGTGGACAAAATAAACGCAATACTGTTAATAATCCGAATCATATTATTCCAAAAAACTACCGCAAAAGCTTAAAATAATCTAACATTATTGAATTGATCAAAACCATTTTTATAATTATTGAATTTATCATGTCCTCGTCATACATATCCACAAAATATTCAAACAAAATTTAATCATCCATCTCTTCATCATGAATCGCCTTAATCATTCCATCTCTTCATCATGAATTGACCGTTGATTGATGGTACCTGGATAGCCGCTGCAACGGATTGGACAACCTTGGGAAGAATGGCCTGCTCTGCTTGACCTGCGCGGGATCAGGTTGAGGCTCCTGTATGCATTGTCAAAGTCGTTGCCTCCAATCTCTGTGGTGTAAATGCCGTTTTGAAAAGATTCTGCGCTTGGAAGACAGCTAATAGACCCTGCAAAAATTGTTATAAATGGCATTCACATTTACTAGTGCTTATTATAAACCCAAAAAACTATTCCAGACAAGTATAAATCAATCTTAAATGCCTATGTAATGTCCTCCTGTTTTCCACAGATCAAAGCTCGATCAATCTAGTGTGAATAGCTTTAAAGTATAAATCCATCTTAAATGCCTATGGAATGTCCTCCTGTCTCCCACAGATCAATATATTGTGAATAGCTTTAAAATAGATTACTGAGGCATGATTTTTGCAAAATTATCCAGTTTAATCCTGGTTTTGTTAGAGATAATTACTCCTAATTACACTCAATTTGTTTTTGGTAATTTACATACTATTTGAATTAAGTAAGCGTTCGAATTTAGGTAGTGTAAATCAATTGTAAATCATGCATAAGTGAGTTAATTTGCTTTTAGTTTTACGTAATTTACATATAATTTGAATTGAGGAATTGTAAATCAATTATAATTTATGTATGAGTAAGCTAAGATTAGGATATTTAATTTTAGCAATTTTGGAATTTATTTTGTTATTGGTTAAACAGCAACTATAGAATATAGAGTAGATATATTTGAAAGGTTGATGCTAAAGTAAAGGTGAAATATAATGTTGGTGTCTATGTATTTAGTTAGTTTTAATTAGCTTTAGTTCAAGTTTAGTTATTGCATGTGATGTGTATTTGGCTTTAGTTAGTTAACTCGAGTGCTTACATGTGATGTGCACTTGACTTTAGTTAGTTAACTCTAGTGTTTGCATGTGGTGTATGTGCACATTAACATGACATAAATCACACTTAGCTTCAAATAAATTTAATTATCCATAGTTATTGCATGTACAATTATGCTTAACTTAGTTTCCTTATGTATTGATTCTCAAACCAATATTGTGTAGTCAAATTCATTCTGGATTCAAAATTTCTTTTTCGATTTCTTGCAAGTTTGTGCAATTATTATTCAACTAGATCCGTATTTGTGCTCTAATAATTTTACATGGTATCATATCTACAGGGGCTTGGAGAAGGTACATGAACAATATTTTGTAGGTTTTAAAATCAAAGAATTGGAAATTGTTCGGAGATTTGATTTGCAAATCAAAATATTGGAGAATTGTTGCAATTGTCGCTGCAACTCCGAGGTGAAAGAATGGAGTTCTCATATTTAACTATCCTTACTCCGTATAACTAATTCTAATGGAAGCCAAATATTTTTCTTCACCTTAGAGGTCAAGGCTTGTATCAAATAGTTATGAATATGGAAGTTGGACCAAATTCCGCCATTGAAAAATCCAAATACTTCAACAAGATGAACAAGGCTTTTGGTTTTCTATTGTTGTCCATATTTCTAGCATTGTGTTTCTATGTGGACACATGAAGCACTCCGAATGAGGTCTAGACAATCTTGGAGAATTTATTTGGAAAGCATGGTAAGATGCGGGCTCATATTCTCAAAAATGAGCTAAATTCCTTAGATCCAAATAGCTATGAGAACATTCAATATTTATTTATGAAATTCAAATCATTACTTCTAGAATTACATGATTGTGGGATTGATAAATCCAAACATGAAGGTCAATTGATCCTTTCTATTTTATCTCAATCAGGCCTTGAATATGTTGTTTTCATTTCTACATTTCATAGAGTGAGACTTGCAACTGGAGATAAATGGAAAATGCCCAAACTTGATGCATTTATTGAGTCCAACTCGAGATAAACAGGAAATGCCCAAACTTGATGCATTTATTGAGTCTCTCATTCCTGAGCAAGATAAGCTCATAAAAATGGGTTCATTAAAGTATCAAAATGCACATGCACATGCCATGCATGAGAAAGGAAAGTCCAACTCGAAACCAAACCAACAATCTAAAGGCAAAGGAAAGACAAGAGATCCAGATCCAAGAAAGGGAGGAAATCCAAAACCTTGAAATGATTCTTCCAGCTCCAAGGATAAGAAGGGAAAGAAAGGAAACTCCAAGTGTCCTTATTGTAATAGAGGTTATCATCTTGAATCCTCTTACATGCAGAAGACTATTGATTTGATGGAAAAGACTCTTTAGCAAAATAATCTTGGTCATCACATTCCAGAAAGTGCCAAGAAGGTGGCAAAAGAAAAACCATCAGAATAAGGGGTAATGGTCATGCCTTGATTTCCCTTCATTCTACTCCACAAGAATGGATCATCAATTCAGGAGCTTCGCATCATATGGCTTCTTCAAAGGAATCCTTTTCTTCTCTACATGCATACTCAGGACCTCCTATTCTCATGGGGGAAAATTTTGCAGTTGAAACAATTGTATAAGGAAGAGTGCAATTTGAAGATGGAAGTTTTGAAAATGTCTTGCATATTCCAAGGCTTTATGTGAATCTTCTTTTAGTGTATCAGATGACACACACATGCATCAGAAGGAAAGTGGAATTTACCACTAATTCCGTGAGCATTTATGATATGAAAATAAACCTGAAGATTGCCTCTAGAAAGGTAAATGATCAATATTATGTGTATACATTTTTTTTATTTTGTTCCTTAATCAGATTCAATTTTTCTACTTACGCATGCAAACGAATAAAGTATGATTTGGCATGAGATATTTGAGCACTTCAGTTTTAGATATATTCGAAAACTTAGCAAGCAAGGGATGGTTAAAGGATTGTCAGCCATTGAATTTTCAAATGGTGTTTATACTGGATATTCTCTTGGAAAGCATCCACAAGATAAGTTTGAGAAGGGGCCTACATGGAGAGCCTCTTCACCTTTGGAGCTTGTACATAGTGATCTCATGGGTCCATTTCCAATACATTCAAAGAGAAAGGAAATATATTTGTTGTCATTTATAGATGATTACACAAGATTCACTTGGGTTTACTTCTTGAAACTCAAGTTTGCAGTTTTTCAACATCTAAATATTTTCAAAGCACATGCAGAAAATCAGTCTGGAAAACGCATCAAGATACTCTGCACAGTTAATGGGAAGGAATATGTCAACAAAGATATCCAAAATATTTTTGATGAAGTAGGCATACTGTTCCTTACACTTCGCAACAAAATGGTGTGGTCGAAAGGAAGAATAGGTATTTTAAAGAGATGGCCAATTGCATGTTGCACAAAAGATCTATTTCATCAAAATTGTGGGTTGAAACTATCAATTTTTCCTCATACATACATAATAGATCTCCTGATAAATATGTTACTGGAAAAACATATTTTGAGGCTTGGACTGACATGCAACCTAAAGTTTGTCATTTCCACATTTTTGGATCTCGATGTAACTACCTCCTCCCACATCTACCCAAGTAACTGGCCAATCCATGCAAACATGAGATGAGAGAGGCCACTATGAAGGGATTCAACCTACTTAGTGACCTTTAGGAAACGGAATCAAGGGAGCACATCAAACATACCTTCCACATCAACAAGAACACCCTAGGAGACATCTCATCCACTCAGACATCCTGGCCCTGGGTCCCACTAATCTTTTAGACCTCTTGCCTTTTGATGCTCTCATGCTATAGGCATGTGAGCATCCAGGGACCCCTAGATGCTCTCATAGGCCTGTAAGCCAATGTCCAGGTAATCTTTCCAACAGACCTGTGCCATCATCCACAGAATTTAAGGCACTTTTATGGCCCAAAATTCTAGCCACTTCCAAGAACTTGCTATAACTTTTAGAATCCATCAACGACATGATGAAAAGACTAATAAACCAAAAATCAACCTCGGGACTAGGCCTGACCATCCCTAACCGACACTGACATTTTGTCAAACACTTGGCATCAATGCAACCTATAGGTCTAGGATACAAGACAAAGCATGAATGACTGAAAACTCTTATGAAACATGACAAGAGGGTCACCACCTTCCACCTTGAACTGTTATGACATCAATTAGGTATTGCATCCATTAGTTTAATAATTACAAGTAAATAAATGAAAGAACCATGACATGAACTAGTTAGCTAACCATGCTTATAACCAACATAAATCCATGTAAATAACATAGATATAACATCCATTAAATCCACATATAAACAAGTGCAAAAGAAAGAGAACTTAGCTTTCATTTATCATAGGCAAATCCGACCATGTTCGGGACTTCCACATACCACCCGACCATAGACATGGATGAACCAAATATTTATTTTATCCAGTCATCATCGTGCCATGTTCCAAGCATGAATGTGGGATCTCATGGATAAGCCAATACAAAAACAACCAAGAGAATCTAGAGGTTAAACCACCTTCACTCTCACTAAACTGTGATCACACCAAAACTGGTGCTCCGATCATGACCAAACCGAACTTGGAATTCCATTCAGAATCCATCACTGTCCTTGAGGAATTTTGCATCTCCTTGTCTCTCAGTCATTACTGCAATCCAATCCTGGATCACTAGGCCCTAAACCGAGACCAGTCTCTAAGGCTTTACCACAATCCAAACCCGAATCACTAGGCCCTAAATTGAGACTCCTCCCTCAGGATTTACTATATATCCCACCAAAATCAGTCAAGGGATTCCCAGGCCTTTGGGAATGAATCTTGAGACCACTTCTGCCCCGGATTTCGACATCCATCCAGCAAACCAAAGCTCAAAAACCAAGATAAATATCTCAACATACCATGGCATCCAAAAAAAGGCAAGGCTAGGCTGAAAACCAATGTGATAACCTGACAAAACCATGCCACTGACAGAAAGAGAACCATACACCAACATGCAAAACCATGCATATCAAAAATAGTGAGGAAATCACACATGCAATATGTTTCCTCCAAGTATTCTTGTTGAAGCTGCCTGATCCTACTCTTCCTTCCTTTCCATTTTCTTTCTTTTTCTTACTTGATCCAAAGCTGGAGTGCTCCAAGAAAACTCTAAGTGACCAAGAGTGAGAGAGAGAGAGAATAATGAGAGAGCTCCAAAACTTGAATTGAAAAAAGACTACCAACTGATCCTCGACATCCTTTTTATTAATGAGGCCTCTAGTTTCTTCATTTTGCATTATGTTCCTTCAATTTTCTCCTCACATGCAACCTGTGACCTGTCACCTTACTTTTCTCCTAATTTCCTTTATTTTCATAAATTAATGTGCCAAAAATTCCTTTTTTCCTTTTAATGCCTTTTCCTTATCCTTTACCAATTTTCTGAGCCATAAACACATCCAATGATGCCCACTAGAATACCTTTGCCCAACATTCAGCTTGGAATAAGTGTCCCTTAACCGTGGTCTTATTTTTCCTTTATTACATTTTATTACTTGAACTTTTCACCAAGGTTGTTACAGAACCCTCCCCCTTGGGGAACACCATCCTCGGTGTTAAAACACACCAATACGTCAGAAAAACTGTTGAAAAACAAACATATTTCCCATGTAGCTTTATAACATAGCTCGTTCAAGTATTTACAATGAAAGACTTACTGAAAATCAAAACATCATGACAACATGGCAAGATAACAACCATACTGCTTATTTGGGCTTTATAACTTAGCTCATGGTGGTATTTACATCCATATACATATATACATATACCAAAACATCAACAAAATATCAATAAAACATATGCCAAACATATACCATACATCAACCAAAACATCTTTGCCTCAATAGATAAACAATGAAGGATATAGGGCACGCATCTGATCCGTCATCTCCCATGTAGCTTCTTGAAGCCCAAAGTGCTTCCACTACACTTTAGCTTTCTCTATGGCTTTGTTCCTGAGCATGAGATTCTTCTGCTGCAATATGCACTGAGGCTCCGGATGGAATTCTCCTTCTTTCTCCAACTGAAATATAGACCAATCAATAACATAATCAACATCCTTTATATACCTCTTAAGCAATGAAATATGGAAAACATCATGGACTTTCCCTGTTGGAGTCAATGTAAGTCGATAGGCCATTAGTCCAATCCTCTCAAGGATCTCAAAAGGCCCACAATACCATGGTGCCAACTTGGCATTTGATCCAATCCTCAAAGATCTCTTCTTGGGCTTAATATGCAAATGCACATGCTCCCCAACCTAAAACTCCTTGAATACCCTATGTCGGTCTGCATAACTCTTCGATATATCCCATGTTTCCTTTAGATTATTCTTTGTAACTTGCATTTCATGTTCCATGTCTGCCAACATATCCAATCCAATAAGTACCTTGTTCACTAGATCACTCCAGCTGATGGGATTATTACAACTCCACCCATACAGTGCCTCGAAAGGACTCATCCTCAATGACTCATAATAACCATTGTTGTGTATGAACTCAAAAAATGGATGATACTCTTCCCATTTCCTTTGTTGGTGCATCACATACATCCTCATCATATCCTCCAAGATCCTGTTGACCCTCTCTGCTTTTCCATTTGTTTACGGATGATAAGCTGTAGTGAAGGCCAACTCTATACCCAAACCTACAATTAGCTCCTTCCATAACTTGGAAGTGAACTTTGCATCCATGTCCAACACAATCTTCTTTGTAACACTATGTAATATCACTATCTCTCTTATGAAATCTATGCTACCTCACTGGTTAAATATGTAGTCTTCACTGGAATGAAGTGAGCTACCTTGCTCAACCTGTCGATCTCGACCATAATGATATCATGTTGTCTCACTGTCCTTGGAAGACTTGTAATGAAATCCATGGAAATGACCTCCCATTTCCATTCCGAAATCACTATAGGTTGTAGTAAACACCTGGATTCTTACATTTTGACTTTACCTACTTACAATTTAAACATCTAGCCACAAACTCTGCCACTTCCTTCTTTAGATTTGGCCAATAGTAGAACTTCTTTATTGTTGTCAATGTCTTCTAATATCTCGGGTTATTTGAGTATGGCTTGACATGAAATTCCCTCATGATAAGGTTCTTGAGCTCACTGCAATTGGTTACATAGATCTTGTCCCTGAATCTCACCAAACCATCTACCATGAGACGATAGTATGCATCTTGATCACCTATACCAACACCCACACCTATGCATGTACTTGTAATTTCACCTGTACCTGTACTCTATTGTAACTTGTGCATGATCTCTATGTACTTTCCATCCCATTGTCCTACCTGCAAGATCCTATCCTACAACTCTGTCCCATAAGAGCTCATAGCTACTATACGATTTACATGTACCTTCCTGCTAAGAGCATCTGAAACCTAGTTCTCATTCCCTTTGATGTATCTGATCTCGAAGTCGAACTTATTGAAGGTGGCCAAGTATCTAGATTGCCTAGAATTTAGATTTTGTTTGTCAAACAAATACCTCAACCCACTGTGGTCGATCATCAGTAAAAACCTTCTATCAAGAAGATAGTGCATCCACATCTTCAATGCATGCATGATCATTGCTAGATCAATATCATGCATCGGATAGCTCTTCTCTTGCTCATTTAGTTTCTGCGACTCATAGCACACTACCTGTCCTTCTTTCATGATAACTCCACCGAGTCCTCTCTTGCAAGCATATGTACACACTAAAAACTCCTTTTCTAAATTTGCAATCTTCAGCATGGGTGTGGGTGTCAACAACTGCTTGAGCTGCTCAAAACTAGCTACACATTCTTCTGTCCGTTCGAACTTGTTACCTTTCCTCTGCAATGATGTGATGGGATATGCAATGTGTGAGAAGTTCCCAATGAAACTCCTATAGTGACCTTCCAATCCCATGAATGATCTCACCTCATCCACATTCTTGGGAGTTGCCCACTCCATGATGGCCCTTATCTTTTATGGATCTACTGATATTCCTTCCTTGGAAATGACATCTCCCATGTAATTCACTTCTATTTCAAAGAGGTCTCACTTGCTAAATTTAGCATATAGTTGATGCTCTCTTAGCAATATCAACAATGCTGCTAAAGTATTAGCATGTGCTTCCTCATTTTTAGAATATACCATTATGTCATTAATGAATACAATAACAAACTTGTCTAGATAGGGATGCAACACATTATTCATCAAACACATAAATGTAGCTTGAGGATTAGTCAAACTGGATGGAACTACAACAAACGCATAATGCACATACCTGGTCCTAAATGCAGTCTTGAAGATGTCCTCCTCTTCGATGCATACCTGATGGTATCCTGATCTCAAGTCAATCTTAGAGAACCATGTTGCTCCCTTCAACTGATCAAACAAATCTTCATCCTCGACAATGGGTACCTGTTCTTGATCATGACCTTGTTCAGTTTCATTTAGTCAATGGACAATCTGAGAGTACCATATTTATTCTTTACGAAAAACACTGGTGCACCCCAAGGAAATACACTTGGCCTATTGTATCCCTTGTCAAGCATCTCCTTTAAATGCAACTTCAACTCTACCAACTCTGTTGTGCTCATCCAGTAAGATGCCTTTGGTGTCGGAGTTTCCCTTGGCACTACATCAATAGAAAAGTATACCTCATTATGAGCTGGAAACTCTGTAATGTCCTCAGGAAATACATCCTGAAACTGTTGTATAACTGGGTATCTACTCAAAACATCTGCATGCCCACCTTCCTTACCTTTGCCACTAGAAATGTGCACCGCTAGCATCACACAACCTTTTCAACAACTAAGCTTAGCTTGCATAGTGATAATCATCCAAACTAATGTAGGCTTCTTCTTTCCCTGCAATGCTCTCTTTTCCCCACTATCATCCACACACTCAATGGCCTTGTTGAATCAATTCACCTTGGTCCTATGAAGGTACATCCAATCCATACCCAATATCATACTATATGATCCCAATGGAAGTACATTCAAATGTGCTACTGTAGGCACACCATTTAACTCAAATGCACAAGCTCTTACCTAATAGTGAACTCTCTTCTTTGTACTTGTAGCCAACTATACCAACCAAGATTATGCATGCACTTCTTTTTTCAAACCACACTTATCCACTAGGTCAAGATTAATATAACTATAGTTAGATGCAGGATCAATCAAAATAGAAACAACTTGATCACAAATCTTACCGTCCATCTCAATGATAGATGCATGATGATCTGACTGTCTATTGTTGACGACTGCATATATGTGAGGAATGATATGACCCACATGACCAAATGTATGTTACTCCTAAGCACTATAGTTCTGGGGTCTACCACCAGTTTGATACTGTAGACAATCCCTCTTACGATGATCCTAACCACATATCCAACATTGCAATGGTTCCCTACCACTGCCTCTAGTATGATGCTCTCCATGTCCTTTCTCAATTGTATTTAACCTCTTGTAAGGGACTACATTTTATTTCTCACTTGCATCTTGAGGTCTTCCTTGCTTTAGTGGCCATTTACCTTTAGCTTTCTCATTTCCTTTCAAGCCATGCTTATGCTCAACTTTGTGCTTCGACTACTCATAACAATGTTTCAAATTTCGAATGACCTCATCCAACGATATATGCTCATCGAACTCAATCCGGTCTGTATATGCTACTGGAAATCCACTGATGAATCTTTAAAACTTGGCTTTCTTCTCCTTGAGGTAAGGCATATCTCATAAACTCCAAGAACCTGCTAGTATACTCATCATCTGTCATGGAACCCATCCACAACTCATAAAAATCCTTAGCTTTGTCATCAAAGTATCTTTGTGACAAATAATTATTCTTGAATAGCCTCTCAAACTCATGCCAACTGAAATCATCCTCATTTATACCTTTAACATTCTTCACATCTTCACACCAAATATCTTCTTTACCTTTGAGATTGAAAGTGGCTATCTTTGCTTTCATGTTTTCTAAATAATCATGCAATCTGAAGGATTTCCTCATACCAAGCAACCATGCCTTTACATCCTCTGATTTATTCATCTCTCCATCAAAGGTAGGTGGCTTTTCTTTCTTAAACTCATCCAGAAAGTATCCCCTATCACTCCTCTTGTAAGGATGATAACAATGACGATCATGATTCCTGTTTGAACCAGAACTAGAATAGTACCTATGTCCATCACCTCTCCTATCGGGACTGTCCAACAACCTGCAATCTCTAATTGTGTCATCTTTGTCCAATCTATGACCACCATAAGACACCCTTCCATATGCCCCATTAGTTCTATCCTCCTGCTCATGGATGATCCAAATTGGTTCATGTCGCTGCAATTCTCACAAACTCTGAAGTAGTATTACATTAACCTTTGCTTGCTTCTCTTGTGCCTGCATGATTTTGCCATTGTCCTCCTTATAACTCCTTATTTCTTCCTTCAAGCTTCTCAAGGTATTTGTCGAATCAGAAGAGATCCCAACACCACACTTCTCATCCCATTCATAGGGAGAGTCTTTGTAGTCTACCATATTGCTAGCCATTTTGATCTTTCTCCTACAAGGCATACTATGTCAGCCAAACCAAATCACAATAAACCAACGTACCTTAGGATAGTTTAGGGAGGATATCTCATCTACAAGATCATCAAATTAGTGTGATACATTTATAACATAATCATAACAACATATAGGCATATGATACATAATCATATAACCACGTAACTATCAGTGTAGCTAGAGTCCAGTCATCAATGCATGACCATATCAACTACACACATACCATGACTACATGCATGAAAACAATAACCATAACACCATTGTATACTTGACCACATGAAAACATTAACATGCATAAGAAATGCGTAATAGACCACACACACACACGTGAACACATATGATCAAGCATGAACGATGATACTTGTAACCAAACCTATAAGAATGATACATGTAACCAAACATGAGAGAATGTATTAAAACATACGAGAATATAACCAAGCATACAAAATGACACATGTAAGCGACATATAACAAAATGTAACCAATCATATACTCATGAAAACATGCTTCACACAATGACATCCTTATTCCCATGGCGACACCATTGCGACCATGACCAACACCATGCATATGCAATAAGCACATAGACCACAAGGATGACTGACACATGTACAATCGACATGAATGCATGACAAACACATTCACCCAAGGAGAGCACAACCACACTCTGATACCAATCTGTAACCACCCTCCTCCCACATATACCTAAGTAATTGACCAACTAGGGTAAACATACGATAAGAGAGGCCACTATGAAGGGATTCAACCTCCTTGGTGACCTTAAGGAAATGGAATCGATGGAACACATCAACCATACCTTCCACATCAACAAGAACACCCCCATGAGGCATCTCAGCCACCCAAACATCCTGCCCCTAGTTCCTACAGATATTTTAGACCTCTTGACCTCTGTACACTCTCATGCTATAGGCGTGCCAACATCTAGGGACCTTTGAACACTCTCATAGGCCTGCAAGTTAGCATCCAAGGAATTTTCTGAGTAGACCTGTGCGAGAATCCATGAAATTCAAGGCATCTTTCTAGCCCAAAATTCCGTCCATTGCCTAGAACTTTTTATAACTTTCAAAATCCACTAATGACATGATAACAAGACTACTAAACCAAAGTTCAATCTCAGGACTAGGTCTGACCATCCCCAACCGGGACTGAGGTTTTATCAAGCACTTGACATCAATGCAACCTACAGGTCTACCATAAAAGACATAGAATGAATGACTGAAAACTCTTATGAAACATGATAAGAGGATCACCACCTTCTCCCTTGAACTTTTATGACATCAATTAGTTCTTGCATCCATCAATTTAAAAATTACAAGTAAATACATGAAATAACCATGACATGAACCAGTCAATTAACCATGCTTATAACTAGCACAAAACCATGTAAATCATAGAGATATAACAGCCATTAAACCTACATATAAACAAGTGTAAAAGAAAGAGAACTTAGCTTTCATTAATCATAGGAAAATTCGACCAAGTTCAGGACTTCCATGTACCACTCGACGATAGACATGGCTGAATGGAAATATCTCTTTCAGCCAGTCACCCCTGTGCCATATTCCAAGCATGAATGTGGGATATCATCAATAAACCAATCCAAAAATAGCCAAGGGAATCCAGAGGTTAAACCACCTCCACCCTCACCAAACTGATGGGCCTCTAAATTAGACATAAATTAAGGCCCATGCCTCTAATTTAAAACATAAATTAAGGCCTATGACCATCCTTCAGCACATTAAACCTCTCTTTTTGCATTAGATAATTTATTTTTAACTTTAATATATTCATTAGGAAAGTTTATGAATAATTGAATATTTGTGCCTAATATTATTTATTTTTTGTGGAATATTACAAGAATATTGAGTAGATTATGAAGAGTTGGAGGAGGAGATAAGTTAGGGACTTGTTTCCTACTATTGGAGGATCAATAATAAATAATAAGTCAACAATATATTATGGAATTATGGTAAAAATTTTGGAACTCAAATGATTGAGAAAATCTCGAAACGTGTTCCAGGCACAAACTGTGGAACTCCAATGATTGGGAAAATCTCGAAACGTGTTCCACTAATCAAGGGAGCAGATCCACCAATCAAGGAAGAAAATCCACCAATCAAGGGATTTCGGTGGGGAAATATTCATCTATCCATGGGGAATTATTCTTAATCATTTTGTATAAGTACCAAGTCGAATTTTCCTCTCGGGAATTATTGAGAAAATCTAGGAATGTGTTCTCTGCTATTTAATGTAAATTCCTAGTAGTGTGGACTAGATCCACTAGTCAAGGGATTTTGGTAGGGAAATCTTCCTCCATTCATGGGGAATGATTCCTAATTATTTTGTATAAGTATCAAGTCAAATTTGCCTCCAGGGATAGATTTTTCATTAGTGTTATTATGGAGAGAGTTTGTATTCTTGCAGCTCCATTCTATTTTCTTGTAGGGATGTAATTCTATTGATGAAAATAATCAAGATTGGTGTCATGTTCAACTTCTAAATCTTGTTCTCCTCCATAGGTCTTTGACTTTCCTTGGGCTTGGCCATCTCAGGAACTTCAGATCCCTTTTGTATCATTCTCTTTCCTTCTTTTCACCTCTTATTTACATGCATCTCTAGTTTTTATGTCTTTCTATTTTTGCATTTAGTATTAATGATTTCTTGTTGTAGGACTGAGTTAAATGGTTGATGTAAGTTCTTTTGTAGCATCACAAGAATTATTTCATCCTTGGAAAAGCTTTGGAAGTTCATAGTAATCATTGCGTTTCTTGGATTAGTCTTCTTATTTACAAATCTAGATTGTTGGACCTCCCTTTTAGTAAATAACAATAAATTTATGCTATTTTTTAGAGCATTCTAATGAGATTCAATCGACTTTATTATACTTGCATTAGGTCACAAAAACATTCTAGTTCATAACAAAAATCACTCCATTGAATTTGCACTTGATTTGGTTAGGCATTTTTTAGATTTGCTAGCTCACTAGTTCTCGAATTCCTAGATTTTTGATTACCAATGTTTTTTATTTTTTTAGAATGGGTTAACAGAGGTCTTTTTGAGTGATTCCAATTGGAATAGGGACCTAAGAAATCATAGTTAATAAAAAAAATTGTCCCATCCAATTTGTATTTGATTAGATTGGTCACTAAACCCTCGCCAATTTCATCATTTCACAAGCAAACTTCTCCAAGCTTTTTGAGCAAATCCATTCATCTCCAAACTTGGTTTTGAGTTCTGAGTGATCCTAGGAATTTCCCACTCCATTCCACCCATCACATGCCTTTCCTAGTCCTCCCATCACCTCCAACACCTCACATTTTTCTCTCGGTTGTATCCTGTAGGTTCACTGTAATTCCTACAGGATCGTCATGTAGGTTTCTAGTACATCCTGTAGGTCTTCCTGAAATGGCTTGTTTTGAGGCCGAATTAAGAGAGAACCTCTAGGAAGTCACCAAAATCCTCCCAGGGGTATCCCACACTATCCAACAATCTCCTAACCCTTCCATCCAACCTCCAACATCTTTAATTCACCTGCCACATCACCAAAGGAAATTAGTTTGCATACTTGATTTTGCATGAAAAGACAAAAAGACAAAAACATATTTATTTCAGTCCCTTTACTTGCACATTAGTGATGTTTGGTGCTTCTTACTTCCATTCTTAGATAATAGCATTTGGTTCATGATAATTTAGCATTATTTCGAAGCATAGTTTCTTGGAAATTAATTATGAAACGATGTGATTTAGCATTGAATTTCCGTCTCTTTCTTTGTACTTTCTTTCTTGCAATAGGTTAAGGTTCTATTTCAAACATTTCATTTTCTAAAATTAGTTCAGGATTTGACTTCAATACATGCATTCCATTATATCATGACAACAAAGTAATGACACCTTGTATGCGGCACATATAGTGCCGACACCTCTTAAGTTTGTACGAACCCTGGGTTGATAATTAAAGTCGGTAGCCTTGGGAGTTGCAGCATTCTTGTTGCAATACTAAGGCTCATCACTTTTTAGCACCGCTGCTGGGGAGGTGTCAAAGTATGCATTGTTTTCTTCCCTAGTTGATTCATTTCTTTTTACTTTTTGTAGAAACAAGATAAATAATTACATTAGGCATATTTCATTTCAAAAGTAGAAAACTACATTGCATTATAGTCTTCATGCAATCATAAAAAAGAAAAAAAATCTCCAACACCAACCCACCCCACCATTTGATCATGTGGTGCAGTAAGAGCCACATCACCATTCACTTTTGCAGGTAGAAGAAGATGGCAAAGAATGTAGAAGAAATGGATGGAGATGATGAGGAATATCCTCTCGGATTTCCCATTCAAGACACTACTGGTAGTGTGCACATGAAGAACGTCCCTCCATCTTTTCTTCCAAAATTTCATGCTATAAGGTGAGAGGATTCGGAAACCTTTCTCTTTGAATTTGATATTGTTTGTAGCTCTTATGGTTACTTATTAAAAACTAATAAACTGAGATTGTTTCCGACAACTTTTAAGGATAGAGCTCTTAAATGGTTCATGAGTTTAGGGACTAATTCAATAAGGTCATGGAATGATATGGAAAATATATTTCTAGAATAATACAAAGATCATGATCTTAAAGAAGAAATCTTTAGAATGAATCAAATAGAAGATGAGAGCCTTGAGGATCTAATAGAGAGGTTCATGTACAATGTTAAGAGGATAAAACTACATCATTTAGGATATGACACACTAAAAACCCTCTTACTTAGAACAATTAGGGATGACTGGATTGATCTCCTTAATCTCATGAGTAGAGGTGATGTATATCAATTATCATTTGAGAAAATTTGTGAAACATGCAAATACATATCAAGAGGAAAAGCAAGAGTAAGTAAATCAGCATCAAGATCGGTAAGTTAAGCTAAACTTGGAAATTTGTTTGATGATTTTAAAATAGAAATTCTTAGCAATCTAACAAAACAAGTAGAAATTTTAAGAATGCAAGATGAAGGAAAGGAAAATGTTGATATTTGTGTTCCAGAATCACATGATGTTAAACATTGTCCATCATTACGAAGGTTGAAGGAATTTTACTAAGAGGACAATGGAGCAAGTCAGTTGCCAATGTAGCTATGTTATGTAGCTCCTAGAGAACCATGGCAGCCTATTCAACCTGATATGATGCAAGATCCTAATTCACAATTTCAAGGTTATGCATATCCACCTCAAAGTAATTGGAACACACCCTTTCTTTGGAAACATTGGCCATCTCAACCCCAAAACCAATCTTGGCAACAAGGTCGGCAAAGAACTTATGGGAGCCATCCACAATATCCTCAATATGCTCCATACCCAACACCATGTTATCCCTACCATTCACCTCCACCACATCCATCTCAAATATAAACTCCCACTCAACTACCTATACCACCATTTCCAAACCCACACATTGAAGTAGCTCAGCCCACTTACAATGCTAAGGTACAACACTTCCAAACATCTCCTCTTGAGCTCAATGTTATTCACCATTGCTTAGGAAGAGTATTTCAGAAAAGAGATTATATTAATATCATTGAAGAACCACATCTAGAAGAAGAAGATTCAAATGAGAAGACCACAGAACCATGGGTCGCACTTGATGAAGATCATACATCAAAATCAGAGATCGAGAGAAGTCCCTCATGGTTACCATCAAATCGTCCATGTATTCAAGAGAACAATCAGTAAAAAGAGGAAGATTTGAAGGTCATAGTAGAAGAAGACATGAAGAATGATCCAGATCAGCAAAAGGACCAATGACATCACAACTATATTGAAATATGGTTCCTGACAGTCACTAAGTTGCAGCATCACTCTCTTCCTCAACTATGCTTAATCCTTTCAAAGTCAAATCATTTGGTCTCTGAAATCCAGGTACATGTCAAAGCATACATTTCAAGCCTCCACATCATTTTGTCTGTCATCTTGATGTGCACATGGCTCCATTGGAAGTATTCTTATACTTGAAAGTGATTTTGTTTTTCAAGTAGGGTAGGGTAGAAAAAAAATGAAAAATAAGAGGAAAAAATAAAAATGTAAGGTGAAAACCTCCTTGGAGGTGCCTCAGGTTGGCTCATTGATTGAAAACCTCCATGAGGCAGTCAATGGGTTGCAAATACAAAAAAAAACAAAAAAAAGATCCTAGGTGAAAACCTCCTTTAAGGCGCCTAAGCAGACCTACTAGTTGAAAACCTCATTGAGGTCGCTAGTATGATTAGAGGAAGAAAAAAGAGAAAAAATAAAAGAATCCTTGCTCCATGCATGCATGTACTCTCCAACATCTACAAGCAATAAGAACAAAGTTGGTACCAAAAGGAAAATTGGTCAAGCCTAGTCAAAAGAAGTCAAATTTTGACTTTCTCCTACTTCGCTCAAATGCTCCAACAAGGCCAAGGCCATGCCAATCCATCACCCTCATCTATTTTCACCATCCACCCATCATTCTCAAGCTTCTACCACTCATTTTCCTTGATGTCCTAAAAAACTATAGGATGCTCTATTTTACTATAAGATACAAAATTACATAGAGCAGAAATTTGGTTTTGCCATAACTTGAAAACCATGCATCCATTTGCCAAGATGTTTTAGGGGGAGATGCATATGGATGATGGTAACATGCTCAATAATTTTCAACAAATTCTAGTGCATGGTTTCCAAGAAATTGGCCTCCATCACCTTCAACCATTTTTGCATTTTCTCGATATCCGTACATCCATTTAAAAAGTTGTTTCACGGAGAGATGCATATGGATGATGGTAACATGCACAAGCAATTTCAGCAAATTCTAGTGCATGGTTTCCAATAAATCGACCTCCATCACCTTCAGCTATTTTTATTTTTTTTCGAGATCCATGCATCCATTGACCAAAATATTTCTATGTGGAGGTGCATAATGATGATGGCAACATTCTCCAAAGTTTCATCTCAATCGAGTCTATCATTTGGGAGATATGGACAAAACAAGTCATTCTGTAAACCTACAAGATACAGAACAACACCTACAGGATTGGCAGTGAGTAGTTTTAAAGGAGTTCCAGAGGTCAAAGAAGCTCCTCCAGAACTTAGCAACAACGTCAGGATCATCAGCATCATCATCCAACACCTGCACATCAACATCAACTCAGTAGAATTATGCATGTTTCTCCAACAACCATCAGTTAGATACATGTATGCAATATTATTGACCTCTTCACCTGCACATCAACATCAACTCAGTAGAATTATGCATGTTTCTCCAACAACCATCAGTTAGATACATGGATGCAATATTATTGACCTATTCTCTTGAGCATATTATAGTTTGAAATTTGTTGTCAATGCATGAGAGATGAGGTTTTCTAAGCTAAGGATTGGTCAAAAGTCTTAGCTGCCTTCAGCTAGTTAATTGAAACTCACTCCTTCACTCATGCAATGATGAAAAGTCAAATTATGAAGGGTGATCATTTCAAGGAATGAGGACAACAATTAAAGGAAGAAATTTTTGCAAAGGCCAAGCTCACCACAACACTCCAAGCCCTCCATCCACTTCATATTCACTATCTATTCATCATTCATCCATCCCATTTCATTCTTGAAAAAAAAAGGAGAACATCCTCCCCATTTTCATGAAATTTCCATTTGTAGGTCCGCAAGAAGGATGGTCAAAGAGCAAAGGAGGATCACAAAGAGACCGCTGTCAATCACATTTTTATTTTACCACTCACCATTCATTCCTCCACCATTTATGTCATTTTTTCCCCTCCTTTACTTCAGTTTACAAATCGATTGTGTTTTCTACAAGATGATCCTGTAGGAATTACAGTGACCCAGAAATCCTACAGGAGGCAGTCCTAAGGAAAATAAATGGTGGAACAAGGTAGCAGAATGTTGATAAGGGTGTGGAAGACCTTGCCAAACTGAAAAAACAATCAAGAACCATCTTGAATAAGGGGAAGAAGGCAAACTAATGGTCTCAAGAAACAAGGATTTTTCTTTGCACAAATATGTTTTTTGGCTTGTCCTTGCAGAGCTTACAACCAAGATTCTTAATGCACAAGAGAGAGGCCACCAGGGCCATGGATGAGGCACAATGAGGTCACTAAGTTGCTCAGAGGATGAGCAACACTTTCAGCAGGGGGTATGATGATCCTCTAAATTAGACATAAATGAAGGCCCATGCCTCTAATTTAAAACATAAATTAAGGCCTATGACCATCCTTCAGCACATTAAACCTCTCTTTTTGCACTAGATAATTTATTTTTAACTTTAATATATTCATTAGGAAGGTTTATGAATAACTGAATATTTGTACCTAATATTATTTATTTTTTGTGGAATATTATGAGAATATTGGGCAGATTAAGAAGAGTTGGAGGAGGAGATAATTTAGGGACTTGTTCCCTACTACTCGAGAATAAATAATAAATAATAAGTCAACAAGATATTATGGAATTATTGCACAAATTGTGGGACTCCAACGATTGAGAAAATCTAGGAACGTGCTCCACTAATCTTGGGAGCAGATCCACCAATCAAGGGAGCAGATCCACTAATCAAGGGATTTCTGTGGGGAAAGCTTCCTCCATCCATGGGGAATGATTCTTAATCATTTTGCATAAGTACCAAGTTGAATTTTCCTATAGGGAATGATTGAGAAAATATAGGAATGTGTTCTCTCCCATTTAATGAAAATTCCTAGTATTGGGGACTAGATCCACTAATGAAGGTATTTTGGTGGGGAAAGCTTCCTCCATTCATGGGGAATGATTCCTAATCATTTTGTATAAGTACCAAGTCGAATTTTCCTCTAGGGATATATTTTTCATTATTGTTATTGTGGAGAGAGCTTGTATTCTTGCAGCTCCATTGTATTTTCTTGCAGGGATATAATTCTATTGATGAAAATAATGAAGATTGGTGTCATGTTCAACATCTAAATCTTGTTCTCCTCCATATGTCTCTAAGTTTCCTTAGGCTTTTCCATCCCAGGAACCTCATAGCCCTTTTGTATCATTCTCTTTCCTTCTTTTTACTTCTTATTCACATGCATCTCTAGTTTTTATGTCTTTCTATTTTTGCATTTAGTATTAATGATTTCTTGTTAGAGGATTGAGTTAAATGGTTGATGTAAGTTCTTTTCCAGGATCAAAATCACTATTTCATCCTTGGAAAATCTTTGGAAGTTCATAGTAATCATTGAGCTACTTGGATTAGTGTTCTTATTCCCAAATCTAGATTGTTGGACCTCCTTTTTAGCAAAGAACAATAAATTTCTGCTATTTTTTAGAGCATGCTAATGAGCTTCAATTGACTTTATTGCATTAGATCACAAAAAAATTGTAGTTCATAACAAAAACTATCCCATTGAATTTTCACTTGATTTGGTTAGACATGTTTTAGATTTACTAGCCCACTAGTTCTCGAATTCCTAGATTTTCAACTAGTACTGTTTTTTATTTTTTTTAAATGCGTTAACAGAGGTCTTTCTAAGTGATTTCAATTGAAATAGGGACTTAAGACATCCTAGTTAATAAAAAAAACTATCCAATTTAGATTTGATTTTCTTGGTCATTAAACCCTCTCCAATTTCATCATTTCGCAAGGAAACTTATCCAAGCTTTTTGAGCAAATCCATTCATCTCCCAACTTTGGTTTTGAGTTTTGAGTGATCCCAGGAATTTTCCCACTCCATTCCACCCATAACATGCCTTTCCTAGGCCTCCCATCACCTCCAACACCTCACATTTTGCTGTCGGCTGTATCCTTAATTCCTACAGGATCATCCCGTAGGTTTCTAGTACATCCTGTAGGTTTTCCTGAAATGGCCTGTTTTGAGGCCGAATTAAGAGAAAACATCTAGGAAGTCACCAAAATCCTCCCTAGGGTATACCACACCATCCAAACATATCCTAACCCTTCCATCCAACCTCCAACATCCTTAATTCACCTACCACATCACCAAAGGAAATTAGTTTGCATACTTGATTTTACATGAAAAGACAAAAAGACAAAAATAGATTTATTTTAGTCCCTTTATTTGCACATTAGTGATGCTTGATGCTTATTACTTCCATTCTTGGATAGTAGCATTTGGCTCATGATAATTTAGCATTATTTCGAAGCATAGTTTCTTGGCAGTTAATTAGGAAACGGTGTGATTTAGCATTGAATTTCCATCTCTTTCCTTGTACTTTCTTTCTTGCAATAGGTTAAGGTTCCATTTCGAACATTTCATTTTCTACAATTAATTTATGATTTGACTTCAGTACATGCATTCCATTACATCATGACAGCAAAGGAAGGAGACATTTTATGCCGCACATATAGTGCTGACACCTCTTAAGTTTGTACGAACCCCCACTAGTAGAAAATGAGCAATTAGTGACTAAGTGATTAAAAAAGTTAGTCACCATAGCTTTTCCAAGTGAAATACTACCAAAAATGAGCAATTTTAAGTGTCTGAACTAAAAATGACTAACATAAATTACTAATTTAGTCACGAGTTAAAATATGTGACTAGCTAATAAGTAATACAAATAAAAATGACTAACATAAATGACTAATATATTCTAAGAACAAAAATATAACTACCTAACAAGTACTACAATAATATGAATTTGTTTTTTATGTTAGTCATCTTAATTGTGTCAAGCAATCTAAACTTACAAGTGATAGGAGATTGAAAGGTTGTTAAAGATTGGTTGAAAGATTATCCTTCCTTAAACACTTCTTCATCCTCACATGGTGTATAGGTGAGCCAACTTTGCACTATGTATCTCAAATAATTTGTAATTTTAAAAATATAGTTTTTAATAATAAAAAAATTATTTTATGTATTTTTTAAAAATCTATTCATTGAATCTAATTAGATCTAGTTCTAATTTGAAATTAATTTAAAGGGAAATTTTAATTTTTAAGACTATAATATCAAATAAAAACTACTTTAATTTCATATTAACCGACCTACATCCATTTTAACCCTAGACCTATCAAGCGTTGAGAAGGGTCCAATCTCTCGAGGTGAAAACTTTCTTTTCTAGTGCAAAACTTGACGAAATGTTTTCACCTCGAGAGATTGGATCCGTCTTGGCACTTGATAGTTATAGAGTTAATATGGACCTAGGTTGGTTATATAATACTATATAATATCTAAATTTGTATGTGTCTCTTTGTTATTCCCTCTCTCTATTTCACCCCCCAAACATACACACACACTCTCTCTCTCTTCCCCTTCTCTCCCTCTCTATTTATATCCTTCTCTCTATTCCCTCCCGCTCTCCTCTCTCGCTCACTCTCTCTCCATGACTCCCTTGTAAGCCCCTCTCTCTCTCCACCTTTCTCCCTCTATGTTTTTCTTGTTCCCTCCCTCTCCTACCCCCTCCAATTCCATCTCTCTCCTCATCTCTATCTTCCTTCCTCTCTATTCCTTATCTCCCACCTCCCTCTATCTCTCCCCCCCAAATCACTCTCCCTCTCTCTCTCTCTTCCGTCCAAATCTATCACTATCTCCCCCACTCCCTGTCCTTCTCCATCTCTATGTCTCCATCTTTCTCCCCCCCCCCCTTCTCTCCCTATCTCTATCCTCTCCTCTTCTTTCTCTTCCCTCCTCTCCTCTCTCCCTCACTCTCTCTCCATCTCTCCCTTCTCACTCCTCTCTCTCTCCACCTCTATCTCTCTATGTCTTTGTTCTTTCCTCCCTCTCTCTCCAACTCCAACTCCATCTCCCTCTCTCTCTCCACCTCTATCTCTATGTGTCTTTGTTCTTTCCTCCCTCTCTCTCCAACTCCAACTCCATCTCCCTCTCTCTCTCCTCTCTCTTCATTCCTCTCGCTCCCTCTCTCCTACCTCATTCTCTTTCCCCACCATTGCTCTCTCTTTCTCTCTCTCTTTCCTCCAACTTTTTCACCATCTCGCTCCCTCTCTCCACGCCCTCCCCAACTCTCTCTTAAATTTGATGACATTGTATTGTGTTTAAGAAATTATCTAAATTAGAAAAACTTAATTGGTTGTAAAGTATTAAACCTATATTTTGGATCAATCATGTCAAAGAAAATAAAATAATAAAAACTTAAAAAAATCACGCACTATATTTAATCTATTATAATTAGTCAATTGTTTGCTCTCATCCCTTGGATCCTTAGCTATGATGGATCCATGTCAGTTATATATATATATAAAGAACCGACATAGATCCATCTTAGCCTAATTTTATTAAAACCTTATTTTAATTTCTATGGGAATATTTTTAGTAGTCATGAAGATAGAGGGTTTACATATATCTCAAATTGTAACATTTTCGCTTTTAGATTCAATTAAAAAATGTAAAAATTAAATTAAAATAAAATATTTTTACTATGAAATAAGTTATGGCTTTTTGGCATGTGGTATTGATAAGCCATGGTATTGGCCCACGGTATTGTAACAAAGTGGACTTACAAGTTAATATCCATGGTAAAGTGAGGGTGAATATCCATGGTTAACAATCTTGTCATATTGTTATAAAATATTTGATTGTGAAATCATTTATGTTTTTTGGGCATGTGTATTGTTATAAAATATTTTGATTGTGAAATAATTTATGTTTTTTGGGCATGTGGTATTGATAATACATGGTATTGACCCATGGTATTGTAACAAAGGCTATTTTTTACAAGTTAATAATACTGTAATGTGGGGTTGAATATCCACAGTTAAGAATCTTGTCATATTGTGAAATAAGTTATGGTTTTTGGGCTTGTAATATTGATAATCCATGGTATTGGCCCATGGTATTGGTTCTAAAATATTAAACCTATATTTTGGATCAATCATGTCAAAGAAAATAAAATGATGAAAAACTTTAAAAAAATCATGCACTATATTTAATCTATTATAATTAGTCAATTTGCTTGCTCTCATCCATTGGATCCTTAGCTAACATGGATCTATGTTGATTCTTTATATATATATATATATATAGAACCGGCATAGATCCATCTTAGATTAATTTTATTAAACCTTAATTTAATTTCTATGGGAATATTTTTAGAAGTCGTGAGGATAAAGGGTTTAGATATATATCAGATTGTAACATTTTCGCTTTTAGATTCAATTAAAAAAATGTTGTAAAATTAAATTAAAATAAAATATTTTTACTATGAAATAAGTTATGGTTTTTTTACATGTGGCATTGATAAGCCATGGTATTGGCCCATGGTATTGTAACAAAGCGGATTTACAAGTTAATATCCATGGTAAAGTGAGGGTGAATATCCATGGTTAACAATCTTGTCATATTGTTATAAAATATTTGATTGTGAAATAATTTATGTTTTTTGGGCATGTGGTATTGATAATCCATGGTATTGTAACAAAGGCTATTTTTTACAAGTTAATAATATCTACCGTAATGTGGGGGTGAATATCCATGGTTAAGAATCTTGTCATATTGTTGTAAAATATTTTGGTTGTGAAATATGTTATGTTTTTGGACTTGTAGTATTGATAGGCCATGGTATTGTCCCATGGTATTGTAATTGTCATATTGTTGTAAAATATTTTGGTTGTGAAATAAGTTATGTTTTTGGGCTTGTAGTATTGATAAGCCATGGTATTGGCCCATGGTATTGTAACAAAGCCTATAATATTTTTGTTGTGAAATAAGTTATGTTTTTGGGCTTGTAGTATTGATAAGCCATGGTATTGGCCCATGGTATTGTAACAAAGCCTATTCACAAGTGACAGACTGGGATATAACTCCTCAAAATAGAAACTCTCTATCTTATTCATTCAGGCTGTTCATTGTTATATACAAGAGGGAGTGATTGTTCGGTTCATCTCCCGACTCTCTGTCTTCTCTATTATTTATTTACATTTACATTAATTACAGTTGTTCACCCAATCCTTAAGATTAGGTGTCAACATTCCCACCTTTAAGCTGAAGGAGTGTTGGTGAGTCCAAGAATCGTTCTGAATCTTTCAAGCTTTCCCTTCCAAGTGCCTTGGTGAAGACGTCTGCAATTTTCTCATTAGTGGAACAATGGCGGAGATGGATTGTTTTGGCCTCAACATGATGTCAAATCAAATGATATTTAGTATTGATGTGCTTTGTTCAATCATGGAACTTTGGGTTCTTGGCCAACTTTATTGCAGATGTATTTTCAATCATGAGTGGAGTTGATTGCACTTGTTTTACCTACAAATTTTCAAGAATTTTCCCGAGCCACACAATTTCTTTTGTTGCTTTAGTAGCTGCCACGTATTCTGCCTCTGTTGTGGAATCTGCTGGGACTGACTGTTTGCATGATCTCTAGGAGACAACTCCTAATGCAAGACTCATAGCATAGCCTGAAGTAGATACCCCTGTTTCTTTCTTTCCATCGGAGTTTGAATCAGAGTATCCAATCAAGCTGAAGTCGCCCACCTGTGTATGCTTAATTCCAAAGTCTTGAGTTCCCTTCAAGTACCTTAGAACTCTTTTTGCAGCAGACCAATGTCCCTCACAAGGTTTTTGCATAAACCTGGAGAGGATTCCAACAGCAAATGAGATGCCTGGTCTGGTAGTAGTCAGGTAGTTGAGACTTCCTACAAGCTATCTATACTTTGTTGCATCCTCAAATTCTTTTCCTTCAATGGATGTGAGCTTTAAGTTTTGTTCCATTGGAGTAGTCAGAGGATTGCATTCAGTCATGCCAAACTTGTTCAACAGATCTCCAATGTACTTCTTTTGAGAAAGGATATTGGACTTTGGATGTTGAGTTACTTCAATACCAAGATAGTAATGAACATAGCCCAAATCAATCATTTCAAAACCTTTCTTCAATTCCTTCTTTATGGATGCAATGTAGCTTCCATTGTTCCCTATCATCAAAATATCATCTACATATACTACAAGATATACAACTGTTTTTTTTCGAACCTTCTTTACAAACAATGTTGCATCATCAAGATCATAATGTTTGAAATTGAGTTTCAAAAGATGCTCAGTTAATTTTTCATACTAGGCTCGTGGTGCTTGTTTTAGGCCATACAAGGATTTCACAAGTTTGTATACTTTATGTTCATGTCCTTTTACAGCAAATCCTTCAGGCTGGGACATAAAAATGTTCTCTTTTAGATCTCCATTCAAGAAAGCAGTTCTTACATCCATTTGATGGACTTTCCAACTGTTCTAAGATGCTAGGGCAAAGAGTGTTCGGATGGTAGCCCATTTTACTGTGGGTGAAAAATTCTCCTCATAATCAACCCCTTCCTTCTGTGAAAAACATTTTTCCACAAGTCTGCCTTTGTGCTTGTCAAGTGAGCCATCAGCTTTATACTTGTTTTTGTAGACCCACTTGCAGCCAATTGGTTTGGTTCCCAATGGAGGATCAACCAGCTTCCAAGTGCCATTCTTTATCAGGGCATCATACTCTTTTTTCATTGCTTCTTTCCATTCATCATGAGAAGCAACCTATTTGAAGGAAGTTAGTTCAAAATCTGTAGACAAATTTAATTCACAATCATAAGAAACATCCATATCAACAGGTGAATCAGAGTCATCTACATTATCTCCATTTTTTTGATTTGAATTTCTGGTTCCTGTCTTTCCAACCTCATCAGGATGAACACTTTCAAGTGTCTTTGTCAGCCACTTTGGAGAACCTTTCTCAGATGGTCCAGGCTGCTCCATTGACTGAGTTGGGATTGAATCAATATTGACTCTCCAAATTATGTCAATCACATCACTTAAAGCATCATTTGCTGTTGGAGATTCATGCAGGGGAGAGAGTGCTTCTGAAGAAGATTCCACAGGTTGATCTAGTATAGGAATCCCCCTTCAAGATGTGGAATCTGATTATCAAATTCTTGAAATGATTTTTCAGTTGTGAATCTATCCAAGCGATCAAGTTGTCTTTCAACAACATTGTCAGTTTTGGATGATTCAAGAAAGATTACATCTCTAGATACCACAAACTTTTTGTTAGTTTCATCATAGAGATGGTATGCTTTGGAGGTGTTTGAATACCCCAGGAAGATACATTTACGACTTCTTGCACCAAGTTTGTTTCTATGTACCTTTGGTATCAAGGCATAACAGGTGGAACCAAAGACCTTGAGATGCTTTACCGAAGGAATGTGCCCATACCACATTTCATAAGGAGTCTTGTTTCTAATAGCATTAGATGGACATCTATTCTTTATATAGATAGCTTATAGGACAACATCAGCCCAAACCATTACTTTTACATTTTTGAAGAAGATCATGGAGCGTACCATATTTAAGATTGTCTTATTCATTCTTTCAGCTACTCCATTTTGTTGGGGATTATAAGGCACAATTGTTTGATGTTTGATCCCATGTTGGTGAAGATAGTTTTCAAATTCATTTGAAGTGTATTCTTTTCCATTATTAGTGCGAATAGAGCCAATATGAGTTTGTGCATCATTTTCAATCCATGCATGAAAGTTATTGAATGTTTGAAAAGCATCAAATTTTTTCTTCAATAAATATATCCAACTCATTCTGGTGCAGTCATCAATAAATGTCATCATATATTTATTTCCATTTGCAAAAGAGACAGGCATTGGACCACATAAATATGAATGAATGAGTTCAAGTTTTCTATGTGCTCTAGAATGTGAATCATGAAAGAGTTGTTTGCTATGCTTTCCTAGAATACAAGCATCGCATTGCTTAAGTTTCCTAGGAATTGTAGGCAATCCAGCAACACCATTTTTCTTCAACAAGCAGAGGCTGTCATAGTTCAAATGTCCAAATCTAGCATGCCATAATAAACTTGATGGAAGTGTACCTTCTTCATAATGAGATTTGTATGAGAAATGTTGTGCACGAGTAGAGGTACCTTGCAGCTTGAGGAGCCTTTCTTCCTCCATCCCCCTCATGAAAAGTGAGTGGTTAGATGCTTTTCTCACCTGAAGCTTGCCATCAAACATATGAATGGAGTGACCTTGCTAACGGATGTGGACCAAGGACAACAAGTTTCTCCTCAGCTGTGGGATATATAGAACATGATGCAGAAGAAAGTCTGGAAGACCAAGCAATTTAAGCCTGATTGTGTCAAGCACTAATGGCTTGAGTTTTGATTGATCTGTAAAGTATACTGCTCCATCAACATTGTGAGTAAAGTCTTCAAAAAATTCTTTTCTGTGAGTCATGTGGCAAGTTTCCCCTGAGGTAACCAACCAATCATTTTTCCAAGAAGCAAGTGAAGCATTAAATAAGTCTTCATTTAGTCCAATATTACGTTGTGACACAATATAATGAGCTGATTCAGGTGCTTTACCATTGTCTGTGTCATTAGTGTTACCTTTCTGTTGGTTTCTTTGCTGCTCAATTTTATCCCAAGGTATCTTGCATGTGGAGGCATCATGCGATCCATTTCTTTTACAGTGTATGCAGTGCAAATCTAACTTTTCTCCTTAAGAATGTTTGCCCCCCTCCCTCTGAAATATCTTCCTCTTCCTCCTCGACCGCCTCTTCCTCTAGAAGAATCTTGAGCAGGATTCTTTTCTTTATGAGCAAGGCACACAGCCTTTTCAGAAGATTTAGGGGTTGTCTTCTTTTCAAAAGCTTTCTATCTTTTACCAAATTTTTTCACAAGAGAGTCAAAGGTAATATCTTTGAGATTTCCATTTTCTTGCAATGACTTAAGATAATTAGAGTAAGTAGGATAAAGTGCCTTGAGAAAAGCAATAAGAGGAATATCCATTTCAACCTTAGTGGCTTTAATATCATGCATTATTGATTTTACTTCAGATGCCAGAGCAAGAGGATCATTATTTTGTAATTCAAGGGTGAAGAGTTTAATCATGAGTTGAACAATTTCAAGTGCAAAGTGTGAGTCATAGAGTTACTTCAGCTTTTGTAATGCTTCAAATGTAGTTGAAAATGGTTTGATGTGTCGACTCACCTCTTCACTTACAAATGCAACAATTAATGCATATGCTTTTCTTTTTTTATTCTCCCAAATGGTGAGCTCTTTGTCAGAGGTAGGTTCAATTGGATCCTTGTCTCCTTCTCCAACACACACTCCTTTCCATAGCTCATTAAAAATAAGAGTGTGTTGGAGTTTCCTCAACCATTCTAGATAATTCTCTTTTCCGGTGAGAGTTATTCCCACAATAGATATGATTGAATGCATATCGAACAACGTAATACTTTCAGCATTCAACGTTCACCTGAATACTGGAGTCAGAGTCTGACTGTAACTATGTATGGCAGAAATGAACAGTGGATGATGAGCGGCAGATGGGCGGAGAAATAATGCGGAGGAGTACCATTGATGGTGGAAGATCGATGGTTATCGGAGTCGAAGATCGATGGTTATCGGGTCAAAGATCAATGGTTATCATGGGCGAAGAAGTCCAATCGTTAACAGTTATCAGAGAGTGGTTTTAGGGCGATAAGTGGAATATCGCACGGACGCAATGCAGTAAGTGGTTTTAGAGAGGGAAGCACACAATTCCATAGAGCGACGGACATGTGGTTCTGATGAGAGAGAAGAAACCACTTATATCGCACGTGAAACAGTCATGCATGTTGGCCATGCGATATTGATGTGGGCCGTTAGATCTGAGGTCAAGAGATCTACGGTTGAGGTTGATTGGGAGGAGAGAGAAAAAGGTGTGCATATCAGGTGGGTAACCACTGTGCAGCTAATGCGCTCGATATCACCATCAGCCATTGGATCTAAGGCTGGAGATCAACGGTTGAGAATGAGCCCAAAAAACCTCAGGAACTGTGTTTCGGTGGGGTCCGATAAGTGTGTCAAGCGATGCGAAAAAAGATGAATCGGTGAACATACGGTGAATATGTCAAACGATGGTGAAATACGGTAAATATGGTAAAAGTATAAACAATTGCATGTTGTTCTTCAAACGAAAGGGAAGCGATAGAGAAAAATCAAGCTATTACAGCGTTATTCAACACAGCAGCAACATATTAGAATTCAAACGATGAGCATTCACAGAGATCTGACAAAGATGTCAGCCTGCAAGAGATGCAAAACAGAGAGTGAAGGAGTTAGAAATTTTAAAAGAAAGGCCAAAAATGGTGCCTGCTCTGATACTATGACAAATAAGGATACAACTCCTCAAAGCAGAAACTCTCTATCTTATTCATTCAAGTTGTTCATTGTTATATACAAGAGGGAGTGGTTGTTCAGTTCATCTCCCGAGTCTCTGTCTTCTCTATTATTTATTTACATTTACATTAATTATAGCTGTTCACCCAATCCTTAAGATTAGGTGTCAACAACAAGTTAATAACAAAATCAAAATATAACAAATTAAATTTTATTATTTTTATTAATTTAACTATTTATTATTAATTGAGGTGATATTTAAATGTTTACACTCATCCCAATATCATTTTAACTTCTTCTTCTTCTTTTTAATTTAGCATCTTACGAAAAAATAACAAATTCTTATTAAAAATAAATCATTTAACCCAATTGCAATTTATATATTTTATTTTATATTATAAGTATTTTTTTTCTATTATAAATATTTTTTTTCTTTTTCATTTCCAGTTTAGTGTTGGGTTCAAATAAAATATTCAAGATTACAACATCACATTGTAGCACTGTATTTTATATTCACAGATTACAACATCACATTGTAGCACTATATTTTATATTCATAGATTACAACATCACATTGTAGCACTGTATTTTATATTCATAGATTACAACACCACATTGGAGCACTATATTTTTCTCTGCCTTGTCTATATCTATGTGGAAATTCCAGAAGAAGGAACACCATCAATGACGTGATCTATGGATTTCATGGGATTTGAACCCCAGATGGAGTTTGCATGGGAATGGATTTCATGGGATTCAAGCCCCAGATGGAGTTTGCATGAGAAACACCTTAGGAGAGCATCAACAATTAGATGGAGCAAGGGCAAGGTCACTAGGCATGGATATTTTGGTAATTTGTACATGGGTATGAGTTTGGACTTTGTTCTTCCTTTTTACTAAAGAGGATTTTTGTTTGTATGGGTAAATAATTTCGAAGGTTTATATGATCAAAACATAAATTTTATCTAGAGTTGAGGATTTAATGCTTATGATAAGGGCAAGGTCAATGGGTGTGGTAATTTGTACATGGGTATGAATTTGGACTTTGTTCTTCCTTTCTACTAAAGAGGATTTTTGTTCTTATGGGTAAATAATTTCGAGGGTTTATATGATCAAAGCATAAATTTTATTTAGAGTTGAGGGTTTAATGATTATGATATTTTGGTAATTTGTACATGGGTATGAATTTGGACTATGTTCTTCCTTTTTACTAAAGAGGATTTTTGTTCTTATGGGTAAATAATTTTGAGGGTTTATATGATCAAATCATAAATTTTATCTAGAGTTGAGAGTTTAATGATTATGATAATGCAAATATTGATTGAAGCTAACCATTCATCAAAAGACAATGCACAAGTAAGCATTTTGCATGTCCTTATTGTACAAAGGGTTTAATGATTATGATAATTCAGATCTTGGTTGCGGCCAACAATCCATTAAAAGACAATGGACAAGTAAGCATTTTGCATGTCTTATGATAATGTAGATCTTGATTGCAGCCAACAATTCATCAAAAGACAATGGACAAGTAAGCATTTTCCATGTCCTTATTGTACATATTAGTTCTCTCCTTAGCTTTTCTAGGGTCAGAATGCATGAAATTTTATTTCTTATTTTCACCTTTTTCTTAGTGGTTGATTGTTTGTGTAATGGACTCCATGCCCAAATTAAAATGGCTCAAGTGATGCAAGAAAATTTTCTGGTAGGATGCAAGTGCTATACCTTCCTCAAACTTTTTTACAAGAAATAAAAATTTCTTGTAATCATGAACATAAAATCTTTTCTGTTTCATCCTTAGATTTTGATCTCAATGCCTATAGTTTTAAACCATGTTACTATATTTTATGTAGGATATACTTAGGTCCATTAAACCTTACAACTCCCTAAAGCTTAGGTTAATTACATCTAAAAAGAAGGAACCTTAACGACTTTTGCAATTTAGGTTCAATTCTTAGAGACAATGATTAAAAATTGAAGAACTCAATGGTCTAATAACTTTTATGCACCCATCAATTTCTAAGACCTTTGCTATTATTTTGAACCTAAAAAGAGAGAGTAGAAGAAGAAAAGGAGCCTGGATGAGGTGGACCCTGACCTGTTTGATACTTTTCAAAAGTTGGGCATGGCCTTGACTAGAAGAAGAGATTGACCAATGTTGTTGTAGATGTTGTTTTTGACAGTGTTTTCATTGCTACCATGCATAGGTGCAATCTATAGGTAGTTGAGGTTATATTTTATTCATTAGAAGAGGTAATTCAGGAGTATCTTTATCTAGTTAGGAAGTATCTTGGAAGGGTTGTTGCTCTTGCTAATAACTATTATGCTGCATTGTATTTTTATTTTTTTAGTGACAACTCCTTCTATTAAATCTCCAAGCACACTTTGTCACACATGGAAATATCCACTTATTTCAGGATGAATGAGATGGAGACTAAGCATTTTGAGAGGACTCTTATTTTTGTAGATGAGAGAAATTTTGTGAGGTGAGAGGAGTTATGTGACATATATTGAAGGATGAACTATATCATTTTATGAAACCAATCATATCCATGCCACAGTAGTGGATCTCTATTGCACTGACGGAGCAATGATAAAGTATTCCACTTTAAAGAATTGGTATGTTAGGGATGAGGAATGAAGATGTGGGATTTATAATTTTATTAAGAAAAAAGGTTTTTGCAATGAAGAAAAATCAAGGATTTCATGAACCTGAGTAGAGAATGGTTCAACAATCACCTGGAAATACTCAAGCATTGTTTTGAAAGACAATGATGCAATTGGAGAGTTATATTTTGTTGCTTGAAAAATAACTATCAATTGGGGGGGACAATGATGATCCATATAGGGAATAATTGCAGGAGTAGGATTGTTTCTAAAATTATATCTATAGGCAAGTCAAGGGACTACTATAGAGGATTAGTGCAGGTGCAACCAAATTATCATAATGCAATGAATTTTTCACAGTGTGATTTGATGCTCATCGACGACCAGGAAGATGCAAATACTTATCGTTACATTCAGATACAATTGAGTTGCACTCTAAAGTCTCTAATTTCATTTATTGATAGTCCTTCTTGTGTCCTTGTCTCTCTCAATTTCATTGTGGTAGGATTGGAATGGGTTAAAAAATCAAGCATATCATTGAGTCAAATAGACACCCACATGTCACTACATGTCATTGTGCATACTCTTTGTTTTTTATACAATTAGAAGTCAGCAATATGATGTGTGCACACACAAAAAATCCTAGCATGCATGATGAATCCCCCTGCAATTCCATTTTCTATGGTGACATCTTATTTGATTTGTTTATACAGGTCATCTAGCCACATAGTGGCCACTATTTTTTTTTGCTGAAGTAAGAACCGAACCTTCTATTTCATTAAATCAAAAGATAAGTTACATAGTATATAGAAACTTGTCAATCTATACAAACTCGAGAGAACAAGTAATCATGTTCAAGACTAAGACCCTCCATCTAACACCCGAAAACCCAAAACCCATGGGAAAACCTCCGAAGGGCTGCAAGAATCCTAACCAAAAGGCCGAACCGGACAAACCATACCCCCGTGGCCGAACAACATCAGCGGTCACCCCCGACCACCCAAAGAACCCAAAGGACGGAAAAGGACAAGATGCACCCTCAGGAAATGAGGAAATGGCCCGTCGGGCCCCACTAAACAGTGCAAACAATCCCAACCGTCCATCCGAGATGCCGGATCCAACAGCTAGGAGCCATATCGTGCCGCCTTACACGACTGAACCTTAACTTGCGATGAAGGGAAGTTTCCGAAACTGCCACCTTGCCATGTGTTGTGATCCCTATGGGATTGCTCCCAAAATTGCAAAACCACTTTCCACTTAACAGACATGCGATCGTCAGAAAACCAGCTAGGGTTGGGATTTCTAGCCCGAAAATAGAAAGAGGGAGAAAGCCAACTGTTGTACACTTTTAACCGCCCTTTCTGCCTGTTCATACAACGAAAATAGAACCCTAACCAGAGTTTGTTTGGGAACTGATTCCACAAAGAGCCAACTAGCAACCAAGGGATCTCGGTCGAAATGCTCCAGGATAAGGTGAGACTGAAATTGACTATCCAACCTTCCTGGTACATCCTGCTGGACTGAGGGTGCACAAACTGGCAACTTGAATTCTTGCTATTCAACCTAGCCCAAAATCAAAAGACTTCTCTGTCCTTAGCAGCTTGATCCTTGAAGATAGCCTTTAGTCGAATTTGAAGAATTTCTTGCCATTTTTTAGCCATCCCACAGTCAACAATGCATACACCTTGATTGGCTAGTAAGTTCGCAAGTTTATTGGCATTACGACGAACATGGTTGAAACTAACGGTTCAAAGACCCTAGAGATGAACTTGGATTCTTTGATAAACCTGGATAAGTTTCCAGTGATTCGAGACTCTCTCCGGCCGAGAACCACCACTGAGTCTTTTCATCACGTTAATAGTTATCTCAGAGTTCACTTCTACAATGACATTTGAGCGATGGTTCTGAATCAGAAACTCTAGAAACTGCTCTAGAGCCATTACTTCCACCATGTTATTGGTAGCTCTTCCTAAATGAGAGTGGAAGATAAAGATAATATTGCCCTCTTCATCCCTTAAAACTCCTCCATAACCAGTAGTTCCTGGATTGCCTTTTGAGGCACCATCAATGTTATATTTCAGAAATCCTTTCAGAGGAGGTTGCCAGAAGTCCTTCTCTATAATCATAGTTGTATCCCTTTTGTTTGTACCTTGAGGAATTATCCCTTGTAATCCCAGATGCCTAAGAGTTATCTGCTCATTTTCTGATGGGGGGTTTTTGGGGATATTTCGAATAGTGGTGTTGACTGTCTATCTGAGTTGTTTCAAGATAAGATCAGATAGACGATGTTGTGAGGACTTTACATTCTTGAAAAATATTTTATTTATTTCTTTCCAAACATTCCAGATGATGAAGCAAGGTGTGAAGGCCCATGCCAAATTAAGGAATTCATTCTCCGCGTAGTTTCTTCTCCATTTCTTTAGGGTATTTGTGATACTTCCTCTATCCCTATCAGACTGGTGGAAAATTGAAGAAAACAAATCCCACAGCCAGGTTGTGTACGAGCAACTATTGAGAATATGTTCCATTGTTTCCTCCTGCTCTTCACAGAGCTGGCATCTGGAAGGCTCCATTACTCCTCTTCTCCTAATGTTGTTCCAAGACAAGATTTTCTTATGATGAACCAACCACATAAAAAGCTTGATCTTCATCTAGCCTTGATTCCTCCAAAGATGCAGCCAGGTATTGTTTGGAACACTAGAGCCAAGCCCAAGGAGAAAACCTTTTGCTTCCTTAAGATTAAAGGTTCCTTTCTTGTTATTACCCCATCTCAATTGATCCTACCCCTCTGATACTAAGATCATTCTTTGCTTTAGTAAGTCCCCAAGAGCCTCTGCTTTGATTTTTAGGGGACTCTCCTCTCTGTAGTCAATGTTTTTCCAGCTTCTCCACTTTCTGGAGATGTGAGTAAGATCCCAAAATTCCTTAACTTTGATTAACCCTTGGGCATCTGTTTCCTACTTGAGACTTAAAAAAATTTTTGTTAACAGTGTTGGTTCTTGTTGCCATTTTTCCTCCCAAAAGAGAGCAAGATCTCCTGCTCTAATTTCCCAGAAACTGTTCTTTTGAACTAGGCTTCTGTTTTCCCAGGCTCTATTCCATATGTAGGAGCCTTTTATAATTCCAGACATTCTTATGAGATCATTAGTGTGCCAAGAGCTAGCATATTTCTCTTTCCATATCCTGGCCCATTGGGCTTTTGGCTCCTGAACCCATCTCCACCAAAGCTTGGCTCCTAGGACTTTGCAAAGAATCTCTTGATCGTCCAAGCTTAGACCCCCATGACTTTTGGGTTTACATATTTTTTCCCAGGAAACTAGGGCCCATTTCTTCTTTGTTTCCTCCTTGCCCCAAAGGAAATCTCTTTGTATATTCCTGATTTTCTCTAAGACAACTTTGGGAGCTGGAAGAGTTGATAACATGAAAACTGGGATAGATTGCAGAACTGCTATTTTCAGAACTAACCTGCCTGCCAGGTTCAAGGCACAGAAGGTCCATTTTTTGACATTGTCCTGCAACTTATTAAGAACCAGTTCCCAAATACTCTTGTGCATGGGTCTGGGAGTAAGAGGAACTCCTAAATATTTTGAGGGGAGGGAATCTCTTTGGAAACCAATAATTCTTGAGATTTTTCTTTGGATAGCAATGTTAGTGTTTAAAAAGAAGATTTTGGACTTAGAGAGATTAACTTCCATACCTGTAGCCAAGGAAAAATATTTAGGGATTTGTTTGTAGGCCGAAGCTTCTTTGATTGTGGGGATCCCTTGCAGTAAGGTATCATTAACAAATTATTGGTGAGTTAGAGCATAACCATTCTCAGAAACTTGAAGACCTATGATTTTTCCCATTTCCTTGGCCTGCTTAATGGATCGCCCAAGACCTTGAGGCCTCTAGAAGGATTGAAGATCTCTAAGGGAGAGACATTAACCAAAATAGAAAAGCTGGAAGAATTCACCAGCGCCATGACCCATCTGACCCAGTTGTGGTCAAACCCAAAGGCAAAGAGAACCTTCTTGATGTAAATCCAATTCACCTTCTCATACGCTTTGGAAATATCCAATTGCATGATCATACCCGCTTGCCTTTTTCTAGTTAGCGTGTGAACCACCTCATGTGCTTGAATGATATTGTTCAGAATCTATCTTCCCTCCACATAACCTGATTGTTCCTCTGACACTAGTGAGGGAAGGAGAGCTTTAAGTCTATTTGCCACTACTTTGGATATTATCTTGTAAACCACATTACATAAGGCAATAGGTTTGTACTTATCTGTAGTTTGAGCTGAGTCCTGTTTGGGAATTAGGGAGATGAAGGAGGTATTGAGAGCTTTCAGGATAGTTTTGCTGCTCCTGGAATCCTCTACCACATTCAAAATGTCCTCTTTGACAATATGCCAACAAGCTTTAAAGAAATCCACATTGAAACCATCCAGGCCTAGAGCTTTTCCATTCTGCATGTCTTTGAGAACCTCACTGACCTCCTCTTCAGTAACTGGTCTATTGAGGTTAAAATTGTCCTCTCTGGACACCAGCTTAGGGATATGCCTTGTAATTCCCCTGATGGCCTGATCCCTGTCGGGAATGTTTTCCTGAGCGATGTTCCGGAAATGTTGAACAAGCACAGCTTCAATATCTTTATGAGTGGTCTGAATCTCCCCTTCCTCATCCTTAATCATTGAGATTCTATTATGAGATCTGTTGGCCATAGTGGATCTGTGAAAAAATCTTGTGTTCCGCTCTCCTTCCTTGAGCCATTGAACTTTGGATTTTTGTCTCCAAAATATTTCCTCTTGTTTGCATAACTTTTCCCAATCTAGATGGTATTTATCAGCCTGATCACTTTTGGCTTTGTCAAATCCATCTTTTATCAGAGCCTGGTTGAGTTCTAGAATCTTGATTTCCACTTATTTTTTTGCCTCAAAAATGTTACGAAATCCTTCTGGTTCCATTCCTTGAGTCTGGATTTAATGTGCTTTAGTCTTTTCTAAAGAAGCATCTTAGATCCTTGAATTTGCAAGTCTTCAAACCACCATTTTTCAATGTTACTAACGAAATCCGGGTGAGAGAGCCAGATATTTTCTAATCTGAAGGGTCTATTCCTGGGAGAATCTATACCCTTGATTTCCAATTGAATTAGCTAGTGATCTGAACCTCCAAAATGGAAGAACTCTAGCTGTTATATCTTTATTTAGAAGCAACAACTCCTCTGATATCATAAATCTGTCTAACTTAGAAGCTACCAGTGCCTCACCTCCTCTTTTGTTGTTCCAAGTGAAAAGGCCATTACCTGATTCTGAATCTACCAAATTCATATTGTCTATAAATGATAGGAATGCTAAGGAGTCTTTGTTAAGCACCCTGGTACCTCCCTTTTTTCCGAGAGAGATTTGATCATGTTAAAATCCCCTCCCATGATCCAAGGAATTCCAGCCTATCTGTTCCTGAGGTTAATAAGGGCTTCTAGCAATTTGAGTTTATCCTCTATTCTTTGAGGACTGTAAACATTAGTGACCAGGAATGTTTTCGAAATCCCAACTAGTTGAATGATCATAGATAGGTAATTTCTTGATGCTTCTGCATCCGTTATGCTGACCCTTTGGGGATTCCAAAGAGTGAGAATACCCCCCGCTGTGTTCTCAGCTTTAACCTCTAGAAACTCATATCTATTGAGCCATTTGCTGTGTATAAGTCTTATTTTCTGAATGGAACATTTCGTTTCCTGGATGAAGATTATATCTGGCATATCTTGTTTCATTCTATAACTAAGCAATCTTTGTTTTCTTTTACTTCCTAGACCTCTGATATTCCAAGATGTAAACTTCATAATTAAAGACTTGTAAAGGAGTAACTGGTTAGGTCTTTCATCTTACCCAAATCTATCATCAGCTTTCCAAACTCCATCAAAAGCTCCTTTTGCTTTTTCCGGCCTCTTTTCTTGTCTGTATTTCTAGTAGCCAGTCCTGGGGTTGGTTTCATTGTTTTCACTCCTTTGTTTTCCCACTTGTTCATGGTTTTTCCTATTCCTAACTCACTTTCCTGTGTCTTCCATAAAAATAACTTTTGTATTATGTTGCAACCCTCTTGAGGTAATGAATCTATCCCTCCCGTGGTTCCCTGCATCAAGAACCCTTCCAGATCTAGGTTTTCCTTTTCTAGAATTTCCTGAAGTTTGTGGTCCTCTAGATCTGTTTCACTTTGGGTCATTTCCATATCCATTTCTAGTTCGGTCTCATTCGTCATAGTCTCTTTCTTATTATGAATCTCTTGTGTTGGGTTGTAGTTCCCTTCCTTCTCCTCTTCCCTAGGGCCTTCCTCCATTATTTGATCTTCATTTGCCATTTCTTCATTATCTTCCAGTGCTTGAAACCTGTTTTGGTTGGTCTTTTGCCCCTCATTGCACTGTTGCTTTGATCCCTTTCTTCCTCCTTTTCCCTCACATAGCGGCCACTATTGAATGTTGAGGTATATGTCATAAAAATATTTTATAGTCTACTTTATTTTATATTCAAGTATTCATCGTCTTTCATTTCTTATACTCTGCATTGTATCTTCTTTCATTTTTAGGAGAGGAACTCAATATTGATGGTAAGATGCAACAATTGAAGAAAGAGGAGAACAATAACACTAGAGCGACAAATACAAAATAAGAGAGAGAAGAGAATAAGTCTAGTGATACCCTTAGAGCCAATATCTTACATAAGACACACTCATAGAGATTGATGGTCAAGCCTTCAGAGTTGGTGAATTCACTTGCAATGCTTTGGCAACACAATGATAATGTTTTGAAATGATGAAACAATATTTCATGTGTAAATTGTAGTCCAACCCATATTAAGTTGGAAACTCATATTGTAATACTTGATATTTTATATAATAAAATTTATATGGTTGAAATTATTTTTATTTTCACTTGATATTATTTAGTCTTGTAATTAACATATGTAACTTTGTGTTATCATATTAGATAAACATGCACATTGTATGACATTTTCTTAAAATTTAGTCGCAAAATCATACTAATTAATTTATGGTGATTAATAATAAACACATAAAATCAATATAAAACTACTAAATTAGTAGTTTATATTAATTAATGATGAACATGAATAAATGAAATGAATAGAAACTACTAAATCAGTCGTTTATATAATGAATATGAAAATACCACAAAAGTATAAATGAATACTGCAAATGATAAATTTTTTAGTATTAAATGATAACTAAAGTTTGCATATATACGACTATTAGTAGTTAATTTACAACATCTTATAACACGACTAAAATTTAGTTGTATTTCTTTAGTCATTTATTGGTTTTAAATGATGACTAAAATTTGCATATATATGACTATTACTAGCTAATCTACAGTATCTTATAACATGACCAATGTTCTGGTCATATTTCTTTGGTCATTAATTGGTTTTCTCGAGGATTCATATAGTAATATATTTTGTTATATATTTGGTCATTAATTGTGACAATTAATGACTAAACCAATGAAAAATTAATGACCAAATTTATGACTAAATATACTACAAGATGGTAAAATTGAGGAAACCAATTAATGACTAAGCTAAAAATGACTAAAAGTTGGCCGCGTTATAAGATACTGTAAATTAGCTACTATTGGTCACTGATTGAAAAATGGTTGTTTATATGCAAATTTTAGTTGTCTTTCTAGTAACTAATTAGTCATTTTGTACTAGTGCACAGGTTGATAATTAAATTCAGTAGCCTTGGGAGTTGCAGCATTCTTGTTGCAATATCGAGGCTAATCACTTTTCAGTGTCATCGCCGGGGAGGTGTCAAAGTATGCATTGTTTTCTTCCCTAGTTGATTCATTTCTTTTTACTTTTTGCGAAAACAAAAAAAATAATTGCATTAAGCATATTTCATTTCAGAAGTAGAAATTTTCATTGCATTATAGTTTTCATGCAATCATAAAAACAAAAAAAAATCTCCAGCACCAACCCACCCTCCCATTTGATCACGTGGTGCAGTAAGAGCCACATCACCATTCACTTTTGCAGGTAGAAGAAAAAGATGGAAAAGAATGTAGAAGAAATGGATGGAGATGATGAGGAAGATCCTCTCGGATTTCCCATTGAAGATACTAATGGTAGTGTGCACATGAAGAACATCCCTCCATCTTTGCTTCCAAAATTTCATGGTACAAGGTTAGAGGATCCGGAAACCTTTCTCCTGGAATTTGAGATTGTTTGTAGATATTATGTTTACTTATTAAAAACACAAAAACTGAGATTGTTTCTGGCAAATTTGAAGGATAGAGCTCTTAATAAATGGTTCATGAGCATAGGGACTAATTCAATAAGGTCATGGAATGATATGCAAAATATATTTCTAGAAAAGTATAAAGATCATGATCTTAAAGAAGAAATCTTTAGAATGAATCAAAGAGAATATAAGAGCATTGAAGATCTAATAGAGAGGTTCATGTGCAATGTTAAGAGGGGAAAACTACATCATTTAGGATCCAACACGCTAAAAATCCTCTTACTTAGAACAATTAGGGATGACTAGATTGATCTCCTTAATCTCATGAGTAGAGGTGATGTATATCAATTATCATTTGAGGAAAATTGTGAAACATGCAAACACATATCAAGAGGAAAGGAAAGAGTAGGTAAATCAGCATCAAGATTAGTAAGTCAAGTTAAACTTGGAAATTTGTTTCATGATTTTAAAATAGAAATTATTAGCAATCTAACAAAACAAGTAGAAATGTTAAGAATGCAAGATGAAGGAAAAGAAAATGTTGATATTTGTGTTGCAGAATCACATGATGTTAAACATTGTCCATCATTACCAAGGTTTAAGGACTTTTACTAAGAGGACAATGGAGCAAGTCAATTGCCAATGCAGCTATGTTATGTAGCTCCAAGAGGACCATGGCAGCCTATTCAGCCTGATATGATGGAAAATCCTAATTCAAAATTTCAAGGTTATGCATATCCACCTCAAAGTAATTAGAACACACCCTTTCCTTGGCAACATTGACCATCTCAACCATCTCAACCCGAAAACCAATCTTGGCAACAAGGTTGGCAAGGAACTTATGGGAGCCATCCACAATATCCTCAATATTTTCCTCAATATGCTCTATACCCAACTCCATGTTATCCCTACCATTTGCCTCCACCACAACCGCAATCCCATCCGCATCCATCTCAAATATACACTCCCACTCAACTACCCATACCACCATTTCCAAATCCACACATTGAAGTAGCTTAGCCCACTTACAATGTTGAGGTACAAAACTTCCAAACATCTCCTCTTTAGCTCAATGGTATTCACCATACTTTAGGAAGAGTATTGCAAAAAAGAGATTATATTGATATCATTGAAGGACCACATCTAGAAGAAGAAGATTCAAATGAGAAGACCACAGAATCATTGGCTGCACTTAATGAATAGCAGACATCAAAATTAGAGATCGAGAGAACTCCCTTATGCTTACCATCAAATCCTCCATGTATTAAAGAGAACAATCATCAAAAAGAGGAAGATTTGAAGGTCATGGTAGAAGAAGACATGAAGAATGATCCAGATCAGCAAAAGGACCAAGGACATCACAACTATATTGAAATATGGTACCAGACAACCACTAAGTTGCAGCATCACTCTCTTCCTCAACTATGCTTGATCCTTTTAAAGTCAAATAATTTGGTATCTAAAATCCAGGTACATGTCAAAGCATACACTTCGAGCCTCCACAAGGGTGTGATTTAGCATTGAATTTCCTTCTCTTTCCCTGTACTTTCTTTCTTGCAATAGGTTAAGGTTCCATTTTGAACATTTCATTTTCTGCAATTAGTTTAGGATTTGACTTCAGTACATGCTTTCCATTACATCATTACAACAAAGGAAGGACACATTGTATGCCGTACATATAGTGTCGACACCTCTTAAGTTTGTACGAACCCCGGGTTGATAATTAGAGTCGGTAGCCTTAGTAGTTGCAACATTCTTGTTGCAATACAGAGGCTCATCACAAACCATGATCAGACCAAAACTAGTGCTCCAATCACAACCGAACCGAACTTGGAATGCCATCCAGAATCCCTCACTATCCTTTAGGAATTTTCTGTCTTCTTGTCTCTCAGCTTTTACCACAATCCAATACTAGATCAATAGGCCCTAAACTGAGACCAGTCTCTCAAGATTCACTGCAATCCAAACCCGGATCACTAGGCTCTAAAACAAGACTCCTCTGTTATGAAACCAACACACAAAATAGAAGAGATAGATAAATGACTTAAAAATTAGTCTCTTTGAGGGGAAAACCTCCTTTACATTACAGAAATGAACAATTCTTGGATGATTCAAATAAAAAAAACTCCTTTCTATATATAGGAGTATAAAGGGTCACAATATAATCAGAGCTGACATAAAAATAATAATACAAGGGCACAACAATAATAATAATGGGCTTCTATGGGGCACAATAATAACAATATCGGGACTACATGGGCACAACAATAACAATTAGGGGGCTACACTAACAATTACAATGAGGTAATACACTAGGATTTTAGAGACCTAACATTTCCCTCTCCTTCAAAAAAGTGTTGTCCTCAACGCTTGAGTAGTTTTGAATGCTTCTGTATAAAATTCTCATCCTCCCATGTAGAATCTTCAACAAGTAAGTTCTTCCATTTGATGAGATACACTGAAATTGATCGATTTCGTAGCTGTCGAGTTCTTGTTTCCGTCAACGCTTCAGGTTCCAATATGATTTTTCTTTCTTCTCAAGTTCTGGCAACATTGTTTGAACTGTGAGCTTCTCACTTATAACCTTATTTAAGCATGAAACATGGAAAACTGGGTGCACTCAAGGAGATGAATGAAGCTCCAAATCATATGCCATAGTACCAGTCTTTTGCAACACCTTGTAAGGACCATAATACTTTGGTCATAATTTATTATCCTTCTTAGCTTGCTTGAGGGACATTTGTTTGTGTGATTTTAGCCGTAAAAATACCCAGTTGTCTACGTCAAAAATATTTTCATTGTGATGTTGATTTACCTATTGTTTCATTATGTTATGCGCTAAAGTTATGTTCCTTTAATAGTTGTAGAACTTGTTGTTGATGCTCAATGTGATCTTCCACTACTTGAACCTTAGAATTTTCTCTTAAAGATGATGTGATGGAGGGATTAATTTCTTCTTTCTTTGGGGTTGGTTCCTGGTGTATATCCTCTTCTTTTGATGTTACTTCCTCTTCTTTTGATGTTACTTGTTCCTTTTCTTCCTCCTCTTAGCAATCTATGTAAAATAATTTATTCTCAACACAGTTGTGACCTTTAGTGTATTTGTTAACACAATTGTAATAAATCCCTTTTGATATTTTTTGTTGGAATTTTTGTGGTGTCAACCTTGTAGGTTGTGGAAGGCTAGGAGAAATAACACTTCCATTTTTATAGTTGTGAGTGGTAGGCTTCCTTGTTGCCATCATTTTGCTTTCAATTTTTCTTGCCAACCTGAATGCCTCCTCCAATGAATCCGGTTCCCAAAGGAAAACCTCATGTTGGATGTTATCCTTTAAAGTCCGTATGAATATTTTAATCCTATGCTCCTCTGGAATATCATTTACCCTTATATACAATTTTTGGAAGTCCTGAATGTGCTTCACCATTGAACCCTTTTGTTTGAGATTTACCAATTGGATAAAGAAGGTATTGTTCTTAGTACCATCATAATGTGTTATAATTTCCTCCATAAAAATTGACCAAGTGACAATTTTATTACGAGACAAAATTCATTGATATTGTATAAATTGATTGGGTTCTAAATATAAAGTTGCAATGTGTACCTTTTGTATGTTTTGCACATTATGGAGATAAAAATATTTCTCCATCTGTAGTATCCATGTTATGGTATCCTTACCTTCAAACATACTCATATCGATATTTGGAATGAGGTGGGTCTTTAATCCAACATTAGAGTCTATGAAATCATGATTAAAATTTCTTTTGTTCTCATCATGAGCTTCCTCTACTATGTTTTTGCCATTAGGAATCATTTCTTGTAGCAACTTTGTCAAATATTTCTTCAAATATTCGATGTTTCCTTTCAATTTTGCTTCTATACCATCGATCTTAGCTCCATGCCCCTTTTTATACCATATATCTTAACATTCATCATGGCTTCCAATTAATTTTTTGTTACTTTTTGCAAGAGCGAAATTTGTTGTACTTGGTCTCGTAAATTTGCTATATCATGCTCCATTTCTTCCTCTTCTTCATGCATCATTGAAGAGATTTCTGGTTTCTTACTAGGTGTTTCCAATTTTTTTTTCAAGGAATTTTTGAATAAAAAAAGGATATCTATGCTTTAATATGCCCCTTGAATCACTTCAAACTAATTTTTCAAACAAAAGTTATGAAAAAAATACACACCTTTTTTGTTGCATTTTAGGACCTCGATATTGCAACTGTTGTATCTTTGTAATTGTGAATCTCCAAGCTCTAAAATTTCTTTCTATGGTAGCTCCCTGAGTCCTCTTTATAATTCCACAAGTAAGACCAAATTTAGATTCTTCAAGGTAACGTTATGTCCAATATCCCACGATGGCTTGATTATAGACTTGTTCAATAGAGTGAACTTGTACGGAGTGCCACATGTCATTGTTTCTACATAAGGCACTGAAAATGATACACAAGATACTATAGTTTGTTTTCTTTTGTTTACTCTTTATGAAATTCAAATCCGATTATCATAAAGGAAGATATGACGAGTTTCCTAAGGTCACCTGTTTGAGACAAAATTATGGATCATGCAGAAACCCTAGCTTCATTGGATCATATATCCGAAACTATAGTGAACCAATATCTGAAATTATGAAACGAAGTGCATCAAGATTTTGGCTCCTCATGATAAAAATTTCAGCTTATGAACCTTTGTAGAAAACATATTATATCAAAAATTCCATGATGACCTGTTTACAGCAGTGAAACCCTAGAATCCAAAGTTTTGATACCAAATGTTATGCAACCAGCTCATAAAATAGAAGAAGAGATAGATCAACGAATTCAAAATTAGCCTCTTCGAGGGGGAAATCTCATTTACATTACACAAATGATCAATTCTTAGATGATTCAAAAGACAAAATCTCCTTTCTATATATAGGAGTTTAAGGGGTCACAATATAATCAGAGGCAACATAAAAATAATAATGTAAGGGCACAATAATAACAATAGCGGACTTCTTTGGGGCATAATAATAACAATATGGGGACTACATGGGCACAAAAATAACAATAAGAAGGCTACATTGACAATAAAAGTGTGGGAATAGACTAGGATTATAGGGACATAACATCCTCCCTCAGGCTTTACGTGTATCCCGCAAAAACCGGTCAAGGGATTCCCAGACCTTTGGGTATGAACCTTGAGACCACCTCGGCCCCAGATTCCAAAATCCATCCAGCAAACCAAAGCTCAAAAACTGAGATAAACATCCTAACATACCATGGCATCTGGAAAAAGGCAAGGTAGGCTAAAAACCACTGTCATAACTCAGCAAAACCATGCCACCAGCAACAAGAGAACCACTCACCAACATGTAAATCCATGCATGTCAAAACTAGTGAAGAAATCACACATGCAATATGCTACCTCCAATTATTCTTGTTGAAGCTGCTTGACCTTGCTCTTGCTTCCTTTCCCTTTTCCTGCTTTTCCTTCTTTGATCCAAAGCTAGAATTCTCCAAGAAAACTCTAAGTGACCAAGAGTGAGAGAGAGAGAGAGAGAGAGAATAATGAGAGAGTTCCAAAATTTGAATTGAAAAAAGGTTACCAACTAATCCTCGGAATCTTTTTTATTAATGAGGCATCTAATTTCTTCATTTTCCATTATTTTCCTTCAAATACCTCCTCACATGCAACCAGTGACCTTTCACCTTACTTTTCTCCTAATTTCCATTATTTTGATAAATTAATGTGCCAAATTTTTTTTTTTCCTTTTAATGTCTTTGCCTTAGCCTTTACCAATTTCCTTAGCCATAAACACATCCAGTGATGACAACTAGGATACCTTTGCCCATCATTTAGCTTGGAATAAGTGTCCCTTAACCGTGGTCTAATTTTACCTTTATTAAATTTATTACATGAACGTTTCACCTGGGCTGTTACACTCGAGCATGGTCCCACATTCCTACAAAGAAGAGAAAGGCTCTGGAGCCTCAGAGTAAGATATGCATGTTTGTTGGATATTATGATGAAGTTAAAGGGTATAGATTTCTTGATATCAACAATGAAGTGCTCTTTATCGAAAGGAGTGTAAAGTTTGAAGAAGATGATTTGCATGCACCACTAGATGAACCTATTACAAAGTTGCCCTCACCATTAATTGATGAGTATGCAGATGATACTTCAGATCAGAATTATGATCTAGATGAGCCTTTTCCTGTGACACCTATTGGACCACTAGTTTTTGAACATCAAGATCATACTTCCTCATGTAGTTCGAAAGATTCTTGACCAATCTCAGCACAAAAATGGTGCAACATGAGTGATCTCCTAGATGATACTGCCACTATACCTTAGTTCGAGGAAGATCCACAAGAACTCTTAACTATGGAGCCATGCATGCCCATGCATGCTTATATGATGCATGCATCTGATCCATAGGCTTATGCAGAAGCAGTTGCACATCCTGAATGGGAAGCAACTATGGATGAGGAATACAACTCTCTCATTGAGAACCAGACTTGGGATCTGGTTTCGCTACCTTCCAATCGTAAACTTATGAGGTGCAAGTGGGTTTACTAGACCAAGAAAGCAACAGATGGCCAGGTTAGGTGATGTAAGGAATTGTGAGTGGCGAAAGGTTTTCAACAGGTTCATGGTGTTGACTATGATGAGACTTGGGCTCCATTGGCAAAAATGGATTCCATTCAGCTATCTCTCTCCATCGCAGCAACAAGAGGATGGGAGGTGCATCATATGGATGTGAAGAATTCTTTTCTTCATGGTGATCTCAAGGAGGATATCTACATGGATCAGACAGAGGGATACATGCAAAATTCATCTCTGGTATGCAAACTAAAGAAGTCTCTCTATGGCCTCAAGCATGCACCTAGATCGTAGTATGAAAATATGGGTTCCCTTTTGTTATCTCAAAATATTGTACGTTGCAAATCTAATTCCAATGTTTATTTTTTGAAGAAAATCGACTCGTTTATCATAGTACTCTATGTATATGATCTTTTGATAATAGGTAGCTCATCTTTTGCCATTGCTGAGATTAAAACTACATTGCATAAGCGGTTTTCTATGAAAGATGCGAGCTTACTAAATTTCTTCCTTGGACTAGAGATCAGTTAGAGTGATTTTGGGATTACCATTTCTCAACCAAAGTATGCAAGAGAAATTTTTGCACGATTTCACATGAGTGACTGCAAGCCAACAACCACACCTTTCTTATTAGGGATAAAGCTTGAGAATGGAAAAGAAACACCATTGGTTGATTTCACATTGTACCGTCAGCTTGTGAGAAGCTTTCTTTATCTCACTCATTCATGTCTTGATCTCTCATATGTGGTAGGAGAAGTTTCTAGAAACATGTAGGAGCCAAATGAGTTACATTGGAAAGCTATTAAATCTATTGAATTCTAATAGGCTTCTAGAGGTACTAAAACCCTTTTAATCAACACCTAGAGGTAATCAAACGTGAAAAATACTAAAATCCTTCAATTCACACAATCATAAATATATTTTTCTATGCAACTTTAAGTGCCTCTAGGTTTTGTTGTCCTCTAGAATTTAAGACCAAAACACTTCACTAATCAGAGAATTGGGGAATTCTTCCCTCTAGGTTTGGACATTGAATACCTAGACACTACACTTATCAGGGATGTGGGGAATAACATGATAGGATTGTTGGAAATAATACTGAGAGGGGGGGTGAATCAGTATTATTAAATCAATAAAACTTTTTCATTTCCATACTTAGATACATATATGCTACTTCAGTTAATGGAACCCGCATGTATACGCAACTGTGTCTAATGCAACTAGCGTATATCCAGAATACTTATGATTTAGTCAATCCATGAAATGTTGATCTTTAGTTTGTGCATCAAAACTTCATTATCCATATGAACAGTAAGCAGGTGCAGTAAAACAGAATAGATCATCACACACACGAAGCACACATGAACACCATGATATAAGGTGGAAACCCAATGTAGGTGAAAACCACCTGCTGCAATATGTCTATATCTTCTTTCAATTAGAAACTTCTTTTTACAATGATTCTGTACTGGTGCAGTCCTTTACCAGTACGCAGGCTACAACCTACAGAGAGCTACAACCCTCTCTCGTTTTCCAGTCTCTCCTGGATGGGAGCTACAACCCCCTTAGCTCTTGTACTAGATGATCCATTTACTAGTACGTAGGTGCCTGCCTACTGAATGCTCCAATCTTCACTCGTTCTCCAGCTGCTATTGGAAGGGAGCTATCACCCCCTCTGCTGATGTACTAGTATGTAGGCGCCGTCCTACAATCTCCTTTCATACTCCAGGGACCACATTTCATACATTTTCAAACTGGATACTCCTGAAGTCCAACACTATAATCTGAAGGCCACGTTTCATCCAATTTTCATACTGGACCCATAAATATCATTGAAGCACAAAACAATCAATACTAACATCATCAATTCCTAAATCACTGAAACACTGAAACCCTGTCAACAACACAGTCACCAAAACACAGAGCAGACAATAGAACTCTGCAATAACAATCAGACCCAACTGCAACTTCAACATCATACTTCATAATGTATACGCTACTACGATGAATCAAACCCGCATACATACGCGCTTTCACCAAAGCCAACCCGCGTACAGATCTATAAATATTCAATCATGACTTGCAGCTATTTAAGATTTAAGTTATACCCAGTTTAGAACATTACATGCGTCAGTATACAGATCTAGAATAAGCATAATCAACCATATAGAGATAGTTCATTTCAAACCATTTGATCCCGATCTATCCTTAGATCTTGTTCTCCATCAATCGGTGAGATCCCTCCTTAGCTTAGATCAAGCAATGCATCATAAACCCATAACCTGCATACTGGATCTCATGCTTCATCAGATATTCAGGACTTTTTCATTGATCTGCCTAATGATCTTCTTCTCCTTTTATAGTCTTAGGCCTTACTCAATACCATGGTCCAAAACCATTGAGAACCAATATTAGGGACCCAATACCTAGGTTCAACACTTCGGACGCAATACCAAGGACCAAAACCATAGGTCTAAATACCACATACCCAAAAATAAGCTTTCCCACATGTACATGCTTTTCCGTGCATGAAAGTACGTGCATATGCATACGCCACTTTTGATCAGCAATCCTGCGTGTATACGCGCCTTTGTATATAGTGAACCTACATGTATAACCTGCGTGTATACCCTACTTGGTATATAGCAAACCTGCGTATATACGCAACTTGGTACATAGTAAACCTGCGTATAACCTGTGTGTATACCCTACTTGGTATATAGTGAACCTGCGTATATACTCTGAACCTGCATATATACTCTTCTTTCTTCATTCTTTGTAGTCCGATCATCAAATATTTGCTACTGATCTGCTGCACTGTGATCTATCATCTATGTGAGTTGCCATCAAGGACAACACTTGTATCATAATGCCAACAATCTCCCCCTTTGGACTTGATGGCAAAGATAACTTGTCATACAGAGAACTGTCATCTGATTCCTTTGAGTTGTCCCACATCCCATGTATTCTGTCACATCTAATATCTCTTTTGTAGATTCATCTAGTTATATATAAGTGAGTTGTTTCTTCTACGAGTGGGTTGCCATCAAGTACAACACATGCATCATAATGCCAACAATCTCCCCCTTTGGACTTGATGGCAACAACACCAAATCATTCTCCCCCTTTGACATCAAGGGCAAAGGGCGGACCAAGATATTCTCTTTCCTTGATAAACATTCCGCTGACCATACTCCCCCTGAGTACCTACTGAAATCTCTGAATGAGCTCCCCCTTTGTATATGCCAAGGTGTACCAATCTGTCCATGCTTCCTCTGAGAACATGCTGAAGTCTTTGCTTTGCTGAAGAGTGTTGTTCATGCTCCCCCTGACTGTAAGCAAGGTAAGAAGAACATGACTCTATACATCATAAATGACCTTCCTATCACCAAAGACTCATACATACATCCATCTCCCATCAAAGTGGGGATATACCAAAAGTTTACACATGATAATACATGAGTATAACATCATTCATTCGAGGCATAGTGGGGAAACCAACATAGGCCATTACATGACCTTGATAAAAGAAATACATGACTGAAATATTTCATCATCCTTCTTATGCATAAAGAGGTTACAAATTACATCATGTGACCAGAAGAGATTTCATCAAATGACTACAATAGATAGAGACACACTATTACATCATGAGTCTTGATATGACCTTTACATGAGACCAAACATCTAAATAAGACCATGATAGTCATTAGCAACTATCATACACAATGTATGATCTACTCCATAAGCATCTGTCAACAACATCTAGACCAACAATCATGTTCTCCCTCTGTACCTGTTCCATCTATGCTAGATGGTCTCTGTCAGGCCCATATCAGACTCTTCTCATCCTGAGTTTGGCCCACTGATTTCCTTCAAATTAACATATACGCGACTGTATCCACAGAAACAGGCGTATATACGCAGATCCTCCTCATGAAACTCGCGTACAACCACTTCCAGATCAGCAACCTGTAAATGTCCTATAACAAGGTATGTCTGCATATAGATATCAACTCATCCTTTTGAACATCATCATAAAATCATTCACATTATATCATATGAGTAAAACACCATACCCATCTCATCAACAAGATGATCTTATATATCATCCATGTATCATCACTTGGGAATATCTGCATCAATCAACATATGTAAGTATCAACCTATCATCATATAGGTAAGAACTCATCATCATCATGTCTCCCACAATGCAACTTTGAGTAATCATTCATGTATCTAGCACTATGTATCTTGAGCTCAAGACTTCTTGATATCATCAACAGCCACAATCCTCATCCATGTGAGTGCCAAGAACTATAGGAATCCTGCATCATAACTGTATTATATGATCTTTATGCAGCAGCATATGAGTGTATTCAAGATTTTTACTTCTCCTTATCCTTATGAAGATAACCATGTAAAAACTATATATGCATCATCAGAGAATCAACCACAAATCTGATCTGAACATCAACTATGGAACCCCAAGAATCATATGAGATTTTGTCATGGATAACTCATAACCATATCATAGCAAGATATATCATTTATCCATATAAGCATCATCACCAAGGACTACTAACCATAATGCCAATAATGCATTATTCAAAACATAAACTCCCCCTGAACTTGTGCCATCTGTTTACTGTCAGATCTGATCATGCATATATCAGCAAGAAGTATCACGACATCATCATCATCAAGTTAGGATAAAAAAAAACATCTTATGAGTATCGAGACATTTCCACACATCATTAGCAGATTGTAACCATTATCAAACAGAGAAAATAATGGACTGAATCATATCAAACCCTTTTTCTAAGCCTGTCCCTTCTGATTTTCCTCAGACTGACATATACGTGACTGTGCAGTGTCTAACTCGCGTATATACGCGACTTTCCTTTATGAAACTTGCGTATGAGATTTAGGACACTGAAGTTTTACACTTTTAGCTCCCCCTGCGTCTGTTATGTCTGTGCTGTGCTGTGTCTGAGTACATTGTGCTATGCCACATCTTTCTGACTGTACTTCCTTCTTCTTCCATATATTTAAGCGTGATGATGTTTTCTCCTTTTGGTATGGTGCCCGTACTTTGTTTCTACATTCCTTTGCTATATGTCCAAGCTTGTTACATGCATAACATCTTACCTGTTTCATATTCCTCCTGTAGCAATCAACAGCTTTGTGACCAAACATATTGCAAGAAAAGAAATCTCCATTAAAGTACCTAGAATGTGATGATCTTTCTGCATGATGGTCTTGAACCACTCTTCTTCTACATCTAGCTGCAACATGTCCAAGATTATGACATACATAACATTCAACCTTATTCATTGGAGGAGTAAAATATTTTCTTTGAAGAATTTCTTTCCTTGGCTGTTGATGGGGTTGACCTCTCATTTCCTTGTTGAGAATTTCAGATTTTGCATTAGATTCCCTTGTCTTACTAGATTCTTCTTCAACAGATTCATGAAAACCAAGACCAGCTTTGATAGCAGGAGACCTTTGACTACTAAGAATATCATCCAAGATCTTAGTACTATCTTGAAATCGTAAGAGCTTATCTTTTTCTTCTAATTTATCTTTTAGAATATTTACCTCAACCTAATGTTGCTCTTCCTTTTTAAGATACTGCTTCTTCATGTTTTCTTCAACATTTCTTCCTTCTTCCAACTGATGTCTTAGATCAAGAACTTCTTTTTCTTGTTTTTCATGAGCTTGGAGTAGTTCTTTATTCTGCTTCTTTGATTCTTCAAGATCTTCCTTTAGCGAGAGGATCGTAGCTTCAAGCCTTTCATAGTAACAGGATCTATCTCCGAGTTTCTTGATTGTTGTGCTTCTTTCATCTACTTCATTTCTTAATGATGTCACTTCATCCTACAACTTTTGATATTTTTCCTTGAATAGCTTCCTTACCTTGTTACCGTTCTCTAGTTGAGCTTTTAGTTTTGTAGTTACATCTTTGAAGGCACATTCCCTTTTGTTCAATAGATCTTGTTGATCTCTAATTTTGTCTATTAGCCTTTTAAATTCTGCCTCTATTTGATATCTTTCTTGCTCACCCATAAGAGCAAATTCAGTTGCTTCGTTATCGCTTTCATCATCTTCAAATGGATAGATACCAGAGGATAAAAAATTCATACCTGATAGATCTTGTTCATATTCATTCTTAAGTGCTTCTGAATCTGAAGTGCTTCTTCCACATAGTCCCCAATCGATGCTCCCACTGTCATAGTTCTTCTGAGATGTCTTCTTTTTCTTAGGTGCTTTCTTCTTAAGATTCTTTCCCATTGTTCCACGGATCTCCTTCAAGCGATCAAGCTTCTACCGAAGGACCTGCTCTGATACCAATTGTTGGAAATAATACTGAGAGGGGAGGTGAATTAGTATTATTAAATCAATTAAACTTTTTCATTTCCATACTTAGATACATATATGCTACTTCAGTTAATGGAACCCACGTGTATATGCAACTGTGTCTAATGCAACTAGCATATATCCAGAATACTTATGATTTAGTTAATCCATTAAATGTTCATCTTTAGTTAGTGCATCAGAACTTCATTATCCATATGAATAGTAAGCAGGTGCAGTAAAACAGAATAGATCATCACACACATGAAGCACACATGAACACCATGATATAAGGTGGAAACCCAATGTGGGTGAAAACCACCTGCTACAATATGTCTCTATCTTCTTTCAATTAGAAACTTCTTTTTACAATGATTCTGTACTAGTGCAGTCCTTTACCAGTGCGCACGCTACAACCTGCAGAGGGCTACAACCATCTCTCGTTTTCCAGACTCTCCTGGATGGGAGATACAATCCCCTTAGCTCTTGTACTAGCCGATCCATTTACTAGTACGTAGGTGCCTACCTACTGAATGCTCCAATCTTCACTAGTTCTCCAGCTACTACTGGAAGGGAGCTATCACCCCCTTTGCTCTTGTACTAGCTGATGTACTAGTACGTAGGCGCCGGCCTACAATCTCCTTTCATCCTCCAGGGACCACATTTCATACATTTTCAGACTGGATACTCCTGAAGCACAACACTATAATCTGAAGGCCACGTTTCATCCAATTTTCATACTGGACCCATAAATATCATTGAAGCACAAAACAATCAATACTAGCATCATCAATTTCTGAATCACTGAAACACTGAAACCCTGTCAACAACACAGTCACCAGAACACAGAGCAGACAACAGAACTCTGCAATAACAATCAGACCCAACTGCAACTTCAACATCATACTTCATAATGTATACGCTACTACGATGAATCAAACCCATGTACATATGCGCTTTCACCAAAGCCAACCCGCGTACAGATCTATAAATATCCAATCATGACTTGCAACTATTTCAGATTTAAGTTATACCCAGTTCAGAACATTACATGTGTCAGTATATAGATCTAGAATAAGCATAATCAACCATATAGAGATAGTTCATTTCAAACCATTTGATCCCGATCTATCCTTAGATCTTGTTCTCCATCAACCGGTGAGATCCCTCCTTAGCTTAGATCAAGCAATGCATCATAAACCCATAACCTGCATACTGGATCTCATGCTTCATTAGATATTCAAGACTTTTTCATTGATCTGCCTAGTGATCTTCTTCTCCTTTTATAGTCTTAGGCCTTACTCAATACCATGGTCCAAAACCATTGAGAACCAATATTAGGAACCCAATACCTGGGTTCAACACTTCGGACGCAATACCAAGGACCAAAACCATAGGTCTAAATACCACAGACCCAAAAATAAGCTTTCCCACATGTACGCGCTTTTCCATGCATGAAAGTGTGTGCATACACATACGCGACTTTTGATCAGCAATCCTGCGTGTATACGCGCCTTTGTATATAGTGAACCTGCATGTATAACCTGTGTGTATACCCTACTTGGTATATAGCGAACCTGCGTATATACACAACTTGGTACATAGTGAACCTGTGTATAACCTGTGTGTATGCCCTACTTGGTATATAGTGAACTTGCGTATATACTCTGAACCTGCATATATAATATTCTTTCTTCATTCTTTGTAGTCTAATCATCAAACCTTTGCTACTGATCTGCTGCACTATGATCTATCATCTGTGTGAGTTGCCATCAAGGACAACACTTGTATCATAATGTTATTAAATCTATTGAATTCTGATAGGCTTCTAGAGGTACTAAAACCCTTTTAATCAACATCTAGAGGTAATCAAATGTGAAAAATACTAAAACACTTCAATTCACACAATCATAAATATATTTTTCTATGCAACTTTAAGTGCCTCTAGGTTTTGTTGTCCAATACCAGGCTTGTTGGTTCAACAAAGAATACATCCTTAATGAGCCTTTCTTACACATACCTCTGCATGATGGAAACTATCCCCCTTACATAAAAAAGCACCCCAATCTTGGAGGTGTGCACCTCATTAATTAGTTGCAAGCACTTATCTTTAGGAACAAAAAGCTTGTGCAAATTATAGAGTAACCCAACATGGAGATGATAGTCAATTATATTATCGCCATCATATCCATCACTCTAAATCCACAATTGTTGAAACACCTCCCTAAATTCCTCATCCTCTATATATGTGTCTCTATGTACATCATGGGTGAAGTTTTACATGTGCATCAAAGTTTCCAAAGTTGTAATGCTTTATGTGGTCGGCCTTCAAAGCATGTTGGTCAATTTATTTTTGTTATTGTTCTTGTACTTAATGAATAAAATGAAACTCTTGTAATAACCACATCCACTTGTAGTGACAAATCTATTGTAGCTTACTTTAATCTTGTATGTACTTTAGTGGTAGGTGAGTCGTATGGATGACAATCTCCTTTCCCATGAAATACCTAAAAATGGTAGCATGCATGCCTTCTTGCCTACATCAGGACCTTTCCTGTGGCATACCAACTCACATCTATTTGCACTTCAAATGGTTGTTGCAAGTTTGGTAATGCAAGAATTTGTGCTTGGTTGTTTCTCTTTTTAAACTCTTTGAAGGGATTCTATTGAAACATCCCCCACTAGAATTTATTTCCACTCATTATTATGGTGTAGAGTGGTGTAGCCGTCAATGAAAGTGAAGTTATGAATTCCCTTAAGTACTATTCTACCCCGACAAACTCTTCAATTCATAGATATTTATAGGAACCTACCACTTCATGATTGTTATAGCTCCAAATCTCACTCTTGATGTTTGTGATGTTGCACTCATGGCCTAGGGTAACCCCTCCTTCTAGACCTAGTCCAAATACTTAAAAAAAAGTGTTTTATTCCCTATACGTGGCATTGCCCTGAGCTAAACGTGTGTGCATGCGGGTTTGCGTATACCCAACCCGCGTATATGTCTTAAAACACTTAAAAAATTAAATTTCCTTAATTTCAGGCGGATATCACGAGTTTTACCTGTTGATTACCTATTAGTGCTTGTGGCCCAACTATTCCCAACGAATTCCCAACTAAAAAACTACTTTGGGAGAAGTATAAAAAGGCTTTAATGGGAAGGCCTAAAGGAGGGGAGAAGAGAGAGAAAAATCACTCTGCGGAGATTATCCCTGATCAGGTCTAAAGATCCTTATGCTTCCAACACTTCCCCTATTACAGGAAACCCTTGTTTCCTTGAGTTATGTTGTCTTTCCATTAGTTGAGATATCCTTGAGTGAGTTATGGAAGGAGCTTATTGAAGGCTTGAGATTGGACGAATATGGAGGACAATTCTGCTTGGAGCCTGCAAAAGGAAGACTCACGTGAAATCATTCCTTACTGTATTTTAGTTATCTATAATAAAAGAAACACTTGTCTCATTCCTGATATGAATCTTCTTCATGCTTATGATATTAATGTTATGATTTACATATGAATGGTTGTTTCAATTGTATAACTAACTTTCAATATGATATGAAGTTGATTTCTTTATGATGCTTGGTCCATATACTGCTATGCTTTCTTGAATTGATTGTTTTGTAGGTTGAAGGATCGAAAGGAACTCCAAGAGGGTTTGGACCCTGGCTGGATCTACCCAAACGAAGGACCCCCAGGTGCACCTCTCTTCACATAGTTTGTTTATATTAGCATCATGGCTATATGGAATGCTTGTTTTTCTTTGTAGATAACCCCCGCTCTGCTAGGGTATTGACCCAAGACCCTAGGGGACTTTGTCCCTAAATAGAATTAGCAACTCCACTGGGGACAACAGTATTGTTGTTCCTAGTTTGGGTTTATTCAAGCCAATCAGGGCTCAGCTGTTTATTTACTTGCTGTGACTAAGTAGTTTGTTCCTGTAGGAACTTGAACTGTAAGTTTGATCAGTTTCTTCAGACTTTTTTTTGTTTTTTCTTGTGATCTTTTATATACGCATATTGGTCAGGTTACAGTCACGTATGTATACAAGTTTCAAAATATAAACCCGCATATACACAAGTTTTTGTGGACTGAGTAGCGTATACACACAACTGTGTATTGACACAGTCGCGTATACCCTAAAATTTTCAAGATTTTTCAAATATTTTTGTTTCTGAATATCTGTCTGCTGGTCTGAATCTTTCTTGAACAGTTACTTTTCTGTCAGTCTTTATTTTTACAGCAAGTTCATGATTTCAAACTCTCTCCGGTTGTGGAAAGTGTTGGTCTAGTTTTGTTTTGTTCCAAGCGTCATCATTTTTATTTAATCACAGAAGATTTATTTCTGGGAATCTTGGCTGTTCTAGTCTTCGAGGGTAGAAAGATTGGTCTCAATCTTTGTGGCAAATCTTGTTTTGGTGATATTTTTGTTTGCTTGTCAAAACTGCATCTTTGTGGCCATTTACTTTTCTTGCTTTTTGAAAGTTGTTGTGTGATGATTTTGAGAATTGTATTTCTTGATGTTGTGATCATTGTCACCAAGCTCTTTTTGTTGTTTTTTGATTGTTAAGAGCATCTTGAAACATACTTTTTGCTAAGTTTCACCCGTTTTGTGTTGTTAACTTGCAAAGTGTTTTGTTGCCTATTCTTCGATCATAAAGTTTCAGTTTTATTTAGAGCGCTTTTGAAAAGTCATTTTTGTTTTTGCTTTTGAAGAAAACTTCTTGAAAACTTGGTTTTTGCTTTCTTTGACCTTGTTTGATTTAGTTTCTTTTTTGCGAGTGGAAGTGCATTTTTGTTTGTCTTGAAATTTTCTTTTAGTGTTTGGATGAAAATGAGCATTAGCAACTTATATTCTATCTAAACATCTTAAGTGGCTAATTAGAATTGATAAATAAGTTACTTTCATTTTTTGATTTACAGTAGTCTTAAGTTTTGCATCAGCATGTACTCATTGCATTAGGATAAATTTGTGCATCTTTTAGGGCATCCGTAGTTTTGTTACTTTTTGTGAGTGTGAAGCTTGAGTAAAAGAAAAGAAAAGAAAAATTTATTGCTTTCTTAGAAGTTCCTCAGAACATAGTAGAAATTTCTTTCATCGAAGAAAAAAATGAGTGCATTTGCATATAGTTTAGTTTTTGTTAATTTCTTTTGCGTCAAAGCACCACAAGTTTCATTTCCGCTTATCCCTTAACTTAAGAACAACCCATTTAAAAACAAGTGCTAGTTAAAATACACTAGAACCTTTTTTTATAATTGTCAATTTAGACACATCAACGAGTTTTAGGATATTTTAGGGCCTTGGATTAGGGGTGTGGAGAGAAAAATCTCCAAGGCCATTTAAATTGTCAAACATAGGAGTCTGAGTAGTGAGTGCAAATCCAATAGCGATAGGAAGAATAGGAAAGCTCCGGATCTGGGAGTTAAGCACGAGGGTTTTTGAAGATAAGGAAGAGAGATACCCCCTCTCCTACTTGTTGGATCTTACCTCAAGACTATTCCGCCTACCTTCTGACATGAGTTGGTAACCTTAGTTGCTTCTCCTAGGATCTACATAGGTGGCTGCAGAGGGGAATCCCGTGGCACTTGAGGTCGACATTGTATCACTCTCAATAGTACTACTAGAGGGCACCCTTGCGAAGCTTGGGGGCTTGCACCAGCGCAGGCTATTGTTAGGAGGTCAGCGTAACTTCCTCTATTGCCTTCGCTGGTAGGACTAGGTCGTCATTATCCCAGACTATCTTTGGAAGTCCTCTTACTTCACTTTCTTGTATTTTGGTGTCTTGTCCTCATCAACTGGAGTAGAAATACTTGAAAGTTGTTTAACTGGCTGACATCTTTTAGGGACTTTTTAGTGTGCGCACTGTGCTTTTAGTTGGCCCAGCTTTCATTTTTTCTTGAGGCTTTAATTAGATCTTAATAAAAAATTCAAAGTGGCTGACCGATTACCTAGACGGTCTCGAAGACTTCGTGGTCTTTCACCACCAATTTTAGAGCCTACTCCTAGAAGGCGTAGAGGTAATACTTCCAGTGGGTTTCATCCCATGGCAGCTGACACATCGAGGATTGATCCTCGCCTCCAGGGCATTAGTGTTCAGGATAGGCCTGGTACTTCCGTAGAACTAGAGAGGAACATGATGAGCCCCGAATTGGGTAACTTACTGGGCTCATTTTGCCTAATTTTCCTTGATCAATCCACCATTTTTCATAGATTATGCATGTTTTTTTAGTATGTTTATGTTATTTGAACGAATAAGGGTGGTCACTTTACCAGGAGGCTAATACGTGGTTATTTCAGGTTTTTTGGACAAATTTTGGAGAAAAGCCAAGCAATTATGAGCTAGGTGACAACCAAGCATGAGGAAGCAAGGGTGAGGATTTGAAGGGAGGTTGTCTCTTGCATTAAATGGCCCTTCCTCGAAATCTCCACCCTCAACTCGGAGCTCAACAGGCCACCAAAACGAATCCTAAAGGCAACCGAGCAGCTTTGTGAAGAGTGACTGTTTACTGGCAGTTTGAACAGCTGAGTCCCTTGAGTTAAGGAGGGATGCTAGGCCCCTCATAGTGTATAAATAGGAAGGCCTCAACCTTCGTAGTTTACTTTTGGAACTGTTGGGTTTTGCACTATAGTGCTCTCATTGTCTCAACTCGTTTTTGTAGCTACTGCTGTATAACTTTCTTGTGACATGATTATTTTTGGATAATGAAAAGCAGCTCTATTTGGCATCAGCTCTGAGTTTTCTTTAGGAGCCTGTAGCTCTTGGGGTTGGGCCCAACCCAAGTGCCAAGGCTTCCTTATGTACTGTTATTTTCTTTTTATGTCTTTGCAAAATAATTTTTGTTAAGTAGATTAAAATCTTGTTGATTAACTAGGTCACAGTTGATGATTAGAAAGACTTTTGTTGTTCAGATTGAGTTGATAGGTTATTAACAGGGACAAGCCTCAGAAAAAGGCCATCAAGCACCTCTGATTTCACCTCTCCCTCAGTGGGATCAAGAGCTGTGATCAAGGTGACCTTGCTGCCAACAAAAACACTGTCTTTGCTTTGCCATGCAATCATTAGTGTTCAATTTTTCTTTGCAGAAGTTGGTTACATGTTCAGATTCTTGATTGCTTCGTTGTATAGTTATTATACATGGTTTCATTGCAAATAAACTTTTGTTCATTCTCTTTACTGTTAGCTAGATCAGATTAGGTTAACGTAACTAGGTCTCTGATTTTCCAGGTCTTCGTTGCTTCAGTTGAAGAAACAACTTGCAGAGCACCTGTACCACTTCTCTATCTACCCATACTCCATCCATCCCATCTACTCCATCCTCTAATGTGGATTCTTGCCTCACGTTTGCCAGTTGCTTACATAACCCTAATTTTTGTGCAACAGTGCTTCTCTCCTCCTTGAACAAATCCAGCCATCTTCGTCTCTCCTCATCTCCATCCACCAAGTCCTGGACCTCCTCACACCCTTGCGCTACCTCCATTCCCACTCCTTCACCTTTCTCTCTCCATCCATTCTCCAAAATCCCATTTCTGAGCATCCTGTAGAAAATTACAGGCATCCTGTAGAAATTCCAGAACATCCTGTAGAACCCCTGTAGACTTCCTGTAGAAGCTCACGAATGAGGCTTCTTGATAGCCAAACTCTGTGAAACTATCTGGAAGGGTGTTAGAGACCCCTTAGGCCCTCTTTGAACCTTCCCGACCTCCTCCAAGCATTTCCTCTCGCCAATCCACCTCTGCACAGTCAAAAACAGTTAAATCGCATGCATGATAATTTTGACAACTTATTCAAAAATACAAAAAGATGTTTTTTTTCAGATGTTACTATAGAAGTAGCTTAGACACATGCATTTTACCTTCCTAGAAGTCAATGGAATCTATTTCAGTAGCTTGCATCCTCTTTGTTGCATCAGTAGGGCTAACTGGTAAAATTAGGGTTTGCTAGGGTTTGTGTTTCCTTTCAGCTTTCCAACTTCTTTCTGCAAATAGATTAGCCTTCTTTGAGTTAGCTTTCATCCATCAGTTAAAAAGCTTCTTCTCAGAGCTCATAGAAGTTGGCTTAAGCTCCTAGCGGACTTGTGCCAGCTGACCAAGTGACAGCCGCGGCAAGAGCTAGTACTTATGCATACAGCACCGTCGCTTCCAAGTTTGTTACGAACTACCGGGTTGATAAAAGTAAAGAAGGGAGTCCCAGGAGTTGCAGCATTATTGCTGCAATACTGGAGCCCACCATTCTTTTTGGTGTCATTGACGGGGAAGCGTCAGAGTATTTGTGATTGCTGCTTTTCTTCTATTTTTGCTACTCCAACCTTCTGCTAAGTAGTTTATTTCAGTTCCATTCTGCAATTTCATTTCTGCAAAAGTGAATTAGACATTTCCTAATTTCATAGATTAGCCTTTCAATTCTGCAATTTCAATTCTGCAAGCGTAGAATAGAATTTCAATTCTGTAAGCGTAGAATAGCATTTCAATTCTACAAGTGTAGTCTAGCATTTCATTCTCGCAATTTGATTTCAGCAAAATGGATTAGTCCTTTCCTGATTTCATTTCAATTCCGCATTTTCATTTCCGCAAGATAGATTTTAGTTAGTTGCAATTCCATCTGTTTCAATTTTGCAGGTACAAGCAGAGAAAAAACAAAAGCAACCAAAAATATTTTCATGCCTCGTAGGAACAGAGATAATACCAGAAAATTCCTACCCAACACCCCCACTACTTCACTGAGTCACCCTTCTCTCTTCTTTGGTGGCAGTGACCCAGAAGAACCTATAGGTGAACCTCCTGAGATATACGAAGATCCTATAACAGAAGAAGAGCAAGAAAACATTCCTTTTGAGACCATGGCTGAAAATAGAAACGGTAGAGAAGATGATGAGATAATAGAAGGTACCTTCCCCATCCGAGAGACCAACGGGGACACGAAAATGAAAAACATAAGTCCCTCAGCCTTACCTCATTTCCATGGATTGACCACTGAAGACCTTGATACCTTCCTGTTTGAGTTTGTTGTCCTTTGTCGAACTTATGACTATGTAGAAGACGAGCAAAAGTTGAAACTCTTTCCCTCTACCCTCAAGGATGCAGCATTACGCTGGTTCATGGGGTTACCTGGAAACAGTATCACCACTTGGGCTCAGATGTAGCAAGCCTTTAACAACAAATACCGAGACTACTGTAGGTCTAAGGAAACAAAGGGAGAGATCTTTCGGATGAACATGGGAAATGACAAATCTTTAGAAGACTACGAGGAAAGGTTCCAACTCAGTTATAAACGGGCCAGGTGCACACTTGACCCTGAATCTCTAAAGTTGGTTCTGCTTCGAGGAGTCCCTGAAGACCTTCTAGAAACCCTTCACATGCTAGCTGGAGGAGACATCTACCAACTACCTTATGAGGACATAAAGACCAAGGATAATTTTAGGGGCGAATGTTCGCCCTTTGGCGAAATTAAGGGGTTTTAAATATTTAGTGGGCGAATATTTTGTATCATAGTACTTTTTACAAATCACCTCAAATAGCCCACCTTATTTTAAGGGAGAGGGTAAAAAAGGTAAATTTAGCCTTTGAAATTAGGACTTACAACCTTCCATTCGCCCATTTTCAAGAATAGGTTTTATTTAAGTGAATCCTATGGGCCAAATACCATATTTATAAAAGAGGTATGGTAAATTAATAAAAATATAAATAAATGAGAGGTATGGTAAATAAATAAAACATTTTTTATATTTACTCCATAAGTCACCTTATATACATGTAAGGGTGTAAACGAATAAAAATATAAGTAAAGTGGAGGTGTGGTAAATAAATAAAACGTCTTTTTATACTTACTCAAAAGGTATGGTAAATAAATAAAAATATAAATAAACTAGATGTATCGTAAATAAATAAAACCTCTTTTTATATTTAGTCCATAACCCTCGTTCTATTTATGAAGGCTCAAGAAAGAGGTTTTATTTAAGTGAATCCTATGGGCCAAATACCATATTTGTAAAAGAGGTATGGTAAATTAATAAAAATATGAATAAACGAGAGGTATGGTAAACAAATAAAACATTTTTTATATTTACTCCATAAGTCACCTTATATTTACGAACACTCAAAAAATGGGTTATATTTAGGTGAAACCTATGGCCAAAATTCTATGGGACAAATACCATGGACTAGATTGTTATTAATACCATGCAAAAAACCATTATTAACCCTAATATTAGAATTAATAAAAATAAAAATGGCACATGGTATTGACCGATGGTATTCACCAAAATGGCACATGGTATTGACCCATGGTATTCACCTGGAATGTAGCCTATTTAAATGGGGGAATTACCAGCATGTAGCCTATGCTAAGATTCACTAGGACTTTACAAAGTTTTATTATTTAGTGAAAGACTCGCCAAGATCTTACAAGATTTTATAATTGAGTAAAATATTCGCCATGCCTGGTGAGAGATTCGCCAAAAAATTATATATACATATTATATTATTGATAAAATCGCCTTCCATTTTTCCTATATACCATGGAGATTCGCCCATTTATTATATTTATAAATTTAGGGGGGTTCTTAAAATTTTCCCTGATAAAGACCTTTTTTAGAAACCACTCTAGGGCAGCTCGGAAAAGAGGTAGGGGGAATCCACTTTCAGCTAGTACCACCTTCTCCAAGCATGAGTTTGCTAATCAGATGGAAGACCTCAAAAGTGAGATGAGACAAACCATTGCCATGCAACTTGATACTTTCTGAATCCAACAAAAGAAAGAGGAAGCTAAGAGGGCTTTGGCCATTTTTTGTCCTAGATGTACAAGGAAGCACCCTAAGAACGAGTGTCCATTGCAATCAGTAGAGGTATGTTTTGTTTGTGAGGAAAACCACCCCACAAACAAATGCCCAACCTTGCCCGGATTTAAAGCCATATACCAAGGGACTGAGGCAACCACTGAACCTCTCTACTTCCTTAACCAAAGGAGGCCACATGGGCCCAGACCTTACCAGTAGGGGATGCAAGGGACATCCCAAGCTTATTATAGCCCCAACCAATCTGCTCACATACCTTCTTGGGGTCCCCTGCTCATCCTTCCGGGTCCACACCTCCTCCGTGGTCTTATCCATCTCAATACCATACTCAACCCACTACTCATTCGTTTCACTCACATGTCCAGCCACAACCTCAGTGGAATGAACCTCAACCGGGGTGGAGGCCCCAATACAACTCTCCTCCCGCCATTCTACCTCCACCACCGGCTCAGCCGCAATCATTACCTCCTGCTCCTCCAGGACAACTCCAGATGCCTGCTCAACTGAACCTGAACCCCAACACCCGACAGGACCAGTAGGTATACATTGGGGAGATAACATGCCCTACCTATGTTGTGGAGATCTAGGAGATCAACCTGCGATCTGGGAAGGCCCTTCCAGATCACCAACCTCCTCCCTCAGAGGACGAGGAAGAGAAATAGGAAAGTGAACCCAAAGCCATTCCACCCTTTCCTGAGCGACTAACAGTAACCACGCAACCAAACCCAGAGGAGACTGAACTTCTGGGAGAACTTAAACAGTTGTGTGTGAAAATACCACTTCTCCAGGCCATAAAAGATGTACCAATATACAACAAATTGATTAAGGAGAAGTGTTTCAGGCACCCAGGCAGGCGAAAGATAGATGCCTCGACTATCAATGTCATAGGACAACTGTCTGATCTAATGTTGGGGCAAGTAATCTGTCCAAAGTATTTGGACCCTAGGAGTCCTGTAGTTGATGTCCACATCAATGGCACTATAATCCCCCATACCTTGATTGATCTAGGGGCTGCCATTAATGTGATGACCAGGGACACCATGCTTAAAATCAACCTTCAGAGTTCCTTAAGGAAGACCTCGACAGTCCTGCAGTTAGCAGATCGCTCCACCGTGACTCTCGAAGGGATTGTGGAAGATGTCTTGGTCTCTGTTGACTCTTGGGAGCACCCTGCAGACTTCTTGGTCCTTCAGCCAAAGGTAAAGCTCACTAGATACCCCCTCATTTTGGGAAGGCCGTGGTTAGCCACTGCGGATGCTTACATCGGTTATCGAGTTGGAAGCATGACCATCAAGAATGGGCCTATGTCCAGGCAACTAGTCCTATACCCTCCTGCCCAACCTCTGCTAGAACATGACTTACCACTTTGGTTGGAAGAGGGATATGAGGATGAGGTCTACTCTGCACCATTGTGCACAGTAGAAACCACTAGGGGAGGCCCTCAAACCGAGGATGATTTGATTGAGAATTTGATTCAAAATCCACCTCCCAGTGCACTGTCCTTGGAGGAATTGGTGGAGGATACCCAAGCCAGCACTTTAATGGACCTCTGTGTGACTGATCTGACCTCTCCCAAAATTAAGAATGTGGAATTTGGCCCCGAAAGAACCTTGAAGATCAGCTCCTCCCTATCTCCCTCCCAGGAGAAGGAGCTGTGTAGCTTATTGAACAATCATCTAGATGCTTTCGCTTGGAGCTATAAGGAGATGAAAGGAGTCCACCCTTCGGTCTGTACCCATCACATTTACATTAAAGAAGATTGTAAACCAGTCAGGCAGCCTCAGAGGAGAATGAATCCAGCCCTTAAAGACATTGTCAAAGAAGAATTGCAAAAATTGTTGGATGCAGGATTCATCTACCCCATCTCCGATAGTGAGTGGGTCTCACCTCTAGTGCTTGTGCCCAAGAAGAATGGGAAGTGGAGAATCTGTGTAGATTACCGAGAACTTAACAAAGGCACCAAGAAAGACCATTTCCCTTTGCCTTTCATAGATCAAGTGTTGGATGGACTGGCAGGGAAGAAGTTCTTATCCTTCCTAGATGGGTTTAGCGGGTATAATCAGATCCAAATCAGCCCAGAGGACCAAGATAAGACCACCTTCACTTGTCCATGGGGTACCTTTGCCTACCGAGTCCTTCCCTTTGGGCTATGCAACGCTCCTGCCACTTTCCAGAGAGCAGTATTGAGTATATTTTCTGAGTTGGTCTACGATTCGGTAGAAATCTATATGGATGACTTTACTCCTTATGGGTCCAACTTCCAAGAAGCATTGACTAATCTGGGAAAAGTTCTAACCAAGTGCATTGAGATGAACCTGTCCCTCAGTCCCAAAAAATGTGAATTCCTGATGACTAAAGGGACCATGCTAGGTCATACCATTTCTCGGAAAGGATTGCAGGTGGATCCTAACAAGATTGCTATCATCCAGAAGGTCCCACCTCCTCAAAAGGTGAGAGATGTTCAGAGTTTCCTAAGCTTAGCAGGATATTATAGAAGATTCATTAAAGATTTCACTAAGCTAGCCTCGCCATTGTTTGGCCTCTTAGGGAAAGATGTTGAGTTCAAATGGACTGACGACTGTCAAGGGGCTCTGGAAGAGTTGAAAGATAAGTTGGTGTCTACCCCGATCTTGAGAGGTCCAAACTGGGCCCTACCTTTCCACATCCACACTGATGCCTTGAACAAAGCCATAGGGGCAGCCTTAGGACAAGTTGAGGAGAAATTACCATATGCCATATACTTCGTCAGCAAAAACCTGCCCAAGGCAGAAATGAACTATACTGTAACCGAGAAAGAGTTCCTAGCTGTAGTCCATTCCCTAAACAAGTTCAGACACTACATCACTGGTTATCAAACATTCATACACAGTGATCATGCTGTGATTAGATATTTAATGAATAAGCCTGATGTAAATGCTCGTATCATTAGATGGTTACTTTTGTTACAGCAATTTGATTTGACTATTGTCGACAAGCCAGGTAAGGAAAATGTTGTCGCTAACTTCTTGTCTAGATTGTATTTGCTTGCAGGTGAAGAAGGGATAGTGGATGACCAGATGCCAGATGAACACCTATTTTCTATCTCAGTACTCTCTCCATGGTTTGTTGATATAGCAAATTACTTGGTCTCAGCACAGTTCCCTCCGCATTTGTCCTCAAAGGAGAAGAGCAAAATTGTAAGGAAGAGTTCCCCATTCACTTGGATCGGGGGCAACCTATTCAAACTTGGCCCAGATCAGATCTTGAGGCGTTGTGTTAGGGAGGAGGAAGTCTTTGACATCCTCCTAACCTGTCATGACGGACCTTGTGGAGGCCACTTTGCAGCAAAAAGGACTGCCTTCAAAATTCTACAGGCAGGCTACTATTGGCCTACTCTTCACCAAGATGTCAAAAGATACATCAGCCAGTGTGACCGATGTTAGAGGATGGGGAAACCGACTCCAAGGGATGAAATGCCTCTCCAACCTCAAGTGACCTTCGAGCCATTTGAGAAGTGGGGCATGGATTTTGTGGGTCCTATCAACCCTCCTTCAAAGCAAAGGTCTTACATCATTGTGTGCACTGACTACCTGACAAAGTGGGCAGAAACAAAGGCAATCAAAGCAGCAACAGAAGAAAAGGTGGCTGAGTTTTTAAGGGAAAATATCTTCTACAAGTTTGGCTACCCAAGAGAGTTAGTCACCGATCAAGGAAGCCAGTTCACCTCCAACCTGATTGAAGACTTGCTCGCTCATCACAAGATCAAGCACAGGACTTCCACCCCATATCATCCTCAAGAAAATGGGCAGGTGGAAGTCACTAATAGAGCATTGGAAGGGATTTTGACTAAGGTAGTGAGTAGCAGCAGAAAGGATTGGGCAGATCGCCTGGTTGAGGCCACCTGGGCCTACAACACCACTTGGAAGACTACAACAGGTTTCACACCTTATGAGCTGGTCTACGGGAAGAAAGCTTTGTTGTCCATAGAGTTCGAGTACAATACATTGAGGGTGGCAGCTCTGCTAGACTTAGATCTCAACCATGCTCAACGTGAAATATTACTACAGCTGAATGGATTAGATGAATAGTGAATGCAGGCCCTCCTCCACTCAGAAGTAGTTCAACTCCAGAGGAAGATATGGCATGACCGACACCTTAATGAAAAGCAATTCCAGTTGGGAGATTAGGCACTGCTGTATGACTCAAGATACAAGGATTTCAAAGGAAAGCTGAGGACAAGATGGTTAGGACCATATACAGTGGAGAAATGCAATGAAAATGGTTCAGTCCTTATCAAGACCATTGATGAAGAAGCCATCCCCATGCTTGTCAATGGGCATCGATTGAAAATCTACAGGAAACCCCTTTCGAGGCAGGAGTTCATTGAAACTTTGGAAAAATCAGTGCTGGTAGTGGAGCAGGGTTCTGTCTCTATTCCGCCCACACCTTGATCATTAAAAAAAAAAAAAAAAAGGAATAAAAAAAAGATCCCTGGGTGAAAACCTCCTTGAGGCGCCCAGGGCAGACAGTGAAGGTGAAAACCTCATGGAGGTGCCCCAGCTATCTCTCAGAAAATAAAGAAATGGAATAACAAATATCCTTGGGTGAAAACCTCTCTGAGGCGCCCAGGGCAGATAGTGGGGGTGAAAACCTCATGGAGGTACCCCTGCTGTCTCTCTCAAAAAAAAAAAAGAGAAAAAAAGAAAAAAGAAAAAGAAATAGGTCTAATCTCTGGAAAATTATTGCAGGTTGCAGGGAATACATTGCAGATAATGAAGGTAGCGCAAAACGAGGATAGGGGTCCGTACCAAGCTACCGGACATCCTTACAGACACTCCCTCCATAGCCACTCACTTTTCCCAGGATTTGAACACATTCGGGTCGAGATTCCACTTCCTAGAGGAAGTTCTGAGCTTTCTACAGGAAGTTTTGGGGCTTTCTACAGGAAGTTCTGCATTTCTACAGGAAACATCCTGTAGAGCATTCAGGTAGGCCAAATTCAATTTTGGAAGGGGATTTGAAGCTTGAAGTCTATTGATTAGGCCTGCAGCCACCCTTCTCTTCCATCCATCACCTGTTTCATATCTTTCCACCGCCATTGCAACCATTTGGTTATGTGTTCCTGCAGTCATGGAAGAAATACTATTTTCCTCAGATTGAATTTTTTTTTCCAAGTGACAAATCAAGCACACAAAGGCTCGCACACTCTACCTATCAAAGCTCCATCAGGACTCTTCATCCGCGAATACAACCTTGCTCGTTTAATCATGCATCCCAAGAGGAGAAGTAGCTACAGGATTCCTACAGGAATCTTGTAGTAGTTGATCCGTCTGGAGCACATACTCTAGAATCAGTAGTAGCTAAAATCGACATAGGGGACATGTAAAAAAAACTCCGCTTGGACGTGAACACCTCATCGACAGCTGAAATCAGACAGAGCCTGTGCATGCAGCGTTTACAACCAGATCGGGTTCCAAAGCCGTGCATACAACATCAACCAATGAAAGAAGGAGTTCTAGCACTTGTGCACGAAGCAGCAGCGAGCAAAGCCGTCGTTCCAAGTCCCAAAGCTTGCAGAACACGTCCATGGCCACACAGGTAAGTGTCTAACTTATTCGTCAAATTGCATAGACTATATTCCGAAAACTACATGTCTGTGAATGGTTCGGATTGAACGAATTCGGTGGCCAGTCAACTGACCACCCATATTCAGTCGAATGGCCTCGTGGGATCCAAACAAACTCGGTTACGTTCGAATTCACCAAAGAGACGTGCAGCTGACACGTGGGAAGTGTCTAGTCTGGGAGAATCGACGGGATTGGCAGTGGTGGAGGCGGTTAATGGCAGAGGAAAGGTAACGGCAGTCAGAGACACGCAGAGGAATGATGGTCGTGACATTGGCTAACGGATCGGCCTGGCCACCTCACCCCCTCGCCATGAAGTGCGCCGTAATTCAAAAATTCTCGACCGAAAAACTCGCGTTAACCGCTGTCATTTACACTTGCAACCGTTCTCAGCGAAGTATGCATCCTCCTCTTCCGCAGTCTGTTAGCGCGAGCTTCTTGGCCTGTTTCAAAATCCTCCCGTATCCCAGGCTCATTCAGAAGCATTGTGACATCCTCTAGAAGCTGGCAAAGCATTCTACAGGAAGAGGCTCTACAGGAAATACAACATAGCCTTCCGGAGCAGAGCAAATGGATTTTTCTTCGACAAATTTGGAGTCCCGAAAGAGGTAGGCTCGAAAACCACTCTTCCCTGCATGGTATATTTCGAAAGGTGGTGAATTGAACTGTCTGGAGTAGGAGAATTAGAGACAAGTCTGCCTGTGGGTCAAGAATAGTAGTTTGCCTGTGTGTTACATGGAATTTTTCAGTTGGTTCTGCGTCAAATTCTCCTCCACAGTTCCTGTTAAGAAATTCCTCCGCTAGAAACGATAAACCACTGTGAGGGCTAACCTGTGCATGAAGAATGTGAATTTTACATGGTTATATGTATGTTGGGGGGTGAAAATTGAGCTCTGTGCCCTATCTATGAAAACCTAATTCTTCCTTTTACATTCAAACATCCGAGTTTTGGGCAGCAAAAGTTTTAGAACCAGTGAATTGGTGTAGGTTAAAAATTTAAACACCCAAGAGATCTTTCCTTGAAGATTAAGGGAGGAAAACATAAACAGAATTCCCCTTACTGATCAGAGCACAAACCAAAACAGAGCACTCTCACCATGCTAGGAGGGTTTATCAGAAAGGAACCCTCGGATTCCAGAAAATTGCATGAAACTCCCGAGGTGGTGAACCTATTCACCCGTGCCAATTGGATGACCTTTTGTGACAGAATTCAAGGTCATGACGATGAGGTAACAAAAGAATTCTTAATGTCCCTGCAGCCTAAATCAAAGACACTGGCCACTGTGAATTTCAGAGGGTTGACCCTAAAGCTTACCCCACAACTCATTAGTTGGGTTACTGATATGCCATTAGGGATACCCTGGAGCAAGGAGGAGAGGGCATTGGGCCAAAAAGCCAAGAAAGAATTCTTCCTACCAGAGGAACAATTTTTAGAAGATAAGAATGGGGTCTGGAGAGCCAACCTACATCCTTTTGTGAGTGAGGTCAGCCTTCAGATCATGAAATACATTACCTGTGAGGGGTGGTTCAGTATTTTCTACGGTTATTACTTTCGGTTACTAAGTGAACTCAAACATGGGATTGATTTACCCCCAGAACAAAAGTTAAGCATCCCCTATTTCCTCCTACAATCATTAATTGAGTGTGGCACAAAATTGAAGGAAGGGACATCGGATCAGCTAGCCCATCATGGGCTTATCAAGCTTCTAGTGGAAGATTCCCATCATACCTACACTGTCCCTCTCTCCTGGGAGATTTTCCGCAACATGTCCAAGGATGATGATATTTGAATTCTGGCCGAGGAACTCACTTCATCCAGCAGTGAGGAAAGGGATCACATTGAGGCAGAAGAGAAAGCCAGGGGTAAGGAAACCCAGGACAGACCACCACAAAAAGAACAAGACAAGAAACGAGGGAAAGGCCAAGCTGCTGAGCCAAAAACTGTGGTGGAACAAAGGCACAAACACCAAGGGATAAACGATTGCAGAGCAGGGCAGAGAGGACTGAAAAAGTCCAAGCAAGTGAGGACACAACCAAGACAACTACACCAAAATCAAAAGGGAAGGCACCCCCAGCCAAGCAAACCAAAACAGTGAAAACAGTTTCTACAGGAAGCTAGAAAACAGTGTCTACAGGAAGCCAAAAAACAATTTCTACAGGAAGCCAGAAAACAGTCAACACAGGACTTTCTACAGGAAGTCTGGAAACAAGGCAACAGAAGGAAAAATCACCTAAGATTTTAGACAGGGAGGCAGCAGCTGTGCTGGCTACCCTGAGCACATCTCCAAAGCAAAAAGGGAAGCGCAAGAGGGAGCATTCCATGTATTTTAAGGCAAGAAGGAGCATGCGGATAAAAACTGGCAGACCCCAGCCACCGTCAAAAGAACCAATCACAATTTTAGACAACCCAGCTACAAAAAAGGAGAGGTCTCCCTCAAAGGCATCCATCACCTATGAATGGGGAAGCCCGAAGACATCCACCTGGAGAGAAAGAATGAAAATGTTGGACACAAAGGCCTCTCTACAGGATGCTGAGACTGTTCTACAGGAAACACTGGCTAGGCTAAAGGAGACCGAAGAAATGGAAGGAGAGGCAGCTAAATCACCACAGGAGGAAGAAAAGGTGGAGAACATTGTGGAACCTAGCCCCCAGCCCAATTTGGGCTCCTACTACAACTTCTTAAAGGTTGGAAAGATCGTTCCCCAAAAATTCACAGTGCCACTTTTCCTTGCACTAGAAGAAGAGAGAGTGAGGACCCACACTTGGATGAAGATCGCTAAGTCCAAGGGTGTGGCAGATATAGGTCCCCTGGAGGAACAACTCAAAGAGGTGAGAAAGGAATTGGCTATGGTACGGCATGTGGAGAGCAGCCAACGGGCCAAGCTACAGGAAGAAAATGAGCTGCTTAAATAACAGCTACAGCTACAGGGACAGAAGAAGGAAGACAGGCCTCACATCTTGGGAGAACAATAGCAACAGGAGGAGCCCACAACAAACAAAGAAACCCCTGATGAACAACAGAAGAGAGATGGGTTGCAGGCTAAAATTGAGACACTAAATAGACAGCTACAGGAGAAGGAATTGCAAGCAGGCCAAGAGATACAGTCTCTGAAACAACAGGTACAAGAAAAGTAGGCCCAACTGGCCTGCATGGCCAGCTAGATGGAACCTCTACAGTGTAGGCAGCCTACCAAATCATACGCCCTATACCTTAAGGATCAGTGTCTGTAGTTTCAGATCAACACCTTGGCCCAAATGGGCATCACTCCATTTCAAAATTATCATCAATTTGCAGCTTTATGTGGCAGTAGTTCATCAGAGGGTAGGGCAAAATTATTAGAGTTTTATTTGCACAACTTAGCCCTTCCAAACATGAATGCATGGGATCCCAACACTGTGATAGGAGATGTCCAAGTTATGGCCATGGCCTCTTGGATGAATCATGAGGAAAACAGAGCAGCAAAGGTCCATAGTATTATGAGCAGAGAACTCAGTGAGCCACTAATGATTAGAGCAGAGCCAGATGACCCCTCAGCAGTGATAAGCGCCCACCAGCACTTGGCCAACAGCCCTCAGGATTTACTAGAATACATTGAGAAACAGGCTCAAGCTATTGCCCACTTTGAGGACATGGAGAGACTGTTGGGGGAAAACTGCCTGCATGCCTGCACAAGGCGGTGGAACAACCTGCCTGACAGCTTGAAGATAAGAGAATACCACTCTCCCACTAGGATGAGGGAGGCCTTGGCAAGGGTACCTCTCTACAAACAGTTGATGCAAAATCTGCAGGCCAATTGGATTGGCCTGAAATTCAATCCTCCTTTGCTTTTGGGATAGTTAGAAGGAGTTAAGGAAGAGGAGGAAGATAGACAGTGGGAGGAAGTGGAAAGGAAGGCAGGATTTCACGACTGGGAAGAAGATATCACCGCGGAGGCTTGGGACGTGAGGGAGGCGGTCAAAGCTATAAAGGATGATGAGCTGGACTAGTTGCTCAGAGGATGTGCAACCCATTTCGCAGGGGGGTGGTGATGAGCCCCGAATTGGGTAACTTATTGGGCTCATTTTGCCTAATTGTCCTTGACCAATCCACCATTTTTCATAGATTATGCATGTTTTTTGAGTATGTTTATGTTATTTGAACGAATAAGGGTGGTCACTTTACCAAGGAGGCTAATACGTGGTTATTTCAGGTTTTTTGGACAAATTTTGGAGCAAAGCCAAGGAATTATGAGCCAGGTGACAGCCAAGCATGAGGAAGCAAGGGTGAGGATTCGAAGGGAGGTTGTCTCTTGCATTAAATGGCCCTTCCTCGAAATCTCCACCCTCAACTCGGAGCTTAGCAGGCCACCAAAACGAATCCTAAAGGCAACCGAGCAGCTTTGTGAAGAGTGACTGTTTACTGGCAGTTTGAACAGCCGAGTCCCTTGAGTTAAGGAGGGCTACTAGGCCCCTCGTAGTGTATAAATAGGAAGGCCTCAGCTTTCGTAGTTTGCTTTTGGAATTGTTGGGTTTTGCACTATAGTGCTCTCATTGTCTCTGCTCGTTTTTGTAGCTACTGTTGTATAACTTTCTTGTGACATGATTATTTTTGGATAATGAAAAGCAGCTCTATTTGTCATCAGCTCTGAGTTTTCTTTAGGAGCCTGTAGCTCTTGGGGTTGGGCCCAACCCAAGTTCCAAGGCTTCCTTATGTACTATTATTTGATTTTTATGTCTTTGCAAAATAATTTCTGTTAAGTAGATTAAAATCTTGCTAATTAACTAGGTCACTGTTGATGATTAGAAAGACTTTTGTTGTTCAGATTGAGTTGATAGGTTATTAACAGGGACAAGCCTCAGAAAAAGGCCATCAAGCACCTCTGGTTTCACCTCTCCCTCAGTGGGATCACGAGCTGTGATCAAGGTGACCTTGCTACCAACAAAAACATTGTCTTTGCTTTTCCATGCAATCATTAGTGTTCGATTTTTATTTGCAGAAGTTGGTTACATGTTCAAATTCTTGATTGCTTGGTTGCATAGTTATTATACATGGTTTCATTGCTAATAAAATTATGTTCATTCTCTTTACTGTTAGCTAGATCAGATTAGGTTAACGTAACTAGGTCTCTGATTTTCCAGGTCTTCGTTGGTTCAGTTGAAGAAACAATTTGCAGAGCACCCGTACCACTTCTCTATCTGCCCATACTCCATCAATCCCATCTGCTCCATCCCCCAACATGGATTCTTGCCTCATGTTTTCCATTTGCTCACATAACCCTAATTTTTGTGCAACATTGCTTCTCTCCTCCTTGAACAAATCCAGCCATCTTCATCTCTCCTTAGCTCCATCCACCAAGTCCTGGACCTCCTCACACCCTTGCCCTACCTCCATACCCACTCCTTCACCTTTCTCTCTCCATCCATTCTCCAAAATCCCATTTCTGAGCATCCTGTAGAAAATTACAAGCATCCTATAGAAATTGCAAAACATCCTGTAGAACCCCTGCAGACTTCTTGTAGAAGCTCATGAATGAGGCTTCTTGATATCCAAACTCTGTGAAACTCTCTGGAAGGGTGTTAGAGACCCCTTAGGCCCTCTTTGAACCTTCCTGACCTCCTCCAAGCATTTCCTCTCGCCAATCCACCTCTGCACAGTCAAAAACAGTTAAATCGCATGCATGATAATTTTGACAACTTATTCAAAAATACAAAAAGATGTTTTTTTCAGATGTTACTGTAGAAGTAGCTTAGACACATGCATTTTACCTTCCTAGAAGTCAACGGCATCTGTTTCAGTAGCTTCCATCCTCTTTCTTGAATCATTGGGGCTAGCTGGTAAAATTAGGGTTTGCTTGGGTTTGTGTTTCCTTTCAGCTTTCCAGCTTCTTTCTGCAAGTAGATTAGCCTTCTTTGAGTTAGCTCTCGTCCATCAGTTAGAAAGCTTCTTCTTAGAGCTCATAGAAGTTGGCTTAAGCTCCTAGCGGACTTGTGCCAGCTGACTAAGTAACAGTTGTGGCAAGAGCTAGTACTTGTGCATACAGCGTCGTCGCTTCCAAGTTTGTTATGAACTACTGGGTTGATAAAAGTAAAGAAGGGAGTCCCAGGAGTTGCAACATTATTGTTGCAATACTAGAGCCCACCAGAACACTCCAGTTCTTTCTCGAGCTCGCTTTCAATCGGAAGATAACATAGAGGTAGAAGAACTCCCAGAGTCGTTAGTGGCTCTGAATTCTCCTCTACCTTCTAGCCATCTAGACATATTACAATACGTTGGGACTCCGACGCATAGACTGTCAAGTTCAGGTCATATTACACACTTACCTTCGATGACCACCACTGGAAGCATGGCTTCTACCATAAGTGTTACAACCATGCAGACTCCAACATCAGTACAAGGGGGAGGAACTATTTCCATTCCCTCTGCATCTTTATTTGGGTCTTTTGCTAGCACATCTTTAGTTGGTTCTACCTCCATTCCTTCTACGAGTGGAAATTCCCATGTCAATGCATCTAGTTCTGGATTCTTCCCGTTTGGCACCCATTCATAGGGTATTCCCTCGGTTCCATTTAGTGTCGCCACATCCATGATGGGTGGTTTGGTTTCATTTCAGGGTTTTCCCTTTGGAGGTGGTCATATACCACATTCTAACCTGATGATAGGATCTATGCCTTTTTCTTCTACAGGACAAGGCAACAATCCGTTTCAAGGTTGGACTAACCCTACGGTTAGTGACATAGGAACTGGGAATCCGTTTTTCGGCCAACAAGGGAATAGGTCATACTCCACAGTTAGTTTGTTTTGAAGTATTCCTCCCTTAGCTTCTGCTTGGAATCCTTATCAAGGGTTATCAACTCCTTATAATCCTTTAGGAGGGAGCTTCGCTGGTTATGGAGGTTTTTCGGTCAGAGTTGGTAAAACTTAGAGTTTTGCTGGATCACAAGGTTAACCTTTTGGTTTAGCTGGTTCTACTGGTTACTTTGGGCAACTTGGTGCCTTCCAAAATCCAGACCAATCTTTTCAGAACTTTGGGAGCTTCGCCCAGTCTCAGTGGAATCCGCAAGGTCCTCCTAGGCTTCCTTTTCTGGCAACGTTGAATTTGCCAGATCTCATGAAATTAACAAATGATCCAATCAAATACAATCTAGCCTAGCCTCCAGTCCCAACCAAACTCCCTTCGGACATTCCAAAGTTCGAGGGGAAGGGTGGTGAAGACCCGGGCGACCATGTAACCACATTCCATTTGTGGTGCTCATCAAACTCCCTTATCGATGACTTGGTTAGGTTGAGACTTTTTCAATGCACCTTAACTGGTAATGCAGCCAAGTGGTATATAGAGTTGCTAGGGGGCAGCTTTACATCTTTCGCCAATTTGGCTAATATTTTCCTAAATCATTTCCAGTTGCCCGTCCGTTATGATGCCGAAACTGAACTTCTGGCCAATTTTCGTCAAGACACAACAACTCACATTTCTGATCATATTCAGGAATGGAGACGGAGAAAGAGGCTCATTAAAGCTAAAATTCCTCTAGAATACCATCTCGAATGGTTTTTGAAATCTTTACAACCTTAAATCTCTAAGGATGTCTCTTTGTCTGGAGTCTATTCTAAGGAGCAAGCTATTTTTAGAGCCTAACAGTTAGAATTGATTTACTCTCAGTCTGGGATTCTACAAAAAAATTTGCTTGATGCTCCTGGGACTAAGGTTGATCTAACCAAATCGAAGCCAGGTCCCCATGCGGATGGTATCGTTAGATCCATAGACACAAATTTGGTGAACCTGTTGAGCCAATTGCAGCAGTTGTCTTTACAAACTGCTCCTAACAATCAGGTCACATTGTCTAACCCTTCGTCTTCTCAACCCTCTTCGATTAATGCTGTCCAATCCTCCAATCCTAAAGGAAATCAAAATTCCAATGGGAAAAAGAAGGGATGAGGTAAGAAAAAGAGTCACGATGGGAAGAATAACGCAAATAAACCTGGCAATAATGCTGGTGGTGATGGAAATGAGTCTAGAAAGAAAGTCAAGTTTCCATGCAAGTTATGCAGTGGAGACCATTTAACTCATCTCTGCCCAAAAATTCAAGACGCTCAGCACTTGTTAGAGCAGCAAGGGACTTCTAGTTCTCAAGCTATGTTAATTAACCCTTTTCCCCAAGGGTAGTAGATGCTTGCTGGCGCAAGTTCAAATCTTGGTACCTCTGCAGGGGGCAAAAAGGAAGGGGAGAAATCATCAAATGTTTTCATGATGGGTTCTAATGTCCATGTGGCCACTCGGTCATGTGATTATGGTGAAACTAAAACATCCAAGGACAAAAATGCTCCTAGAGATACCGAGCTTCATATTGAGCGACCCCCTGTCGAGACTATACCTAGGATACCAAAAGGTTCTGCCAAATGCACGACTATCAACCCTAATGTTAGGGCAGCCCAGAATTACTCCATTGTTGAGGATCTGGCTCAGAGTCCATGTGCTATGTCCGCTTTAGAGGTGCTCCAGTCATGTCTTGCTCAAAGAAGTGCCTTGCTTTCAGCAATGGGGGCAATGGATCCAAACAATTCTTTAGCTCTCACTTTTGATATGAATAATGTCAAAAAGAGACTTCCTCATCATATGGCTTTCCAGATAAAGTCTACTTACTAGAAAACTAATATTTTTCAGACGATTATAGATGAGGGAGCTTCCACATGTGTCATGTCTATGTCATGTTGGAAGGCCATTGGATCGCCTTCGGTTGTTCCTTCACCTACCCTCTTAACAGTGTTTGATGGTCATTCTCATAGGCCATACGGGATTATCCCAGCCTTTCCCATATGTGTTGGGGGGAAGGCCATCAATATCGAAGTAGAAGTCATTGATGCTAACCTAGATTACAATCTCCTCTTAGGAAGGAACTGGGTATATGAAATGGATGTCATTGTTTCGACTCTATTTCGTGTCATTTTCTTTCCTCATGAAGGGAAAATTGTTAAGGTTGATCAATTGGATTATTCTCCAGTTGATCCTCGAGCAACTTCAGATTCTACTGTTCCGATGGTGGATAACCCCCATCTACCTACCGAGAATCTGGGAGTTGGGATGTACTCTTCCTTGATGGGTACTTTTGATCTTCCCCCTCCTATAGCTAGAATAGATACAATTTCATCCTCCAAGGAGCCTTTATGGAAAGAGTTTGTTCAAACTCATTATTTTTTGAATCCTGGACCCTTATCTTCATTTGTGACCACATCAGATGATGGCAAGGTGGGTGAAATAAAATCTTCTATGTCTGCAGCAGAGCTTAGATGTGAATCTACTGATAACTCTGCAGACAACCATTCTACCCCTTTCTCTGGGGAGGAGTTGGATGGTGATGTGGCTCATTCTCGGACCCTCGATTCCACTTCTGCTTTGGATTGCTTGGATATTGTTTTTCCATCTGACGAAGTGATATTCGAAGCAATGATGGCTGTAGATCGACCTTTGGAAGATTTACATCGTCCTCCTTTGCATGAAGTTGAATCCAGGTCCTCCAGTCTGACTAGCGATGTTTGTACGGTTCCTTTGGCTCCAACACAGTTATTCACCGAAGGAAGTATATTGATTGGTTCGATAACTGTACCTATAAACATCCCTAGGAGCAAGTTGGTGGAGCCCCCTGATCAGCTCTACCTTAAGAAGTACTTTGCTTAGAAGCTAGGTAATGGCTTCTTTGTACATTTTGTATGTTTGTACATATCTCATCGGGCGTTTTTTGATATTTACACTTTTTGGTCTGCTGTGGCAGGTGTTAATGGATGACTTGGTCTATTTTGGATTTGCCGATGGTGCTAGTCGACACACTCGGAACCGCGCTTCCATAGCCTAGGTAATCTACTATCCAACTAGTCAGTTGATGGTGTCAAGGGGAGTATGCATTGGTCCAGCTTCAAATAATATGGCTGAGTATACTGTCGTCATTAATTTTTCTTATGAAATCGATTCATTGGTAGTCTATCTTGATTCACAATTGATAGTGTCACAACTGAATAACATTTATCGGGTAAGGGCTCCATGTTTATATCGCTAGTATTTAAGGGTGAGGTTGTTGAAAATATCATTTACTTACATTAATTATTTGCACATTACAAGATCTCATAATTGGTTAGCTGATTTTATTGCTAATCAAGCATTAGACTGGCATATCATTCATTCATCAAAATAAAATCAAGCATCAAAAAGTTGAAACTGTATATATATATATATATATGTATATATATATATATATATATATATATATATATATATATATATATATAGATATAGATATAGATATAGATATAGATATATCATAAAATATCTCGAGTGTACATAAGTGTGTCCAAAATAATATACAAAAATTGGGACTCAAATGCCCATAATCATGTCCAATACATCTAATGCCCCGGCTCAAGATGAGCGGCTAAGTATGCAACTACTGCTTTGGCCACACGCCTAAGAGTGCGAACCCAATCTCGTGGCATGCCAACCACATGACGCTGCATGTCTATAGGGAGATCCTCTATAGCCTCCATCGGTACTCGGTGAGTTAGTCTCACCAAGTGCCACTGAACTATGTGTAGAAGTCGCTCTGTGTCCGCAGCTGCCTCTTCGACACCTTGGCCGCGACGTCCATGCCGTGGGAACCCATCTGGTCATACCGGCCCAATATCTGGAACATGATCATCATATTAGTCATTTGAATCCTATCAAAAATATTTTTCAAAGTTCATTATTATATTTGAAAAATCATATAAAAAATCATAAAATCAAAAACGTTTGTTACCTATATCACCCCATCCTGTGGTCGGTGGTAAAGCTAGATCAGGATCTCCTCAGAAGTCCAACCCAGCATAAGGGTAGTCGTCTATGACAATGATCTGATGCTCCCACCAGGAGAAGAAGTCATCATCAAAAGCAGTGCATGGGACGTCACATAGCCTAATTACACCAAAGATTGCTATGCAAACTCACATTTATTGAGATTTTCTAGTAGCTAGTGCTTCTTCAAAGTCTCCAACACCTACATCAAGTGTGAGATGTGATCCTCCAAAGTAGAATCATATACCAATATATTATCCAAATAAACAATAAAAAAATGAAACTATGTAAGGGAGTAACATATCATTCATTAGTCTCATGAACATAGATGCTTCTTTGCACAGAAAAAATGGCATGACCTATCACTCATACAAACCTTGTTTAGTTTTTAATTTGGTATTGTAAGTGTCTTTTTCTTTGACTCAAACTTGGTGATGCCCTAATTTTAAATCAAATTGATGAAGTATTTCACTTGTTACAATTGATCCAACAGATCAATAATCCTAGGTTGGGGTACATGTTCTTGAGCATAATCATGTTTAACATTATGTAATTGATGCATAGTTTCCAATTTGTATCCATCTTTGGAACAAATATGATGGGAGACTAACAAAGTGAGGCACTTTGTTGAGTCACACCCTATTCCTACAAATATTACAATTGCTTATTCACTTTACATGCTCCCACAATGGACTATTTATACAACCCAATATTTGGAAATGGAGATTCTAGCAATAATTAGATTTTATGCTTCACTTCTCTATTGTGTGGTAGCCTTATGGGCTCCTAGAACACTCCCGTGTATCCCTATATGACAAATTTCACTTGTTGTCTCTATTTTTAGTACACCCCTCTAGGGATTCCTTTTCACTTATTGACTTTCACTAGATACGTTTTCTCTTAAAAATGGTAAAATGTATTTCTTTCTAGAACAAATCACTTTCTTAGCTTGGTTGGAACTTACCAATGAAATCTTAGACTTTCCTTTGTGCACATTAATGATGAATGATTTCCCATCCTTGATGTGTAATTAATATTTGGATATTTGCATGATATTTCATATCACATATTCATGTAGGGACTCCCAAACCAAACTCAACATACATCAAGTGGAACTACATCAAATTATACTTCATTAATAAAATAAAAAATGATAGTAAATTTTATTCTACATTGTTTTTTCACCTTAAAATTCCACATCCTTATTTACCCATCCAAACAGGTATTGACTAGGCTGGTCATGAACCTCCAATCCAAGTTCGTTGACCAGATATGCTACTATAATATTAGCCTATGAGCATGAGTTAAACAAGGCATCAATATTTGTCTTCTTAACCTGGATCTTAGTATGGAAAAGTTTGACCATCTCCTTCGCTTCCTAATGATGAAGGATATTAATATTCAACTCCTTCTACAAAAAGGTACAAATAGTCTTCTCATCCCCATCATATTTTATTTCCACTTTATTTCTAAAATATGTGGAGAGAATATTATTTTTCTTCCCATCCCTTTTCTGATTCTTTGTGTTCAACTCTGGATGTAGGTTTGGCACTTCCACTCAACATAAACATAAATGTTGTAGTGGTTATAATGATTGCCAAGATCCTTGCATTTATGTGTATTTCTTTTATTTTCTTATCCTTTTCCCCTTTCCACTTCTTCCTCCCCTCCTTAGAAGTTTCTTGGTGCTATTTCCACTTCAAGCCACTTTACTAACCTTTCTTGTGGCCTATGTTTTCCAGGTATTGTTCCTATACACAATCCTCATTTATTTTTCTTGTTATGAAAAACATCATGTATTTTCATATATGGATATTTATGCCCTCAAATAATTAAGGAGTATATCTAGGATCTTGGGATAGATGTCTGACATGTGATCCATCTTATCGAAGTTAGTGATGTACTCCTTCACACCCTGCCCCTAGCTCTTCTTGAAGTGGTTCCATTGGATCCATTGGCCTAGTGCAAACTTGATAGGATATAATTATACCTTTACGATGCTTTTAAATTCCTCCCACTTAGTTACTAGGGGATCACCATACAACCTAAGTGTCTTCGTATGGATGTCCCACTAGGTTAGGGCATGGATCTCTAACTTCAATGTAGTAAATTATATATTTTTCTCCTCATTTATGTGGTGAACACTAAAATATACTTCTAATTGTTTCAACCAATGATTCAATTATAAGGCATTGATCTCACCTTAGTATATCATGTTGGCCTTCCCTTCCATCTTGAAGAGGGACTATGAATGGATAATGAAATTAAAGCTTAGCTACTCTTTTTCGGGTTCTTTCTTGACTCCTACTATGGGTCTTCACTATCCCCAAATTTTCCCTCTTAACTAAAATTTTAGTTGGAAGCTCCATCTTATCCAATTCCAAATTTGTTTGCCTAATCCATATAATGTGACTGATATCAATGACCTGCATTTCCAACATCTATAATTTCTCCCATATTGGATTAAGGTTATTATGAGTAGACTTGGAAACCCTTGTTAGGGTTCTACAATTTTCTATTTACACCACTTCATAAATTCCCTACAGCTTCCCAGAAGATTCCCCAAAGATGATTATTATTATTATTAATTATTATTTTGTACTAGTATCGTGTATATTCCACTAAGTATTTTGTCACAATAAATTTAATGGAAATAAAGGTATATATAAATATGAAGGTTAAATCTCGTTGGACTTTGGATTTGCTAATTTTTTATGCATGAAATAGATAAAATGAAAAAATAAAGAAAAAAATGTACATTCACTCATCATCCAAAATGAACATAAATATATGCTCTAAGAAATGATTATGATAGAAAACCTAACTAGAAGGTGAGGTTTCCCATCTCAATTTTATTTGAAATGTAAATAATGCAAGTACAAAGGTGAAGGTACCCTCTTTCAAGTCACCTAAGACATGTGGCTTGATAGGATACTATAGAACACTAACTCCCTCTATTATGCTCTCTTACTCCCACTCCCAATTAGTATTTTCCAATATGGAACAAGATAAAATTGAATAGAATGGAACCCTTTTCCTCCTAGTGGTTAGGTTATAACATAGCCTGATAACCAACTAGTAGTCAATTTTGACTCCTTGATCTCTCAACTAGTACTCAATTTTGACTCCTTGATCTCTCAACTAGGATTACAATTTTGACCCTTCTAGATTCCTCTTCATAGGTCACATGTGGCTAGCCCCATATGCATGAATAATGGAGGCTAACATGACATCCATTGGTACCATGGTGCTAAAACATGGTAGATAAATTTGCAAGAGGTATAATGTTTTGCATATGAACTCCAATTGGAATTATTCTTGAAATGTTGGAAACATCTTTGAGTGTAGAACAACATCACAAGGTCCAATTATAAAATTGGAATTTTTTATCCCTAAAATATGCCATTTTAGGCCTCAAATTGGGCATAGAAGGTTTTTTACCACAATTCTCCAAATTGCGTCTCACTAATAAAAATACTCCCATAATATTATTTCTCCAATATTTCCACTCTAAAAGAATTGAGATGGATGAAAAATAATATAATGATATAATATGAACCAATTTCATATTTTTTAATTTATAAATATCAATATATAAAATTCCACAAAGACAAATTCGTTCAACATCATGTTTTATCACCCTCGACTAGTGTTTATCTAGGTTTCCATCTCTAACATATTTTTCACTGCAATGGTAAATAGAATGGTGGCTTACAACTCACAGTAGAAACTTGTAGCCTAGTAAAGAAACCCTTGATCTCTAGCTCTCATTCATAGATCATGAGCTCAAATTTTATGTAAAGATTAAAAAAAATAGGATGACTAGAGTTTGTAGTTATGCAAACCAAAAAGGTAGAAACTCTTCAAAAAATAACAAATCATGGGTTATAAAACCCTTGGAAATATCATATGACCAAACACTTTACATTTTGATTAGAAACAAAAAAACATGAGTAGTGTGGTAGTCTTCACTTATATCTACAAATCTAGTCATTCACAAACCCATTAGATATTGGTTTCTCTCCTTAAGTGAATCACCAACATCAATATCCTCTTGAAACCCTTCCCTATACTAGTGATGAATGGAACCTAGAACTTTCCCACTAATATCTCACTCTAAACCTTGAATCTGATACCAACCTAAAAAATTGAGCACACAAATACATTTAGATATAGCTAAACAAATCCATAAACAAACACACATGAATTCCATGAACTACATCTCTCCAACTTGGATTCATCTCATTGTTTCTATAAAAGATATATAAATACAAATAGAATTATTCTATAATTCTTTTGGAAACATCTGAGACTAGGTCAATCAAACTCTCATAAAAATCTCTTTGAATAGTGGTATTTGTTACCATTTTCCAACACACATCAACCTTCCATTCAATATACCATTCACATATTTGTTAGTTTACTTAGTTAGAGTAGACAAATTCAAAGACACGTGGAAAGTTATTTTGCATGATGTTTTTTAATTCCAACCCCTTATCACATTAGGTCTCTATGTCTCTATTCAATGAGTTTGTAATATAGAAAGTATTCCTAGGATTTTAAATTTCATTAATCAAATACTATTACTATTATTAAGAAACAAGCTATGTCTATGTCTAGATCATGAGATGATGAACCTATGAAGAAACAACACTTAATATATCATATAGAATATGTTAAATTTGAAATGTATTTTAATTTGACAAGAAAACAACATGAATGTGTAACCCAAACATAACACTATATTGTCACATAGAAGATATTTGACACAATAAATTTGGACCTCGTGACCTATAATTCTACGTAAAACCATAAACATATAGCTATTAAATACAAAGACGAGAGGACTCTCATTGTAATGGTTAATCTACATGATAATAGATGATCTTGGAAACAAAAAAAACTATCTCAAAATAGAGGGTTGGATTGTTTCAAGAAGTTATACATGGCCACATGCATGCCATGTAACCCTAAAAGATGTTTATCATTAAATCCACCACATATCCCAAGATTAGATGTTGCAGTTGAATTTTAAAACTCTCATTGAAGCATGAGAAAATGTTAACATGGTAATTCTCTAATGCATGCATAATAATGCTTTTAGGAATGAACGTGCAATGAAATTAAAATCAAATTAGAAATAATAATCGTAATTAAAGTATAAAACATATATTTCTCTTAAATTAACATGACTATTGTGTTGAGGTCTCAACAAGCCCCACAAGTCTCCAGAATTGAGGACCCTCTTATTTTTTCATATTTTAGTTTTATTTCAGACCTTCTCATTTCTCGTTGATGAATGATAAAGGAATTTTTGGATTTTTATTTTGGTAGTGTTTTATATAGATGGTGGGTATTTTTTTATTTAATATTCTCTAAGAGCCTTGATCTCTTAGGTATCTACCTTTTCGATCCTTCATCTTTTGCTTTTTGTTCATCACCTGTTGAGATATTTATTATATTCAAAGACGATGAATTTTTGAAACCTTTTGACTTTGATATGTAAATAATCATTTGAATCTCTTAATTACTTTTTTGAAAATGGTATAAAGGGATTTCTTAACATTAAAAGGTTCACATCTCTGGAAAGTGCCTAATGATTTCTCCAATAACATTTAAAATTTAAAACTTGAAGCATCTTTTAAAATCCCCAGTGTTTCATTAATTTATTTTATAAGTTCATGTTAAGTATATTATCAATTTTCCTGGAAGGTAATCTAAATAACATGATGCATGCATATTGAAAATCCATATAATAGTTGACTCGATAAATTCCCAAGTTTCACCTTATCTTCTTACAACCCTATTCATGATTCATCAAGGCCTTCTCAAACTACATCTTTCCAATTTATACAATGTTTCATAAGTCAAATTTCTCCTTTCAAATGAAACATCTTTCAGAAGTGTTTCATGGTCCATTCAACTAATTTTTAAGTTGCGTTTTTATCATATTTAAAAAAAATTGATAGGTAATTGGGCCATTTTTAAAATTCTGATCGTACATCTTTTAAAAGTTCCGAGTGGTTCAATGAATCAATTTAAAAGATAACCTTTTGAAAACACCCAATAATTCTTCGGGTAATTTCTTAACATCATCTTTCAAAATGGAATTGGAACCATCTAACCAATAGTCATCATGAGATAAGTAACTCATAAATGGGTTAAATTATTTTTTTTATAAATTCATGCTTGAATTAGGAACATAAACATTTTGGAGGTTTCAATGCATGCATATGTGCACAATAAATAGATATTATTGTCACCCTTTATTAGTAAAACTCATTTTTACATGGGGTTTGAATTTAGTATTATATTTCCTCGTATGCTTTTCACTACATAAATAATGGTCTTGAGATCACAAGCTTTGTTTGCAATGATTTAGAATGTATTCAACCAAAGGAACAAAGTGTCGCAAGAAGACAAATTTGTCACACTACACGCCTCAAAAATACATTTATTAATGTTAAGAGAATTGAATTAGAGACCTTACAAAAAAAATCCAAATCCAAATAATACATTCACATGGAGGGTTCAAGGAAAGAATATATGGCGTCCTCTAATGATTTCCCTTTTAAGCTTTTGCATTACTTTGTTCTAAGTGAAATGATCCATTAATAGATGAGAAAAATAGGTAAGAAAACTATGAGATGTTGCTATGATACCAAGCATAAACATGTGAAACTACATTGTAGTAATGATGTTATGATAACAAGTGGTTGATGGGATTGTGAGAATTGGGATGGAATCAATGATTATTCTTTTATAGATTAAAAGGGTTTTATCATCATAGGTACATATTGTACTTGTGTTACTTCAATTTTAATTTATTTTTTAATTGAAGAAGGCATCCAAAGGTGGTAGGTGTGGAGAGGATCATTTATTATTTTAAATGGAAAATGGAAGTATATGTTGCTTGGAGTTCAATACTTTTTATTAAAAATGAGGTAAAAGCAACATGGTTTTCAATTAAAGTTTGTGGTCAAGTGATAAGAGGTGAGAAAATCAATAGTATTTAGGGATTCATCAGTGGTGATCAAGTCTTATAGATATCACTATAATCCTTGAAACATCTATGTCTCTCATTTTTTTCCACCATATTATTATATTCATTATGAAATTTAAAGCAATTAAGTTTTTCCATGTGTTGTGAGCCGACAATCAACATTTGATTATTCGACCAACATTTATATTGATATGAATGAAAACTCTATCAAAATAAAAGGAGAATATCATTCATCTCTCTTGCCTAACATTATTTTACCTCACAATCATCATCGACTAGTAATTTGGGTGTCTTATCACATAGAACTCTCTATATGAAAATTTAAGGATATTAACACCTCTCAAGTTGAAGTGCTCTCTCTCACACTAATATGTAAGATAATAATGAGTACTATGGATTAACCATATTCTACATGTAATATATTGGATTCAGATATTCAATTTTCACATGCAAAAGATTTTTGCCTCATCACTCTCAACCTCTACTGGGGTTGTGTGCGCATGGGATGAAGCCTTTATATTATCAGTGAGAAATTTACAAGGGTTCACGTTAGGTCTATGGAGAATGTATCTATTATATGTTGGGAAAAAACATTTTTCAGAATTTGCTAATTTTCTGGAAAATAATGGCACATAATGGAGACACGATGGCGGTTCCACCTCCTCTATCTCCTTACTCATCACCAAAATCTTGATCCTTCACTACCTATCCTAGATGGATCCAAAAAATATTGAAATAAGTATTGTCTATCAACACCATTAATTGACGAGAACACTCATCACTCATTGTCAAACTCTCACCATAAGCCTTAATGCTTTACCCATGGGGTGATGGCTATAACTTCAATTGATAACAATAAATCTGTTTCTTAATCTTGTTAACTAATGGGACTTGTCACTCATAAATATTACAACTCATTGGGATTTTAGAATTAAGTGGTGGTGGAAATTGTCCTAAACATTATCATTAGTCAGGGCTAGCAACTGATGGGACTACCCACCAATCATCGGCTCAAACCTCCAACCCTATTTTTTGGGTGGTATTCTATCAATAGTGTGATCACAAGCATGGCTCAATCCATGACCCACATTCATTTCGTGTCCCCCTATGTCTATCGTGGTTTAACAAGGGGCTCCAATGTGGGAACTCCTATCGTGGGGCCCTTGTTAAAAGGCGATACTTATTAATAGCGTTAATGTGGTGTGGGCCTCATATGGGTCTCAACTATAACCTAGTTCACCCTATCCCCTCTTTGTTTGTTATGAGTTAACAAAGGGGGGTGGTCTAAAACAAGAAACCATCGATTATAAAACCATTTTAGTTACTTGACTAGAACCTCATGTAAGGGAGAGGTTATACCTCTGCTACAAAAGAACCTTGTATAGGAGTTCGTGCGTTCCCTTAGAAGTAGAAACCTATTTTTTGTTTTTTGAAGCAATGCATATCCCATCGGCAATAGCTAATGCTCCTACTACTCAATCCTTTTGTAGGGGACCTTAATTAACTATGAAAATATTTATTGCACAAAAATGGTAAATATGAGGAGTTCAATTATATACTCTACTAAAAAAATATCAATGAAAATCACAGAGATCAAATACACAGTGCATAGAGAACATAACTCATTTCGACATTAGATTACTTAGAACTAGGAAATTACATAGATTTTCAATTTCATTGGGCGGGTCCTGAAAAATACAAAGGACACAAACCCTTTTTCCTCTTTTTTCCCTCCTATTCATCTCATCCTCTATCAAAATATCTTCTATTACAAAATGGAGGCTAACAACAGTGTTATACTCCTATTATAATTTTCTCCATTCTAGAAAGTAATGTCACTCCTAATACATTTTTTACATATGTCCCTTAAGGAAATTTTAGCATAAGATCCTAACAAACATAGATTCTCCTAATTAAATAAAATAGAGAAAATGAAAAAAATGGAACCATTCCCTTTAGTGAAACAAAATCTCTGACCAGGATGCTACTACATTGAAATCCTGGGGAAGAAAGGTTTTTCTCCATTAGGTCTTCAACAACCATGCCAAACATGGAAATTTTTATTGTTTTAATCCAACTGACATCTTCTATTGGTTGGTTTTTCCACTTAACCAAATGCTAAAAATATTATTTTCCTTTGGTCCTCTTATTCATCCTATTTTCCAGCACTAATTCAATCTCCTTATGTATTCTTTTTCGAAATTTTTCCTCCCATTGGTAGGCCTTGACTTCATCATCTATAGGTGCATGAATTATATTCTTAGGGGGATGTAAATCTATTACATTGAAAATTGGTGAAATTAGACTATCATCTGGAAGTTATAGTTCATAAACATTAGAGAAAAACATCCATAGAATTTTACGTGGACCAATTTTCTTAACATTCAAATTGTTATATGTCCCTATAAGAAACATTTCCTTCCTGAGATGATACATTACGAACTTGTCAACTTCAAATTCAAGGTTTCTCCTTCTGAAATCTACTTGTTGTTGGTTTCTTGTAGCTTTTGTTTGACCCTCTCTTGTAACTCTTACATGTTGCAAAATATTTCCCTTCAGTACCCCTAATTTCTTGTTTCTCCAAATTCCTCAACTCATAAAACATGCTTAGGTGCATGCCATATACTACCTAGAATGGACTTGCTCCAATACATATATTTCATGAGTCATTGTAAGAAAATTCAGCTTGCGCAAGAACTTGGTCCCACTTCTTGGGGTGTTCATATAACTTGACCACTTTGTTCTATACATGATGGTTGGGTTTTCCCAAATTAGATATGCTTCCTTAAAATATTTTTATCCTTGTACATTTCTCTTAGTTCATCATTTCCTTAAATATTAACTTGGAATTCTTATAGCACCAAATTGACTCTACTTAAAGCATTATCTACCTTTTTTGATGTACCAATCATATGCTTAATCACAAAAGTAAAATTATGTATAAATTTAAACCATTTTACATGACTTTGATTTAGCTTTGGTTTGTTGTTAATGAACTACAAATCATGGTTATTAGTGTACAAAAAAATTTCCTTTGGCAGAAGGTAGTGTCTCCATTTATTTAAATCCTGAACTGTAGCATAAAAACAATTATCAAAAGAAGAATACCTATATTTTTCTTCATTTAATTTCTTTTTGAAATAATAAATTAATCACCCTTCCTGACTCATAACTTTCCAAAAAGAAACTCCACTTGCATCAATTTCAACCTAGAATAACTTATTGAATTCTGATAAGGCAAAAGCAAGATGCTTTGTGACATTTTTTCTTTGTCAACTTAAATTTTCTATAGATTTTTATAGTCCACTTGAATGGTTGATTGCTTTATGTGATAGTTTCTACAATAATTGCACCAAGCTTGCTAAAATTCTTAATGAAATTTATATAGAAACTTGCAAGACCATGAAAACGTCTGACCTCAAACACATTTCATGGTATAGACCAATTATTAATTTTTCTCACCTTTTAAGGGCCCATTTTCAAACCATCTTCAAAAATCATGAAGCCCAAATATATCAATTCCTTTTCAATAAAGGTACATTTCTTCAAATTGATCAACATTTTTTCTTGCTGCAAGTTCTTCAAAATTGTTTTGTGATGTCTCATATGCTCTTATATTACTTGGTTGTACACTAAATTGTGATCCAAATAAACAGTGACAAATTTACTTGTAAATTCCTTCAAGACTTCATTCATCAGTCTCATAAAAGTGTTGGGTGTGTTATTAATACCAAAAAGAATCACTAACCACTCATATAGTCCATTATTGGTCTTAAAGGTTGTCCTCCACTCACTGGTTTCTATTATTTGGATTTGGTAGTAACCACTCTTGAAATCAATCTTAGAAAAATATTGAACACTATTCAAACAATAAATTGACAAGTCATCAATGTGCAGAAGAGGATATCTATACCTCATTGTTATTTTTTTGATGGCCCTCAAGTCAGTGCACATCCTCCATCCACCATCATTCTTTGGGCTAAGGACTATTGGAACAACACATGAACTTAAAATTTCTCTAATAAGAACTTTGTTTAATAACTCTTGCACTTATTTCTTTATCTCTTCGTTTTCTTAAGGATTAATTTTGTAGGTTTTCTTGTTTGGAATATTTTCTCTTGGAATCAAATATATATGATGGATGATGCTTCAAATAAGGGGTACTTTACTTTGTATTTCACTGAGGATTATATCAACAAAATCATATAATATGTCCTTGAATTGCTTAGGCAAATCATTCAAACTTGTTTTGGTAAGAATTACCTTCGGTTAACCCAATCAAGGGAAAATGGACTTCCTTCTTTATGGCTTTTTGTAGAAGCTCCTTGCCACTTATCAGAAACACAATAGGACTAACTTCTTCTTTAATTCCTTCATATTGTAATGAAAACAATGTATGATTGTGACCATCCTTCTCAAGTATGTAAATGTTCCTCCTACTATCATAGATAACTCTCCTATTAAACATCCATAGGCATTACATCACATAATATTTCATCATTGTATCTTCTAATATGAAATTTGATGACCTTTAGGAAACCATGAAATTTTGTAAGGGGTGGGATGTGGTGTTATTTTTAAATTTAGTTTCTATACCATCTCTATAGAAATAAGATTATATGTCATACCACTATCAATTGCAACCTTACAACACTTACCTCTTTAATCACACATGGTCCTGAACAAACTTCTTTTATTGGATGGTTATTTAGTTTCCTTTTCTAAGTTAATTAGAATTATTTTCAATAATATGGATTCTTCTTCTTCAACAACTTCTTGAATTTCCACTATACCCACATATTCCTCTTTAGATTCTACTACATGTACATTCCTCTCTCTTGTTAAAGTATTCTTTGGGAATATCCATGACATATGGCCTAACTTCCCACATATCTAGTATCTAGGCTAGTAGTCTTTGCCTCAACCTCTGCCTATGTAGAAATATATTCTTCCTTTGAAGTCACCTCCTCTTGATGGTTATTTACATGAATTCCCCCCTTCTTATTTTTGAGAATGAAGTATTTATCTACTACTTGGTTGTCATTTGCCTCTGACATGACCTTTTCATCTACTCTTTTGAATTTGTTTTCTGGAAATCCTTTCCTTAGCTTTCAAAGTAGCTTGGTAACCATCCCTGACTGTGTTTAGAGTCAAGATATCAATCTCATCTTGAATATCATACTTCAAGCCATTAATATGACTTGAAACCTTTCTAGTATCATCTTCAATATGTCCAACTCTAATATTTAATTAATAAAATTCTTCAGTATATTCTTTCACTATCATGGATTTTTTTCCAAGGTTCTAAAACTACTTGAAAATATTTAACTAAAGATACTTCGACTCAAATTTTTTTTTTAATTTTTGTCACCATTCTATCCCATCTTTTGATCTTGGGCTTGATTTTACTTTTTTAGTCATTTTGTAATTCATCCCACCATTGGGCAATGTGTCATTTCATCCTTGTGATAGAAAACTTCCCTTTATTTGCCTCATCTATTTCTTCATAATCAAAATACTTTTCCATGGAATTTATCCAATCCATTAATTCATCAATGTCCAAATTACCTTCTATGTAGGTACTTCCCTCTTTGGTCTATCACCCAGTTTGACTATAATCCTCAATGTCTCTCCTCTATTGATTATCCTCTTCCTTTTTCTTCACTAAAAGATTCTTCTTCAACTTCATTTGAAATCTTTAGTGTCAGCTCCTTATTTATGGGAAATTTCCATTGCTGCCAACCTCTCTTGAATGCATTTCATCCCCTCTTCTAGGGCTACATTCACTACAAGTATTATTCTACTTACAATTCTCCTTCCACCTACTCCTTGAGCTGCTCCTATATGCCTTTCTTCCATGTCCGAGAGCATGGAAAATTTTAGGGGTGAATTTTCGCCCTTGGGGTAAATTAAGGGGTTTTATATTTTTATTGGGCGAATATTTTGTATCATAGTACATTGTTACAAATCTCCTCAAATTTATTTTATAAAAAAATTACGTATGGAGGTTAGCCCAACTTATTTTAAGGGAGAGGGTAAAAAAAAAAAAAATTAGCCCTTGAAATTAGGAGTTACAATCTTCCATTCATGCTCATTTTCAAGAAAAATTATTTATGATAGTTATAAATAAAAATATAAATATAGTGGAGGTATGGTAAATAAATAAAAGCTCCTTTTATACTTACTCCAAAGGTATGGTAAATAAATAAAACATGTTTTTATATTTATTTATTTTTTATCGTTAAAAGACTATCTAGACTATTGTATTATATTTACAAGTAAACTTTACAAATAGTGAGACAGGCTTTCCAGGGCCAGCAGTTGCACCTTGGATAGCTTAACTTTGAAACAGAAAGCTCCCTCGCAGGGGCAGCACCTACAGAACTTCCAAAATCACCTTCCAGACTAACAGAGTCCCTCCAAAATCTAATTGCTGCTGGAGGCCCAAAAGACGTGAGAATCAGCTTGCTAAGGGGCCTCATTGCGTTGATCAGACCCATGACTGCCCACGCAAGGGCTTTCGACATACATAAACCAGACAGACAATAGAAAATTGATAATAGACCCGACATACATAAACCAGACAGACAGACGCATACATTGCTAGCCAACGAGCATAGTGAAATCCGGAAACGACATACCCGCAGAAGCTTTAATCCTGGTTTCGGGCTGGGAGAGGAGGACATGCGTTGTGCCGTGTTTCAGTGTCCTGGTTCTCGCAGAGGCTTTTGTCTTCCACCACGTAGCACCACCCCCGTCCCTCTGGGACTCCTTCCCACATCGCCTTCCACTTTTCCTCATCAATGCCCTGAGGTGCTGGCCCCATTGGGTGTGAGGTGCCATGCACCGTCTCCTTCCCCGAATTTCCTGCCTTGTTCGGTGGCAACACCTCAGGGCTTTCCTTATCAGGGTTGTCCTTACCAGAGCTTCCTGGAGGCTTCTCCAGCGCGTCCTCACCAGAGCCTTCTGGAGGTTTCTTCGACGTGCCCAGAGGATTTCCGGCTCCAAATTCTTCAGGGATTTTGGTAAAAAGAACTGAAATGTGGGCATTGACTCCTGCATTGTCCATTGAGCTACCCAGAGTGAACACCACGGAGCCGAATGCCGGAAGCAATGGCCCTCCCTCGCTAGAGCTACCGACCTCCACGAATTGCCCGACTGGGAGTTGTGTGGCTCTTGCTCGCCTATGACAGTAGCAGCAACAACAATGGTGGTGTTCATCTGCTGCAGGGGTTCTAGAAGAGGAACCTCTCCCTGGTCCTCGTCTGCTAGGCTGTCGCTCCCGTAATTTGGCCATGTCTTCTTCGCTGCCACCCGCGTATGCCTGAGAGAATAGGTAAGAATAGGCACTTTGCAGATTTTGCCCCAATTCCCACACTGGTGAGACGATTTCTGAGCACCCTCCTCCTGCACTAGAGTTAACCCTTCTCGCCTCCAATTGAACCAGAAATCCCTTGAATTGCCCCCCCTTCCTACATCCACGGCTTGAATTGCAGCAGCAAGAGGCCGCAACATCCACTGTCTCACAGTTTCTCTGCTCTCGCACCCTTCGAACCTCAATATGCCAATGCACCCACATCCTTCTTTGATATCGTGTTCCATTCCTTCTCTGCAGTCGAGCATTAACTGCATTCTGCGCCACCATCGAGAACCTCTGCCTTGCATTGAATACCCATCGCTTCGCTGCTGAGCCATTATACCTTGATGGTGGTTTAACTAGGCGTATTAAGGTTACCACGGGGCGGCACATGCTGGGCATGTGGCACGCCCCCCCTTGACAAGTCATCACCCGCATCCGGGGATTCAGCATCTCTGATGAGTAGACTTTCACAATCCTATTTCTGTTGGTTGCTTAGGATGATGTCCAGTTTGCCTTCTAGGAAGGGCTGGTCACAATCTACCCTAAGATTTGCCAGGAGATCAGCTACCTTATTACCCTCTCTTTTGGTGTGATGGAAGGAAAGGGCATTGTGATTGCACAGTTCGTAAGCAATGTTGCTTAGCCTGGCTTCTAATCTCCAGCTTTCAGCTACCTTCCTGGCTTGAGAGCCATTCTGAATGCGTGTTGCCATGTTTATGAGGATTTGAGAATCGCCCTCCACAATCAGCGGTTGAAGATTGAGGCTTTTTGCTACCAGGATCCCTTGCCACATCCCTTCCAACTCCGCTAAATTGTTGGTATCCCATCCTATATTGCCGAAGTAGATCTGCAGGAGGGAGCCTTTGTGATTCCTTATGATGCCCCCAAATCCTGCTTGCCCAGGGTTTCCTTTCGAGGCTCCATCGAAATTAAGTTTGTATGAGTTGATGGGTGGGGCAGCCCATCCACTAACCTCCTTGCCTTTGCGATTCGTTGTATGATGCATGGTGGGCTCTTGTATCAGCTGCAGCTTCCAGTTGTCTAGGATGTTTTTCTCGTTGTCTGTTGTGGGGAGATCCTCTTTAGTCCAAGTTCTCAGAAGCATGGTTTCTTGGAGATTGCTGTGTATTCTGTTCCAGATATTCTCAATGGTCATATTTTGATTTTTGAATATGCGCCTGTTCCTTTCCTTCCAGATGTTCCATAGTAGAATGCCCGGGATAATGTTCCACAAGTGGTTGAGAATCTCACAATTGTAAGGTCTTTTCGGCCATTGACAGATGGTGTCTATGATACCGTCAGCTTCTCTGTATCGCCTTTGACATCTGAATCCTACCTTTTCCCATAATTGATTGGCGATTGTGCAAGTATCCAGAAGATGCTGCAATGTTTCCTCGTTTTGAAAGCAGTTGTGGCATATGGAAGGTCCTTGAAAACTACGTTTCCTTAGCTTGTCCCATGTGAGAATCTTCTTGTACCCAACCAACCAGAGGAAATGTGATATTTTAGGCCAGGCTTTGAAGCTCCATATCCTTTCCCATAGAGGATCCGGCCTAGTGGGGAAGTTGCCTAACAGATTGTAGGCTTCTGAGGTAGAGTAAGTGCCTTTAGGTAGGTAGCCCCATCTGAGTATGTCCTCATTGTTTTCATACCTGATTCTTCTTTTCTTTAACTCGTTTTCCAGTTCTGCTATCTCCTGGAGGCTAGTGATATTGGTTATTTGATTGCTCGATTGCCATTTCCTAAATCCGTTCGCCACTTCCTGTGCCCAGAATTGATGCACAGTGGTTTGTTGCTGCTCCTGGCTGCTTGGAATGATCATTGCAGGGAGAAAACTTGAGAGTTTAGGCATCTGGTTCCAGGCATCATTCCAAAACCTAGCACTGTGACCATTCCATATTTCCCAAAAGCTGTGTTTCTGAACGAGCTGATGATGTTGTTTGGCTGCGTTCCAAATAATTGACCCATTGGTAGTGGGCATGAACCTTATGAGCTCTGCTTGAGGCATGTTGTTGGTGTATTTGGCGGTCCATATTTTGGCCCATAACTTGTCTGGATTAGTCACCCATTGCCACCATATTTTGGCCGTCATGATGGTGTTGCTGTACTCAGGATCTCGAAGACCAATGCCACCTTTGTTTTTGGGCTTACAGACAGTGTCCCATTTAACCAGTGCCCACTTGCGATTAGTAGCTGAACTTCCCCAGAGAAAGTCGCGCTGCAAATTTCTCAATCTCTTTAGGACCCACTTAGGTGCATCAAGGATGGAGAAAAGATAGAGAGGCATGGCTTGAAGGATGTACTTGATAAGCACAACCCGGCTAGCCAGATTAAGGGAACGATTGGTCCATAGGGTGAGCTTGGATTCAAGCTTCTCCAAGAGAGCGCGCCATGCAGGCTGCTTTATGGCAGAGTCAGTGAGGGGAGCCCCCAAGTACGTGGAGGGGAGAGAAGAAAATTGGAAACCAAGGATACGGGAGACGGCGAGTTTAACAGATGGAGGGGTATGGAAGAAGAAAATTTGAGATTTGGAGGTGTTGACATGAGTGCCTGAGGCTTTTGAGAAGTCGTTGAGCAGGGATTTCAAATGAGAGGCTTCCTGAGCTGAAGGATAGCCATAGAGCATAGTGTCATCAACAAATTGCTGATGAGAGGATGCCGGGGTGCTGTGAATAGAGATTCCTCTAAGCTGGTTAGAGTGGAGGGCTTGCTTGATGTGCCTGCCAAGTCCTTCCGCCATAATCACAAATAGGAATGGGGAAACGGGGTCCCCTTGTATGATTCCCCTGGAGGGCTTGAAAGGACGGGAAGGCAAACCATTGACGAGGATGGAGAAATGGGAGGATGAAATAAGGCCCATGATCCATCTTACCCAGGTATCACAAAATCAAAAAGCTTTCAGCATATGTTGAATGTAAGACCAGCTGAGCTTGTCGAAGGCCTTGGAGAGGTCGATTTTAAGTAACATACCAGCTTGGTTGGATTGCTTGAGCGAGTGTATGATTTCATGAGTGAGGATAATGCCGTCCATGATCTGTCTGCCCTCAACATATCCTGACTGCTCCGGAGAGATGAGCATAGGTAGAAGAGGTTTGAGCCTGTTTGCTATAACTTTGGATATGACTTTGTAAAGGACATTACAGAGAGCAACGGGCCTGAATTTATCAGGGGTTATGGAGTTTTCCTCTTTGGGGATGAGAGCTATAAAAGTGGAGTTAAGGGAGGGGAGCAGCCAGCGAAGGGCCCTGGATTCTTCAACTATTTGCCAAACCTCCACTTTAATCAGGTCCCAGAAAGCGTGAAAGAACGTAGTTGTAAAACCATCAACGCCGGGGGCTTTACCTTCTTTGAGCTGCGCCATTGCTTCGTCTACCTCGTGAATGAGAATTGGGCACATGAGCAGCTCGTTGTGTTCCTCTGTAACCAGCCTAGGAATGTTGCTAGTAATTTTCTCAATCGCACTCTTCTGATCCACCGTCTGCTCCTGGTGTACCTGCTGGAAGTGATTGATGAGGATTTCCTCTATCTTCTCATGTTCTTCTTCTTTGGTCCCCTCTGGGCTTTGGATGAAAGGAATTTTGTTGTGCATTCTTCTTTGCACTGTAGTGTTGTGAAAGAACTTAGTGTTACGTTCCCCTTCTTTAAGCCACCTGATCCTTGATTTTTGCCTCCAGTAAATTTCTTCCTGCTTCCTTCTTTCTTCGAGCTGATTGTAGATGTGCTTCTCTTTGTTCAAGGTTTCCTCCGTGTGCCTTGTGTTGATTACTGTCTGGTGTAGATCCTTGAGTTCCTGATTAAGCTCCTGTTGTGCTTCAAAAATGTTCCCAAAGGTCTCCCGATTCCATCGTTTGAGGTGGCCTTTTAGGAATCGCAATTTCTGTTGTAGCTGGTACATCCTTGAGCCTTCTGGTGGGACAAAGGAGGTCCATATGGTTCTAACGAAGTCCTTGAATGCTGGGTGCGTTAACCAAAAACCTTCAAATCGGAATGGTTTTTTGGTTCTGTCCCCTGGTCGCTGCCAATGCAGAGCTATCGGCCAGTGATCTGAGCCAGAGTGTGCCAAAATCTCCGCAGTGAAATCACCACCTAGATGAACTGCATTGTCCGAGATCAAAAAGCGGTCGAGTTTGGAGGCGATCTGGTGCCTGCCCCCTCTGAGATTGCTCCAAGTGAAGGTTCCATTGCAGAAAGACATGTCGATGAGTGAGGCGTTTTGGATGAAGTCCTTGAAATGTTCTGCTTCAGGTTCCAGTCTGGATCTTCCTCCGATTTTGTCCTCGATTTTGGTTATCATATTGAAATCCCCTGCGACTATCCAAAGCGGATGCTGCCTGTTAGCGTTCAGCGCTTCAATGGTGTCAAGGAGCACTTTTTTGCTGCCACCGTCCTGCGGAAAGTAGACATTGGATAAATTCCCATGAACATTGGTGCCCAGAATGTGAAAGGCAGCTTGAATGAGGTGATGGGAAGCGTGGAAGTCAGTAAGCGATATTGCCTGGGTGTTCCAAGCGATTGCTAGCCCTCCCGAAGCTCCCGTTGCATCCACGACTACTGAGCGGAAACCTGGCCAGGCCTTTGAAAGTATTCGACCCAGCGTATGACTATTGCATTTGGTTTCTTGGAAGAAACACATTTGCGGTTTTTCCAACTTGATCATGTTTTTTAGCATCCTAGATTTTGCGGGGCTGTTAAGCCCTCTTAGATTCCAGGAGAAAAGCTTCATGGATAACTGGTTTGGGTAGGGCTAAAGTACTTCGTAAGCTTCGCATATCTCCCTGAGTCCACCAGGAGTTTGCCTACCTCCATTGTTCTCTGAAGATCCGTCTTTCTCCCTCTTTTTTTGGAGTCCTTTGGACGCAGATTGCTGTCCCATGCGCTACCAGGTTGAATGCCTAGTTGTTGCTGGTGGAAGGCTCTGGATATGACCTCTTCCAGCTTTTCTAAATCAGTCTCTGAGATGGAGTCATACGCCTCTTTCCTACAAGCTAGCTCCAATCCAATGATGTCCAGACCGTGGAGATCTATGCTTTCAGGTTCTACCTCCATTATTTGAGCTTGACTTGTGTCTTCTTGAGTGATCTCTGAGATCTTTTGGGGAGTCGACGTCTTATCCCTCTCCTTTTCCTTGGGGGTCTCCTCTGGATCTTTCTGGTGCCTGCTTAGGATGGTCGGGATTAGAATGGGGGTTTTTGATTTGGGAGGGGGACCGGAGGGGGGGGGGGTGGGTGGAGGAGGATGGGCGGGCAGGGATGTTATTGTTGAGCAAGGGTTGATCTTCAGGGAAATCGCTGAGAGACTCAAAGCTGTTCTTGGAATCAGGGTTGTGGGTATTGGGAGGCTGAGGCTTGGAAGCATTCAGAGGCTTCTTATGCGCACGCTTTCTATTAGAGACCTGGGTGAAGCCATCCTGAGATGGGGAGTCAGAAGATTCAAGCGGGCTAGCTTTGATAGAGAGTGGACAGTCCCGAAATAGATGCCCTATTGCATGGCATCTTCGACACTTGAACGGCACATGTTCATAGTCCAGGGGCTGGGTCCATTCCTCGTCGCGATGGGCTAGGGTTATTGAATCAGGAAGAGCTTCATTGAGACGAATAAAAACACAGATCCTTGCATATGAAATATACTTACGAGTTTTTGTTTCCTCAGATGCTCTGATATATTGTCCCACTCCATTACCTATGCGCTTCAAACTTTCCTCTTCCCAGTATTCATCGGGGAGAGAGTATAACCTGATCCAGACCGGAGCCCATGTGAGATCTTCCTTGTCAGGTTAAATCTGGGTTTCCAGTTTGTGATATAGAGGCCTGCTGAGTTAAAGAAATACGGACCCCCTCCTAGGATCTTGTATTTATCTTCTAGGCAATAAAAGATGGCGGTGAAGAAGCCCTTCGGCCCTAGCTGGAGAGAGACGTCTCCCTTAGGCTTCCACTTTGCCGCAATCCATCCATTTAGGGCACGTTCAGTTGGCCAAAACCCTATAAATTTACCAATGATTGCATGATTTGTCATGAACTCAATCCTGCTGTCAATATTCTCTCCAGGCAGTTCTATGTGCAGCCTAACCTTGGCTACCGGTCGACAGGTAGAGGAGGTGACCTGCGGTTCATTCGCCTGGGTCTCTTGTGCTTCTGGTTTGTCACTGTCGTCTTCCTGTTGCTTTTTCCCTTTGCTCAGTATGTCCGGATCCACTGATCCAAATATGACTTCAGGTCCCGTACTATGCTGTGAGGGGGAGGGCTTTGACGCCCCCCCCTAGGGTTGAACCATTGTCGCTCTCTGTTCCCCTGCAGCTCTGTCACGCTGCAGCGAATAATGATCAGAGCCTGAGCCCGATCCGCCGTGCAGAATGCGCCGTCGAGGGTTTCGTCCTTCGAACCCTAGCTCAGTCGTTCATCGCCTTCCCTTCAGATAAGTCCCAGGGTGAGAGTATGTTGAATCCAAACATTATGTTCGATGGATCAAACATGTTTTTATATTTACTCCATATGTAACCTTATATTTATGAACACACAAGCGTGTAAATAAATAAAAATATAAATAAACGAGAAATGTGGTAAATAAATAAAACATTTTTTTATATTTACTCCATAAGCCACCTTATATTTAAGAACACTCAAAAAATGTGTTACATTTAGGTGAAGCCTATGGGCCAAATACCATGGGCCAAATTATTATTAATACCATGCAAAAAAACATTATTAACCCTAATATTAGTATTAATAAAAATAAAGATGGCACATGTTATTGACCCATGGTATTCACATGGAATGCAACTTATTTAAAGGGGGGAATTAAACTAGCATATTTCCATCTTTACTCTGGATCAAATATCGTGATATGCAAAATAACATAGAGTGAAAAAATATTTGATTCCTCTCGGTAGATCAAGAGTAAAAATGGATCTTGTAATTTAATGTCACTTAAACATTTTAACTTGGTTAAAATAAAAAAATAAAATAAAAATCAAGTATTAATTTTATTAATTTTTGTAAATTACTAATAGTAGGTTTTAAGCTACAGGTTTATGATAACCCATGGTATTCATGTGAGCATAGACTATTTAAAGGGGAAATTCTATCAGCTTAGATCCATCTTAATTTCGGGTCTGGATAAATAGATTTCATCCCTCTAAGAGTGGTAGATGTGGAGTTAAGATGAATATAGGTTGGTTTTTATGATAATGAAGATATTAAATAGACTTAGGAAATTTTATTGTAAAAAAAATCTTAAGGTGAATGGTTAAAGCTACATTTAGTCACTTCACAAAATTTAGTAAAAAATACCGATATCTCCATTAATATTGGTTTTTCTAATTTAAAAATAAAAAAATAAAAAAAAAATCAAAACAATGAAATCTTAAATCTTTCTGCATCACCCTGGCAGAAGAGAGATAGTCGCTACCCAGATTTCCCGCCATTTTTCAAACATTCTCAATATGATATCTTCATGAAAAAGTTAAGGTATTGATCTTGGATTAGTTGTTTGAAAAATATGCTGGTTTATAGAACCTTCCATCTTCTCTGCTATTCTTAGTTTGTCATAATGATCTGTAGGGGTTGGGTCACTACACTATAATGTCCTAAAAGGCGGAGATTGCGCACCAAAAAGGAAATTAATCCACAGGTTACAACGCTGTTAAAAATGGTATGAAGGTAGTGAATTATGCTAATAAGAAATTTATATTGGGAGAGATGTAATTAAATTTTATTATTTAATTGAAGATTTCCAATTAAAATAATAATAAATCTATATTTATATATTTATATATTGATTGGAAGGCTTCTGACAATCACTTATTTCCATTAGATCCCCTTCAGGCTTTTGGGATACTTGCTACTTCATTATATTATATAGTTGGGGCTTCCTACTTGTTGGTGTGTTGGGGTAAACAAACTTGATGTGTTTTTTTTTTTTTTATCTCGCGAGTCTATAGAATAAGAAAGAAATTTGATAGCTTGGCAAAAGTGGTAGCTTGAAAAAAGTGGTAGAGAAAACATTAATCTCTCCTACCATGACAAACATGGCCACTAAAACTTGCAACATTGTTTGTAGGAAGTGCAAATTATGTTTCTTTTTTCCAAACATGTATGTTAGTATATTACAGTTTAATGAATATGTTTTATTATTATCATATATGGTTTCATACTTTAACAAAACATTCGCCAAGACTTCACAATGTTTTATTATTCAGTGAAAGATTCGCCATGACTTTACAAGATAATATAATCTGGTGAGAGATTCACCAATATATATATATATATATATATATATATATATATATATATATATATATATATATACATATAATATATATAATATGTATATATATATATATATATATATATATATATATATATATATATATATATATATATATATATATATATATACATATTATATTAGTGATAAAATCGCCTCCCATTTTTCCTATGTATCATGGGGATTCGCCCATTTATTATACATATAAATTTAGGGTGGTTCTTAAAATTTTCCCTGTTTGAGAGAAAATGTGCTCTGATACCACTTGGTGGTGGTGTTGCATCCTCTATCTCCTTACTCATTAACAATATCTCAAGCCTTCATTGTTTATCCTAGATGAGTCCAACAATCGTCGAAAGAATTGTTGTGTGTCAGCACCATTAACCGATGACACAACTCACTTCTTACCACCCAATGCTAATTATAGGCCTCAATGATGTACATATGAGGTGATGGTGATAACTAAAATTGATGCGAATGTTTCCATCTATTGGTCTCATTAACTGATAGGACCACCCACTGCTTGTTGACGCTTATGGTCGACTGGGATTTTACAATCGGGAGGTGGTGGTAACAACTGTCGTAAAATTTTTCATCTATCGAGGCCATCAATTAGCGGGACCACCGACCACTCCTCAGCTCAACCCTTTGGCCCTTTTTATTAGGTGTTCTTCTTTCAGTGACACGATCAAAAGAGTGGCTCAATCAATAACCCACTTTCATTTCAGGACCCCCTAGGTCTACCATTGTTTAACATGGGGAGATTTGGGCGGGGGAGTGGCAGATCTGATGTTGGAACTCCCACCATGGGGCCCTTGTTAAAGGGTACTACTTCTGAATGGTGTGCTATGGTGTGGGCTTGATATGGTTCCAATATATGACCCTAGTTCACCCTAGTTCCCCCTTGTCCTAGTGATAGTTAACGAAGGGGGGGTTTGATGTAGGAAACCGCCCATGATAAAACCACTCTAGTTTTCTTGATTAGAAATTCGATGTGGAACCCTATGTAAGGGAAAAACCTCATACAAGATTTTTTGCTTTGTGTTAGAAGAAGAACCCTTTGTTTCAGGTTCCATGAAGCAATGTGTATCTGAGCTAATGCTGCGAATACTCAATATTTTTGCTGGGAACCTTAACTATGCCAATATTTAATGCATAGAAATGGTCAATATGATGAGTTCAAATAAAGACTTCTCTCCTTACAAAATACTATAAAAAATTACTAAGATCAAATAAACATTGCATAAAGAAAAAATACTCACGTTGAAATTAAATTACTTATAACTATGTAATTACACAGATTTTCAATTTCATTACATAGGTATTGAAAATTACAGAGGATGCAAACCCTATTTTTATCTTTATTCCTCCATTATATTGAATTCATCCTCTATCAAAATATATTTTATTACAAAATGGAGGCTAACAACACTATCGTATTCCTACTACAATTGTCCCCCTTCTAGAAACTAATGTCACTCCTCATATTATAAATTTGACATTTATCCCTTAAGAACACCTCAACATAACATAATAGCTAACATAGATTCTCCTAATTAAATACAGAAATAGAAAGTGAAGAAAGTGAACCATTCCCTTTCGTGAAAATAATTATCTTGCTAATATGCTCTTAAATTAATCCACTAAGAGTGTGATTTGTTAGGTTAGATTAGACATAATGTGAAAATGTGTGAGTATGGGATGGAATAAGTGTCATATCTCATGGCGTGTTCTTATTTGCAATGATAATGTTAGCATGAGGAAAATAAAGGAAAACTTTAATTGGAACTTGAGAAAGACCATTTCTCCATTGAGACCATTATCATGCTAAGAGTGCTACAGGACCTAGAAAAGGAAATGTGGGTTTCATGCAAATTCAACAAAGCAAGTTTATCGATCTTGGTTTGAAATTTAATGGTCTCAATGGTGGATCAAATTTTTTGGTTTCTTAACTTTCCATGGGATGCAATCCAATCTCCTTCATTTCTAAAATATTTTGCAAATTAGACTTCAAGAAATAAGAGACTAGAGTTTAAATGTCTAGCGTTGTCCAATGGTAGAACTATTAGCAAATGCACTAGTTTCTTTCTTTGAAAATCAATTTGTTAATAGCTAGCTAGCATAGAGTCAACATAATATTAAAAGGTGTGAGTATGGGATGGCAAAAGTATGATATTTCATGGTGTGTTCTCATTTACAATGGCATTATTAGAATGAGAAAAAGAAGGGGAAACTCTAAGATGAACTTGAGAAGTAAGGCCATTTGTCAATTGATACCATTATCATGCTAAGAGTGCTACCCGACCTAGACAAGGAAATGTGGGTTTCATACAAATTCAACAAAGAAATTTTCTAGAGCTAGGGTTGAAATTGGATTTAATGATATTGTTGGAGACTCAATTTTTTTTCTTTCTTAACTTTCCATGGGATATTATCCAATCTTCTACTTTGCCAAAATATTATGCGAGATAGAATTCAATAACTAAGATTTTAAATGGCTAGTGTGGTCCAAAGGTAAAACTATTAGCAGATGCATTAGTTTCTTGCTCTAAGAATCAATTGTTAATATCTAGATAGTTTAGATTCAACATATTATTAAAAGGTATGAGTATAGGATGGAAAAGTTTGATATCTCATCATGTTCTCATTTCAAATGGCATTGTTAGCACAAGGAAAATAAGGGGAAAATATTTAAGTGAAAGTTGAGGGGCAAGAACATTTCTCCATTGACACCATTATCATGCAAAGAGTGCTACAGGACCTAGAAAAGGAAATGTGGGTTTCATGCAAATTCAACAAAGCAAGTTTATCGATCTTGGTTTGAAATTTAATGGTCTCAATGGTGGATCAAATTTTTTGGTTTCTTAACTTTCCATGGGATGCAATCCAATCTCCTTCATTTCTAAAATATTTTGCAAATTAGACTTCAAGAAATAAGAGACTAGAGTTTAAATGTCTAGCGTTGTCCAATGGTAGAACTATTAGCAAATGCACTAGTTTCTTTCTTTGAAAATCAATTTGTTAATAGCTAGCTAGCATAGAGTCAACATAATATTAAAAGGTGTGAGTATGGGATGGCAAAAGTATGATATTTCATGGTGTGTTCTCATTTACAATGGCATTATTAGAATGAGAAAAAGAAGGGGAAACTCTAAGAGAAACTTGAGAAGTAAGACCATTTATCGATTGATACCATTATCATGCTAAGAGTGCTACCCGACCTAGACAACGAAATGTGGGTTTCATACAAATTCAACAAAGAAAGTTTCTAGAGCTAGGGTTGAAATTGGATTTAATGATATCGTTTGAGACTCAATTTTTTTTCTTTCTTAACTTTCCATGGGATATTATCCAATCTTCTCCTTTGTCAAAATATTATGTGAGCTAGAATTCAATAAATAAGATTTTAAATGGCTAGTCTGGTCCAAAGGTAGAACTATTAGCAGATTGACTAGTTTCTTGCTCTAAGAATCAATTGTTAATATCTAGATAGTTTAGATTCAACATATTATTAAAAGGTATGAGTATAGGATGGAAAAGTTTGATATCTCATCATGTTCTCATTTCAAATGGCATTGTTAGCACAAGGAAAATAAGGGGAAAATATTTAAGTGAAAGTTGAGGGGCAAGAACATTTCTCCATTGACACCATTATCATGCAAAGAGTGATATATGACCTAGAGAAGGAAATTTGGGTTTTATGAAAATTCAACAAAGCAAGTTTCTAGAGATCGGGTTGAAATTGAATTTAATGGTCTCAATGGTGGCTAAAATTTTTGTGTTTCTTAACTTTCCATGGTATTTAATTCAATCTCCTCTTTTGCTAAATTATTTTGCAAGTTAGACTTTAAGAAATAAGAACTTAAATGGCTAGTGCGGTCAAGAGGTAAAACTATTAGCAAATGCACTAGTTTCTTGCTTTGAGAATCAATTTGTTAATGGCACAAACCATGAGGAATCCAAGAAGGATACATAGGCATCGCAAAATATCCTTCATAACATGTATTTTAATTTATATTGTTTCATATAATGTTTTGTCTAGTTAAATTTCTTTAGGGTTTATTTGTTTGGAAATACAATACACCTATCACTAAAAAAAAATCTGGTTAAATATATTTGACATAATTATCACTACAAAAATTAGCTAAATATATGACATACTTATCACTAAACAATTTAATAATTTATAATTAGATTTCATAGAATAAGATGAATACTTTTCGAACTAACTAGTGTGGTTCATATGGTCCTCATGATGAATCACACTCGCTGGTTCGAAACAGGTCGGAAAATTTTTATCTTATGTGATTCCTACCAAAAAGACTCTTAATGATTGCAACGACGATATGTAAAATCAAAGTAGTCTGTTAATTTTGGGTGTAGGCCAAAATTTTGGAGGGTGTTGTAGCAGCAACAACATAAGAGACTACTTTGATTTTACTTGGTGTAAGTTGTCGCATTAAGGAGAGGATGTTTTTCATGTGTTTTGAGTGGTCCATGTTGTGTCGTCAAATAATCTAAGTGTGTGATCATGTTCAGATTCATGATTTTTCCTATATTTCTTTCACTAATCTGACACTTAGTCAAACTAGGAAAACTCTTTGACTGGACAACTCAGTCTGTTTCAGCTAGCCTCAAATGCGCATTGCGCAGTCTCAACCCTCAAGCAACATCCTTTCCTCTTGGCACTGCACAATGTACAGTTCTTTCCTCCCATAACTGTGCATTGCATAGTCTAAGTGCCAAAGCCCAACCCCTGAGCTTCAAAGCTGTGTAGTTTGCCTCTCCAGTTAGCGTTGAACTGCACATTGCGTAGTCAAATTCCTTAAGCCCAACCCTTGAGATTATGAAATACACAGTTGTGTAATCACCTAGCCTTCCTATCCTTCCAGTGTTATGCAGTGGGCCATTTCAATCATCAAGCCCTCTGACTTGCTCCTTGTATCCCTCAACTACGCAATCTTCAAGCATAGTCTAGCCAGAACTGCACATTGCATATTCTCAAGGCTCAAACTTGACCCTTGACTACCCAAGCTGCACAATTGTGCAGTCACTGAGCCTATTCCTTAGCTTTCCATTAGGTTCCAATTCATTTAGTTGATCATCGTGAAAAATCTTAGGCTATGTGTTTATTGGGATGGTGTCACCCTACCATGAGTGAATTGCAAATGCAGGTACTCTAACACATAATGATAGGATGATGAAGAAGGAGACAGAGAAGGAGACCATGCTAGAAGACACCTCTGAAGTTGTTTTATCAATCAAGAGGAAGAAAAGGGACAAAAATTTGCGACAATAGCTCAAGAACTAGCAACGCTGAAGGCTCCTCATCTTCAACCATACGAAGGTGGAAGAAGAGATCATGTTTTATATTTTAGAAGACACAAAGAAAGAAACAACAAATAATGGTAGAACATTGCCATGTCATCACGGAGTCCATGCTATCAATGTCATGTCATGTCATGTCATAAGTCATCATTTGCCACATTATTTTTTGGATTATGTAAATTATTATTTGAAAATGTATTGTAAACTGGAAGTCCAAAGGACATGTACCAAATGTGAAGAGTCATGTAAAGAGTTGAAAATTTATAGGGAAGTCAAAAAATCATGAGGGTAGTTCAAGAGTCATAAAGGAGGTGAAGGATCACCCCATCTGTTATATATACACCCTCGTTGTACAAGGAAAATACTTTTCACCTTGGCTTCTCCCATAAGGCATCAGAGAGACTAGCTAGTTCTCTTGGGGAGTGAGTCGTAGTTGCAACGCTCCACTATTGGAGCTAGTGGTGTTCAATGTATACATGTGTCATGGGAATTTTAATTAATATATGAATCTTGATGGCCAACACATTCTTCGTGCATGGATTATGAATATTTGTAAGATTGATTTGTGATTTTTTATCAGTCATTTTGTTTCACCTGTACTAAAGTAGTTAAACTATTTTGGTTATTTTAGTGCTTATCATATTAAGAATGTGTTGTAATGGTTTCATTGATCGTCACATATTTATGGACTATTCTGTTGAATGTTAGACGAATCTTTCCTATTTATGTGTGTCTTTGCTAGGGCGGTACTAATACCTCTCTCTTAGAGGCTCACTTTATTTTCCCTCCGCAATAGAAGAACCATGACACACCTACAACCTGAACACTCACCAGGCACACCTACTTGCTTTTTGAAGGCATATATGTGATCCTCTTGCTTGATGACAACTAAAGCCAAGGCAAACCTTTAAGAAAATTTTAATTGGGTCGTATTATGGATGGGGATCGTATCCCAAAAAGTGTGACATCTAATTGGGTCCACATATTAGGGTGACCCCTTTAAATGTTGGCAGGTCTAGCACTGTCAACATTTATGGCACTAGAAGGAGGGAATCCAGATTTTTATGGTTGATAAATCCACCCACCCTCATCATAGTTATTTTTATCAAGGAAGCAACAAAACCAACACCTCTCCTACTCATATTCCTGAAGTTGGTGGATCTTCTCAACCCGGTCCTAAACAAACTTGTGAAATATCTTACGAGCACATCAGGGCCATCTAACCTATAACCTGTCACTTTGCAAAGGCTATTGGATTGATCCCTATAGTACATAATATTCATTATTTTGCAAAAAATAAAGAAACCCATCCTTCTAGGATAATGGTCTCTACAGTCAAATATTTGGTTCTCACCACCCTTGAAGAGTTAGCAGAGTCTACAGAAAGAACATAGAAACTAGAGAAACCTATATATTTTAACAGGGGTGACAGGGAAAATGTTGTGCTCTCAAACAACACTTTATGTGGGTTAGGTGGTTACGAAGAGGAGGAGGAAGATCCCTCATAATCTGAAGAAGAGGATGAGCACATGGACAAAGACATGAAGGATCAATATCTCGATTGGATGTCTCAGGGCCCACTTAATCTACCATGTAAAGATGTCGAGTCATCCGAAAAAGATACTAACAAAGTATGACCCTAACAAGGTAGTCAAAGCAGAAGACCATTTGGATAACCTCTACCTACACCTACAAAAGCTTGAGGTATGTTATGATGATGTTGCATGTAGACTCTTTCCATGTACCTTAGACGGTAGAGAAATTGTCTCGTACAACAGTTTTCCTCCAAATTCAATTCGGAATTGGAAAGGGTTTAAAAAATTTGTTCCTTGAAAAGCATGTCGATGACAAAACCCCAGCCATGTTATTAAAAGAGTTGGGAAATCTGAAGATGGAGGAGAAAGAAAAAGTTAAATATTTTAATCAGATATTCAATTACATATTTAAAAAATTTCGTATGAATACAAAACCTCATGACTCCATCACAATTCATTAATACACTTATGCTTTACCATTAACCATCGTGAAGTTCATCAAGAGAATTGCGAAAGAAATTTTGGCTGAAAATTTTGAAGAAGCCATTGTCATTGAAAAGGACTTGTTTTCAATTGGAGTCATTGTTTATGATGAACCATCAAAAGACTCTAAGTACACATCTAAAAGGTCTTAGGCGTCTTCAAGTAAGGCCAGGGATAAAGAAGCCACATATATTGAAATCTTGACTCGGACTATCATGCATTTTTCCAATGAAATGGAAAAGTTAAAACAATGGTCAAGTGATATCACCGTCAGTAGCAAGCCACCAAAATTCAAATTCTTGAGAAGTGATACCAACCAAAACAACAACAACAATCATCTATCTAAGTCTACACAAAGCTCAAGTGTCATGTTGAATGTCAAAAACATGGGCATGGACCAATATTGTTCTTTTCATCAATAATATCATTCAAAAAAGACATGCCCATAGTGTAATCACAACATGAACACTGTGGATACACACATCATTGAGACAATACTTTCATATGAGTAGACTAAGCTAACAAAAGAAAACGAAGAAACTGTTGTGACTGAAGAGACAACGAGTGTTGGGCATGCAGTGGATTATTTCAATTTTGTAATCACAACTAAAAATCAAAATTACAAAGAACCACCACTAAGTGAGGACTCGACTCAAAAGAAAAATAGTCATTATAAGTTGAGAAGCCAAGGGCCAGTTTCCGAAAAAGACCTGATGAGGTAGAAATTGAAACAACACTTGTTAAGGAAAATCACACTGCCTGTCAACTCAGCTCAAAACACTTAGAATAAGTCTGGAAAAACTGCTACAACAAAAAACACTTCTGCCAACAGTAAAATCAAGTCTACCATTCCAGACGTATCAAATAAAGTCACTCTTCTAAACACTTTGGCCATGCCCTCCACACTAGATTATAATATAGTTAAAGGCATGAAGAAATGTCATGCTAGTATTTTAATCTTTGAGCTTACAAGGATTAAAAACAAGGTGGAACAACTTGTTTGAGCTCTTGACCCACCTTCCTCAGGTGAATTCTTGTTCGCATAAGGGAAATGGTAAGTCTTTTGGTCCCCTGGAGTCTATTTTTAATGCATTAACATTATAAGCTAACACACTCTTCCCTCCATTTATTGATGTTTGAAATTTTTTAATTAAAATGTACACAATTACTTAGTTCATTCTCGTGCATCTGTAAACGTAATGGCAATGTCTATATCTAAGAAAATCAACGCTAAATGGGATAAGATAAATGGAAAAATTATTTAGTTGGACAAGTCTCTTGTCCAAGTTGTTGGTGAACTTATAAATGTTCTTATTCTCCTATCATATGATTAGCGAGTTCACCGGTGCATAAACATAGTAACTATGGACATCCCAAAATTCTACAGTGTATTACTAAGTAGAGACTAGTCCAACAAATTACAAGGATATTTTGCTACAGATTGGTCATATTTATGGCTTCTGTATAACGGGAGGAATATTTATTTTTTTTGGTGGAATTAGAAACTTACATGAAGCACACTGTCACACCCTTTGAGGGAAAGAACGACCCAGGTTCTTTCGCAGATCTTATTTTTGTAAATTGTTTCTTGGAGACTGACCTTGGGTGCGACCTTGCTTAGCCTTCCCCAGTACCACCAGAAACACAGTTGGAACTCTTTCCTTGTCCAACTGGTGGAAATGGCCTTGCATAGTAGATAGTAATAGTATTAGCGTAGGGCATATCTCTTGTGTTTCTAATGTTTGGATTTTGTATTTTGACAGTTCCAAGGCACAGGAGGGATCCAGACCAGGTTTTGTTTTAGTAGACCTGCAACGGAGGAAACACCTGATCTCTTGTCGCTTGGAATTTGAGTGAACTAATAACACTACAAAATATGAAGCACTCATTATGGGCTTACAAAAATCCATTGACCTAAAAGTTGGGACTCTTTAAGAAATATGTGACTCTGAGATCATCAGACATCAGGTATGAAATACTATACACTGTGTGTCACCTAATTTGAAAATCTATCAACAAGAGGTATGCCATTTGATTTCTCAATTCCAAGCTTTCAATATTTCATTTTTTCCTAGAATTTGTAACGTAGTTGTATATGCATTGGAAAATGCTACTATTGGTTGTCCCTGCTTAGGGACAATTTTTCTATTGAAATTCTTTATAAGCCATCCATCCCTAATAATATCGTTAATTTGTTAATTTTCAATAATGACCACTAGATACTGGATTTCATGGAAAATGTTGGTGTGTTCAAAGATGCATCCATTGATGAAGATGAGCACGAAAAAACATTGAAAGATGCAGCTCGATAAAGTAAGGAGAACCCCATGCCGAAGGGTGTGGTATCACTAGAGAAGCTGTATGAGTCGCAGAATCACTTTATAAGAGTAGTCAATGCCAAAACTCACAGTTCAACATTGTCAGATGAGAAAATCGATCTTGGAATAGATAGAAATATGAAGTTTGTTAATCTCAGTACTTGTTGAACACCTCAAGAGTGGAAAGAATTTATCCGCTTATTCAACTAGTACGAAGATGTTTTTGCGTGCACATACGATGAGCTCAAAACTTATGACACGTAAATAATCCAGCATGTTATCCCAAGAAAGGAAGGGCCCACAACTTTTTAGAAGAAGTTGTGAAAGGTACATTCGACGCTTGAGTCCCTAATTTAGAAGGAGTTCAGGAAGTTGTTGGATGGTCAGATCATTTTCAAAGTGTGACATTCAACAGGTGTATTTAATCTTGTCCCAATAAGGAAGAATTTTGGGGAAATATACTTGTGCATGGATTTTCAAAATCTCAACCATGCCTCAGACAAAGACAATAACCTTGTGCTGTCAATGGAACAAATATTATAGACAATAACAAGTTTAGAAATGTTTTCTCTACTTGACGTAATTTCTGGCTACAATCAGGTTCTGGTCTCAGAGCTTGACATACTTAAAACCACATTTCAAATGAAGTGGGGCATGTTCACTTTTAGGAGAATTCCTTTTGGGCTGGTTAATGTCAATGCAACCTTCCAATGTGCGATGGACATCACATTTCTCGAATTAATTGGTCAGAGAATGGTTGTGTACCTTGACGATGTTAGATTGTTTTCAAAGAAGATACTTGACCACCTATGCCACTTGAAGCAAATATTTAGTGATGTTGAAAATACAAGATATTTCTAAATCCCAAGAAGAGTGTTTTTGCAATGTTCGAGGGAAACCTCTCAAGCCATATCATACTGAAGAGTCGATTAAATTACATCCTGAAAGTGTTAGGGATATTATGTAGATTGCCTTCTTAGTGAACAAGAAATCCATGTAGTCCTTCCTGGGGGAGATAAGCTTTCTCCATAAGTTCATCTTTGATTACACACAAATTGTGAAACCCATGCAAGAGGTGGTGAGGAAGGATGCAACATATAAGTGGGACAAAAGGGAAAATATGTATTTTACCGTATTAAGAAAGAAATTGCAGAAGAACCATCCTTGTACAACCCAATTTCAACAAGGATTTTCTGCTCTACACCTTTTCTTCTGATACTCCTCTTGGCATCGTGCTTACGCAAAAATATTATCATAATAATGAGAGGCCTATATATTTTATGTGTTATCCTACAAGGACCTAAACTCAACTATCCCACCATTGATAAACAAGCTCATTCGGTCTACAAGGTGGTGAAGCACTTCCAACCCTATCTTTTGAAGAATCATTGTATTATCTTTGTGCCACACCCATAAGCCATATCACTATTTGTCCTACAAAAGCTGGGTGAGAGAACAAAAAATTGGATGACTAGTTTACAAGAGTATGATTAGGAATTAAAATTAGTTCACACTATCAAGGTCCATGGTCTATGTTGGCTAGCAGAAGAAGTAGTGAATGCAACAGAAGATGATCCATCTGGATGGGATCAAGAGATAGAGATGTACAATGTTGAGTGAGCTACCTGAACTACTATCTCAAACTCTTGGTATGCGGATGTGCGTCAGTATCTTGAGAATGGTACCTTTCCCTCTCACGTATCCACACGGTAGAAGAGGACAGTCATAGTAAAAGCCTTATCTTACTAGTTAGTGAATGCAATGCTTTTTAGAAAGCACCACAACAGAGTCTTTCTCAGATGATTGGAAGCACAGGATTCATGAAAGCTACTACATGACCTCCATGATGGACCAGTCGAGGGGCACTTTGTGGGTGAAACTACAATTCACAAACTCATGTAGGCCGACTCTTATTGGCCCAACATTATTCAAAGACACTCACACATATGCCCACAAGTGTCTAGTTTGTTAGAAGTGTATTAGTCGAGGAAAGAAGTCATCACCCTGTTGCAATGTATCATAGTAGAAGAACCATTTCAACAATTGTGTTTGGATGTTATTATTGATACTTTTCCACACTCATCAAAGAAACACCACTATATTCTTACTGCAACATATTACTTTATTCGATGGATAGAAGCGGTTCTACTTAGGCAAGTGAACAATTAGAAAGTCATCAGCTTTATCAAGAAGAATATCATCCCCAGGTTTGGCATTCCGACTTCACTTGGTTTTGACAATGCAATGTATTTTTTATCATTGAGATTATATGATTTTTAAGTGAAAAATGGAATTATATTAAAAATTTCTTCTAATTATTATTAGTAGGGAAATGTTCTTGTTAAGTCCACCAATAATAATGTTATCCATATTATCATGAAGAATGTTTTCTCTTAACATAGGAATTGACACTCTACTTTAGTGAACGCCCTATGGGCTGACTGAATCATGTCTAAGCCTTCTTTGAATATGTCTCCTTACTTCATATTGTATGGAAGATAAGCCATCCTACCTCCAAACATCTGTCCACCTTCACTTCAACTTAAACAAGAGTCCCAAGGTAAGCCATGCATATTTGTCCAGAGTAGGATAAACACCCTTTGCAAGTTATCGAAATAAAGATAGAAATATAAAGAAAAATTCTCCCATGATCAGATTCATATCAAGAGATGGTTTGACAAGAAATCTACAAGGAAAAATGGATTCAGTCTGGGTGACCTAGTTGATGAGGCCCTATATTGTAGCAAGGATGTTGCAACTCCTAGGGTGACCAACTTTACTTGATCAACTTAGGTTCATACAAACTTGGAGGTGATAGTGCTATATGCACAACAAAAGCAACAATCTACTCCTGTCACTGCTTAATTGGGGCGATATACCATTAGGGTTTTTCAAACCAGTGTTCTATTGACTAGAAGGAGGCTAACTACTGACCATGAATGTAAATCTATCCTTAATGAAAAAAGTAAATGCTTGCCTATGTTAAGGAAATGAAGGTGTTGAATAGAAAGTGCTATGAAAATGACATGAAATCACCGAGCTAGGAATTAACACACATTACTTTAAAAATTGACCTAATTTAACCTTGCATTCTATCATCTAGTTATCTAGAATAAGTAGGTATAGAAATGATCATAATATTGTTAAGAATGATGTATGTATGCATTAGCTAAATATTGCATAAAATAGTCTTTTCATTTTTCAATTTAGAAATATAAATATTAAACTAATCAAGCTGATATTTTGCAGGGGAGAAAGGTATGGGAAAATTGGTCAAAAATGGAATTGAGGGATATGGAGGTCAAGTTGAAAGCCTACCCTAGGATTTGATCATTATTTCTTCCCAAAACAATATAAAACAGGTTGCTACAGGGTTTCCTGTAGCTGCTACAGGATTTCTTGTAGTTACTACACAATGTCCTGATTTACTACAGGAAACTTAGCTGAAAGCTATAGGAAGGTAGGGAAGGGGAAAGGAAGTGTTGGGAAGGTGTATGATGGTGGAATAAGGTATGGGGAAGGTGTACACTACCCAAAGATCAACCCAAATCTTCAAGATGGTTGGATTTTCTTAAGGTGGTTGTCCATGGTGGCTACAAATAGAAATTCGAATTGGCAAGAGGTGGAGAAGATATAGATGAGGCTGGTGGAATGATTTCTCCCTGTAGATCAGCAACTCCTACAACAACACATATTCATTTCTTTATTTATGCACAACTTGATGTAAATGTGGAAAAGATTAGTTGAGTTTGAGAAATTGATTTATTGATGGCTAGTGGATCAAATCTATGGAATGGAATTCTTTCTAATATACAATAAACTTAAGAAACCAAAATGACAATTGCAAGTGCTTCTAAGAAATAATTAACAATGACCTACTCAACAAGAAACCCTAAGCTATCTAAGAACCAAAAGATAACTCTGTTTTTGGGGCTGTGAGAGTGGGGCCCTCAAACCATCATCCCATGTGGGAGATGACAATGAGTCCACTGTCACAAGATTTTTTGAAGTCTTTTATTTCCATATTGTAACATTGATCTACGTCTCCAACTAATGGAAGAAAAACTAGCCAATCATTCAAATACTCGCAAATTAAACAAAACATAAATAATTTTAGCATCTAATCTATGTTTATAATCTAAGGATACATGTAACAAAAGAAGAGAAATCTCTATTGCTAGGGTTGGGCCCTAACCCAAGAGCTTTTATTCCTCTGAATCAACTCAGTGCTAGATCAAAGAAACCCTTTTCATTATCACCAAAATGTCAAAAATAACATGAGAATAACAGTCACAGTATTTGAGGCTTGAAAATGCCTCTTGGATACAATAAAAATTCAAATCCTAATGAGTCCCTAGACCTTGTTATTTATACACCTAAAGCTACCAACAACTTCCTTAAAATTAGGGAGGCTTGGCTCCCAAACTTGAGATTAACTTGTCTTCAACTATCACTGGTTTGGATGCCAATGAACTTGGTGGGCTTTGCTACTTGTAACTCCTAGATGATGAGATTTGGTGGAGGAATATTCGAGTGATTGAGGAGTTAAGGAGGGAGACCCAATCTCCTAAAATCCCTCTTTCTTGTCTTTTTCGAGTTCCTGCATTTAAATTAACCAAAAATTTCTCCAAATCCTATAATAAATTCATATTAGGCCACATGACATAACATCTCACCTTCACTCTTCTCACTAAGCCAAATATAATAAAGTATCTAAAGAAATGTGATAAAAGTTGATTTTAATAAGATGGAGAGTGGCATTAAGGCCCATATAATTTACCTCTTAGATAGCCTCATCATCAACCCCCTACTGAAAGTGTTTCTCATCCTCTAAGCAACTTAGTCTATGTCCATGTCTTTCATAGCTCCTGTGACCTCTTTGACATCTTAGGTCTCTGTTGATGGAGTTTGCACTTGTGGATAAAACCCTGCATTATTTTCTATTTCCTCCCACTACTTTCTTTCCTCTTCCTCCTTTCTACCTTCTAGCATACCCAATAGAAAAGGTGGACTGAGTTTCAAACCAGTCCAATTGATTTTGAGTCTCTGTCATGAATTCTTATATAGTGGGTTCCTTTATAATGCATCTCTCATCCTTTTAGGGGAATGATACTCCCTGATCCTTATGTTGTATGGTAGGGTGCCCCATCTCCTTTGGCATGCTTGCTGGCTTTCATCCCCTAGAAATATCAAGGTGTTCTAAAAATGTATGATTTATTTCTCTTGTGTAGCTAGGTATCTTGGTGCAAGTTGGGGATCATTTGCGATGATGTTGTGGGTGCTAATAACAGCCATATAATTGATGTTCTACTTTGATGTAAATGGGATCTTTTTATTCTCTTTCCAACACCCTCTTCACCTCCTTAGCCCTGGCCTCCTCATGACTCATCCATGATGCAAGGGCCATTAGTTGTAATTCCCCCAACATTGCATTGGGGTCCCATGCATTCAAGTCTATTAAGGCCAAGTTGTGCAAGTAGAATTTAGATATCTTGGCCTTATCCTCTAGGGTTCTTGTGTCACATAGTTCACTGAACTACCTATAGTCTTGGAAAGCCACAGTCCCCCATTGTGCTAGTGTCTTTATCTGAAATTGTATCCATTGATCTTTGAGGTGCAAGGCATATGATTTTGATGGCATCCTGCACTGGAGTGCCTCCATGGAGATGCTTGTCACGGTGTCCAATTGGCTATCTTTTTCCTGTAACTGCCTCCTTAGCCATGTGTTTTCTACTTCTAGTTGAAATCTCATAATTTGTTCCTTGTCTCTTATCGTACTCAACTCTCTACCCATCTCTAGTAGCTTCTCTTCCATATGGTCCACATCCTCTACCTTCTTTGATTTGGGAATTTGCATCCAACGATGGGTCCTTCCTCTCCCCTTCTAAAGCTCAAAGAAGAGAGGGATGGGAAGTTTCTATGGTATTACTCTGCCTTCCTCAATGAATTTGTAATAAGATATATGATTGGGTTATGGGCTATGTTCTTGTAGCTCTTGGGATTCTCCCTTAGATGTCTTTGGAGAATCTACCTCCTCCTGCAATTTTGTTTCTAATTCCTTACCTTTCGTCTATCCTTATTGTCCTTCCTACTGCTTTTTCTGTGTTTCTTGTAGTGATGACATAGTTTCCTGTAGACGTGTCTGAGTTTCCTGTTGTGCTAACAGAGTTTCTTGTAGAAGGAATTTTCCTTTCTAAAATGGGGTCAAAGGTGCCTTCTCTTGCTTTTTTGATTCTGACCTGGTGACAAGCCTCCTAACATAGGTGATGGGAGACTTTGAGGAAGCTTGTTTTGATGTGCCCTCTTCACCTTTTATTTCCAGGGAAACTATCCTTTCTTGCTCTTTTGGTGAGTTATCAATTATGATTGGAGTCCTTGTGGGTGTCTATGGTTTCCCTTGTTTGATTCTAGTGCTCCTCCTTATTTTGAAATAGAGGTGAGTCTGCCTTTGTCTCTTCCCTTTTGACTTGATAGGTGTTATTAGGGTAGTTAAGGCAGTAGTTCCCTCCCTCTCAGTTGGTTCAAGAGATGCCCTTGTATATTCCTCCCTTTCTTTGGTGTGTTCCTCAGGGCTTTCTTCTTCCGTCTATTCTTTCTCTTCACCTTTCTCCTATTCTTCATGTTCAGGTTCTTCTTCTTTCTCTTCAGGTTCTTCTTCTCCCCCTTCAGGTTCTTCTTCTCCCTCCTCTTCAGGTTCTTCTTCTTCCTCTCCAAGTTCTCCGTCTTCCTCTTTGGGTTCTCCTTCTTCCTCTTCTTCAACACTAGATGTATTGTCCCTATCATATTCAAGGGATTATATTTTAATCATAGCCTCTCTGTCCATATTTGTTAATGTGGACCATTGAATGGGGATTCTTAGCTGGCTTAGGGGATCCTCTAGTATTAGCTTAATAATTCCATGGTGTGCCAATTGTTGATGTTTTCCCTCTTGGAATTTTAGGCTCATGTCTATTATTGATTGTAGCAAAAAGTAGGGTATACTGAGTCTTCTATCAATGGGTATCCCCTCCCCAAATCTCAACTCATGGAGGAGTCTAAATTGATAGCCATAGACTATACTAAGCCTCCCTTCACAAGAGATATATTTGAGAATATGATAGCTCACCTCATTCCAAGGGTAGGGAATTCTTTCCCTTATTATCTCATTTTTGTCCTCAATTGGCTCTTCATCCCTTAAGAAGAATTTTTTCTTTGCAAAAGTGCTTGCAGCCTTATCCTCCTTTCTCCATGGCATCCCTTGAGGAAGTGTAGTGATTCTACTAATTACTTTAGGAGTAATTATAATTGAAAATCCTCTTACCATAGTGGTAGCACCGATTCTAGCCTAAGGGTTAAGTGCCATGATAATTTATTGAGATACATCATCATCATACCCTCTAAGCATCTCAAAGAATCCCAACTAGTTATGCCTTCTAAATATTTCTACCACAGGGGGATGGAGGTGTATCCTAGATGTCTCTATGGGTTCCCTTCTGTTAAACCCTCCTATCATCTTCCTTTTCTAGTTGGCTGATTGTAGGGAGTTTGGCAGGCTAGCCTTAGTTTTTTTAGGGTGACTGAGGGTGGTGGATGGTTGCAATTTCTCCCTATCTTCTCACAACTTTCAAACTATTCACAATTCTTTTAAATTTTCCAGGCCCACTATAATCACTTAAAAACTCAACGTTTTATATTAGCTATCAATTAAAAGCATAGGAGATATGGGCCACCTACCTTACACTGTGATTCTTTGGATGAGGAAAATTTCTAAGCAATTGGACCCCATGCACCTCCATTTATCGTTCTCTGTGACTTTCCACTATTTCCTGTAGCTCCCTCCATTTCCTGTAGTTTCTCCTATATTGTTGTTTCATGTAGGGTGGATGAAATAGGCTTGCCTCCTTGATGGCTCTCCAAGGTGGTCCCAGTCCTCTCTAATATCGAAATGAACAAATGGTGCATGAGAGTTCAAAATATTTTCTTTTTATGGTTGATTCCTTGAAGCGTTGTATTGGCTGGCACTGTACAGGATTTCCTCTTTAGGACCATTGGCCCACCATTAGTTATCATGCATTCTTTCCTCGTAATCATCAGCCACTCTCAGACAACTTAACTTAACCACCTTTTCAACTCATTCTTCTTGATGTGATGTTTCCACGTGTCAGGATGACAAGGAGTTCACTTTTTGTTTTCAAGTTGAGGGTGGCCAAGTTAACTGGCCACCTCCAGCTTACAAAATCTACTTTGTCATATTCCTACACTTTTACTATATCATACTTAGGGAAGAATTCTGATGAGGTGCCATACTTGTGCCTTCCTTCACTTGTTTGTTGCATGCTAGATGGTGGCTCTATTGTGCTTCTTTCTGTTCAGGCAAGTGCTTTTCCATGGTCATTTTTTTGTATATTTCTTCCTATTGATGTGGTTGTCCTCTTTGTTGTTGTGTGCAGGTGTTTGGTCTTACTGCTATTGCTACTAAGCTATCGATGGGAGTCATAGTGTTTGCAGGGGTGTTGGAGCTATTTTATTGCCTTGGTTCTAAAGGAGAGTTTATGGAGAACTATTGTGAGAGCATAGGATGCTACAGGGTTTCCTATAGTTACTACGAGAAATCTTGTAGTTGCCTTTTTCATCATTTTTTCTCTTTTTTTTCACTTGTAGGAGGAATGGCTAGTGATGTAGGAGTGGAAGGATGGAAATGGAGGAGATGGAATGGTAAGTGAATGATTTCAATGATGGCATGGCCCTTGGACTCTTTTTTCTATTTTTTGTGTATTTTTTTATTTTTCTAAGTGGTTTTTGAGGGACACAGAGGCTAGTATGGTCATGAGCTAGTGTTAGGTGAGAGGTGGTGAGGTGTACGGTCCCCTAATTCAACCTAGAATAGGGTTGCATCATCACTACCCAATCAAAACTTCATTCTTGTAGTGTTTTAGGAAATCTTGTAGTACTACAGGAAACTCCTATAGTAATTACAGGGAACCTTGTAGAAGTAAGAAAATTGCATAAAAACTGGTTTTTGATGCCTGAAAGAGAGGATGGATGATGGAGACATGGTAGAAATGGGACATATGAAGTGAATGAAGGAAGAATGGAATGTTTCTTGGCTTGCTATCCTCTTAACTTTGAGTCCTTTGTTTCCTTTAAAAACTTGCAAAAATAAAAAAAAATTATTAGTGGGCAGGTTTGAGGTCCCTGCCATGTCATTTTGTTTTTTTTTGTTTTGAAAGACACACAAGTCACCTCAAAGGAGGTTTCCAACCTGTTTACCTACCCTAGGCACCTCAAGGGAGGTTTTCACCTAGGTAGATTTTTGTTTTCCCTTTTTCACTATAGGGCTACCTTAAGGAGGTTTTCTACCCACATGTTGGCCTCAAGTGACTCACAGAGGTTTTCACCTAGGTCCCTTATTGTTTTTTTTTTCTTTTTTTCAAAAATAAAGCAGTCTTAAAGAATTTTGTGAGCTGGAAGTTGAGACACTTCCAAGCACATTCACTTCCTTACTATTGGTACTAATGAAATATTCCCTTCACAGAGGCATTTTATAAGCTTTCAATCTATATCCATTGACCAACAAGGGGACACCTTCTTCATCAATGGTTCTTATTTTCACAACCCCATTGTCATGGAATTTCTCTATCAGATATGGGCCCAACCACCTGGTTATCAATTTTCCTTTGAAGTCCTTTAACCTGGAGTCATATATCAAATCCCAATAACCTTCTTGAAACACTTTGTCTTTGATTTTTTTGTCATGCAAAACCTTTCTTTGAACTTGAGTCACCTCTATGTGTAGGAGGGTATGCATTGTGAATTCATCTAAACCATTCAGCTAGAGAAGCCTCTCTTGTTGTGCCTTTGTAACATCCAAATCCAACTGTGATGCCATTCTCAAAGTTTGTACTCAAACTTAATGGAGAGCAGAGCCTTCTTCCCATAAACCAAGTCATAAGGGGTGAAGCTAGTGGTTGTCTTCCAGTTTGTATTATAGGCCTAAGTGGCCTCCACTAGCCTGTCAACCCAATAATTTTTGCTGCTACTCACAACCTTTGTGATAATTCCTTCCAATGCTCTGTTGGTAACCTCTACTGGTCCATTGGCCCGAGGATCATAAGCAGTTGACTTCTTGTGCTTGATCTTATACTGACTCAACAGATTTTCAATCAGGTGTGAGGTGAATTGAGTGCCCTGATCAATGACTAGCTCTCTAGGGTACCCAAACTTGTAAAACACATTCTCCCTTAAGAACTTAGCCACTTTCTCTTATGTTGCTACCTTGACAGCCTTGGTTTTAGCCCACTTTGTCAAATAATCAGTGCACACAATTATGTAATTTTTCTACCCTGATGGTGGATCAAATGACCCAATGAAATCCATGCCCCACTTGTCAAATGGCTCAAGAGTCACTTGAGGTTGCAAAGGCATTTCATCCCTAGGAGTAGGTTTCCCCATTCTTTGGCATTGGTCACATTGACTAGTGTATCTTCTTGCATCTTGGTGGAGAGTGGGCTAGTAGTAGCCAGCTTGCAGTACCTTGAAGGTTGTCCTCTTGGCTACAAAGTGACCTCCACAAGGCCCATCATGATAGGCTAGAAGGATTTCAAAGACTTCCTCCTCCCTAACACATCTCCTCAAAATTTGATCTAGGCCTAGCTTGAAGAGATTGTCCCCAATCCAAGTGAATGGGGCACTCTTTCTTATAATTCTGATATTTTCCTTAGAGGACAAATTTGGAGGGAACTGTGCAACCATTAAGTAGTTGGTTATGTTAGAAAACCATGGAGAGAGAACTGAAATAGAAAATAAATGTTCATTTGGTAGTTGATCATCAACCATTCCTTCCTCACCTACAGGAAAAACAAGTCTAGACAAAAAATTTGCAACTACATTTTCTCTACTAGGCTTATCAATGATAGTTAGATCAAACTATTGTAATAAAAGCAACCATTTAATAATTTTGGCATTCACATCAGCCTTGCTCATCAAATATTTCATAGCAGTATGGTTAGTATGTACAAAGGTCTAGTAACCAGTAATATAATGTCTTAATTTATTCAAGGAATGGACAATAGCTAGGAGCTCTTTTTCAGCCACATTATAGTTCAATTCAGCCTTAGACATATCTTTGTTGATGAAATAAATGGCATAAGGAAACTTGTCATCTATCCAGCCTAGAGATTCTCATATAGCTTTATCAGAGGAATCAACATGGATGTATAAATGAAGAGCTCAATTTGGGCCTCGGATTATAGGTGCAATAGTCAACTTGACCTTTAGGGTTTCTAGGGCCTCTTGGCAGCTTTCTGACTAGAAAAATTCTGAATCCTTGGACAATAGTCAAAACGAAGGTGAGGCTAATTTGCTAAAGTCCTTAATGAATCTCCTATTGTGTCCATCTAAGCCCAAGAAACTTTTGACATCCCTCTGTTTATGAGGAGTAGGGACCCTCTTTATGATCAAAATTTTATTTGGGTCCACTTGCAGTCCTTCTTGGCATATTGAGTGACCTAGGACAACCCCTGCATTCATCAAGAACTCACACTTCTTAGGACTATGGGATAGGTTCATTTCAATGAATTTGTTTAATACTTTCCCAAGTTAGAGAGAGCCTCCAAGAAATCACACCCATAGGGAGTGAAATCATCCATATAAATTTCTACTGAGTCATGAAATACCTCTGCAAAGATGCTAAGGACCGCCCTCTGAAAATTGGTAGGGACATTACATAATCCAAAAGGAAGGATCCTATAAGAAAATGTACCCCAAGGACAAGTGAAATTGGTTCTATCTTGGTCCTCTAGGCTGATCTCGATATGATTGTACCCACTGAACCCTTTTAGGAAAGAGAATAACTTCTTTTTTACAAGACCATTCAAGAATTGATCAAGGAAAGGTAGAGGGAAATGGTCTTTTTTGGTGGCCTTGTTTAGCTCTCTATAGTCCACATAGATCCTCCATTTCCCATTCTTCTTTGGGACCAGCACCAGAGGAGACAGCCACTCACTATCTAAGATGGGGTAAATTAACCCTGCATCCAACAATGTTTGCAGTTCTTCTTTGACAATGTCTTTGAGGGCTGGGTTCATTCTCCTTTGAGGTTGGCACACTTGCTTGCAGGCTTCCGTGATGTAAATGTAGTGAGTACACACCGAAGGGTGCACTCCCTTAATTTCCTTATAACTCTAGGCAATGGCATGTAGATGCTCTCTTAACATGTCACATAACCCCTTTTCCTAATGTGCAAAGAGAGGGGTTGACTTTTAATGTTCTTTCTGGATAAAATTATATCATCTTGACATGAGTAGGACTTGAGTTATCTAGGCACAAATCAGTCCAAGGGTTATCTTCAGCTTTCTTTAATAACTCATCAAGAGGCATGGTGTTGGGGGGCTGATTCTAGAGGATTTGATCAATCGGGTCACCTTCATTAGGTTCCCCCCTCCTATAGTAGCATCTAGTGTACATATTAGGTAAGACATGGTAGATTAGACTTCGTCTTTCTCCTCCTCTTCCAACCATAAAGGTAAGTCATGCTCTAGAGATGATTGAGCAAGAGGGTACAAGACCAATTATTTGAACGAATTCCCGTTTTTAATGGTCATATTCCCTGCCTTACAACTTATGTAAGCATCATCAATGGCTAACCATGGCCTCACAAGGATAAGAGGATAACCATTGAACTTGGTTTTATGTTGGAGAACTAAGAAGTCAGCAAGGTATTCCTACGAATCCATGGCATCCATCACATCCCCAACAACTCCCTCGGGTGTTACTATGGATCTATCTGCAAGCTGCAAGACTATTGTAGTCTTCCTTAATGATCCTTGCAGATTTAGTTTAAGCATAGTCTCCTTAGTCATGACATTGATGGGAGCCCCACGATCGATCAAGGTATGGGGGAAAATGATATCATTGATGTGCACATATACCACATGACTTCCAAGGTCTAGATACTTAGGAGATTCACTCCCCCCAACATTAAGTCAGACATATGTCTAATGAAATTAATGGTAGCGGGGTATTTCTTTCTCCTCCTAGGATATTTGAAGCATTTCTCCTTGATTAAATTGTTATATATGGTGAAATCCTTAATGGCTTGGAGGAGTGGGATTTTAACACACAAGCTTTTCAGTTCACCTAAAAGCTCAGTCTCTTCTGGGGTTTGCTGCCTATGATGGATTAATCTCTCAGGAAAAGGAGGTGGACTGGATTGAGGAACACTCTCTTCCTTTTCCTCTTCAAGCTCCTCAGGTGGATATGGAGGTTGATTATTTGGAAGCACTCTTCTTGACTTGAGTTCGATTTCTTTAATTTCCATAGCATAGGGAGGGTAGGATGTCTCTCCACTATAGACCTATTGTGCATGTTTGTTGTTCGGGTTCGGATTTGGCTGAGCAAGAATTCGAGGTGTTGGAAATAATACTGAGAGCGGGGGTGAATCAGTATTAGTCAAGTCAATAATATTTTTCTTTTCATACTCAAATTTGTATATGCTACTTCCATGTGGGTAACCCGCGTGTACACGCAACTATGCTTAAGGAAACAAGTGTATATCCAGTAAACTAATGATTCAGTTAACTCATCATATGTTGATATTTTATTCTGTGCATTAGTACTTTATTAGACATTAAATAGTAACCATATGCAGTTAATAACATAGTAAACCATCATAAGCAACACACATGAACACCAAGATTTAAGGTGGAAACCCAATGTGGGTGAAAACAACATGCTATTTTCATCTCTGTCTTCTTTTAATAATAAGAAAATCTGTTTACAACATTGTTGTTGGCTTATAGGGGCTTGACCCAGGTTCGGAAGAGTTATTTAGCCCAGCAAATCCCGCAGCTAAGGGCCCTTTCGGCAACAGCTCGCGGAGCGCAGTTTGAGGTCTCACCCGAGGTAGCAGGGGAGGGTGCTGGAACCAGGTTTCCGCACCCTTGGGATGTCTGGATGTGGTCTGGAGGTTTCGTGCACCATTTCATGGCTTCACGCCACTCTGCTTCGCGCAGATCTAGTCCCAGAATACCCCTTAATACTTATTAATGTGTTGTTTACATATTCAATCTACCTTTTATGGTCTTTAAGCAAAAATTTATCAGAAGTAACCAGTTCGTCCACTTAGAATAGATATAGATTCACATATATTCATAACATAAGCATACGCGCATAGATCAAATAGTTATATTAACCATACATTATCCAGATCCGCAATAATTCAAATTTAACCCAGGATTTCAAAATCAACTTATCTTTATTCAATTTCTTCATCAATACATCCAGATCTGTCCTGCGCACTCAGCTGTAGGGGTCCATGCACACAGCTGCAGACTCTTCCAGGCCTCTGCGCACACAGTTGCAGAGCCTCTATCTACTACCTAATACCCTCGACTTGGACTTACAGACGCTTCAAGACTTTTCTTCTCAAAAACCCATTACATGTCAGATCCAAGATTACACATAAAAAAGCTACCTTCTACCCATAGAGCCTTGCTCTATTTATACATTTCCATGGTTCGCGGACCATGGGCAGGCTGACTCAGTTTACATTCCTTTACATCATCTTTTGGGCGGACAACCTTTTGACTTGGCCTATTATAATTCGCACTCCGCACATTCCGCGGAGTCTTTACCCTATCTCTACCCAAAATTTCGGGCTTTGTGCCCCATGACCATTACGTGGAGCTTTTGTTACCCAACAGTCCCCCAACACAATCATCATGACTCATCCCGAGTCACTCAGCTGGTGCAAGAATCTTCACGTGGAGATCGGTTAGCAACTTCTGCGGCAATAGCTTGTCTTTGGCCCATTCGGGGAACTTGTCATTGTCTGCAAGGTCCCAATCTTTGAACTTGATGCTGGGAACATGCCCCATTGACAACCCTTTGAACATTATTTCATCTAGAAGAAGCGGGCTCTAGAGCGTAGTTTTTGTAGTGTCCACGTCCTTCGATATCTTGGTCATCCCATTCCAGGGAGAAATATATGAAGGTAGTGACGAAAGTTGGAATGCAGTGTCTTCTTCCTCAGCCTGTGCGTCGAGTGATCAATTAGGGCTTGTAGATTGTCATCATCCTCAATGGATTTGGCGGTGACTACCTTGCCTTTATCAATTGTCGACCATGTGTTGAATCTTGGTGAGGCCTGGACTGTTCCTATCCTCTGCTTGTTCTTCTTGGGTCGTGGTGTGCGTGGAGACTTTGGAACTTCAGGAACCTGAGTCACATCCTTAGGCTCTTCCTAATTTAGTTGTAGTTCTCCATGAGCCGTGCTCAGGTTTTGGCCATGGTACTCATGGGGTGCCTGGTAGCCGAGTACTCACTACTCTTTGCTGGTTCAAAGTGCCAATATTCCAGTGCCATCCACAGATTATGAGATTTGAAAAAATCCCTTCCCTCCTTTTCCAGTTTATTCATGGCATCTAGTCAGCAGATCTTTGCATATCTAGTCTGAAAATCTCGTCTTAATGTCCTGCCGCCCGCTCCTCTCTGACGTAACCTGACTTTCTTGTCATGAATAATGTTGCTAACGGTCATCTTTTGACTTTTCCCTGTGGTAGTGTAATCCTTCGGGCGCCACTGCAATTTTAGGGATTAGATGATGTGGTAGAGAATATTTTTGCCAAGCCGACTGCTTGTAGACTTGTTTATAGTCCCACGCCTTCTTTCAACTACTTGGGGTGCTGAGACTGTAGCTTCTACTACTAGTCAGATATTTGCACCTTTGGTACGATTTCTCAACTTCCCTGCTAGCGCAGGCTACGAGCACCTCTTGAGTGTCTAGGTAGTCGGTCTGTTGGTAGGTGCCATTATGCGGGGTGTGCTCTTCTGTAAGTGCAAGCGCAGCCATGACAGTAGGGTCACAGCTCGTTCCTGTGTTGCGAGATACCTGACCTGGCCTATTTTTTTAAGGCTGGCACGGTTTTCGTGGGTGTTGTGACATGCTACTCTGCTGAATCCATCCCTTCTTAACGCACTTTGCTTCCTTGGCTGTACTCGTAGTTTATTGATGTTGCAGGGCCGGTGGCTACCCTGTCTCTCCTGGGCTCCCTTCTATTGTCTATTATAGGCCCATTGAACCAATGGTATCTGTAACTTCGCTGATTCCCTGCTGACCTTAGCGCCCACTACTAGCAAACCAGTTTGCTGTGGTGGCTTTGGGCTACTAATTCCAAGCTGGTTGGGTGTCTACACCTCATATACCTGCATCTTATGCTGGGGAGGGATGCTTACCTCGTTTTTCTCTCCCATCCGTGCGCGCGCCTGCCTCCGACATCTGCGCCATTTCCTTCGCATCCTTGGAACTACACCCTCTCCTGAAGCAATGGTTGCACGTGGTGCCTCCGCGTATACTTCCGGTGGGTTCGTTCTCCCCTTCGTTGATTCATATTGATCAGCTGGCTACTCCTTTGCCTCTATTGTCACCATCTTGTTACAATTTAGTGTGGTTACTTCATGCAGTCGGTTCTGCCATCATTCAATCTCTTCATCTGAGTCTGACGTGCAAGAACTATCCCGGTCCCATGAGAGTCTACCATCCGCTGTTGGGTTTACCTTATCCTGATCTTGCGCTGTAATCTGGTAGATACAGTCCAATTCACCATCATTGTCTTCATCGCGTACTAGCTCAGTATAGTGCGCCCCTTCAGCTGGATCCAATAGAACCACTACATGGAGAGATTTCTTTTCGAATATCATTTTTTGTTTTTTGAGGTTGATGACTCCATTCATATCCATTGCCCAATCTATCCCTAACAATGCAGGATATGGGTTACTATCGTCCATAATTTCTATGGCCTCAAAATCAATTTGTGTGCTAGCACCATCGATATCTACTGTAACCCCGTGCAATCTTCGCATGTGCAAGATCTTTTGTCGGTTAGCCATTCGTAACTGGATCGGGGACCATTGTAGTGTGGGCCTGCCCATGCGCTCCCAAGTCTGTTTTGGTAGGACATTCACGTCGGACCCCAAATCCAAAACGACCTAGTCCATCTCATAGTCTCTATTCTGGACAGTTAGTCGCATTTCCCGCCCAGTGCGCAAAGCATGTTTGCCTAATTTCTGGATCATTCGCGGTTCTTCCACTCCCGTACAACGAGTTATCAATTCTTGTAGTCCCTTCACCACTTTAGCATCCCTGAGTAACTTCATGCATGTTTCCAAGAAGGTTGTTCACATAGAAGTATCCTTCTCAGGTCCGAATTGATCCTTATTGTCTGAAGTAGAAGCTTCCGCGAAGTTCTTCTTGGCTTCCATAAAAGTTTCCTTTGCATGCTCCAAGTCAAATTCTGGTTGTTTCGAGGGGGCCTTACGGACCCATGTATCCGCCTCTGGCTGCTTCCCCTTATCTTCCCCTGTAGTGGTGCCACTTCTGAGCATCATATTTACGTTAGGATCTTCCGTAAGTGGTTGAGCCTTCATCATTTGGACATTTTGAGTAGGGTTAGCCGGAAGCACCGCCTTTTCCCGCATCTAAGAAATTAGTGTGGCGCAATCGACCGCTTCATGATCAAATTGGTAATAGTAAGGGCAACAATATTTGGTCGGGTTCGTGCAGTCACGCGTATAATGCCCTGATCGTCCACAATTATAGCAAATTAATTATCCTCATCCTCGTCTAGGTCCCATTCCCTTGTGGCCCCATCTGCATCCTTGGTATCCTCCTCGTCTAAGTGGTGTGGTGGGATCCTGCCCGCATGCCTCCATCTGCATCTTATAAGCAAGTGTTTGATCCATAAACATCTTGTAACTGCGGCAATTTCTTTCATCGTGGCCCACCGTCCTATAGAAGTTACAAAATAATTGTTGAGGGGGGGGGGGGGGGTTGTCTTAGGTTCAGAAATAGGTGACAATTGTCTGTGGCATGCTTTCCTCCCACCTGATAGATTTTGCACCAGAGTGTAGGCACCATGCTTGGCCCACCTTGTACCTCTGGTTGCAATGGTATTGGTCCCCCTCCTATCATATAGTTCACGAAGATCGAACGGTGGTCCTTATCATGGCCCTAGCCCTTACATTTGATACACCACACCTCTTCCCATACTTCTGTCCGAGGCACCTGCCCTTGTTTCAAACTTCGCATTTCTAGACATAGGTTTTGTATTTGGGCTTGGATTTGTTATACTCCCAACCCTGGATCCTGTATTGGGGTTTCGTGCAACCTCATTACTGTCTCCAATGCTTCAGCTTGGGTTGAGATCTTTTGTTGTGACAGAGCCATCCTCAAATATGGTGTCAATGACGCAACAAACCAAGCACAATGTTGCGCATCCGATAGTGTCATGTTAGCCTCGCGAATGGTGCTTTCTAATCTCTGGTCTAGATCCCACAGAGTTTCCCCAGGAAACATTGCGATCTCCTTGAACCCTATAACCAACTGTGCTTCTAATTTTGGTCAGCCGAATTCTTTGTTTAATGTGTCCTGGATTCCGTTATTCCGTCATTCGGGTGATTTCTTGAGTATTTTATGTACCATGTCAATGCATGGTCCTGCAGTGCACAAACTAAGGTAACCTTTTAGATGTTTTTATTTGTTATGCCTTGGGCATCCCATACCATCCTTATCACAAACCAGAATTGCCTTGGTTTCTCATTTCCTACACCCTTAAATATTGGCAGCTTGACTGCACTCGCCATCTCGACTTTGGGTGGTGGTGGGGTTGGAGGCAGGATTGGTGTTGGTGTAGATGGATTTGATGTAGGTGAAGTGGGTGATGGCATGGCCGGAGGTGGTATCAGTGGGAAGCGCTCCTTGATCAACCGAACTGCACTTCTCGTTGAGAACCTCATGAGTTCTTCCTCGCTTTCACGGTGGGATAGAAATCAGAGGACTATTCTTTATCCCTTCCATTTCTCTGTAACCTCTTCCACTCCGTGTTACTCTAGACATCAATAGATGCGCATAATCTGTTTTTCACACAACAGCATCTTAATCCAAGTGTTCAATGATTTGATATACTTACCCCGCAGTCCTTGGAGAAATCGCCTTTCCGCTTCACTATAACTCATAGTTGTATCTATCGTGAACTCAGTGATAAATCCTCCTATTACCCGATCCAGCCAATGATCTACTACACGTGTGATTTTATCTTTGGTGGCTTCTAGCCTGTGCACCAGTTCTGGAGTCCACACAATAGGCTGATCTAATCTGCACCTTCCCACACTATTAGCTAACCTCGCAATCCACTTGTACAGTTCTACTGGAAATGTTGCGAAGAAGGCCTCACGAATATCTGTGTATATATAGCGGTCCAACCAATCTTCTTCCAATATCCGTGGGTTTCTATTTTCCTAAGCTATGAACTCGTGGAGCTTCATATCCCACCACTCTTCAAGCTCTTTCTTTGTAGGGTTCTAGTGTTCCAACATCAGACACCCCTTAGGTAGATCCCGGTCCTGGCAATGGAACCATTTGTTGGCTTATAAGGGCTTGACCTAGGTTTGGAAGAGTTATTTAGCCCAATAAATCTCGCAGCTACCGGCCCTTTTGGAAACAGCCCGCAGAGCACGGACTGAGGTCTTACCCAAGGTAGTAGGGGAGGGTGATGGAACCAGGGTTCCGCACCCTTGGGATGTCTGGATGTGGTCTGGAGGTTTCGCGCACTGTTCTGTGGCTTCGTGCCACTTTTCTTCATGCAGATCCAGTCCTAGAATACCCCTTAATACTTATTAATGTTTTGTTTACAGATTCAATCTACCTTTTATGGTCTTTAAGCAAACATTTATTAGAAGTAACCAGTTCACGCACTTAGAATAGATACAGATTCACATATATTTATAACATAAGCATATGCACATAGATCAAATAGTTATATTAGCTATACATTAGCCAGATCCACGATAATTCAAATTTAACCCAGGATTTCATAATCAACTTATCTTTATTCAATTTCTTAACAAATACTTCCAGATCGATCGTGCACACTCAGCTACAGGGGTCTACACACAAAGCTGCAGACTCTTCTAGGCCTCTGCACACACAGATGCAAAGCCTCTATCCACTACCCAATACCCTTGACTCAGACTTACAGACGCTTCAATACTTTTCTTCTCAAAAACCCATTACATATCAGATCCAAGATTACACACCAAAAAGCTACCTTCTACCCATAGAGCCTCGCTCTATTTATACATTTCCATGGTCCGTGGACCATGGGCAGGCCGACTCAACTTACATTCCTTTACATCATCTTTTGGGCGGACAGCCCTTTGAATTGACCTATTATAATTCGCGCTCCGTGCATTCCGCAGAGTCTTTGCCCTATTTCTACTTAAAATTTCGGGCTTTGTGCCCCATGATCGTTACACGGGGCTTCTCCTACCCAACAATTGTACTAGTGCAGACTCATACCAGTACGCAAGCTTCTACTTGCAGAAGGCTACAACCTTCTCTCGTTCTCCAGCTTCTACTGGAAGGGAGCTACAATCCCATGGCTCTTGTACTAGTCGATATATTTACTAGTACGTAGGCACCGGCCTACAGAAGGCAACGACCTTCTTTCTTCCTCTAGGGACCATGTTTCATAAATTTTCAGATTGGATACTCTTGGAACTCAACACCATAATCTGAAGTCCACGTTTCATCCAATTTTCATACTGGACCCATCAACAACATTGAAGCTCAAACCACTCACCACTGCAATACAATCATCAATTATATCTGCATCAACCAATCACTAAAACTTAATCTGAATCAACCAAACTCAATCAAGAATAGAAAACCTCTGAACCTCTGACACAACTGAATCTAGCATTCATTCATACTTTAACTAACTTCAAAAAATCAACTGGAACAGAGAGATCACTGTAACCAGTACACAGATTTGTACCCAGAATACTACATCATTCATCAGAAACAGCTGTAACCTAAAAACCATGCATCAGAGTGTATACACAACTTGGAAGAGTCAAAACAGCATGTATACACAACTTCATCAAGATGAACTACCATATAGATCTGCAAATACTTACTTATAACTTCATTGCACTTCCCAACTTCAAACATACCCAGATCATCACATATAAAGGATAATACATGTTTTAGCAACCAAATCTAGCCCATCAGATCACATAATGATAAGTCATTATGATTCTAATCCATTATTAGATCTCATCCATCATTACTAAAGCAAATCACAATCAATCAATCTGAACACTGTTACCAGAATGCAATCACCAGAACATAAAGTAAAACCCAGATCTCTGCATCAACAACCAGAACCAATTGCAACTTCAAAAGTCATAGTTCACAAGGTATACACCACTTTGATGTGTCAAACCTGTGTGTATACGTGCTTTTACCAAAGTTAACGAGTGTATACATATGTAAATATTCATTCATAATTTTGCAGCTATTCCACACTTCAGTTATAACCAGATCATAATATTTACAGAACAACACATGCATCAGTATACAGATCTAGAATAAACATGATCAAACCATATAAAGATTATTCATTCCAAGCCTTAAGATCCTGATCCATCATTAGATCTTGTCCTCCATCAACTGCTAAGGCTCCTCCTTGGTTCAGATCAAGTAGAGCATCATAAACCCATAACCTGCATACTGGATCTCACACTTCATCAGATATTCAAATGCTTGTTCTATTTGGCCTAATGATCTTCTCCTCCTTATATAGTTCTAGGCCTTTCTCAATACCATGGACCAAAACCACTTAGGACCAATACCTTGGACCAAATACTTAGGGTCAATACCTCGGACCAGATACCATGGACCAATACCATGGATCAAAATACCATGGACCAAATACTTTGGACCAAAAACTTAGTTTTCCAAGCTATACACGCTTTTCCTTCTGTGAAAGTGCGTGTGTATGCTATATGCTTCTTTTTTTTGTTAGAAAATTATATATTATGGAGCAATGGAACACATAAAATATTGTAGAAATATAAACACAGAAAACGCATAAAACAAGAGAGACACAGATATACGTGGTTCACCCAATTTGGGCTACGTCCACGGAGAAACAACCAGTCCTTCCTTTTATATTATCTAGCAAACTGAAGAGATACAACCTACAGCAGATCCGTTGTAACACCCTCTTTTCTCTCAATCTCCTCTCTCCTCCTCACTCAAAATACAGATATGCATAGACGCAATACAATTCCCTCATATATAGTGAGGGGTTGCCTTCTAGGGAAAAAACCCCTAAATTAAACATAACGTCTACCGTCAGATCATCCGCCTAATGAACGGCCCAGATTGACTAGAAATTACTAGACTTTTACAAGGCAATTTTACATCTATTTTTAGCTTCAGGGGCGCTATCCTGAACCCTCGCCGGGGGACCGGTGGCCCTCGGACCCCCAATCTAGGGGGAATTAGACCCCCCGGACCCCCGCGGGGGGGGAAGTCCCCCCGCGTGGAGGGCTGTACAACCTTCCTGGGGAATACATTCGGCTGAGATATTTGAATACAGAAGATAATCAGGCTCCACACCCAACATTTTTATGTTAACCTGTGTGCATACGCAGCTTGGTCAAGGTGAACCTGCGTTACCCCTCTTTCTTCATTCTATGAAGACTGGTCTATAATTCTTTGTTGTTTACCTGCTATAATGTGATCTTTCATCTGAGTAAGTTGTCTTCTAAACTGATTCCTTGAAATTGTCCTGCATTTCATCACATCTATAAATACTAATGCCATGCATACTATCACATCTGATATCTCTTTTGTAGATTGATCTAGTTACCATGTACAAATGAGTTTTTCTACTACAATTTGGTTTCCATCAAGGACAACACATACATCATAATGCCAACAGGAGGTTGCTTAGGGGGAGCAGGGTGATGGAGCTATGGTTAAGATGGAGGTGGAGGTAGTAAGGCTGGACATTGGTTGTATGGAAGATTCCACCCATGTGATGTTGTATTCCACTGAGGTTGTGGGGGAGCATATGGATGAAATGATTAACTGGTAGGTTGGGAATGGTGTTGAGGTGCAAAAGACCAGGGAGAAGGTGTGTACCATGAAGGATGAGCACGAGGACACCAAGGGGGAATGGATGCATTTTGGTTAGGGTTTTAATATGAATAGGATTCCCCTTGCATGCCTTGTTGGTATGGTCAACGTCCTTGAGGCCTCTCTTGGTTGATATAACAGAGTTTTTGAGTCACACCTTCAGTTCCTTGATACACACCTTTCAATCTAGGAAGAAAAGAGCAATTTTTGGTGGAGTGGTTCTCCTCAGAGAGTGAGCATATCTCTATAAGGTTTAATGGACATTCATTTCTAAGGGGCTTACTAGTGCATCTGGGGCAAAAGACAACTAATACTCTTTCTTCTTCCTACTTCTTCCTCTTGATCTGCATGGTGTCCATTTGCAGAGAAAGGGTATGCAACATTCCACTCTTAAAGTCTTCCAACATGTTCCCAATTTCACTTTTGATGAATGTGTTGGAGGAGGATGAACTAGCCAAAGCTTGGCAATCCCTACCCTTCTTTCTGGCTTCCCTAGAATGATTTTTGAAAACTGTCTTGATATCATCATAAGATAACTGGTAGATGTCCCCTCCCGCCGACATGTTTAGGGTTTCTAGGAGATCTTCCTTGATCCCTCTAAGAAGGAATACCATGAGTGATTTAGGATTGAGGGTTCATCTGGCCTTTTGTAGCTAAGTTGGAACCTTTTCTCATAATCCTCCAAAGGTTCATCATGTCCCATGGTCATTCTAAAGATTTCATCTTTGGTGTCTTTGGACCTACAATAGTCCCTATACTTGTTGTTGAAGGCTTGTTGCATTTGACCTAGGTAGTGATGATGTCCCCACGTAAACTCATGAACTAGTGTAAGGCTACATCCTTAAGGGTGGATGGGAACAAATTCAACTTCTATTCACCAGAGTTATAATCACAAGTTCTGCAGATGACAACAAACTCAATCGAAAAGGTATCAAGGTCCTCTGAGGTTATGCCATGGAAGTGAGGAAGGGCATAGGGGCTTATGTTTTTCATCCTAGCATCTCCATTAGTTTCTGTGATGGGAAAAACACCCTCAGTTTTGTTTTCGGCTCCATTTCTGTTTTCAATTCCATTTCTACTTTCAATCATGGTGTAGGTTGGTGGAATGGTTTTTTCTTCTTCTTCCCCAATAGGCTATTCAAATATATCTGGTTTTTCGCCTAATGGGTCCTCTAGTGCAAAACCACCAAAGAAGGGGGAAGGTTGGTTGTTTGATGGTGTGGGGTTATTTGGATTTTTTTTCTTTTTCTTTTAGGGTTTTATCAGAACTACTTACAAAATGGAAAGAAAGCATAAATTGCAACTATTTGTTGAATGGAACTATTTGCATAATGGAAATAAAGTAGAAATTGCAACTATCTATTGAATGCAAAATGAAAGGAAAGCAAGAATTGCATCTGTTTTCTAAATGTCAAATGGAAACGAAAGCGTAAATCACATCTACCTAGACACCTCCACGGCAACGGTGCCAAAACGTGATGAACCCTAGTATTGCAGCAAGGATGTTGCAACTCCTCCAATGACCAAATTTACTTTATCAACCCGAGATTCATACAAACTTGGAGGTGATAGTGCTATATGCACAACAGATGCAACAATCTACTCTTGTTACTGTTTGACTGGGGTGATAGATCACTAGGGTTTTTCAAACCAATCTTCTTTTGACTAGAAGGAGGTTGACTAATGACAATGAATGTAAAGTTATCCTTAATGAAGAAAGTAAATGCTTTCCTATGTTAATGAAATGAAAGTGTTGAATAGAAAGTGCTATGAAAATGACATGAAATCACCTATCTAGGAATTAACACACATTACTTGCAAAAAAGACCTAATTTAGCCTTGCATTCTATCATCTAGTTATTTGGACTAAGTAGACATGGAAATGATCCTAATATTGTTAAGATTGATGTATGCATGCATTAGCTAAATATTAAAGAAAATAGTATTTTGGTTTTTAAATTTAGAAATGTAAATGTTAAACTAATCAAGCTGATCTTTTGCAAGGGACAAAGGTATGGGAAAATTGGCCAAAAATTAGCATTGAGAGATACAAAGGTCAATTTTAAGGCCTATACTAGGATTTGATCATTATTTATGCCCAAAACACTCTGAATGAGGCTACTATAGGGTTTCCTCTAGTTCCTACAGATTTCCTGTAGTTACTATAGGATGTCTTGGTTTACTACAAGAAACTTAGCTGAAAGTTATAGGAAAGTAGGGAAGGTGAAAGGAAGTATTGGGAAGGTGTATGATGGTGGAATAAGGTATGAGGAAGGTGCAAGCTACCCAAGGATCAACCCAACTCTTCTGGATTGTTGGATTTGCTCAAGGTGGTTGTCCACATTGGCTGCAAACAGAAATCCAAATTGATGGTTGGTAGGGTTTGGCGAGAGGTGGAGAAGACTTAGATGAGTCTGGTGGAATGATTTCTTGTTGCAGATTAGCAACTACTGCAATAACACATACTCATTTCTTCATTTACCCACAACTCATGTAAATGTGGAAAATATGAGTTGAATTTGAGAAATTGATTTATTGATGGCTAGTGGAGAAAATCTATGGAATGGAATGCTTTATAATCTATAGAAAACTTAAGAAACCAAAATGAAAATTGCAAGTGCTTCTAAGAAAACATGAATAATGACCTAATCAACAAGAAACCCTAAGCTATGTAATAACCAAAAGATAACTATGTTTTTGGGGTTGTAGGTGTGGGGCCCTCAAACCATGATCCCATGAGGGAGATGAGGATGAGGCCACTGTTACAATATTTTTTGAAGTATTTTCTTCCCCTACTGTGACACTGAACTACTTCTCCAACTAATGGAAGAAAAACTAACCAATCATTCAAAGACTTGAAAATTAAATAAAACTAATTTCAGCGGCTAATCTATGATTCTAATCTAAGGATACATGTAAAAAAAGAAGAGGAATCTTTTCTGCTAGGGTTGGGCCCTAACCCAAGAGCTTCAACCCTCTAAATCAACTCAGTGCTGGATCAAAGAAACCCTTTTCATTATCACCAAAATGTCAAGCATAACATGAGAATAACAGTCACAATATCTTAAGCTCGAAATTTCCTCTTAGCTACGATAAAAACTTGAATCCTAATGAGGCCCTAGGCCTTCTTATTTATACAATTGAAGCTACCAACAAATCCCTTAAAATTAGGGAGGCTTAGCTCCCAAACTCGAGATTAGCTTGTCTTCAACTATCACTAGCTTGGTTGCCAATGAACTTGGTGGGATTTGCTATTTGTAACTTCGAGTTGAGGAGATCGAGTGGAGGAATCTTTGAGTGATTGAGGAGTTAAGGAGGGAGACCCAATCTCCCAAAATTCCTCTTTATTGTCTTCTTTGAGTTCCTACACTCAAATTAGCCAAAAAATTCTCCAAATCTTGCAATAAATTTGTATTAGGCCATATGACATAACATCTCACCTTTACCCTTCTCAGTAAGAAAAATATAATAAAATATGTAAATAAATGTGAGAAAATTTGATTTTAATAAGCTGGAGAGTGGCATTAAGGCCCATATAATTTACCTATTAATGAGCCTCATCACTGGTCTTGAAGTAGGACAAATCCCTCCAAGACAAAGGGGAACATACTAAGTTCCAGTCCTTGTGGATCAGGTCTTATACTGTGCATGAGAAGCTTTACATATCATCTTCAATATTTATAGGGGAGGATAGACTCTCTTCTTGTTTATGGCCAAGATTTAAAACATTATTTTCAATGATGGTCTAGGGTTGTGTGCTACCCTATGTACATAGTTTTTTCTTTCGTTTTTTGTTTGTTTGTTTGGTCTTTCATTTTCATTTTCTCTATGTAAGTAAGAGTCATGTGTAAACGTCTTTTTTGGATTCATTGTGTGTTGTCGAGTTGAAAAGAGTCTTGTGACACTACAACATTTGGCTAGCCTTCCGTCCTCCTTCTCTATTTTGGCTATGCTTTTTGGTCAATAATATTTTGATGGAAAATACAATCCTTTCATAAGGAAATTTGTGTGTTGAACCATGATACTTGTGTCTATTCTATAAACCTTATGACTGTACTCGATTCTTAATGTTTCAGTTTTTTCACACTTATCCAATCAAGTATAGGAGGAAAGGGAGGAATCTAAACAAGCCAACCTAAATCAGAGTTATTTATATGTTGCTTTGAAGGAACAACCTTTTCTTCTCTAAATAATTCGGGATTTCTCTTCCACCCATGAAATGAATAAGTGCCCATGCACAGTCCTATATAAATATATAAATAAAGGGTGCAAGAAGAGAAAGGTTTCCTGTGCAGAGAGGTGAAGAAAGAAACTCCATCGGAGTATTGTCCAGGCTCGCTGGAAATGGAGAAATGTTTGTGTTCCTATAGTGACTCCGTCGAGTTACTATAACAGCCTGCTGGAATTGGAGCGACATCAGAGATGAAAAACTATACTATGAAAATCTAAAGCTCATTAACTATACTACTCTTTCGTGATTCGAAACATTGCAATATTGCTAACCTTTGTAACATGCTCCTCCCACATCTACCCAAGCAACCAGCCAGTCAGGGTAAACATGCCATGAGAGGCCATTATGATATGATTCAACCTTCTAAGTCACATTAAGGAAGTGGAACTGATGAAAACACACCATATAGACATCCAACATCAACATTAGGACCCTTAGGAACCAACCCAACCTTTCTATCAACCACCCCTGGGTCCCACTGACATTTTGGACTACTTCACACCAGCATCCAGGGACGTTTGGACACTCTCACAGTCTTACAAGGTAGTGTCCAAGGACTTTTTTTTTCCCTGTTCTATGCCAGCGTCCCTGGAATTTGAGCCATTTTCTCAGATCCAGAGCCCAGGTCACCACCCATAATTGAATCACATCGCGAGAACAGTAAAATAAGAAAGAAATGATATTATAAATCAGTCACATGAATGAGACCTTTCCTGGACCCCTACTAGCCATGAAATTCATTTCATCAAACATATCACAAATATGTATTCTACATGTGTAAATAGCAAATTTGAGCATAGGGGTCTCATACTTAACTGAGAATCTGTAAGAGACATTGATGCCTCAACATATTAACTTTTGTTTCATCCATTAGGTTATAGATACATTGATCATTCATTTAGAAGTAAAAACATGATGAGAGTCATACATAGCTACTTCCATAAAACAAATATATAGCCAACATAATAGCAATAGAAATACCAATGAAATCGCATCCATATCAACCACATATAATCTAGTATAATACTCATAGAAATAAAATCCCCAAGGGTTAGCTCAACTGGTCGAGTCCACGTTGTTAAGTACCTTGCAGATCGGGAGGTCACAAGGTCAATTCTCATCGATGACCTTGGTGTTAGGCCCTACTAGTCTAGCTGACAGGCTTTAAAAGATTCCCTTCGGGGTTGATCTGCCGAGATTTCCCTATGGGAAAAAATCCCCAAGGGTTAGCTCAACTGGTTGAGTCCCCGTTGTTAAGTGCCTCGCCAATCGAGAGGTCATAGGGTCAATTCTCCTTGATGCTCTTGGGGTTAGGCCCTTCGAGTCTAGCCAATAGGCTTTAAAATATTCACTTTGGAGTTGATCTCCCTAGATTTTCCTGTGGATGTAACGTCTACCCAGTGTCCCTGAACCACAATGTAAAAAAGAAATACTCATAGAAATACATGGAGAAATAACCTAATATTGATGATACAAAATCCAAACCCATGATGGGACTTCCACGTTCCACCCGACCGTAGAATGGTTGAGCCAAATCTCTCTTCAACCATTCACCTTCATGCCATATTCAAAGCATGAATGTGGGATCTCATAGAACACGTCAATCCAAAACCATCCAGGGATTCCAGAGGACATCCACCTCAACCCATCAGATTCCACCTCACAGCTGGACATCACAAAAACCATCTTCAGATTGGTCTCTATCCAAGCCTTGCAAGGCTTCCAGAGTGTTTGTCCAGCCAAGGCTTCCAGGACTAGTAACTCAACCCATAAATTTTATCGAGATTACAGAGCATTTGTCCAACCAGGGCTTCCAGAGTATTTTTCCAACCAAGGCTTCCAGGACTAGTAATTCAACCCAAGTTGTTATAGGACTTCCATAGAATTTTTCCAACAAGGGATTCCAGGACTAATAACTTAACCCAAGCTAAGGAAACATGAGAACCAACAAAAAAAACAAGGAAAACAAATCCACAATCACCATGGCTATCCAAAAAATGGAAAGGCTAGGCAATCCACTGTCAATCTTGGCCATCCTTCATGCCCATGACAGATCAAAATCAACAAATCACATGCATATGCGATGCATGCCAAAACTAGTGATGAAAACATACATGCATCTCAGTACCTGCAAGAAAAATCTAATGTAGCTATTGATCCCGATGTCCTCTTCTGCTTTCCTACTCTTCCTTTGCCTTCTTTCTCCAAAAATCCAAGTATGCCACACCCTCCAAGAGTGCTCCAAGAAAATTCTATGTCTCCAAGAATATGTGTGAGAGAGAGAGAGAGAATAATGAGAGAGCTCCAAAACTGAACTAACAAAAAGTTACCAACTGATCCTCAGAAGCCTTTTTATGAATGAGGCCTCCATTTTTTCCATTTTCAATTATTTTCATTCATTTTCCTCCTTACTTGCAACATGTGACCTTTCACCTCCCTTTTCTCCTAATTTCCATCATTTTCATAAATAAATGTGCCAAAAATTCCATTTTTCCTTTCTAAAGCCTTAGCCATTGCCTTTGCCAAATTCCTTAGCCATTTATAACTGAATGAACACCCACACTAGGATGTCTTGCCCAACATTAAGCTTGGAATAAGTGTCCCATCAAACATGGTTGTTAGTTTTCCTTCATTAACTTTTATTACATGAATTTTTTCACCAAGGCTGTTACAAAACCCTCCCTTGGTGGAACATCACCCGCGGTGTTCAACAACACCTATAATGACAAAGCTATTGTAAGAAAAATATATTGCCAATGGAGCTTTATAACTTAGCTCGATGCAATATTTACAATGATCGACCTGCTGAGAAGCAACCCAACATGAGCACATAAAAAACATAACATCATAATGACATGAAACCCATATCTCTTATTGGAGCTTTATAACATAGCTCATGGTGGTATTTACATTCATGTAGATATACCAAAATCACCAAACATATACCAAAACACCATAACAAAACACCATGTCAAAACTATTTTTCCTCAACTGGAAAACAAGGAAGGATACATAACCCGCATGTGATCTTCCATCTCCCATGTAGCTTCATTGGGCCCAAACTGCTTCAATTGAGCTTTAACTTACTCGATTGCTCAGTTCTGGAGCATGATCACCTTTTTCTGCAATATACATTGAGGATCTAGCTGGAATTATCCATCTGATTCCACCTACAATATATATGAGTCAATCACATGACCAATATATCTAACATACTTCTTAAGCAATGACATATGGAAAACATCATGGAGTTTTACTGTCGAAGGTAGTTCAAGTCGATATGCTACTAGCTCAATCCTCTTAATGATACTAAAGGGTCCTCACAACTGTGGTGCCAACTTGGCACATGATCCAATCTGTAAGGAGATATTTTTTGGTTCGATGCGTAAGTACACCTATTTCCCAACCCAGAACTCCTTGAACAACATGTTCCAATCTGCATAGCTATTTTGCCTATGATGTGCTGCATTTAGATTCTTCTTTATAACCTCCCATCTCATGTTCCATGTCCGCCAACATGTCCAGTCCAACCAAAACCCTATTAACTAGATCACTCCAACTGATAGGAGTATTGTAACTTTTCTCATACAATGTCTCAAATGGACTCATCTTCAAATATTCCTAATACCCATTGTTCTAGTCGAACTCTATCAATGGAAGCTAGTCTTCCCACTTTCACTGTTGATGCATCACATACATCCTCAACATGTCCTTCAATATCCTGTCAACCCTCTATGTTTGCCCATCAGTCCGGGGATGATAAGTTATACTGAAGGCCAAATTTGTGCCCAAACCTGCAAATAAATCCTTCCAAAACATGGAAGTGAAATTTGCATCTATGTTTGACACAATCTTCCTCAAAATAACATGCAATGTAACCACATCTCTGATGAATATCTGTGGTACATCACTAGCTGAGAATGCAGACTTCACCGGAATGAAATGTACAACCTTTATCAACCTGCCCACAATAACCATGATCGAATCATGTTGTCTAACTGTCCTCGACAACCTTGTGATGAATTCCACTGAAATGACCTCCCATTTCCATTCTGGGGTAGTAATCAACTGTAGCAGTCCACTTGGATATTTACACTCTATGTTGACACGCTGACAATCAATACAGCTAGCCACAAAATTTGCTTCATCCCTCTTCAAGTTCAGCCAATAATAAAATCTCTTCACGGCGCTCAGTTTCTTCTGATAACCTGGGTGACACGAATATGGTTTCACATGAAACTCTCTCAAGATCACCTTCTTAAGCTCACTATTTTTTGACACATATATCTTGTCTCTTAATATGACCAATCTGTCAACTGTAAAGCAATATTTCACATCCTGTGCACATGCACCTATACCCATACCTACACCTGTAATGTCACCTATACCTATACCTATACTACCACCTATACCTGTACCTATACGCTGCTGCAACCTTATGCATAATCTCCATATATTTGACATCCTGCTAACCTTCCTGCAAGATACTATCCTATAATTCTGTCGCATAGGATCTCATAGCTTCTAAGTGATTCACCTATACTCGCCTACTAAGAGCATCTGCCACTCTTTTCTCTTTTCCTTTGATGTACTTGATCTTAAAATTAAACTTAATGATCGTAGCCAACCACTGAGCTTGCCTACCATTCATATTTGGTTGGTTAAATAGGTACCACAAACCATTGTCATCACTCATCAATGTAAACCTCCTGCCCAGAAGATAGTGTCTCCACATAATCAATGCATGTATAATCGCTACTGATTCAAGATCATGTGTGGGATAGTTCTTCTCGTGCTCATTCACTTTTTACACCTCATAGCATACCACTTGTCCATCCTACATAAGGATTCCACCAAGTCCCTTCTTGTAAGCATCTGTACATACCACAAACTCTTTGTCTGGATCTACAATATTTATCACTAGTGCATGTGTTAACATCCACTTAAGCTACTGAAAACTAGCCTCACACTCCTCCATCCATTCAAACTTCTTACGTTTCCTCTCCAATGATGTGATAGGATAAGAAATTTGTGAGAATTTACTAATGAACCTCATACCACTAACCCCATAAAATATCTCACCTCATCCACATTCTTAGGATCTACCCACTCCATGATGGCCCTTATATTTCTAGATTTACTACAATTCCCTCCTTGGAGACAACATGCCCCAAGTAATGTACCTCAGTATGAAAGAAACTACATTTGTTGAGCTTAGCGTACAACTGTTTCTCTCTCAAAAACCTCAACAATGCTGCTAAATGTTTGACATGATCTTCCTCATTTTTAGAATATATAAATATGTCATTAATGAACACAATAACAAATTTTCCCAAGTGCCGACGCAACACACTATTCATCAAGCACATAAATGTAGCTAGATCGTTAGTTAAGCCAAATGTAACTACAATAAATCCATAATCCCCAAATATAGAATGGAAATTTGTCTTGTAAATGTCCTCCTCTTTGATGTGTACATGATTATATCTGGATCTCAGATCAATCTTCGAGAACACTGTTGGTCCCTTCAACTAATCGAATAACTCAACAATCCTTAGTAATGGATACATGTTCTAGATGGTCACTTTGTTCAACTTCTTGTAGTCAATGCATAATCTAAGAGTGTCATCTTTCTTCTTCACAAACAATACTAGTGCACCCCGTGGTGATACACTTTGCCTAATGTACCCCTTGTCCAACATTTCCTTCAATTGTAGCTTCAACTCTACCAACTCAAGTGTGCTCATCCTTGATGAGCCTCATAAATGGGTAATTATATGGGCTCATTTTACCTCCTAACCTAGTCAAACTAACCATTCTCTTAGCTTATTATAGAATTTTCTGATTATATTTATGCTTATAGAGTGAGTTGAGTTAGTTATTGTGCCATGTGGTCTAACATGTATTTAATGCAGATTATTGATGATTTTTGAGGTCAAAGTCAAGGATCCAGTGGAAAAATGGCAGCGATAACTTAAAGTGGATAGAGGAGAGGACTTATAGGAGGGAATCCCCCTCATTTATTACTCCTCACTTCGAATTCCCCTTCATTCAGCTCGGAGTACAAGCAGCCGAATCATGTACTAGAAGGCAGCCGAGCAAGTGGAGGGTGACTGATGATTATCTCAAGTTTTGGGAGCCAATCCTCCCTGATTTTAAGGAAGTTGTTGGTAGCTTCATTTGTGTAAGTAGAGAGGCCTAGGGCCTCACTAGGGTCAGATTTTTTCTTGTGTAAACTCTGCTCAAATTTCGAGCTTATTATTTTGTGATAGTTTCATGTAATCTTGCTATTATTTTGAAAATAAAGATGGAATCCTTTTTGAGCTAGCACTGGGTTACCTCAGAGGGTTGAAGCTCTTGGGTTAGGGCCCAATCCAAGCAGCCAATCTCCTCTTTACTTGTATTTGTATGATTTGTTTCAGTTTGTATATTAGTTTGCTGTTAGATGTATTCCTTTTATGGTTAAGAATAGGTTGATTTTGATGATTTAGTAGTTTGATTCCATTTGTGCTTTCTGTAGTAGGTTAAGCAGTGACCAGCAAAGATTCAAAAGGCTAGCAATAGTGCCTTGGGATCTCTTCCTCCCTCTAGGACCATGATTTGAGGCAAAGACTCTCTTGCTGCCCCAAAAACACAGATTTTCGTCCTTCATATGACTTCTAGTGTTTGTATCTTTCTAGTAGGTGAATAGTCCAGCTTTGCTTTGCTTTAGATCTTCTTCATCATGCTCACTTCCTAATTTTCAATAGTATTCTTTCATTCTTTCCTTTCCTACACCATTTCTCAGCATTTCCTTTCATAGATCATAGTTTAGACCATTTTTATGCAAAACTCTGTTTTTCCTAGATGCATTCATTTCACTTGTTGCTTGATTTCCTTGGTTAAATGTTAGTTTCTATGCAGCAGATCTCTTCCAGTAGTAGGCTAGATTATCAACAATCACACCCTCCATTTGATCCATGCCCTATAGGTCTCCCAAATCTCCCTTCAATTCTGCCTTAGTCTCTTGCATTTTTCCATAGAACTTCTTCCTCTCTCCTTGAGCAAATCCAATCATATTTCTCTCTCCTGGTGGTTCATGGTAGACCTTAGGCACCCTAACACCTCATTCCAACCTTCATCCACCTTTTTCACCCATGCTAACACCCTCAAAATAGTGAAAACTGCTCTCGGCCTTCGCCTGTAGGCCTCCTATAGGACTTTGTTTTCCTCCTGTAGATTTCCTGTGTCCTCCTATAGATTTTCCTGTAGGCTTGATTTTGAAGGCCAAGTGTGGGAGAAGCCTCCAGAAGGCTAGATGAGACCTCCTAGGACCCATCCACACCATCCTACATCCTCTCAAGTACCGAAACTACCTTCCAACGCCACCTATTCACTGCCACACTCACACACAATAAATTACATGCATGTCAAATTCACATAAAAATACATAAAAATCCAACAATACGTTCTTTGCTTATTTACTTCCAGAAATAGCATAGTTGGATGTTGTTTACTTCCTTGAGTAGGTAATGGAATTCCTTTCATGGTTTTCATAGTGATTTCTACAAAATTAGACTTAGTTGGTTAATTAGGGTTTACTAGGGTTGCTTTACATTTCAATCTTTCTCCTTTCTGCAGTTATAATAGCATCTGTAGAGTAATCTTTCTTTCCTTGCATCACATATAGAGCTTCTTCTATAATCTATATAAGTTGGCTTGAGCTCCTAGTGATCTTGTGCCTGCTGACCAAATCACAACCTACAGTGAGAACTAGTACTTGTGCATACAACACCGACGCTTCCAAGTTTGTTACGAACTACCGGGTTGATAAGAGTAAAGTAGGCAGCTTAGGAGTTGCAGCTTTATTGCTACAATATTGGTTCTCACCACTTTTTGGCGTCGTTTCCAGGGAAGCGTCAGAGTATTCTGTGGTTATTGCCTTCTTCTATTTTCATATTGCAACATTCTGCTAATAGTTTATTTCCACAAAATTAGACTAGTCATTTCTTTTCTTTCAAGTCCTACATTTCCTTGCTTTCCTTTTCAATTCTGCAAATTTCATTTCAACAAGTTCATTTCAATTAGCTGAAATTTGTTTTGTTCAATCAATTTCAGTTTCTGCAGGTACTATCAGTGTGGGGAAAAGAAAAAAACAACCAAAAAGATTTCCTTTCATACCTTGTAGGAATAGAGATAACTCAGGAAAAAATTTTCCCAACACCCCCACTGCTTCACACAGCCAACTTTCTCTCTTCTTCAGTGGCTGCTATCAAGAAGAACCCTTAGGTGAAAAACCAGACATATTTGAAGAACCTATAGGTGAAGAAGAAGAAGAAAACATTCCTTTGGAGCCAATGGCTGAAAATAGAAATGCTAGGGGGAATGGAGAAAGAATAGAGGGTACCTTTCTCATTCAGGAGACCAATGGGGACACCAAAATGAAGAATATAAGCCCTTCCGCTACCTCATTTCCATGGTCTAACTACAGAAGATCCTGACACCTTCTTGTTCGATTTTTTTGTCATCTATCAAAATTATGACTATGCAGAAGATGAGCAAAATTTGAAACAGTTTCCTTCTACTCTCAAGGATGCAGCACTGCACTGGTTCATGGGATTACCTGGCAATAGCATCACAACTTGGGCTCTGATGCAACAAGATTTTAACAACAAGTATCGAGACTATTGTAGGTCAAATGATACTAAAGAAGAAATCTTCTGAATGACCATAGGAAGTGATGAGTCCCTGGAAGACTATAAAGAGAGGTTCCAGCTCAGTTACAAAAGGGTCTGATGTACACTTGACCCTGAGTCTCTGAAGTTGGTCCTACTCAGGGGAATCCGGGAAGACCTTCTAGACACCCTCCATCTACTGGCTGGGGGAGACATCTACCAACTACCCTATGAGGACATAAAGATTGTTTTTAGAAACCATTCTAGGGAAACCAGAAAGAAAGGTAGGGGGAGTCAACCCATAGCCAGTACCTCTTCCTCCAACTCATCCATTAAAGGAGAAATTGGAAACATGTTGGAAGACTTCAAGAGTGAGATGCTACAGACTCTTGCCATGCAAATGGACACCTTACATATCAAAAGAAAACAAGAGGAAGTAGAGAGGGCTTTGGCCATTTTTTTCCCTAGATGCACCAGGAGGCATCCTAGGAATGAATGCCCATTGAACTCTATAGAGGTTTGTTTAGTCTGTGAAGAAAATCATTCTATAGATAAGTGCCCTTCCTTTCCCGGTCTTAAAGCTATATACCAAGGGGCTGAAGGAGCCACTGAACAGATCTATTACATAAACCAAAGGAGGCTGCATGGACCTAGACCATACTAGCAAGGGATGCAAGGGACATCTCAGGCATACTACAACCCCAACCAAGTTCCCTCCATACCTTCTTAGGGTCCCCCTGCTCATCCTTCCTGGTCCACACCACCTCCTTGGTCCTTCACATCTCAATATCATGCCCAACTAGCCACCCATTCATTTCAATCCTATGCTCAGCCACAGCCTCAGTGGAATGCATCTCATCAGGGGTGGAGGCCCCACTACAACTCTCTTCCCACTCTTATGGCTCCACCACCTGCCCATCCACAACCGTTACCTTCTGCTCCACCAAGGCAACCTCAAATCCCTACCCAGCTAAATCCGAACCCGAACAACACACAAGCTCAACAAGTGTATAGTGGGGAACCATCATGTCCAACTTATGTTGTCGAGATTCAAGAAATTAACTTGAGATCTGGGAAAGTCCTCCCAGATATCTAGCCTCCACCTAGGGAGGTTGCAGAGGATAGAGGGGAAATTGAACCTAAAGCCAATCCACCCTTTCCTGAGAGACTATGCGTGATAGTCCAGCCTACCTAAGAAGAGACTAAACTCCTGGGAGAATTGAAACATTTATGTGTGAAGATACCACTTCTCCAAGCCATAAAAGATGTACCTATCTACAATAGGTTGATCAAAGAGAAGTGCTTTAGGCATCCGGGAAGGCACAAGAGAGATGCCCCAACCATCAATGTCATAGGACAACTGTCCGACCTGATGTTGCAGTAGGTAATCCGTCCAAAAGATTTGGACCTTAGAAGCCTAGTAGTTGATGTCCACATCAATGGCATAATGATCCCACATACCTTGATTGATCTAGGAGCTTCCATTAATGTGATAAAAAAGGACGCAATGCTCAAACTTAACCTCTAGGGCTCCCTGAGGAAGACCACGATAGTGCTATAGCTAGCAGACCACTCCACAGTGACCCCTGAGGGGCTTGTGGAAGATGTGATGGTCTCCATTGATTCCTAGGAGTACCCTGCTGATTTCTTAGTTCTCATGCCAAAGGCAAAGCTCACTGGGTATCCTCTTATTCTGGGAAGACCCTGGTTGGCTATAGCCAATGCCTACACCAGCTGTCGAGCTGGGAACATGACCATAAAGAATGGGCACATGTCCAAGTAGTTAATCCTATATCCTCCTATCTAACCCTTGCTAGAACATGATCTACCTCTCTAGTTGGAGGCGGAAGATAAGGATGAAGTTTATTCTGCACCCCTTTGTACATTAGAAATCGCCATGGGGGGGGGGGGGGGGGGGGGGGGGGGAACTGAAAGATGAGGATGATATGATTGAAAATTTAAATCAGAATCCACCTCCCAGTGTATCAACATTAGAAGACATAGTAAGAGAAACCCAAAACCACCCCTCAGCTGATCATTGTGTGGCCAATCCTACTTCTCCCCATGTCAAAAATATAGAGTTTGGCCCAGAAAGAACATTGAAAATCAATCCATCCCTATCTACTTCCTAGGAGGACGAGCTATGCAACCTACTTAGAAAACATCTAGATTCCTTTGCCTGGAGTTGTAAGGAAATGAAGGGAGTGCACCCTTTAGTATGTACTCATCATATGTACATCAAGGAAGATTGCAAACCAGTCAGGTAGCCTCAAAGGAGGAAAAGCACCCCTTTCACTTGGCTTGGAGGAAATCTCTTAAAATTTGGCCTAGATCAGATCTTTAGAAGATGTGTTAGGGAGGAGGAAGCCTTTGACATCCTCTTGACTTGTCATGACAGGCCTTGTGGAGGTCATTTTGCAGCAAAAATAACTGCCTTCAAGATATTGCAAGCAGGCTACTACTGGCCCACTCTTCATCAGAATGTGAGAAGATACAAGAGCTAGTGTGATCGATGTCAAAGGATGGGGAAACCCACTCCAAAGGATGAAATTCCCATGCAGCCTCAAGTGACCCTTGAGCTATTTGAAAAGTGGGGCATGGAATTTGTGGGGCCTATCAGCTCTCCTTCAAAGCAGAAACAATACATCATTGTGTGCACTGACTACCTGAAAAAGTGGGCAGAGACAAAAGTAATCAAAGCACTGACAGAGGAAAAGGTAGCTGAATTTTTGAGAGAAAACATATTCTACAAGTTCGGGTATCCGAGAGAGTTGGTCACAGATCAAGGCAGCCAGTTCGCTTCCAACCTAATTGAAGACCTACTCACACATCATAAGATCAAGCACAATACTTCCACCCCTTACCATCCACAAGACAATGGGCAAGTGGAGGTCACTAATAGGGCATTGGAAGGGATCCTGACCAAAGTAGTGAGCAGCAACAGAAAAGACTGAGCTGATAGATTAGTTGAGGCCACTTGGGCCTACAACACCACATGGAACACCACCACCGGGTTCACACCCTATGAACTGTTCTATGGGAAGAAGGCTTTGTTGTCAATAGAATTTGAGTTCAATACATTAAGGATGACAACTTAGCTGGACCTAGACCTCAACCATGCACAGAAGGAGAGATTACTTCAGCTCTCCTTCAAAGCAGAAACAATACATCATTGTGTGCACTGACTACCTGAAAAAGTGGGCAGAGACAAAAGTAATCAAAGCACTGACAGAGGAAAAGGTAGCTGAATTTTTGAGAGAAAACATATTCTACAAGTTCGGGTATCCGAGAGAGTTGGTCACAGATCAAGGCAGCCAGTTCGCTTCCAACCTAATTGAAGACCTACTCACACATCATAAGATCAAGCACAATACTTCCACCCCTTACCATCCACAAGACAATGGGCAAGTGGAGGTCACTAATAGGGCATTGGAAGGGATCCTGACCAAAGTAGTGAGCAGCAACAGAAAAGACTGAGCTGATAGATTAGTTGAGGCCACTTGGGCCTACAACACCACATGGAACACCACCACCGGGTTCACACCCTATGAACTGTTCTATGGGAAGAAGGCTTTGTTGTCAATAGAATTTGAGTTCAATACATTAAGGATGCCAACTTAGCTGGACCTAGACCTCAACCATGCACAGAAGGAGAGATTACTTCAGCTCAATGGATTGGATGAATACAGATTGCAAGCCCTTCTCCATAAAGAGGTAGTTCAACTTTAGAGAAAGATATGACATGACAAAAATATCAAGGAGAAGCGATTCCAAGAGGGAGATTGGGCACTACTCTATGATTCAAGGTACAAAGGTTTCAAAGGTAAGCTAAGGACAAGATGGTCGGGACCCTACACTGTGGAGAAATGCAATGACAATGGTTCAGTTGTAATCAGAACCATTGATGATGAAGCCATCCCCAAGATTGTAAATGGACATTGGTTGAAAGTCTACAAGAAACCCCTCTCCAAGCGAGAGTTTATTGAAGGTAATAATAAAATAGTATGGTAGTGGAGCACACCTTAGCTCCCACTTCACCCACTCACTGAAGAAAAGAAAAAATATAAAAAATAATAAGGACTCAAGTGAAAACCTCCGTGAGGTGCTTGAGTCCCATCATTGGGTTGAAAACCTCTTCTGAGGCGGCCCAATGATGACACAAAAAAGAAAAAGAAAAAGTAATAAGATCCTTGGGTGAAAACCTCCCTTGGAGGCACCCAGGGAAGGCAATTAGGGTGAAAACCTCTCTAAGGCACCCTAGTTGTTTTTCAAAAAAAAAAAAAAGAATTTCTGTTGCATTGCATGTTTGCAGGAGGACTACAGGAAGCAGAAGAAGGTGCCAAGCGAACCCTGATAGTCACACCAGCATCCATCTCACCTTCTCCACACCTTCCTCCATCATTTTTGGCATTTCTTTCACCCCACTATACCTCTTTTTCAAAAACTGCATTTTCTACAGGTCGCTCTATGTTTTCTACAGGAGGCTCTTGTAGCAATTACAGAGAGCCAAAAGTGGCTACAGAAGATAGTTTGAGGGACAAAGAAGCTTCATGAAGAACCTATAATCCCTCCTATAATCTTCAAACCTCCTTGCAATCATTTCCAAACCAGCATAACACCCCAAGCATAATTTTTCTTCCTGTCCAAGAAAAACACAGAAAAACAGTTTTTCAGTTTTATAGAGAAAAAAAAAACAAAAAATGAGAGGAAAAAGCACCATTAACCCCACCTGAAGCCTATCTACTACCTCTCCATCTTTATCTACACCTCTGGCATCATCCTCGAAGCTCCAAGCATAGGAAGAAGCTGAAGTTTCAAGGGGAGAAGCAGCTACAGGAGCTTCTGTAGGAATTCTTGTAGCAACTGATCCCATAGAAACCTAGCACCAACAGTAAGAGAGTGAAAACATGAAGGTTGAAAAGGCACTTGAAGCTCAGATCCAGCTAGAGAAGAACCTGCACAAGCACACAACCACACATCAACAAGCAGAGACAACATGCAAAAATGGAAATAAAGGCATGTAGCAGAGAAATCCACAGCACCTCACAGCAAATACACTCGGATCACCTATAAGTAACTAAGTCACTCCTTTGTTTGCATTTGTGTAATTAGAAGTCATGCAAAAGCAACGAGATGGTTGAGGTTGAATGAGGGAAAAGTGGCCAGTTAACTTGGCCACCTTCATCTACTTGACTCAACTCATCCGAGATGTCATCCACACGTGCGCACAGTCAACTCCAGCACAAGATTCCAAGGACAAGTAGTGGAGGAAGTGTGAACTCCGATGCAATAATGAGGGATGATTATGAGGAGGGGCCATGATGACCAAGTAGGTGGGGACCAACGGTCTGCATATGGCCAACGTATACTTTTCCAGCTCAGTACTCATCACCGAAAATATCCATAAAGGGTGATAAGTACTCCTCCCCGAGCATTCTCACCACCTTTTCCTTCATTCTCTCCTCGTAACTCAGCTACAACAGTCTCCTTGTGCCCCCAAAGCCTCATAACCATCGTTCTCCATCAATCTCTCCCATATTCTTGCTCTCGGTGTTTTCTACAAGAGCACCTACAGGTTCTAGAGGAGAACCTACTAGGAATCTATAGGAGGGGCAACAGGCTTCTACAGGAGGGGTAGTGAGTCATTTTGAAGGGGGAAAACACGATTTTTAGCACGATTTTCAGTCTGAAGAGGTAGGTTTCATGCATTCCCCCTATTGAATATCAATATATGAAAGAAGTGGTCTCAATTTGAGGAGGAAATAAGTCTTTAGGAGAGGAGAAAATACATAAAAAAAAATCTGCTTATTCTAAAAAACCCACAGTCTCCTCTGTTTCTCTGTTTTTCTCAAAATTCTGTCTCCACCTCCATATTTGGTTTTCCAAAAGAGTATAGAAAATATGACAAGTGGGTTTATGAGAAAGGAGCCCACTAGCTCCACTAGGCTCCATGCACATCCTCAAGTGGTGGACAAGAACTCATGCCACTGTCACCATTAGAGTTCTTTCCATGGAGATAACCCCTGAATTTATCAGTAGGGTCACTACCCTTCCTCTTGGGCTGCCTTGGAGTAAAGATGAGAAACCAATTGGCTAGGCTGCCAAGAAAAACGTTTTCCAAAATAATGAAACCCCTATTGAAGATAAAAATGGCATTAGAAGGGCCAGCATACCATATCCCTGGGATGAGGTTAGCTACCAAATAATCAAATACATTTCCTGTGAGGCGAGGTACAACATTGTTTATGGTTATCACTTTAGAATCCTCCAAGAATTAAGGTATGGCATGGACACTCCAGCACCTCTGAATCTCAGTATCCCTTACTTCCTCTTGTAGTACCTCATTGACTCTAGCACCAAGGTATAAGCAGGAAATTCAAAGAAGCTAGCTCACCATGGCTTAATCAAAATCCTAGTAGAGGAAGTCCTCCATACCTTTACACTCCTTATAGCATGGGAAGTTTTCCGAAACATGAGTGCTGAGTATGACATAAAGGCCTTAACCTATGATGTCAGCCCTATTGACAGTGAGGAGGAAGAACAGCAAGGGGGAGAAGGTGAAGCCACGGGTGACATAGAAGAACAAGAAAGGAAGGAGGAAGGAACTGAAATAGAGGAGGAGAGAGCTGAAGAAATAGAGCAGTAAGAGACAGAAGAAGGAGAAAAAGAAGCAGAGAAGGCAGAACAAGGAGAAGAGTCCCCTGAGACTTTGGAAAGGGAGGCAGCAACTGCCCTCACTACCTCAGTACACTAATCAAGCCAAAGCAATAGAGGAAAATATAGACCTCCATGTATTTCAAGGCTAGGAAGAGCACAAGAATTAAAACAGGCAAACCTCAGCCCTCTTCAAAAGTGCCAATTGCCATTAAAGATTCACCCTCTGCCAAAGGGAAAGAATCTCCTTCCAAGACACCTATATCATATGAAAGGGGGACTCCTAGATCTTCCACATGGAAGGAAAAGGTAGTGCTATATGACCCAAAAACAGTCCTAGAGGAGGCTCATACAGTTCTACAGGAGACACTGTCAAAACTACAAGAGACCCATAAGCTTGAGAAAAGGATAGAAAGATAGCCACAGGTGAAGGAGAAAGCACAAGAGATACAAGAACCTGATCCCCAACCTAGTCTTGCCTCCTATTACAATCTACTTGAGAGAGGGAGGATAATCCCATAGAAATTTTCAACACCACTATTTTTTGAATTGGAGAAAGAAATAGTGATAACACATAGGTGGATGTAGATAGCCAAATCCAAAGGAGTTGAGGATGTTTTCCATATGATAAACAAACTCAGGGAAATGGGCAGAGAGTTGAGTGCTCTCAGAGATAGGGAAGCAATTACAAGAAGCTACCTTGAAACTGAAAACAAATTGCTAAGGAGGCAGCAACAAGAGAAAGAGACCAAGCTGGCATGCATGGCCAACTTATCCATGGAGACATTGCAATGTAGAACACCAGCCAAATCTTATGGCCCCTATATAAAGGACCAATGGTTACAATTCCAAATAAAGAATTTGGCACAAAGAGGCACAATGCCTTTCCAAGACTACAGGAAATTCATGGACTTGTGTGACCAAAGCACCTTAGAGGATAAGGAAAAGATGGCAGAGTTCTACTTACACAACATGGCCCTCATAGACATGAATGTGTGGGATCCCAATGCCAAGCTAGGGGACCTGCAATTAATGGCCATGGCCTCATGGATGAACCATGAAGAATTGAGGGCAGCAAAAATAAAAAGATTAATGATAAAGGAGAAGAATGAGCCATTAATGATAAGAGTTGAGCCATCAGATCCTATGGCACTCATCAGTACACACAACCTGCTTGCCAATGACCCTCAGATTGCCCCTAGATATCTCACCAATCAGGCATAAGCCATTGCACACTTTGAGGATATGCAAAGGCTACTTAGGATGACTGTGTGCATGCATGCATGAGGAGATGGAACACCTTACCACACAGTTTGCAGATCAAGGAATATCATTCCCCCATGAGGCTGAAGGAAGCATTGAAAAGAGTGCCAATGTACAAGTGCTCAATGCAGAGGTTGAAGGTCAACTGGATTGGCCTCAAACCGAGTCCGCCACTGCTGTTAGGCAGGAGAGAATAAGAAGAGGAGGAGTAGTGGAAGGACATAGACAGGAAGGTAGGATTCTATGGCAAAGAAGAGTATACCACATCAGAAGCCTGGGATGCTAGGGAGGCCACTGTCGTGGCGGAAAAAGTCGTTTGTGCGGGCACAACTGACCTCCCTAGGAGTCTAAACTCTCTAGCGACAAACAAGACAAAATGGAGTGATATTTCTCTAAATATACCTTTTAAAACATGAAAACTACAAGTGTTTAGGCTTACCTTATTCCAAAACGCTGTTGTTGTAGTCCGTCCTTGCCGATCCGGATGAGCTCCTCCTTCAAGTCAATTCCTGCAACCACAAACAATCAAACAATTACCAAGCACTTGCATTTCATATAATAAAACATATATTCAACATGCAGACCAAGGAACACATGAAATAACTCATTAACACAAGCTATTGAGAAAAATAAACCAGTTTGTATTAATAACGAAACAAAGAAACTCTTACAACCTGGCCTTGCTGTTGTGCAAGTTCCTCCCAGGGTCCATCAAGGGTTTTCCTCTACTTTGACAAAGCTCACCCACTTCCAAGTAGAATCAAGCAAAGACAATCTCTCCTCACAAGGTTCTAAATGGGAGTCCTAATTCCTGCAGCATTTACCCAAAGAAAATGTATAGCTCCAACCTCTCCTCCCTCTGGCTCAATGTCTTTATTTATAGTGCTGTAAAGAGGTTATTCAGGTCCACCATCAATGGGATAATCCCCCTCTTTGGGTGGGATAGCTCCCTTATTGATGGGATAAGTTCCCCCTTAATAGAGATACATGAACCAACTGGAGGCGCATCCAATTCATCAAACCGACCTCTAGAAAGTTCTAGAAGTAACCACAAGTAACTTTTTTAAGATGAAACTCGCGCATTTTGCCTTTTACAGAAGGACGCACCTGTCCCTTAACATACAGAGCGTCCAAGGACGCACCTTTTGTGAACATTGTGAGCGTCCCCGCAGGTAAGGCTAGAGAGAACCTGCGACCCCAGAGATAAACATATTTTTGACAAGACTTTCTCTCTTCTTTGAGTTTGAGATGGATATCAGAGGCATAAGACTTACCTAAGAGGGTAGCATGACTGTTGATTTGAGCCATACTAACTGTAAGTGGTCATGGTGACATTTTTTAGTGTAACAGATTGCCCCCTAAAGTGCGAAGCCTGGAATAGATTTAGGGTTTTGTAATTCTAGGAAGGGTGAAGCGCTTTATCATTTCAAGGATTGTCTTGTGGATGACCTGGTTGGAACCTGCAATTTTCAACACAAAATACATGTATAAGATTATATCATCACTCAGGTAGGCATTCCCATACTCAGATTCAAAACTTTAACTAAAGGACTAACTATTCTGATACAGGAATGATCTTGCAGTACATCATTTTTTATAGACTTTTGTAGACGCAGTATGGACGCAGCCATCTGTTTATGATTAGTCTACATAGATAATGAATACAAAACTCCTCGCAGCCTGGATGGTAGAAACTAGATCCAGGGTCTTCACTTCTACTTCCCGAATTGGTACGATTCTAGCCATGTGATTTAAATGATTTGATGTCGAACATGTTAGAAACCACTTGATTACCAGTCGATGATGTAAACTGTTAACAAGCGTGAGAGAGACCACCAGTAATGTCAATGGTTCTCAAAGTACCAAGCACAACCCGTGAAATGTGAATAGATGTTTTGATGTCGAACACTTCACGGAATCCTTTGATCGAAAGTCAATGATATAAACTGACGTCAAAGGCGAGAAACCTGCCATTGATGCATGCAGACTTCAAGGTACTGTCGATTCCTAAGTCATCTTTCTAGATAATGTGTCGATGTCGATAGAAAGCGACCTGTTGCAGGCAAGCCCGCAACACGAAATCATTGTTCAAGTTGAAGAAATGTTGCTGTAAAGACTGACTCAGGGATGGTCAAATGGATGACAAGTATTTTGCAGATGAAAGTTTTGCTTGCAGACCTCTTGAACACATAACGACATGACAGATGGCTTGGTGACGAATAACTCAAAGTTAATCCCCGGAACCCGGTTAAAGACTTTCAAAGTGGTTTGGTCAACTGTGAGGTAAAAGATTTCCCAACCCAGGTGAACCAACTGGAGGCGCATCCAATTCATCAAACCGACCTCTAGAAAGTTCTAGAAGTAACCACAAGTAACTTTTTTAAGATGAAACTCGCGCATGTTGCCTTTTACAGAAGGACACACCTGTCCCTTAACATACAGAGCGTCCAAGGACGCACCTTTTGTGAACATTGTGAGCGTCCCCGCAGGTAAGGCTAGAGAGAACCTGCGACCCCAGAGATAAACATATTTTTGACAAGACTTTCTCTCTTCTTTGAGTTTGAGATGGATATCAGAGGCATAAGACTTGCCTAAGAGGGTAGCATGACTGTTGATTTGACCCATACTAACTGTAAGTGGTCATGGTGACATTTTTTAGTGTAACAGATTGCCCCCTAAAGTGCGAAGCCTGGAATAGATTTAGGGTTTTGTAATTCTAGGAAGGGTGAAGCGCTTTATCATTTCAAGGATTGTCTTGTGGATGACCTGGTTGGAACCTGCAATTTTCAACACAAAATACATGTATAAGATTATATCATCACTCAGGTAGGCATTCCCATACTCAGATTCAAAACTTTAACTAAAGGACTAACTATTCTGATACAGGAATGATCTTGCAGTACATCATTTTTTATAGACTTTTGTAGACGCAGTATGGACGCAGCCATCTGTTTATGATTAGTCTACATAGATAATGAATACAAAACTCCTCGCAGCCTGGATGGTAGAAACTAGATCCAGGGTCTTCACTTCTACTTCCCGAATTGGTACGATTCTAGCCATGTGATTTAAATGATTTGATGTCGAACATGTTAGAAACCACTTGATTACCAGTCGATGATGTAAACTGTTAACAAGCGTGAGAGAGACCACCAGTAATGTCAATGGTTCTCAAAGTACCAAGCACAACCCGTGAAATGTGAATAGATGTTTTGATGTCGAACACTTCACGGAATCCTTTGATCGAAAGTCAATGATGTAAACTGACGTCAAAGGCGAGAAACCTGCCATTGATGCATGCAGACTTCAAGGTACTGTCGATTCCTAAGTCATCTTTCTAGATAATGTGTCGATGTCGATAGAAAGCGACCCGTTGCAGGCAAGCCCGCAACACGAAATCATTGTTCAAGTTGAAGAAATGTTGCTGTAAAGACTGACTCAGGGATGGTCAAATGGATGACAAGTATTTTGCAGATGAAAGTTTTGCTTGCAGACCTCTTGAACACATAACGACACGACAGATGGCTTGGTGACGAATAACTCAAAGTTAATCCCCGGAACCCGGTTAAAGACTTTCAAAGTGGTTTGGTCAACTGTGAGGTAAAAGATTTCCCAACCCAGGTGAATGAAAAGTGTCGTGTTCAAGAGTGGTAATAAAGTTTCTTTTGAGACAAAAGGTAACAAACAGGTTCATTCTTCTCTCTTTTCCCCCACCATTTCTGGCAAGTACCTCTTTATTTTTAACAAGCTTGAGGAGGATAACATATGCTTGATTATAAGCTCATCCTTCGGATGAGTCCAACCTAGTTTAAATTCGAACCCTAGGAAGGAGTGGTTCGTTCCTGTTTGTAATTGAACAGGTCCTTTACTGTAAAAGTTTAACGAGCCCAGTATAGGAGAAACTCGGCGTTTTTCATTTTTAGAGAGTCTGAACAAACAAAAGGAGACTCCACGTTGAACTTTTTCGTATATTTGTGTCCCTCAAGCCCGAAAAAGTATAAAATAATACCTGGGGGAACTGCTTGATCTTGCGACCAAGGAGTACTTTCATAATTAGTGTCACTGACCTGAAAAGTAAAAAGCGATCAAGGACACGTCGTTTTATTTCCGTATCGAGTTTGAAACGACAAAAACCCGGCAATCTTTTCCTGATTTTACGGTCAGAAAAGAGCTATAAGGGGACCGTCTTTTAATTCCTTTTTAACGAGTGTAAAAGAAACGCTCGGCAATCTTTTCATATTTTAGGAGTCAGAAAAGGGCTTAAAAGATGACTCTGAGGTTTCACTTTTTCGTAAGTTTTAACGAGTTCGAAAAAGGGATAAAAATGTACTCATGGTTTTCACTTTTTCGTAAGTTTTAACGAGTTCGAAAAAAATGATAAAAATGTACTCATATGGCCGACTTTCAATTTAATTTACGAGTAGGAAAAGACGGAAAGAACTCGGCATTTTCATTTGTTTTACGAGAATGAAAGATAGCAAAATAATCTCGGTATTTTCATGAGTTTAACGAGTCTTGAAAATAACTAAAATTGACTCGAGATAGGTTTCATTTTTACAAAAGCTTGAAACAGATAAAAACTATGCTTTATGCCCCCTAAGCATAACTGCTAGAGCGCATGCCCCCCCAGCTTCATTTCATTCAACCAGTAGGATGAAATGAAGGTTCAAGTACGAGATCATTTGAAAGACTTGACCTAAAACTGTAAGAAAATTATGCAAAAAACTGAAATAACTAACCTAAACACTTAACATTTACGAGATCTAGTCAATCTCTTGACTCAATTAGAGGAGGATTTGTTTCATTTTTTAACGAGCTTGACACAGGAAAAGAACTATGCTCGGATTCAGTTTCATGTTTATGCAAGCTTGAAACGAAAAACTATGCTTGTTATAAGTTCACATACCCCCGGCATAATGATGCAAATCAAGGTACATGCCCCCCAAGCTTCATTGCATTCAATGAGGTGGATGGAATGAAGCTTTACTTTCAAAATCTTGGAAAGACTCGTGGGAGTTGTTTCATTTTTTAGTGAGCGTGACACAAGACGAGGAACTATGCTCATAACTACTTTCTACAATCCACCTAACAAAAAACTATACTCTAAAAAACCTTGATTCATTTTTTAACGAGCTTGACACAAGACAAGGAACTGTGCTCTAAAAACCTTGATTCATTTTTTAATGAGCTTGACACAAGACAAGGAACTATGCTCTAAAATCCTTGTTTCATTTTTTAACGAGCTTGACACAAGACAAAGAACTATGCTCATGACTACTCTCTACAATCTACCTACTTAACCTACCCTTGTTTCATTTTTTAACGAGCTTGACACAAGACAAGGAACTATGCTCAAAAAGTTCGCATGCCCCCAGCATAATGATGCAAAGCGAGGTACATGCCCCCCAGGCTTCATTGCATTCAACCGGCTGGAAGAAATGAAGGTTTACTTTCAATATTTAACTTGAAAAGGGAGTTGTTTCATTTTTTAAGGAGGTTGACACAAGAAAATAACTATCCTCATACCTGATTCATTTTTTAACGAGGTTGACTCAGTAACAGGAACTATCCTCAAACCTGATTCATTTTTTAATGAGGTTGACTCAGTAACAGGAACTGTCCTCACACACACTGATTCATTTTTTAATGAGGTTGACACAGTAAAAGGAACTTTCCTCACAATCCTACTTTCTAACTATCTATATGACCTAAAAACTAGCTGATTCATTTTTTAATGAGGTTGACTCAGTAAAAGAACTGTCCTCATGACAGCCTGTTTCATTTTTTAACGAGGTTGATACAAGAAAAAAACTATCCTCGTAACATTGATCATGGCTTCCAACTGGAGGAAAGACATGTCAATGGACACACCTTGATCATGGCTTCCAACTGGAGGAAAGACATGTCAATGGACACACCTTGATCATGGCTTCCAACAGGTCTTCATCCGAAGGAAGAATACTTCTTGGGAAGGAACACATGTCAAGGGACTCAAAAGGGATAAGAACATCGTGTTCAAATAATCCCATAGAGTTTTCCATGTCAATTACCAGAGCTAAATCAAAGGAAGATGAGCAAACAGTGAGAGGCTCACTTACATCGGAAACTGAAATCATGGGACCAGTTGCCACATAATTAACCCGTGGCAGGGTAGATACCACTTTAGAATCAGGAACATTTAGGGCTGTCATATTATTGGTAGTTGAGACAGGACTAGGGAACGAAAGCTGGTCTATAGTCACAATATTGCCATTGTGAGGGAAAGAAATCACGCGAAAGAGTGTCGATACGACAGCTTTCATTACATAAACATAGTCTCGCCCAAGGAGTAAATTAAAATCCAAGGGACCTCGAACTACCATAAGATCAATACAGACAGTTTTACCTTCCAAGGTAATAGAAAACTTAGGAAGGATCCCTAAAGGTTCACTAATGGTTCTGTTAAAAGCTTTCAGATTCTGCGTAATAGGCGCAAGCTGAGGGGAACCCAAAACTTTCCAAACAGTTGAGGATAAAATACTAACAGAAGCACCTTCATCTACCTGAGTACGATGTATGTCCCTACCACCTGCCTTGACAATGATTTGGAAAGGGATGGAGGAAGGAAGACGAGGTTCTGTGAGTCTATTCCAATCAAAGGAAAAGACCTCAGTACTTGGAGGGGGTTCTGTAGAAACAGGTGAAATGCCCCCCGGCATAGAAGAATCTGATGTAACAAGAAGAACCTGAGCAGTATGAAGTTTACTCTCCAAAGGGAAAGTGTGATCGACCGAATGTGAAATTGAATCGACCACTTGATCAACTAATGGATCATCAACCTGAGTGACATGAGTTTCACTCTCCAATGGGAGAGTGTGATCGACTGTACTTGAATTTAGATCAATCACTCCGTCAGTTGACGGTAGGTTGGGAGAAAGTTTACGGTAACCAGTTGGAAATTCTTGCTGTGGAACAGTAAGGTTTTCCAACAATGTTGAGGCTTCATCCATGTGAGGGCAAATGTGAGTTTGATGACTCCCTTTGCATAACTTACAAGGAAACCTAACTTTACCCTTTTTCCCAGGAACCTGACTATCACTGGTTGATGGATCAACGGAAAGTTGATGAGATTTTCCTGACCATACTTCCAAGACCTTTGGAATACCAGGGCAATTGACAAGGAAGTGGTCACCCTTACAAAGCCTGCAAGGGTATTTGGGTTTACGATGCATGTCGGAATTTTCCTCAACACAACTAACACTTACAGCCATGGTTGGTTGGTTGACTTCTTTCTTATCTTGCTTCTTCTTCTTCTTCTTCTTCTTCCCTTTCTTCTTCTTCTTAGCCTCCTGGTTACTAGCATCAAGGCTTTTACCAGGCGAAGAGGAAGAAATGGAGGAAGAAAAATTAGGCGAAGAAGGTAGAGGGTCAACAGAAGGTTGGTGATGTTGAGATGGTTAACGCTGTTGAAGTGAAGCATCCGGTTGAGATGGAACAATTGGAGTATTTTGGGCCAACGAAGTTGAAAATAACCATATCGGTAAACCTATTGTAAATCCAGGTAATGACAAAGTAGCCATATAAGGAGGACCAACATTCCCAAAGTAAGGAAAAGTACTAGGAGTCTCATTGGGAGGGGTTCCTAGGTTGATAAATTCCGGAACATTTGCCATTATATTCAACTTCAGTGAATTTTATTAACAATTTAAAACTAAAATTAACAATTAACAATTCACACCTAACAATTAAAATTCACAATTCACACCTATGGTCTCTAAAAGTAAAAACAAACAAATTAACACGCGCTATCAAATCTAGGAGTCAAACCACACACAAACAGTAGCCTTCCGGACCGAAAACACTAGTTGGTGATGAAGCCCAACATCGCCGAATTCAGTACAGAAGTGGTGGGTGGAACAGTTACCCCGGCAACCTGCTTAATGAATAGACCGGCACAAGTTCCTCCACTTTAACCGTCTCGAAGTGAAGTGAACCCCCCGGAAAATCCAAGTGAGTATAACCGACGTCTGCTCCAGGTACAGTGGGACCTTCCCTCCACCGTCACCTCGGTAGAACCCTAAAGATTATGGTCACTAAGGTCACCAACAGTAACAAATACACCTGGGGGAACAGTCTAAACTCCGACAGCACGCAAGGGCAGAGTAGCAAGCTCAATCCCCTTACCGGCTCCTTGACAACAATCCAAGGTTTACCGATAAGTGACCCCTGGCTCCTCGACAATGGTTAATCCGAGGTTTACCGTTTGTAATACGTACTGTCTGGCGTCGTTCCCAACGAGGGGGGAATGATCCCCTCACTGGTTCGGACACGAGCTCGTGCTTCTCCTTTAAGAGGAGCTTTCCCAGAGTGCAATTGAAACAATTGGATTTATTCTACTTAAGATAAACTATCTGTTTGGTTTTGTAGTCTTGGAGAGTTAAGTACTCACCTACTCCAAGACCCTAGCCTAAGCTATGTTGGTGTTTCAGAGCCCTAGAAATGTAAAAATTACTAGATGAATTTTAATTAAGCGCTGTGTTATTAAGGCTGTTATTACTCAAATGGGTAAATGGAGATGAAACCAATGGTGTTATGACCCGACTCAACTGAATGCAATCGAATATGATAATGCAATCCTTTCAATTCGATGAATCCTAACTAGAGTAAGGAGAGAGTTTCCATTCACTTCCAACAATGCAAAAAATTGATCATTAAGAGAAAATTTAACAAATTCTCTAATGCACTAATTTCATCAAGAAAAACTAATGCAAATCAATTCCAAACCAATTTTTATTTTTATTTTTGTGTAAATTCAAATCAAAGAAAGCTGATCTAAATCTACGATTGATTTTTCAGAATGTAAACTATGCAATTGTAATCTATGCACAATTCACATGAAAAGTATGCAAATGTAATCTATGCACATTTTTCATTCATATTCTGAAACTGAGAACTCTAATTATGCAAATGTGATCTATGCAAGAGAATTCTCAAACACAAGATGATTCTAATGTAATCTAAGAACCAATCAAGTGCAAGTCGAGAAAATTGGGTGAGAGTTCCAAAGACCAAAACATAAAAACACTCAAAGGCGATTAACACTCATACACAATTTAACACTCATGCAAAAACAAAAGCAAAAAGATGCAAAATTGTGAAAAGACTGAGAGCAACCTCCAAGTAATGACCAAAGGAAATCAAATTAAGAATTTCTCAAAAAAGAGACTCAAAACACCCAATTGATGAAAGCTAAAAGCAGGAATGCTAATGAAACAAGTTCAGGTGAAAATTTTTGACAGGGTACTAAAGGATCTAGGCAGAAAACACTAAGAAAAAACAAAATCTAAAAGCAATTAAAGCAAAAATGGAGTTTTCCTAAATTTTTACAGGAAGACGCAGGCAACCCGTTAGAACAGGCGCGGGCCCGCTCTGTGCAAACGGCAATAGCGCGTCCAAAGACGCACTGTGCAGTACTCAGAGGGTGCGTCCTTCTGGAAAAGTTAAGAAAAACCAAATCTAACTAAATCTAAAGCTAAGCCACCCAAATACTAATTCTCACAGTCAAAAACCAGAAAATAAAAATGATTTTCTCAGAGCAAAGTTCACACAAAGGAAAAGACTTTCACATTAATGGCTTCCCCAGTGGAGTCGCCAATTTGTCGTGGCGGAAAAAGTCGTTTGTGCGGGCACAACTGACCTCCCTAGGAGTCTAAACTCTCTAGTGACAAACAAGACAAAATGGAGTGATCTTTCTCTAAATATACCTTTTAAAACATGAAAACTACAAGTGTTTAGGCTTACCTTATTCCAAAACGCTGTTGTTGTAGTCCGTCCTTGCCGATCCGGATGAGCTCCTCCTTCAAGTCAATTCCTGCAACCACAAACAATCAAACAATTACCAAGCACTTGCATTTCATATAATAAAACATATATTCAACATGCAGACCAAGGAACACATGAAATAACTCATTAACACAAGCTATTGAGAAAAATAAACCAGTTTGTATTAATAACGAAACAAAGAAACTCTTACAACCTGGCCTTGGTGTTGTGCAAGTTCCTCCCAGGGTCCATCAAGGGTTTTCCTCTACTTTGACAAAGCTCACCCACTTCCAAGTAGAATCAAGCAAAGACAATCTCTCCTCACAAGGTTCTAAATGGGAGTCCTAATTCCTGCAGCATTTACCCAAAGAAAATGTATAGCTCCAACCTCTCCTCCCTCTGGCTCAATGTCTTTATTTATAGTGCTGTAAAGAGGTTATTCAGGTCCACCATCAATGGGATAATCCCCCTCTTTGGGTGGGATAGCTCCCTTATTGATGGGATAAGTTCCCCCTTAATAGAGATACATGAACCAACTGGAGGCGCATCCAATTCATCAAACCGACCTCTAGAAAGTTCTAGAAGTAACCACAAGTAACTTTTTTAAGATGAAACTCGCGCATTTTGCCTTTTACAGAAGGACGCACCTGTCCCTTAACATACAGAGCGTCCAAGGACGCACCTTTTGTGAACATTGTGAGCGTCCCCACAGATAAGGCTAGAGAGAACCTGCGACCCCACAGATAAACATATTTTTGACAAGACTTTCTCTCTTCTTTGAGTTTGAGATGGATATCAGAGGCATAAGACTTGCCTAAGAGGGTAGCATGACTGTTGATTTGAGCCATACTAACTGTAAGTGGTCATGGTGACATTTTTTAGTGTAACAGCCACCAGGGCCATAAAAGATGAGGAGATTGACTAAGTTGCTCAGAGGATGAGCAACACCTTCAGTAGGGGGGTGATGATGAGCCTTATAAATGGGTAATTATATGGGCTCATTTTACCTCCTAACCTAGTCAAACTAACAATTATCTTAGTTTATTATATAATTTTCTAATTATATTTATGCTTATAGAGTGAGTTGAGTTAGTTATTATGCCATGTGGTCTAACATGTATTTAATGCAGTTTTTTGATGATTTTCGAAGTCAAAGTCAAGGATCCAGTGAAAAAATGGCTGCAATAACTCAAAGTGGATAGAGGAGAGGACTTATATGAGGGAATCCCCCTCATTTATTACTCCTCACTTCGAATACCCCTTCATTAAGCTCAGAGTATAAGCAGCCGAATCATGCACTAGAAGGCAGCCAAGCAAGTGGAGGATGACTGAGGATTATCTCGAGTTTTGGGAGCCAAGCCTCCCTAATTTTAAGGAAGTTGTTGGTAGCTTCATTTTTATAAGTAGATAGGCCTAGGGCCTCACTAGGGTTGGATTTTTGCTTGTGTAAACTCTGCTAAAATTTCGAGCTTATTATTTTGTGACAGTTTCATGTAATCTTGTTAATGTTTGTAAAATAAAGATGGAATCCTTTTTGAGCTAGCAATGAGTTACCTCAGAGAGCTTAAGCTCTTTGGTTAGGGCCTAATCCAAGCATCCAAGCTTCTCTTTACTTGTATTTTTATGCTTTGTTTCAGTTTGTAGAATAGTTTGCTCTTAGATGTATTCCTTTTATGGTTAAGAATAGGCTTCTTTTGATGATTTAGTAGTTTGCTTCCATTTGTGCTTTCTGTAGCAGGTTAAGCAGTGACCAACAAAGATTCTAAAGGCTAGCAATAGTTCCTTGGCCTCTCTTCCTCCCTCTGGGACCATGATTTGAGGCAAAGACTCTCTTGCCACCCCAAAAACACAGATTTCCCTCCTTCATAGGACTTCTAGTGTTTGCAGCTTTCTAGTAGGTTAATAGTCTAGATTTTCTTTGCTTTAGATCTTCTTTATCATTCTCACTTCCTAATTTTCAATTGTCTTCTTTCATGCTTTCCTTTCCTACAATATTTCTCAGCATGTCCTTTCATAGATCATAGTTTAGACCATTTTTATGCAAAACTCTGTTTTTCCTAAATGCATTCATTTCACTTTTTGCTTGATTTCCTTGGTTGAATGTCAGTTTCTATCAGTAATCACACCCTCCATCTGATCCATACCCTATAGGTCTCCCAAATCTCAACTCATTTCTGCCTTAGTTTCCTGCATTTATCCATAGAACTTCTTCCTCTCTCCTTGAGAAAATCCAATCATGTTTCTCTCTCCTAGTGGTTCATGGTAGACCTTAGGTCTCGTAACACCTCATTCCAACCTTCATCCACTTTTTTCACCCACTCTCACACCCTCAAAACAGTGAAAACTGCTCTCGGCCTTCGCCTGTAGGCCTCCTGTAGGACTCTATTTTCCTCCTGTAGATTTCCTGTGTCCTCCTGTATATTTTCCTTTAGGCTTTCTTTTGAAGGCCGAGTGTGGGAAAAGCCTCCAAAAGGCCACCTGAGACCTCCTAGGACCCATCCACACCATCCTACATCCTCTCAAGTACCGAAACTACCCTCCAACTCCACCTATTTGCTGCCACACTCACACACAATAAATTACATGCATGTCAAATTCACATAAAAATACATAAAAAACCAAAAATATGTTCTTTGCTTATTTACTTCCAGAAATAGCATAGTTGGATGTTTTTTACTTACATGATTAGATAATGGCATTCCTTTCATGGATTTCATAGTGCTTTCTGCAAAAGTAGACTTAGTTGGTTAATTAGGGTTTACTAGGGTTGCTTTACATTTCAGTCTTTCTCCTTTCTGTAGTTAGAATAAAATCTGTAGAGTAATCTTTCTTTCCTTCCATCACATATAGAGCTTCTTTTGGAATCCATAGAAGTTGGCTTGAGCTCCTAGTGATCTTGCGCCGATTGACCTAGTGACAAGCTGTAGTGAGAACTAGTACTTGTGCATACAACACCGATGCTTCCAAGTTTGTTATGAACTACCGGGTTGATAAGAGTAAAGTAGGCAGCCCAGGAGTTGTAGCATTATTGCTACAACACTGGTGCTCACCAATCCTGTAAGGTGATTTTGATGCCGGAGCTGCCCTAGCACTAACTCAATAGAAAATTCTACCTCCCTGCGAGGTGGAAAATCTGAAATATCCTAAGGAAATACATCCTTGAACTACTGTAAAACTGGATACCTGCTCAACACATTTGCATCGTCAATTTGCTTACCTTTATCACTAGAAATGTGTACTGCAAATAACAAACACCCTTTTCTACGGTTGTCATTTGCTTGCATAGTTGTCACCATCCTAACTGATGTGGCTTTCTTCTTTCCTTGCAAGACTCTTGGTTCCTCATTGTCATCCAAGCACTCAATAGCTTTGTCATAACAATATACCTTGGTTCTATGAAGGTACAACCAATCAATTCCCAGCAACATATTGTATGATCCCAATGGTAATACATTCAAATGTATTGCGTAGGAATTCCATTCAAATCAAATGCATATGCTCTTACCCAATGATGAACTCACTTATTTTTACCTGTAGCCAACTCCACTAACCAAGATTCTGCATGCAATTCCTTACTCAAACCACACTTATCCACCAAGTCAGGACTAACATAGCTATAATTATATCCAGGGTCAATCAAAATAGAAATGCCTTGATCACAAAGCTTACCATCTATCTCAATGATAGATGCATGATGGTTTTCCTATTTTTTATCCAATGCTGCATAAATACAAGGAATGCTCTAACCAATATCCCCAACAGTTTGTGCATCTTGTGCACTATATATCTGAGGCCTACCACCCCAATTTTGTAGGCAGTCTCTCCTATGATGATCTTTGCCACAAGTCCATCACTCTATAAGCTTCCAGCCTATGCCCTTATTCTGCTCCTCAGATCAATGTCCATGTCCTCTATGTAATGCATTTAATCTCTTAGGTGGTGCAACATTCTCCTTATTACTTGAATCATGTTGTCTTACTCACTTCTTGTCCCATTTATCTTTGTTCTTTGCATTTCCCTTCCAATTTGGCTTATTCTCAGATTTGCGCTTCGATTGTTCATATCAATGCTTTAGCTTCCGAATGGCCTCCTCCAATGATCTAGGCTCATCGAACTCAATGCTCTCTTTGAATGCCATTGGTAACCCATTGGTGAATCTCTGAATCTTGGCCTTCTCCTCCTTGAGTTATGGCATATACCTTAGTAGCTCCACAAACTTGCTAGTGTACTCATAATCTATCATAGACCCCATCTTTAACTCATAGAATTATTTTTCCCTATCATAAAAGTATCTCTCTCAAAAATACTTCTTCTTGAATAGCTGCATAAACTCACTCCATGTCAAATCTTCCTCATGTATACCTCTGACATTCTTCACATCTTCCCACCAAATTTCTGCTTTACCTTTGATACTAAATGTAGCTACTCTGGCTTTCATGTTCTTCGAATAATCATGCAACCTGAAGAACTTCTTCATACCAAGCAACCATGCTTCTGCATCCCATGATTTATTCATATCTCCATCAAAAGTAGGTGTATTTTCTTTCTTAAACTCGACTGGAATGTATCCTCTATCACTCATCCTATAAGGATGATAACGATATCGATCATCATGCCTATAAGAATCAAAACTAGAATGGTACCTATGTCTATCCCTCCTCCTATCTAGAGTGTCCAACAATCTGCCATCTTTGACCATGTCACCACCATCCGACCTGTGACCACCATGCGACCTACTACCATATGCCCCATTATTTTTGTCCTCCTACTCATGGCTGATCTGAAGTGGTCCCTGCCACTGGAAATCTGAAAGACTCTAAAGTATCACTACATTTACTTCTGCTAGCTTCTCTTGGGATTGTATGATTTTGTCATTATCTGCCTTACAACTCCTTATTTATTCATTTAATATTCTCTTTGTATCTTCCAAATCAAAAGAATTCCCAACACCATACTACTCTCTCGATTCATAGGGAGAGTCTTTGTAGTCTGCCATCTTGCTAGCCATTTGATATTCCTTCCTGCAAGGTATATCATGCCAGCTAAAGCAAATCAAAATAAACCAATATACCCTAGTGTATCCTTGGGAGGATACCTTGTCTTCAAGATCAACAAATCAGCATGATACATGTATAACATAATCATCACAACATATAGAAACAAAACACACAACTGCATAACCATGAAACCATCATTCTAGCTAGGGTCCAATCATGAATGCATGCCCTTATCAACAACTCATACCATGAACTCATGCATGACAACAACCACTACATTATTGTACACTTGACCACATGAAAACATTAACATGCATAAGCAACGCGTAACCAACCACACACATGCATAAACACATGTAATCAAGCATAAATGAACAATACTTGAAACCAAACCTACAAGAATGATACATGTAACCAAACATACAATAATTCAACCAAACATATAAGAATGTAACCAAGCAACATATAACAACATGTAAGTGACATATAACAACAGGTAACCAGCCATACACTCATGACGATGCAGTGCACAATAAGAACATCAAGTTCCTCATGACAACATCACTACAAACATAATCAACAATATGAAAATGCAACAAGCACATGGAATGAAAGTGTAAGAGACACACATGCAACTAACATGCATGCATGACCAATGCATAACCCATCCAATCTAAGGGGTGAACCATGCTTAGATACCACTCTGTAACACCCTCCTCCCACATCTACCCAAGCAACCAGTCATCCGAGGTGAACATGTGATGAGAGGATTCTATGATATAATTTGACCTCCTAAGTCACATTAAGGAAGTGGAACCAATGGAAGCACACCATACAAACATCCAACATCAACATAAGGACCCTCAGGAACCAACCCAACCTTTATGCCAACTAGTCCCTGGGTCCTACTAGCATTTTGGACTACTTGACCTCAAGACACTCTCATGTTATGGGCATGTCACCGTCAAGGGACCTCTGGACATTCTCACAGGCCTACAAACCAATGTCCAGTGACTCTTTTTTCCAGTGTTGTGCCAGCAACTCTTGGATTTGAGCCACTTTTTTAGGCCCAAAGCCTAGGTCACTGCCTAGAATTGAATCTCATCTTCATAAGAGTAAAATAGTAAGGAAATGACAATATAAATGCAATCAATTGAATGAGACCTTGATTGGACCCCTACTAGCCATGACACGCATCACAAATATGTAATTTATAGGTGTAAATAACATATTTGAGCATAGGATTCTCCTACTTATCTTAGAATTGCTAAGATACATTGATGCCTCAACATATTAACCACCATTTCACCCATTAGGTCATAGATACATTGATCATTAATTTACAAGTAAAAACATGATGAGAGCCATACATAGCTGTTGAGTGATAAAAGGTGTCTTTTTAACTCCTAATTATCTTCACATTAATTATCAATCCAGGTACGATTTTTTATTTCAAGAGTGTACTCAGTCTGAGGCGGTCATTTACTCAACAAACTACAACAATCATCAGTCAAAGATGTAGTAGTAATAACTCTTTCCTCTATCAACTGATACAAATGAAATAAAACAAGATCCTGAATCTGAGAACTTAGACAGTGATAGTCCATGTCCTTTACAGTTGTTGATCTTACACTCCACACCAAAACAATTAACTGGAAATGAAAATTCAATCAATAATGCTGCTAGTAGAAATGGAACAAACACACTTGCTGCAATAACATTTAAAAGGCGAAACCAAATCCTTGCATGAAAGAGATAACAACAAAGCCTATTTGAACAACAAAGCTAATTTACCAGAAATGAACAGCAACACTAAATTAATGGAAATGAACAGCAAAGCTAAATTAATGGAAATGAACAACAAAACTAAATGAACAACAATCTGTAATGAACGATAGAGTCCGAAGTGAACAGTGAAGCTTTATAACTAGAATGAACAACATAACAATTTAAGTTGCAAAGGATAATAATCTTGTTATGATGGAAGAAAATGGCAACGCGATTCAATTACAATTTTATGCCATAAAACGATTTCAAGGAAATGTAAAGGAACAGGAAATTGTAAAGCAATGCAATTCAAGGAAATGAAAAGTAAATCAAACCATCACATGACTGGAATTGTAAAGTAATGGTACAAATAGCAAGTGGATCCACCAGGGCCGGGCCCTTAGCCGCTGGTGAATACCGCTGGATTACTTCAGGAGATGTGAAGGAACTGCAACTATTTTTATATATTCATCATTGCATAATTGTTACAACAAGTTCGTGCTCTGCTTCAACAACGAGAGTCGATGATCAAAGTTACAATTTCAATAGTAATTCTCCCATTCCTCCTATCCTATCCTATCTATCTCTAATCTAATGATCCATCTAATTCTCTCTCTAATCATCCATCATGAATCCCCTTCTCTGATCTCTGTTCTCATTTAAATACATAGAGAGTAGAGAGAAGTTACAACAGATATGATTACAATATGATTCTCATTACAAAATTGGATTGCTCACAACAAATTGAAAAACAAGATCATATTTGAAATATCTTCTCTTCAATCATTCAAGAGGAACAGGTTGAATTTGGCATTGTAACTGGGATAATTTGGAAAGCGACCACAAGAGAGAATCTGAGAAAAAAGTCTTCATAAAAAACTACTCATTACAAAACTAATTTGGTCCGTTTTGAACAAAACCCATGTTTCAGATTTTCCAGATTCTTCTCCATTTGCCCAAAACATCCAATGTAAAATTGTCACTTCTTATTCCATTGAATTTCTAAGTTGGCACATTTTATGATGAGTTGGAAATCAAATTTACAATCTGGAAAATATCCTGGAGGCTAAAATGGTGAACAAATTTAGTAATAAACCATCATTGGTAAAACATGCATAATAATCAATTTATTAAAAATAGAGGAGAAGAAATAATATTTATCCATAAGTGCATAAATAATTATAAAATGGAATTATATGATAAACCGTGATAAATGACATGATAAAGAAGAGTAGAAATGGATGAAACATGTGTTAAAAAGTGATAATCATAATGACATATTAACGGCCCAACATAGTACCCCCAAACTGAATATATTGCATGTCCTCATGCAACCCAAAACCGAATATATTGCATGTCCTCATGCAACCCAAAGACTCTGTGTTAACCAAGCAATAAGAAATTGTTCATCCCAACTCATGAAATGGATGGAACAATTAAATTCTTCCTCAAATAATTAGTATTCAATTTTAGCAATGTTGATGAAGGTGTAACAATTTTTACATTGACATTCAACTATATGTATATGAAGTTGCAGCAAAATATGATATAGGCAATAGCAAACTTCACTAATCATTTTCTCAAAAGCTACAAACCAGATTTTGTTGAAATTTTGCAAGTAGATTTATAATATATGAATGCTTCTATGATCCAAAAAGCAGATCATTTTGATGCATGGATCATGAGATATAAACAAAATGGCTGTAGGTGATAGTGCATGATTTCCAAAATTTTATGAACTACTTTAACTTGAAATTATATGGATTTGTGTATTTTAATGATATGTCTGTGTTTTCCATAAATCACAAGAATTGAGTTCATAGTTTTAAAAATATATGGAAATCAATTTCTGCACTATATAAAAATAAAATTGTATGCCTTAAATGAGAAAGAAAGTAGAAAAAATCCATCATGCATAGCAATTCCTCCCCCAAATTGAAGAATTAGCATGCCCTCATGCAATGCTAGAAAACAAATAGAGGTGGTTGCCACAATCTGTTGAAATCTATGCTTGGTGTAAAACAACATGGAATAAGGGGGTGTCGAGAATGAATAAGAAGATCAATGGATGATAAAGAATATTAATGACATGGTCATAAGAAAGAAATGAATGAAAGCAACACTCCCCCAAACTGAAAGATGATATGTCTCTAAAAAATGGGAAGTGGTAAAGATGTGGAATGAATGATGATAAATAATGCTCAATGGATTTTCATGAAATTCTCCTAAATTCGTAATAAATTAGAAAATTATGCTATTTTACCTCAAGTTTTACCTCTGAAAAAAATGTAGAATGACATGTATGGACTGGCATTTGTTGAAGCTGATGTAGGCAGAGTTGGTGCTGAAAGTGATGCAAAAGGTGGAATCCATGCAAGCACATCATGTCTAAACAATTGTTCGTGTTCACAAGTTGCTCGAGCCTCTTCTATTAGTTGCAATAGTGTGGTCATGCTGCGAATAGAGTTCCTCCCCATAATTGTTGTTCTCCTGTAAACAAATCACTATTTTTCATACAATGCTCTTGAATCCACAGTGTTAGTTTTGAATAACAACAGATAATATGCATTCAAAAATTTCAAGCAGAAAAACTTTTGTATACATGAAATACTGATATTTTGTCAAATCAACAAGTTATGGCAGAGTGCAGTAATCATATCGCATACTATCCCATAATGCATACATTCCCCCCTCCAATTGGAAAAGGGATTCCATGGCCATAAAGCCTATGAAAGGTGTTATGCTGATGACAAGGCAAGGGAATGAGCAATACAACAGTAAATGAAGCAGAGTACACATATCAATAATAGGACGGCAAGAGGTATGGTTATAATGAGAGCAGAGTGTGTAAACATAGTTATGAATAAGGGATACGATGCTTTAGATTGATGATAATTTATGCAAAAAAAGAAAAAGGATAGAAATATGCCAAAAAGATGCTTTGCTGATGTTATTCTAGCTGAAAATGATGTGATTGATCTGAAAACAATTTCTCATGCGTAAAGGTTCAAAAGAGGGAAAAAAATTAAGGAAATAACTTCTCCGATAAAAAGAGAAAATAAGAAAAGGGTATTATAGTAATAATTGATGACAAGATATAACTTCAATACCATAAGCAGAGCCTCTGCTGCCAGCAGGCATCCATAGCCTCGGCATGGTTGCCTTTTAACCCATATGATCCAGGATCCTCAATTTATAAATGGAGAGTTCAAGTGTTGTTCTACAGAAGAGATCAGTGTGTTGGCATGGTAACCCGATAACCACACTGCCACTCATTGGGATGTAGCAAAAGTGACTAGGCCAGCACGTGATGTGACCTCCTATTCCAAGGATAATTTGGCTATCCAATGGATCATAACCCTGGTGTGGTGGCCATAATGGGAACGTCACTTTTTTACAGCCTTATGAACATCATAGGCTAGCTCTTAATGAGACCCCCTATCCTCTATCTACCGGAAAAATTTTGTTGTATTTAAACATTTTTATGATAAATAGAGGGAGGCTCAGTACTCCTTAAAAGTATGGATGGTGGAAGAAGTTGAACATGTCAATAGAAAAAAATATACCCATAATCTCATTTATTACAGACAGAGAAGATTATGACCAAGAGGGTAGAACCAGCATGATATTAAGATGATCAATCAATATCATGTACAATAGAAAACAATGCAGTAAAGTAGTATATAAATAATTGTGTCCCTTTTGGAAAGAGTTTATCATCAAGGAGTTGTCCTGTTAAAGATCATAACATGAATAATATTAACTCGCTTCAATAGAATCCATAATTCTTGTCCTCATAAAAGTAGTGTACTTCATGCCATGAAAGGGAATCAGTAAAATGTGGTTGAGATGAACTAGGAATAATCCCACAAGAGGAAGGAAGGGTTGTTCTTGAAAATACTCCCAAAGTGTTGTTCCTTTGAAGGAACAACAAAAACACTCAAAAAGGTGTTGTTCCTTGTAGGGAATAGCAAAGGAAAATACATGCAAAAGTATTGTTCAGAGATATCTAAGCAGAGGAGGTATGATGGAAATCAGAATGTATGAGGCCATTTCATATCATCAAACATCAGGTCTCCATCATTTGTCGAGAAGTCATTCCAAGGAACAAGCCATTCACCACACATAAGGGACGGTTTTTTTTCAAACTGTGTTTCTAGGTAAGAAAATATGAATTTGCAAAAAGTGAGAGAGGTGTTTGTCTATCATTGACTTAAGAAGAAAAACCCCTTTTATTTTTTACATAGGTTTCATGGTTTGGGAGAAATGTCGAAAACATCATTTGCCTCAGGAGGGTTAGTGCACTGTGTAGTCTCAACCCTCAAGCAACAACCTTTCCTCTTGTCATAGCAACTGTGCATTGTGTGGTCTCAATCCTCAAGCAACAACCTTTCCTCTTAAGCACTATGTGATGCATAGTTCCTACCTCCCATAAATGCACAGTGTGGAATCTAAGTGCGGAAGCCCAACCTCTGAGCTCCACAACTGCACAATTTGCCTCTCCAGTTAGCCCTGAACTACACATTGCATAGTCTTAGTCCTCAAGCACAACACTTGAGCTCCAAAACTGTGCAATTACATGGCCTCCCTATTCTTCCAGCACTGTAAAGTGGGAAATTTCAGTCATCGAGCCCTCATCCTCAATCCTTGGATCCCTCAACTGCGAAATATTCAAGCACAGTCTAACCTAAACTACACATTATGCAGTCCCAAGGCTTAGAATTGACCCTTGACTTCGTAGTCTATGCAATTTTACAGTCACTGAGTCTCTTCCTCACCCTACCACTTGGTTCTAGCTCAGTCAGTGGATCATCATGAAACATGTTAGACTAGGGGTTTATCAGACTAATGGCATATTGTCATGAGTGAATTCTATATGTAGGTACTCTATAATGCCATGACAAGATGACGAAGAAGGAGATGGAGAAGGAGACCATGCTAGAATACACCTATGAGGCTACTTCATCAATTAGGAGGAAGCAAAGGGACATTAGTTTGCAACAACAACTCAAGAAATAAGAACACTAAAGACTCTTCATCTTTAGCCATATGGAGGTGGAAGAAGAGATCATGTTCTATCTTTTAGAAGACACAAAGAAAGCAGCAACAAAGAATGGCTTGAAATTTCCATGTTATCATGTAATTCATGTCATCAATGTCATGTCAAGATTCATAATTTGTCACATTATTTTGTAGATTATCTAAATTCTTATTCAAAAATGTATTATAAACTGATGTGCAAAGGACATGTACAAAATGTGAAGAGTCATGTAAGGAATTGAAAGGCATAAGGAAGTCATACAATCATGAGGGTAGTCCAAGAGTCACAAAGGAGGTGAAGGATCAGCCCATCTATTATATATACACCCTCATTGTACAAGAAAAAGAATTTTCACCTTGGCTTCTCCCATAAGGCATTACAGAGACAAGCTAGTTATTTTTGGGAGAAATTAGTGCCTCTAAAGCTCCACTGCTGGAGTTTATGGTCAACACATTCTTCATGTATGATTTATGCTTATTTGTAAGACAGTTCTGTGAAGGTTTATGATTCATGTTTTTTTTTCACTTGTACTAAAGTAGTTGAACTATTTTAGTTATTTTAGTGCTTGTCATATTAAGAATGTGTTATAATGGTTGCAATGACTACTTCATCTTTGTGGACTATTCTACTGGATTTTAGATGGATATTTCCTATTTATGTGTTTCTCTTCTAAGGTGGTACTACTAGCTATCTCTTAGAGGCTCACTTTCTTTTCCCTCTGCAATAGAAGAACCTTAACACACCTACAAACCGAACACTCACCAAGCACAGCTACTTGATTTTTGAAGGCACATATTCAATCCTCTCTCTTGCAAACAACCAAAGCCAACTAAAACATTTAAGAAAATGGTAACTGGTTTGTATTTCGGATGGGGCTCCTATCCTAAACATCATGAGTTCTAATTATGACCACATATCAGGAAGGCCACTTTGAATGTTGGAAGGTCCAGCGCTGTCAACACTTCCATATACCCATTCATCCTCAAGAAACAATTTCCATTGACATTGTGGGAGGTTTACCGATAACCAAGAAGGACAATACTACCTATTCATGGAAGTTTACAAGCTCAGGAAGTTTTTTGTTCTAATGCCCTATAAAAACACTATTAGTGGGAAAGAAGCATCAAACTTATTCTTTGAACAAGACTTCATGCACTTTGGGATACCAAGGAGTATCATTTTAGATAGGGACAAAATATTTATTAATGCATTTACCTTTTGTGAGAATATTGACATGAAGTTGAAGAGGTATATAGCATTTCATCAATAGACATATGAGCAAACAAAAGTTGTCAACAAGACTTTGGTGTAGCTTTTAAGTGGTTACAGTCAAAAGAATCCAAAAATTTGGGATAAATCTGCTATATATACAACACTCCTCTAATAGAGCATCCCACACTTGTACCAAAAAGTTCCCATTTGAAACTTATTATAGATATTTACCACCTTCACCTTTGTATATAATATATGGCCAGTAAGGGGGAGTGAGGGAGGATGTTATAAGGGATTCCTTAAGGGTAGAAAAAAATGTTGAGAAGATAAATAAAATCTATATACATGTATAACAGATGCTACAAAAGTCACAAGAAAAATACAAATCCATGAAAGATTAACACAAGCCAGAGAAGTCATTCAAGGTGGGAGATAGAGTATGATTAGAGTTCAACAAAAAGAGGATTTAGGGTCCTAGAAAGAAAATCAAGTCTATATGATATGGTACCTTTGAGATAGTGGAAAAGGTTTGGGATAATTTCTATAGACTCAATCTACCATTGTACATGCACATTTACTCAGTGGTGAATGTATAAAATCTAAAACTCCATGTGCATTCCATGATGTATTAGTAAGAGGAACAAGTCTTACATTTTGCAGAGGATTTAGCTCAAGACGATTAAATTTTGTAGAATATGTTTAGAAATGGAATACAAGGGCATCATGACCTTCGGAAGATTGAGTTGAAAGGATAGCTTCTAAGCAAGGCTAAATGGTACACCCGAATAAACAAGGTGAAGGAAAATTTCCTCACCTCATTTAGTAGAATAGCTTGGGACCAAAAGCTTCAAAAAAGGGGAATGTATGATCGTGTTGTAGCGGCTACAACCACCCTCCAAAATTTTTCCTTTGCTTCATTTTGGATCTTCCCTACTAACCATCCTTAGCAGCATGTCTTACATTGAGTAAGTACATAAGCTTCAGCTGAGTTTTAGTGGCTTGCTAGTCTGTGCATGTCAACTTGCTCTTCTCCCACCACAAGATGTCATTCTAGACTTAGGAAGTTTTTTGGTTGAGATGCTCCCCCTGAAAATTGTGTAATTCTGGAGGGGAACCAACCTTCCCTCTAGAAATTGTGAAAACTTGTTGGGCTCCTTTTTGGGCTCTAGAAATGTGCAGTCCAGTCAAGCAACCTTCCCTCTGAAAACTGTGCAATTTAGCCCAAAACTAGGCTTCGACTATGAGAATGTGCAATTTTGGCTGACAGTTAGGGCTTCAGTCTAGAAATTGTGCAATGCATGAGGGACAACTAGTCTTGCTCAGCCCAGAAACTGCACAAATTGCATCCCCAAGATTGTAGACGGTTGCATGTTCTTTTAGGTTGACTGGTTCCCTCCAGGACTAAGCAATCCTCATTTGCATGCATGGGTTGTTTTTCCTGAAAAGGAAAAAAAAATTAAAAAAGCATCCCTAGATTTTAGGGATCTATTTTTAGTAGTTGGAGGTTGCAAAGATCGTTTGGAAACTTCCCTCCAAGTGTCACTTTTTCCTAGATTTGTGGCATGCACATCATAAGCCTCATCCTTATCAAACTTATTTATTTGATGCTGCAGAGCTCATTCCTCAAATCTATCTTGGAGCTCTGACATCCCACATTTCATCTAGGAGTGTTAGGCACATTCAGCTCAACTTTTTCTAGACAAGTTTTCTTTTCATGTCAATTTCTGCTTTTCTGTCGCTTTTTGTATTTCTCTTTGTATGAATTCTATTTTCTCAGTTTTGTTGAACAACTCTTATCGTTTTAATGCATGTTAGCCTATAGAATCACTGTTTCAAGTTTTTCATTGCATCTCACTACTATTGCATGCATGACATTGTTTCTGCACTAACGATCACCGTTGTTGTTAATTGCTTCACACACATGCTTTATTTCCCATTTTCTCAATCTCACACTCACTATTTGCATGCATGATCACTCACTCTTTCTTACACTCAGTCTCACCATGCATTCAAATCTTTTCATGTTTTCCGTCTCCCATCGGCGGCTCTAGACTGCCTTGGCTCGGACCTTACCCTATCCAAACAACAATGCACATTTCTAAGAGTGAAGGCTCTTTCTTCCTCCTAAAAAATCACAAATTTGGCCAGTAGTGACCCCTAGGCTTGCTCTATGTAATTCTAGCAGGCAGTGCCAACTTAAGCTCTGCCCTCCCTCTCCGTTGGATAGATAGAAGGGCAGAGGAGGGTTCTCTACTTGGTCTAATCCTTTTCAGAATTGGGGCCTCACAATCATTAGCCAATATGCCTTTCTCGCATTTATGCCATTCCCACTTCATGGTTTGAAATTCTGGTATCCCAGGTGTAGAGGAACCACACCAACCCATCCCGAACTTGGTGGTTAAACTGGCCCCAGAAACTGCACAATGCAGTTTGCTGGGTTTACATGTCATTGTTGACTGAAACTACGCATTACGTAGTTTAATTCCTCGGTAGGTTAGGATGTACTATGCTTTGCACATTTCTAGTAGTAATTCATCCACTCGATAGCCCAGACTATGCCTTGCCTAGTTTTGGCAGTCTGTCTCTGAGCCTCCCGGTGAAAATTGCGCAATCTTCCCAGTCAGTCACCCAGGTATGTTGCATGACAATCCTCAAATTTGTTTTGGTTTTCAACTGAGGATCTCTTGCCATGAGTGTTTCTATGTCTCTAGGTAATGTAGGTGTTCGTTCGTCTCTCAGAACTTTAGGTTCAATGGCCTCCAAGAGAGTAGGGTTAAAGGACACCATCGAAAGTGCAACTGGAGATGTAGTTGAACAAGTGTCTATGAGCTTGCCTATCTATGAAGACACGAAGTTGTTCATAGACAATGTGTTAGGTCCCTATAATACTAGTGATTTACCCATTACTATTGTAGTTGTATCCCTTATTAATATTTTTGTGCCCCTATTGTCCCCATATTGTTATTATTGTGGCCCATAGAATCCCTCTATTGTTATTTTTGTGCCTTTATATTATTATTGTTAGGTCGGCTGGGTTATATTGTGATTCCTTAGACTCCTATATATAGAAAGGAGGTTTTGTCATTTGAATCATCAAAGAATCATTCATTTGTGTGATGTAAGGGAGGTTTCCCCCTCGAAGAGGCTGAATTCTAAGGCGTTGACCTAACATTTCTATCTTTTTGTGAGCTGGTTTCATAACATTTGGTATCACAGCTTTGGATTCTAGGGTTTCGCTGCTCCAAATAGGTCATTGTGGCATTTTTGCTATAACTTTTTTCTGTGACATTTCAGAAGCGAAAAAAAAAAACTCATTTAAGACGAAATCACACTGAACCTTGGATCCGAATTTCAAAACTTTTTGCGCTATATTTGCAGAGATATGATCTGAGGAATTTGGTCTTTTTGCAGACTCCTGAATTACATTCCAAATAGGTGACCTGAGGAAAATCGTCATAACTTTCTCTCTGAGCATCGGATTAAAATTACGTAAGAAGGTACAGAAATAGAACGGAGTGTAGTTTCTTGTATATAATTTTCAGAGCCAAAAGGTTAAAACAGGGACATGTGGCACGTTGTACAAGTTTGCTCTACTGAACTTGTCTATAATCAGGTCACTGTGGTAGATTTGGCATAACTCTTCCTTGGAGAATCCAATTGGGATCAGATTGGCGGCATTGGAAAGAGGACATAGAGGGCTACCGCAAGTCGAAATTTCAAAACTGGATGATTCAAAATTACAGAGATACATCAGAGGAAATATCGAGCTCCTACAAAGTGAAAAAAGATGTGTAGATTTTTTTAAATTTTTCTTAATCATGGTTTGAAAAATTATTTTGAAGGAATTCAAAGGGCAAAATAGAGCATTATTATCGGTAACTGATGCTCCAATGAAAGAAAATGCAAACACCTAGTAAGAAACTTGAAAGCTCTAGCACGACTCATGAAGAAGAGGAAGAAATGCTACATGATATATCAAAATTACAAGACCAAGTGCAACAAATTTCACTCTCACAAAAGCTAACAGAAGCTAAGATAAATGGTGTGGAATCTAAGATAAAGGGCGTGGAAGCTAAGATTGACAATTTGAAGATAGATTTGAAGACAAATTTGACAAATTTTCTACAAGAAATACTTACTAATGGTGAAAGGGTAGCAAAGAAAACTCATGATGCAAACAAAAGAAATGTTAATCATGATTTCGTAGACTCTAATGTTGGATCGAAGACCCACCATATTCCAAAAATCAATATGAGGAAGTTTGATGGCAAGGATCCCGCAACATGGATATTACAGATGGAGCAATTTTTCAATCTAAATAATGTGCAAAACACACAAAAGGTACATATTGCAACTTTATATTTGGAACCAAATCAGTTTGTATGGTATTAATGGCTTTGCTCTCATAAAAAAATTATCACTTGCATAATTTTTACGGAAGAATTAACAACAAATTATGAGGATACAAAAGGCAACACTTTTTTTAGCCAATTGATAAGTCTCAAACAAAAGGGTTCATTAATGGAGCACATTAAGGAGTTCCAAAAATTGAACATAAGGGTAAAAAATATTCCAGAGGAGCATAGGATTGATGTGTTCATAGGGACTTTAAAGGATAATATCCAACATGATGTTCGCCTTTGGGAACCTGATTCATTAGAGAAGGCATTCAAGTTAGCAAGAAAAATGGAACGAAAAATTATGGCAACTATAAAGATGGAAGTGTTGTTGCCCCTAGTGTTCCACAACCTATAAGGTTGACACCACAAAAATTGGAAGAAAAAAGAGCAAAAGGGCTTTGTTATAGTTGTGATAGAAAATACACTAAAGGTCATAAGTGTGTTGAGAAGAAATTATTCTACATAGATTGTGAAGAGGAAGAAGAAAAGGAGCAAGAAAGGTCAAAATAAGAGGATATGCTCCAGGAACAAAGCCTAGATAAAGAAGAAATGAATCCAACCATATCTTGTAATGCATTGGCTAGAATTACCACTCCTCAAACCATCAAGATAGAAGGACAAATCAAGAAGAAAAAGGTAATAGTGTTGATTGATTCAGGAAGTACCCACAATTTTATTCATTGTAAGGTAGCAAAAGAATTGAATTGCTTCCTATATCCAGCACCAGAGTGTCAAGTGATGGTTGCAAATGGAGGAGCAATAAATTGCTCTAGAAAGTGCCATAATATCAAGCTATCCATGGGAGAATATGTATTGACTAGCCCAATGCTTTCCATTCCAATGGGAGGTGCTGATGTTGTACTAGGAGTCCAATGGCTACAATCCTTGGCTACAATAGCTTTTAATTTTCAAGAACTTTTCATTAAATTTTTTGCAGAAGGAAAGGAAGTTGAATTAAGGGGTATTATAGGGAAATCGGGAAAGATAATCAACTCTAATGATATGAAAAAGCTTCTAAAAAAGGAACAAAAAGGTGTAATTGCACAATTATGTTTGCTAGATGTTTCCACATTGTTGGAGGGAAATGTTCCCCTAGGGCTTTTTGGGTTGAAACCTAGCAGAATGAAAGTTATCTATTCAAAGAAACACACATTCACACAGCCATTATGCTATTATAAGCAAATTCTATTGTAAAGGGTACGTAGCTTAGGTCCTACGTTTGAGAAGGCCTTTAGGGTCCAAACCCTTCTTGGAGTTCCCTTCTTCTCTTTTGTCCTGCAAAACAGCCAATTCCAAAGAACACAACAGTATATGTACAAAACCTTATAAAGAAACCATCTTCATGTGATAAATAAAGGTAGTTAGTTATGAAATCCAAACAACCATTTACATATGAATTCTAAACATGAATATCATAAACATAAAGAAGATTTATATCGGGTACCAAGACATGTGTTTCTTTTATTATAGACAAATAAAGTACCTAAAGAGGAATAATTTCACGTGAGTCACCTTCAGTAGGCTCCAAGCAAAGCTTCCTTCCGGATCTATTCCAGCCTCAAGCCTTTCACAAACTCTTTCCATGACTCACTCCATGATGTCATAAATGGTGGATGAACATCAACACACAAGGAAACAAGGGTTTCCTGTACAAATGGGGGAAGTGCAGAAGGCACAAGGGACTTCAGACCTGGTCAGGGGAAAAATATCAGCATAATGACCTTTCTCTCTCTTCTCTCCTCCCTTAGGCCTTCCCTTTGAGGTCTTTTTATACCTCTCCCAAAGTAGTTTTTTAGTTGGGAGTTGGTTGGGAACAGTTGGGCCACGGGCACTAACAGGTGATCAGCAGGTAAAACCTGCGATCTCCGCCCAAAAATAAGGAGTTTTATATTTTTTTAAGTGTTTTAATACATATACGTGGGTTGGGTATACACAGACCCGCGTATACACGCGTTTAACTCAGGGCAATGTCGCGTATAAGGGATAAAACATTGTTTTTTAAATTTTAGGACCAGGTCTGGAAGGAGGGGTTGCCCTAGGCCATGAGTGCAGCATCACAAACCATAAGAGTGAGATTTGGAGCTATAACAGATGCCCCCTAATATATGAGGTCAGAAGGGGTACATGATGGCCGAAATGTATTATGCAAGTACATGGAAAGGAAATCTGTCAAAAACCGAGGAGGACTTCACCAGAATTCAGCCTGCCAAGCCACCAAAGGAGATCAAAAAGAAACATTGTCTGAGGCGGGCATACCCATGCTCAGAAAAAGTAAAGCATGTCTGCATATCAAGTACAAGCGGATCCACTAAGTATACAAGTATAAATGACTGGAAAATACATAATGGATCATCTGATCATGATGAACAAGTACATGTCTAAATATCACATATAAGACTGTCAATGATGCTGAAAGATGCAACGGATCACTGATATCAAAGGCTGATCCCAAAAAGTACCAACTGAACATGATGGAATAGGATGGTACTATACTGCAAACTCAGGTGCCAGCATATAAAATGTCACCATAACTGACTGCAACATATAAGGTGGAGTGGTATCAACTAGCAGCAACAGGAGCAACTGTCAAGTGAACCAATGAATGCTGATACAACCTGAGGTCTTCACTGGCCACCGTGGTATATTTCTACACCATGGGAATAAATGATCTGAACTCGACCATGTGAGAAATCATTTGATTACCGGTCATTGATGTATACCGTTAACAAACGTGAGACTACTCACCGATAATGATAATGAGCGTCAAGGTACCCAGTACAATCTAACAAGTGTGAATAGATGAGTTGGAGTCGAACACCTGTAAGAATCTATCAATCAGGAGACAATGATGGTTTCCCACTGTCGATAGCGAAGGATCTGCCACTAATGACTGCAAACCCCAAGGTACTGCCAAATGGACTCTAGATCTTTGCCCCAGAGCAATGAGTCGGAGTCGATAGGGAAAGATCCGCTAGAAGGAAGGCATTAAGGCATCTTTCATCAATCTAGCGCGAGTGTAACCCGTAGGCCAATAATGTGGAAGGAATCAAACGAAAGAGATGTATTAACCGAACCAAAGTACATTTCCGGCGTACACAAGATGTGGCTAGCGCACGATAGAAACCCTTTGAATCAACCAATAATCAAAGTTGACACAGAGGCGAGGTATCCACCAATAGGGTAAAATGGAAACCAAGGTACTTCACGAATCCCAATGTGTGATAATGTAAGCTGATGTCGAACACAAGGGAAACTACTCAGTCAAAGACCCATGATACTGATCAATGCTGAGCACAAGGTGACCTATCAATAATGAAAATAGGGCCAGGGTGCAGCTCTAGGCCTGTCCTCAGAGCAAGGTGTCGTCGTCGATAAGGACAAGACTCGCCAGCAAGAAGTCAATGGGGACCTTCTCGAACCGGCACAAGTAAAGGACCAATATAGCTAATGTGATGATAGACATGATACTGACAACTAGGGATGGCCAACTGAAAAATGAGTCAAGAGACACTGCAGAAAGGCCGACTTAGGCTAACTTCCCTTGAACAAAAGCATGACTCAATGTGACTATGTGGCAGCATAGGATGAGTCTGTATAAGTTCGTCATGCAGGAGGCACAAACGAACCCTCCATATGATTGGAAGAGATAACCAATCGGGGGAGAACTGACTTAATAACAAGGTTAAGGCATACCTAAGTCAAACTAAATCCCGCCCAAACGGAGGAGACTTTGTTTTGAGTGCTTTGTTCAAGGGTGACACGACTGACTCTAGCTGCCAACAATAAATGGAAATAATGTCCCGTTCCCGCTCTTTTTTGGAATATTTAATGTTTTTGTCTTTTTCTGTTAATCTTGAAAAATAATAAAAGAATTCTATGGTATAGTGGAAAGAACGAGTGTCGGTGAAACAGATGATCTAGTTCCTGAGAAAGGAACGTTCCTATGCTCAATGCAGGGAGGTGAAAACTGGTCAGTGACACTCAAAGGTATGTTCCTTCCACGGGTCAAGGTGTGTCAAGCTACAGAAATCAAAGGTATGCAAGGTTGATTTTGTAGACGTCAAGGTCAAAAGTTGGCTTAAACACGAGTCGAAGTGAAGCCGGCTCTAGGCCAAAAGGTGCAAGTTGTCAACATGCAATGCAGTAGTACAACTCAACACAAAGGAGCCTCTAGGATATAAGGCCAGAACGAAGCGAAGAAGCAAAGAGGAATGAGTCTTCAATGCATAAGTCATGGCGGGACTACAGAGGACTCCCGAGCCTACTCAAATCGGAGCAGCATGGGCAAAAAATTTCAGTGAGGTGCTAACTACGATGCCCATGTAAAGGATGGCTCTATCATCGTGTCATGATTTAAAGAATTGGCGAGCGAAGAAGGCTTACGAACCATAACACGATGGGGTCGACCCTATGGCAGATGTGTCGACAAATGGAGGCTAGTATGCATAATGCAACGGAAAAATGGTGCCCCTAACCTATATGCCAGTGAGAAAACGATACCTACCATGACGGGTCAGCAGTCATGGAACCGTCTCGAAACTGAAAAACAGCCAAAATGTCATGAAAAACAAACCAATCTCGACATTCCAAGTTCCCAAGTTAAAAGTCACATGAGGCCAAACAAAATAAAATTTTGAAAAAATTTTGCATTTTCAAAACTTATAAAAAGAATTTTGGACTCACCATTTTTACCATTTGAGTTCGAGAGCAAAGGATTTGAAGCAAAAGGAGCAAACTTCCCATAGCCAGATTCAACCGTTCAAATTCGTCAAAAACCTCCAGGTAACTCTTATACTTAGCTTGCAATTTAGTGACTGGTTTTAAGATTTTTGATTGATGTTTCACTGTTGAATTTTTGCCCAAAATTTCTCCACGGCGTATACACGGGTTGGTAATATGAAACCCGCGTACACGCGGGCCCTATACGCGACTGTGTGCACAGGGACCCGCGTTTATGCCGAGAACAATTTTTAAACAAAAACTAATGGTTACAAATCATTTTTTTCTCAGAATTCCTATCACGTGGCGTGAAAGAGAGCACGCAGCGGTGGATAATGAAGTTATGAACAGTCCAGAAGCTTTAGATGCCCTACGGGGATGCGATTTGCTTAAATTTTTCAAATTGCCGAATATGAAAGCGAACACGCGTCTGCTTGAGATGCTCATTGATTATTGGGACGTCGAGGAGGAAGCCTTTATGATCGATCAGATGCCGCTTCGGGTAGAACTGGAGGATATCTATTTTATCATGGGCCTTTCCCGAAGGTGAGAGGTAGTACATTCCTGGGGCAGGACACGGAGTAGCCTCACGATAGAGGACTATGTACAGATATACTGCCCGAGACATCCCAAGAAGGTTGGGAGCCAGATTTCCATCACACATGTGGCGAGTTTATCACTTAGGATAATCCTGTTCACCATAGCTCGAGTGAATGGATCATCCTCTCTGCATCAGGTGTCACGGCTAACCATGAGCGTGGCAGTTGACTGTCTCACTACTGTGTTCGACTGGTGTACTCCTCTTCTGGCCAACATGAAGAGCCAGCTCACTTCTATCAGGAGGGGACAGACCAAAAACTTTGGATATGGGACTATCCTGTGCACTTTCTTTTTCGAGAAGGTTTCTGCACTCCACACCAGGGTAGCAGTTTCCATCAGCACCCCACACGATCCACGCATGGGTCGGTGGGCTGATCTGATGAAACGTCTGGGGGGTGGGGAGGTCCCAAGGACTGCCTTCGATGATGACTTCTTCACTTGGTGGGATCAATAGATCATCGCCGTGGATGACTACCCGTATGCTGGGCTGGATTTCCGAGGAGATCCTGATCTAGCGTTACCAGCGAATGTAGCATGGGGCGAGATTGGTAAGAATTTTTTAATTTTATGATTTTTTGGATTTTTCAAATATAATGATGAATTTTGAAAAATATTTTTGATGAGATTCAAATGATTGACATGATAATCATGTTTCAGACATTGGGCCGGTATGACCAAATGGGTTCCCGCTGCATGGACGGCGCGACCGAGGAGCCAAAGAGGCGGCTGCTGATACAGAACGGACTCTAAACAACGTCCAATGACACTTGGCGAGACTGAGCTGCCGAGTACCGATGGCTGCCATAGAGGACCTTCCTGAGGATATGCAGCGTCATGTGGTTGGCAAGCCACGTGACTGGATTCACACTTTTCGGCGTGTGGCTAATGCGATAGTTACATACTTAGCCACTCATCCTGAGCTGGGGCATTAGATATGTCAGACATGATTATGGGCATTTGAGTTCCTATTTTGTATATTTTTGGACAAACATATGTACACTCGAGATGCTTTATGATATATATATATATAGATACAGTATGACTTTTTGATGCTTGATTTTATTGTGATGAATGATTGATGTGCCAGTCTAATGCTTGATTAGCGATAGAATTAGCTAACCAATTATGAGATCTTGGAATATGCAAATAATTAATATAAGTAAATGATCTTTGCAACAACCTCACCCTTAAATAATGGCGATATAAACATGGATCCCTTACCCGATAAATGTTGTTTAATTGTGACACTATCAATTGAGAATCAAGATATACTACCAACGAGTCGATCCCATGAGAGATTGCCTCGGATAATAAATTAATAATGGTAGCATACTTGGCCATATTGTTTGAAGCAGGACCGATACATATGCCTCTTGATACCATCAATTGACCAGTTGGATAATAGAGTACCCAAGCTGCAGAAGCGAGATTCCGAGTGTGCCGACTAGCACCATCGGCAAACCCAAAATAGACCAAGTCATCCATCAACACCTGCCACAGCAGACAAAAAAGTGTTGATATCAGAAAACTCTCGACGATATATGTACAAATATACATAAAGTACAAAGAAGCCATTTCTTGGCCAAAACTAAGCAAAGTACTTCTTTAGGTAGAGCCCGTTTCGAGGCTCCGCCAGCTTGTTTCCCTCAAAATTGATTAACTCATACGACCCTTTTTCTAAAACTCGTTTAATAATGAAAGGACCGTACCACATAGTCTTAAACTTGCCTGCCCCCAAGGTGTCTTTATCTTGGTCATAGACCAGGACAAGGTCACCTTCAAAAAAGACTCGAGGACGAACAGATTTATCATACAGCGTTTTAACCCTTTTCTTATGAGCCTCATTCACCGTGGCGACATCTCGACGCTGCTCATCGAGATGTTCCAAGTGAAGTAGGTGCTCTTCGAGACTCGAAGTCTCTAGAAGGAGCTCAACAGTTAATTTAAGAGATGGTATTTCACATTCAACTGGAAAGATTGATTCCATCCCGTAAACCAACTGAAAAGGTGTAAAACCAGTAGCCGTTTTCACGGAGGTTCGGTATGCCCAAAGAGACAAATACAACATAACGTGCCAATTGGACCGATTTTTATCGATTGTCCGTTGGAGTATCGTCTTAAGAGTTTTATTGACTGTCTCGACCTGTCCATTGGCCTGAGGATAATAAGGGGACGAATGCTCCTGCTAGAAACCTAATTTAAGTGCCAATTCGGACATCAGTTGATTTTGGAAATGACTGCCATGGTCAGTGACAATCTCTCTCGGGATACCGAATCTTGAGATAACCTGATTGAAAAGAAATAATGTTGCCGTGTCACTATCGTTCTTATAAGTAGGCATGGCCTCAGCCCACTTCATAAAGTAGTCTACAACCATGATAATGTACCTGTGATTCGCTGCTGAAGGCAGATTACAAGTCGTAAAACCAATACCCCACTTAGTAAAGGGACCGACGGTGACAACGGGAAAAAGAGGAGCTGGATGCGTGCGCATCTTCCGAGTAAAAATTTGACACGGGTGACAGCGTTTGACCGATTCCACACAGTCTTTAAAGAGTGAAGGCCAAAAATAGTCGGCACGTAAGATGTGCTGGGTTGTAGCAAGCCCTGATAGATGACCATCACAAGCTCCACTGTGGCAGTCATTGAGCACTGACTCTGCTTCCTCTAAGGTTAAACACTGTCAAAGGATTGAATCAACCCCTCAACGGTATAATGTGTCACCAATGATAACATAGTTTTTAGCCAGGTGATGTAATTTTTGACGTTCATCCTTGGAGAAAGTAGAGGGAAACTTCGAAGTCTGGAGATAGAAAATGATATCTCCATACCAAGGGTCGAGTGAAGAGATGAGGAATAAATGTTCGTCGGGGAAACTTTCCTCATTAACAGTATCCTCTCCACAAGGTAGCTCAAAAATTAGCTCTGCGAAAACCATGGATTTCTTAGACTTTGCAGACAAGAACTCGAGATCGAATTCTTGCAAAATGACTATCCATCAATTGTATTTGCCCCCAATCACTCGCCTACTAAGGACAAATTGAAATGGATTGACTGCCGCTAAGACAAAAGTTTTGCGTAGCAGGATATAATGACGGAGCCGCTGGACAGCATGGACTGCTGCCAAGGCCAACTTCTCAACCCGAGAATAGCGAAGTTCATGACCTATTAAGCCTCGGCTCAAATAATAAATCACATGCTCAGTGAGAGCATCGTCCTCCTGAACGAGAACCATACCAATGGTTGATTTTGCTGCAGCGAGATATAAAAGGAAGTCTCTACCATAATCCGGTGGACTCAAAAGCAGGGCAGAGACTAATGCCTTTTTCAAAGCATCAAACGATCGCTGCGCAAAGTCGTCCCATACAAATGGAACTCCTTTCCGTAGCAAACGCATGAACCCTTTAGTGATCTCGGCATAGTTTGCTATAAACCGTCTTAAGAAATTAGCCTTCCCTTGAAGACTTTGAAGTTGTCGAATCGAGGATGGGGGAGGCAACTGAACTATTGCCTCAACCTTGAAGGGATCAACCCGAATCCCTTCATTGGACACGATGAACCCTAACAACCGACTGGACGTAACCGTGAAAACGCACTTGTTGGGATTCAACCGGATTTTATAAAAACGACATCGCTCGAAAACCAATCGAAGATGACTAGGGTGATCATTTCTCTTTCAAGAACGAGTAGCGAGATCATCCAAGTATGCCTCAATGACATGTTTGATGTCATGGAAAGCATATGACATGGCCCGTTGAAAAGTGGCTCCAGCATTTTTAAGACCAAAAGGCATCTTTCTATATGCAAAGGTACCTCAGGGACATATAAAGGCTGTCTTATGTTGATCTTCAGGACGGATAGAAATTTGATACCCGAAAAACCATCCATGAAGGAACAAATCTCATTACCCGCACACTCGTCAATAATCTGATCAATGAATGGCGTGGGGTAATTATCTTTCGGACAAGCCTTGTTTAAGTCCCTAAAATCGATGCATACTCGGATTGTTCCTTGCTTTTTATCCATAGGGACTGGATTAGAAACCCAATCAGTAAGAGGAACAGGGTATATGAAACCCGCCTTTAGCAGCTTCTCAACTTCAGCTTTGATAGCTGTTGCTTTCCTAGGGTTAACCGGCCGAAGCCTTTGACGAACCGGTTTGGCATTCTTATACGTCTTGTTCTCATGTTGAACTATAGAAGGATCAATGCCAGGCATTTCCTCATAAGACCAAGAAAATACATCTCGAAATTCCTTAAATAGGTCGGTGTAAATTTGAATTTCTTCAGGGGAACATTCGATTCCAATGAATAGATTCTCGATTATGTTAGGGTCCCTAGAGATGTTTATAGGTATCGTTTTTGAAATCACCGACATATTACCTTCGGCACGAATTTGTGCTGGAGCCAAAGGATTTGACACCGTACAAACATCACTAGTACATACCTCGGAGAATCTAGATTCTACTTCCTGCAATGGAGGAAGAAAGTATGAATGATGGTGTAAGTCTTCCCAAGGTCGATCTATACCCATCATTGCTTCAAGGATTGCTTCTTCAGAAGGTAAAACTGAATCTAAGCAGTCCAAGGTAGAGGTAGAATCAAGGCTCCAATCCGGGGCCACATCACCATCTAACTCCTCTTCAGAAAAAGGAGCAGAGTGGTTGTCTGCAGAGTCTACGATAGACTGATATCTAAGCTTAGCTGCAGATATAGGGAATGCCATTCCATTTACTTGTCCTTCAACTAATGTGGTCGTAGGTGAAGGCAAGGTCCAAGGGTCTGAAAAATAACGAGTTCGAAAGAACTCTTCTCGAGGAGACTCCTTAGATGATGAAATGGCATTGATTTTAGCGAAAGGAGAGGGAAGATCAAAGGTACCCATCAATGAGGAATACATTCCCACTCCTAAATTCTCAGTAGGCGGGCGAGGGTTATCCACTAAAGGAATAGTAGATTCAGAGCTTCCTTGAGGATCGACTGGACAATAATCCATTTGATCAACCTTAACGATTTTCCCCTCATGAGGAAAGCAAATGACACGAAACAGAGTCGAAAGAACGACGTCCATTTCGTATACCTAGTTCCTTCCTAATAGGAGATTACAGTCTAGGTTAGCATCTATGACTTCGACTTCAATATTGACGACCTTCCCCCCAACACATATAGGAAAGGCCGGGATAATCCCATGCGGCTTATGAGAATGACCATCAAATGCAGTCAAGACGGTGGGTGAAGGAACAGCCGAAGGTGATCCAATAGCCTTCCAGCATGACATTGACATGACACACGTGGAAGCTCCTTCATCTATAACGGTATGAAAAATGTTGATTTTCCGGTATGTAGACTTTATTTGGAAAGCATATGATGAGGGAGTCGCTTTTTGACATTTAACATGTCAAAAGTGAGCACTAAAGAGTTAGTTGGATCAACTGCCCCAATCACGAAAAGTAAAGCACTTCTCTGAGTCGGACATGACTGGAGAACCTCTAAAGTGGACATGGCGCATGGACTCTGAGCTAGATCCTCCACAATGGAGTAATTCAGGGTGGCCCTAGAATTAGGATTAATAGTCGCGCATTTTGCGGAACCATTCGGTATCCATGGTATAGTCTCGACAGGGGGTCGCTCAATATGAAGGTCGGTACTTCCGGGAATAGTCTTGTCCTTGGAAGTTTCGGCTTCACCATAATCGCGTGACTGAGTAGCCACATGGACGTTAGAACCCATGATAAAAACATTTGATGATTTTTCCCCTTCCTGGTTGCCCCCTGTGGAGGTTCCAGGGTTTGAACTCGCGCGAGCAAGAAGTTGCTGCCCTTGGGGAAACGGGTTGGTTAACGCATCTTGAGAACTATAAGTCCCTTGCTGTCCTAACAAGCGCTGAGCGTCTTCAATCTTAGGGCAAAGATGAGTTAAATGGTTTCCACTGCACAACTTTCATGGAAACTTGACTTTCTTTCTAGACTCATTTCTACCACCACCAGCGTTGTTGCCGGATTTATTTGCATCAGGCTTCCCATCCTGGTTCTTTTTCTTACCTCGTCCTTTCTTTTTCCCATTGGAATTTTGATTTCCTTTGGGGTTATCGAATTGGACGGCATTAATTGAAGAAGTTTGGGAAGCCGGGGGATTAGACGATGTGACTTGGTTGTTAGAAGCAGTTTGTAAGGACAACTGCTGCAATTGGTTCAACAAGTTCACGGTAGTTGTGTCTATCGACCCAACGATACCATCCGCGTGGGGACCTGGCTTCGACTTAGCTATGTCAACCTTAGACCCAGGAGCATCTGGCAAGTATTTTTGTAGGATCCCAGACTGAGAGTAGATCTATTATAATTGTTGGGCCCTAAAAATGGCTTGCTCCTCAGAATAGACTCCAGACATGGAGACATCCTTGGAGATCTCGGGTTGTAAAGATTTCAAAAACCATTCGAGACGGTACTCTAGCGGGATTTCAGCTTTAATGAGCCTCTTTCTCCATCTCCATTCCTGAATATGGTCAAAAATGTGAGTTGCCTTATCCTGACGAAAAGTGGCCAGAAGATCAGTTCCGGCATCATAACGGACAGGTAACTGGAAATGATTTAAGAAAATATTGGCTAAGTCAGCGAAATATGTAAATTTGCCCCCTGGCAACTCTATATACCATTTGGCCGCATTACCAATCAAGGTGCGTTGAAAGAGTCTCAACCTAATGGAGTCATCGATAAGGGAGTTAGATGAGCACCACAAATGGAATGTGGTTACATGGTCGCCTGGGTCTTCACTGCTCTTCCCTTTGAACTTTGGAATGTCCAAAGGGAGTTTGGTTGGGACCGGAGGCTAGGCCAGATTGTATTTGATTGGGTCATTTGTTAACTTAGTGAGATCTGGCAAGTTCAACGTTGCCAGAAACGGAAGCCTAGGAGGACCTTGGGGATTCCACCCAGACTGGGCAGAACTCCCAAAGTTCTAAAAAGATTTTCCTGGATTTTGGGAGGCACCAGGCTGCCCGAAGTAACCAGTAGAACCGGCGGAACCAAAAGGCAAGCCTTGTGATCCAGCAAAATTCGGAGTTTGACCAACTCCGGCCGTATAGCCTCCATAACCAGCAAAGTGTCCTCCTAAAGGATTATAAGGAGTTGATAACCCCTTATACAGATTCCAAGCCGAAGCTAAGGGAGGAATACTTTGAAACGAACTAACCGTGGAGTACGGCCTATTCCCTTGTTGGCCGAAAAATGGATTCCTAGTTCCCACGCTACTAACCCCAGGGTTAGTCCAACCTTGGAAAGGATTTCTGCTTTGTCCTATAGAAGAAAAAGGCATGGATCCTACCATCGGGTTGGAATGTGGTATATGACCACTTCTGAAAGGAAAACCCTGGAAAGAAGTCGATCTGCCCATCATGGACGTAGCGGCACTAAACGAAACCGATGGAATACCCTGTGAGTGGGTGCCAAATGTGAAGATTCCAGTACCAAAAGCATTGGTTTGGGTATTTCCACTCGTGGATGGAATGGAGGTAGACCCAACTAAAGATGTGCTAGAAAAAGATCCAAACAAGGAAGCAGAGGAGATGGAAATCGTTCCTCCCCCTTGCACCGATGTTGGAGTTTGCATAATCATAGCACTTGTAGAAGCCATGCTTCTAGTAGTGGTCATTGATGGTTAGCGCGTAGCGTAACCTAGACTTGATGGTCTATGCATCGGAGTCCCAACGTATTGTAATACGTCTGGATGACTAGATGGTAGTGGAGAATTCGGAGCCGCTAACGACTCTGAGAGTTCTTCTACCTCTATGTTATTCTCCGCTTGAAAGAGAACTCGAGAAAGGACTGGAGTGTCCCTCTCTTGTTCGGAAGTGCCAGGCCTTGCTTGAACACTAATGCCCCCGAGAGGAGGATCAATCCCCGATGCGTCAACTGCCGTGGGACGAAACCCACCAGTAGTATTACCTCTGCGCCTTCTAGGAGAAGGCTCTAAACTTGGTGGTGAAAGACCACGAAGTCTTCGAGACCGTCTGGGAGATCGGTCAGCCACTTTGAATTTTTTTTTATGATCTAACTAAAGACTCAAAAAATTGAAAGCTAGGCCAACTAAGAGCACAGAGCACACACTATAAAGTCCCTAAAGATAACAGCCAGTCAAACAACTTCCAAGTATTTCCGCTCCGAGTGATTAGGACCGGACACCAAAATACAAGAAAGTGAATTAAGGGGCCTTCCGAAGATAGTTTGGGATGATGAGGGCCCAGTCTTATCAGCGAAGGTATCAGAGGAAGTTACGCTGACCTCCTAACAACAGCCTGTGCCAGTGCAAGCCCCCAAGCTTCACAAGGGTGCCCTCCAGTAGTACTATCGAGAGTGATGCAACGTCGACCTCAGGTGCCACGGGATTCCCCTCCGCAGCCGCCTGTGTAGATCCCTAGGAGTAGCAACTATGGATACCAACTCGTCACAGAAGCCAGGTGGAACAGTTGTGAGGTAAGTTCGGACAAGTAGGAGAGGGGGTATCTCTCTTCCCTGTCTTCACAGACCCTCATGCTTAACTCCCAGATCCGGAGCTTTCCTGGTCTTCCTAACGCTATTGGATTTTCTCTCATTATTCAGACTCCTACGTTTGACGTTTATATGGCCTTGGAGAGTTAACTCTCCACTCGCCTAATCCAAGGCCCTAAAATCCTAAACTTGTTGGTGTAACTGACTTAAACAAAAAGTTCTAGTGAATTTTAGTTAGTGCTTAATTTTAAAATAGGTTGTTCTTTAAGTCATAAGGTAACGGAAGTGAAACTAGTGGTGTTTTTTGACGAAAAGAAATTAATAAAAACTTAACTACATGCACATGCACTTTTTCGTTTTTCGATGAAGAGAAATTTCTATAGGGTTCATAGGAACTTCTAATAAAATAAACTTTTATTTTATTTTCGTTAATTCACGCTTCACAGTCACAAAAGCTAACAAAGCTATGTATGCCTAAAAGGGTATGCAAATCTATCCTAATGCAACAAATATATGCCGATGCAAGATTTGAAACTACTGTAAAACAAAAAATGAAAGTTGCTTGCTTATCAATCTTTATCTTGCCACTTAAAATGTCTAGATGGAATATGAGGTGCTACCATTCATTTCGTCTAAACACTAAAAACAAGTTCTAAGACAAACATAAAGCACTTTCATTCACTAAAAGGAAACCAAATGAAAACCAAGTTCAAGAAAGCAAAACTAAGTTTTTCAAAAATATTTTCTTCAAACGCAACAACAAAAAAGTCTTTTCAAAAATGCTCTCAACAACACTGAAACTTGTGATTGAAGAATAGGCAACAAACACTTTTGCAAATTGACACCACACAATGGATGAAAACTCAACAAAAAGAGATGTGTTTAAGGATGCTCTTAACAATCAAAAGCAGCAATGAAAGCTTTGGCAACAATAACCAAAAAGATCAAAAAGACAAATTTCAAGAAAGTGTCAATCAACAACTTTCATGAAACAAAGAAGCGGATGGTCACAAAAGCGGTTTTGTCAAGCAAACAAAAAGTCACCAAAAGCAAGATTTGACACGAAGATTGAGATCAATCTCCCTACCCTAATGAATCAGAGCAGCCAAGATTCCAAACAAGAAATCTTGCGTGCTTGAACAAGAAAAGATGACGCTTGCAATAACAAAAACAAGACCAATACTCCTTATAATCAGAGAGAATTTGGAACAAGATGCTCGCTGTAAAAACAAAAACTGATACTGGAAAGTGACTGTTTCAGACTGACTCAAACTACCAGACAGACCTTCAGAGGCAAAAATATTTACAAATCTTGAAAATTGCAAGATATATGCAACTGTACTTATGTATAGATTGCTTGTATACGCTACTGTAACTGAGGAAACCTGCGTATACGCGGGTTCACTTAAATAAACATGTGTACATATGCCTCTGTAACTAAGAAAAACAATGTATATAAAAGTTTTGAAGAAAAATAAAAAACAAACTGAAGAAATTGACAAAACTTAAAGTTCAAAAACAGACCAGACAGCAACAGCAAGCAAACAGGCAGTTGAGCCCTGATTGGCTTGAAAACACCCAAACTAGGAACAACAAGAGTGTTGGCCCCAGTGGAGTCGCCAATTCTATTGGAGGGAAATGTTCCCCTAGGGCTTTTTGGGTTGAAACCCTATCAGACTGAAAGTTATCTATTCAAAGAAACACACATTCACACAGCCATTATGCTATTATAAGAAAATTCTATTGTAAAGAGTACGTACCTTAGGTCCTACGTTTGAGAAGGCCTTTAGGGTCCAAACCCTTCTTGGAGTTCCCTTCTTCTCTTTTGTCCTGCAAAACAGCCAATTCCAAAGAACACAGCAGTATATGGACAAAACCTTATAAAGAAACCATCTTCATGTGATAAATAAAGGTAGTTAGTTATGAAATCCAAACAACCATTTACATATGAATTCTAAACATGAATATCATAAACATAAAGAAGATTTATATCGGGAACCAAGACATGTGTTTCTTTTATTATAGACAAATAAAGTACATAAAAAGGAATAATTTCACCTGAGTCACCTTCAGCAGGCTCCAAGCAAAGCTTCCTTCCAGATCTGTTCCAGCCTCAAGCCTTTAACAAACTCCTTCCATGACTCACTCCATGATGTCATAAATGGTGGATGAACATCAACACACAAGGAAACAAGGGTTTCCTGTACAAATGGGGGAAGTGCAGAAGGCACAAGGGACTTCAGACCTGGTCAGGGGAAAAATCTCAGCATAATAACCTTTCTCTCTCTTCTCTCCTCCCTTAGGCCTTCCCTTTGAGGTCTTTTTATACCTCTCCCAAAGTAGTTTTTTAGTTGGGAGTTGGTTGGGAACAGTTGGGCCACGGGCACTAACAGGTGATCAGCAGGTAAAACCCACGATCTCCGCCCGAAAATAAGGAGTTTTATATTTTTTTTAAGTGTTTTAATACATATACGATGGTTGGGTATACACAGACCCACATATACACGCATTTAACTCAGGGCAATGTAGCGTATAAGGGATAAAACACTGTCTTTTAAATTTTAGGACCAGGTCTGGAAGGAGGAGTTGCCCTAGGCCATGAGTGCAGCATCAAAAACCATAAGAGTGAGATTTGGAGCTATAACACACATCGAAATCATCTATTTCTCCAAATCTCCAAAACGTCTTAGACAATCATTCCAAGGTATTTGAGACTCCCAAAGGTCTCCCACCTATTCGTGATCATGATCATGCTATTCATCTGATTCCAGGAAGTGTTCCTCCAAACATCAGGCCGTACAGATATCCCTATGCCCAAAAGAGTGAAATTGAACGTATGGTTGCAGAAATGCTAGAGGTTGGTATAATTCAACCTAGTCAAAGTTCTTTCTCTACTCCAATAGTATTGGTGCACAAGAAGGATGGATCATGGCACATGTGTCCAGATTATAGGGAGCTCAACAAGCTCAATATTAAAGATAAGTTTCCCATTCCTGTCATTAATGAATTGCCAGATGAATTGCATGGATCAATTTACTTCACCAAGTTGGATCTTTGTTCAGGATATCATCAAATGAGAATGAAGACTGAAGACATTTCGAAAACAACATTTAGAACTCATGAGGGTCATTATGAATTTTTGGTCATGCCTTTTGGCCTTACCAATGCATCTTCTACATTTTAAGGTTTGATGAATTCCATTTTCAAACCCTTCCTTAGAAAATTTGTGTTAGTATTTTTTGATGATATACTAATCTACAACAAGTCTTGGAAGGATCATGTGGAACATGTTGACAGGGTGCTACAACTATTGGAGAAGAAACAATTATATGCAAAAAGATCCAAATGTTTCTTTAGAGTACAAGAGGTGGAATATCTGGGTCATATTGTATCTCATGAAGGAGTTAAGGTAGACCCTAGAAAAATTAAAGCCATTAAGGAATGGAAAATCCCCACATCCATAAAGCATCTGCGAGGATTTCTCGGGTTGACAGGGTATTATCGCATGCTTGTTAAGAATTATGGGAGAATAGCAGCACCTCTAACAACATTATTGAAGAAAGATGTATTTTCATGGACTGCAGAAGCAGCAAAGGCCTTCGAACATCTTAAAGAGGCAATGTGCCAAGCACCAGTCTTAGCTACACTGGACTTCACAAAAACCTTTATTGTGGAATGTGATGCTTTAGGAAATGGAATTGGTGTTGTTTAATGCAAGATGAAAGACCCATTGCTTTTGAAAGTCGTCCAATCAAAGGAAAGTTTTTACACAAATCTATTTATGAGAAGGAAATGTTGGCAATACTACATGCACATAAGAAATGGCGACCCTACCTAATGGGAAGACACTTCAAGGTAAAAACGGATCATGATAGCCTTAAATACCTTTTAGAACAAAGATTATCCTCTGAAGATCAACAAAAGTGGGTCACAAAGATGTTGGGTTATGACTTTGAAATCATCTACAAAAAAGGGAAGCAAAATGTGGTGGCAGATGCACTCTCAAGAAAGGATGAGGATGTGGAAGCATTGTTGCGCATCATTTCTATTATCCAACCAGATTGGATAAACGAAGCAAGGGAGGAATGGAAGAATGATGAAGAAGTGTGGGTACTTATTCGAAAGTTACAACAAGATTCCAGTACATATAATACATTTAGCTGGCAAAATGATTCATTATGGTATAAAGATTGCTTATACCTTTGTAAGAATTCCCAACTCAAACAAAAGATTCTTATGGAATTGCACACTTCTCCCTTAGGAGGGCACTCAGGATTTTTAAAAACTTACCACAGGGTTAAGAAGGAATCATTTTTGGATGGCCTTAAATCAGATATTCAAAATTTTGTGGCGGAATGTTTGGTTTGCCAACAAAATAAAGTTGAAACAATTAAGACCCTGGGTCTATTACAACCTTTATCCATTCCAAGCCAACGTTGGGAGAGGTTTCAATGGATTTTATCACAGGTTTACCCAAGTCTGAGGGAAAGAGTGTCATCATGGTGGTAGTTGACAGACTTACCAAGTATGCACACTTTTGTGCATTATCACATCCATTTAAAGCCAATAAAATTTCTACTGCATTTATGGAAACAATTCAAAATATACATGGAAACCCAAAGATTATTGTAAGTGACAGAGATCCCATTTTCATTGGAAATTTTTGGACAGAATTATTTTCTTGTCTCGGTACTCAGTTAGCTCATAGATCATCTTATCATCCTCAATCTTATGGGCAAACTGAGATAGTAAACAAATGTTTGGAAGGATATCTTCGTTGCTTCGTATTTGATAAGTAGACACAATGGGTCAAATGGTTGCCTCTAGCTGAATGGTGGTATAACACTTCCTTCCATACAACAACAAAAATGAACCCATTTATGCCACTTTATGGATATCAGCCACCATCCATCACATCATATTTAAGAGAAAATTCTAAGGTTCAAGCAGTGGAACATCACATTGAGCGTCAATAACAAGTCCTCCAACTTTTAAAGGATAACCTCGTGTTGGCGCAGAATAGAATGAAACAACAGGCAGATCAACATCGCAACGAAAGAAGCTTTGATGTAGGTGATTGGGTATTCCTACGGCTACAACCGTATAAACAAATGTCCCTCAAGCAAGCTAAGAAGGATAATAAATTATCACCAAAGTATTATGGTCTGTACAAGGTGTTACAAAAGATTGGTACTATGGCATACAAATTGGAGCTTCCTGCAACTTCTCGAGTGCACCTCGTTTTCCATGTTTCATGCTTAAAGAAGGTTATAGGCAACAAGCTCCCAGTTCAAACAATATTGCCAGAACATGACGAGGAAGGAAAAATTATATTGGAACCGGAAGCAGTCACAGAAACAAGAACTTGACAGCTACGAAATCGATCAATTTCGAAGTATCCTATCAAGTGGAAGAACTTATCCACTGAAGATTACACAAGGGAGGATGAGAATTTTATACAGAAGCATCCAGAACTACTCAAGCATTGAGGACAATACTTTTTTGAAGGAGAGGGGCATGTTAGGTCCCTATAATACTAGTGATTACCCCATTACTATTGTAGTTGTATCCCTTATTAATATTGTTGTGCCCCTATTGTCCCCATATTGTTATTACTGTGCCCCATAAAATCCCTCTATTGTTATTTTTGTGCCTTTATATTATTATTGTTAGGTCGGCTGGGTTATATTGTGACTCCTTAGACTCATTTCTATAGAAAGGAGGTTTTTTCATTTGAATCATCGAAGAATCATTCATTTGTGTAATGTAAAGGAGGTTGCCCCCTCGAAGAGGTTGAATTCTAAGGAGTTGATCTATCCTTTCTATCTTTTTGTGAGCTAGTTTCATAACACAAGGACATGAAGATGAAATGCAAGGAAATCAATGATATATTCTCATGCACATTTGAGGAAAATATGGAAGACCACAGGGTTTATGTCAACATTCACAAGTATGGTTTGTACCAGATTGCATGTAGGTATCTTGCATTGTAGGTTTTAACCCCGTACAGAAATTACCTGCATACGAATTCTAAAACACAGAAAATAAACAATGCGAGAGCATAACACATAAAACAAATACACACAAAAATTTTCCCCTGTATCCGAAAATCGGGACTACCAGCTTGATTTTTCATTATGTTCCTTTCAATGTTACAATACATATTTATACATGCCGAAGCATCCAATACCATGGACCAAAAACCATCGCGTCCAATACCATGGATTGAAAACCATCACATCCAAAAAACATGTGCAAAAATCATGCACAAAACCATAGGTGGGTCCGCCCAACCTAACATAGGTTCCAAAACCAAAATTTTCTAGGATGCTGCCTCGGACCCAATAAAGTGGGGTTACGGGTGCCCCTCAAACCCCGTGTGAACTCCCCCTCTCTAACCCCTGGTTAACTATGTGGGCTAGTCCTGGAAAGAATATAACACAACCCAACATTCTCCCACTTGTTGTTTTCTTTCCACAGGGGGCCACAAGAGAGCTTAGTCATTTATCCAGCCCTGCAATGACCATTGTTTCTCTACACCAAGAGAACTTCTTAGAGCTCACAGATTTTGTCAATGCATCTGCAGTATTCTTCAAAGTGTCCACCTTTACGAGCAACACCTTTTTGTCTTCTATCATATCCCTCACAAAGTGATGCTGAACATCAATATGCTTTGTCTTTGAATGATATGCAGGGTTCTTTTCCAAGAAAATTGCACTTTGGCTATCACAGTCTATCCTTATAGCTTCCTGTACTAACCCCATGCTTGAACACAATCTCTTCAACCAAACTGCCTCCTTGCTTGCATGAGTGGCTGCCATGTATTCTGCCTCTCTAGTTAATAGTGCCACTATAGATTGTTTCTTACTCATCCAACTGACTGCACCTCCAAATAGGTTAAACACATACCCACTTGTAGATCTTCTTTGATCCAGATCTCCAGCCCAGTCTACATCAACAAAGCCACAAATATCCAACACTCTATCCAATCCTGGTCTTCCTTGGTAGCACAAACCATAATCACTAGTGCCACGTAAATACCTAAAAACCTGCTTCACTGCTGTCCAATGCTCCTTCCCAAGTTTTGACATAAACCTGCTCAATACTCCCACTGTATGTGCAATGTCTGGTCTAGTACAGACCATTGCATACATCAAGCTACTGACTGCACTTGCATATGGAACACGGGACATATCCTCTTCCTCTTCTTGTGTCTTGGGACACTGTTCAGCAGATAACTTTACACCTACAGGAATAGGAACCTTCACCGGTTTACTATCCTGCATATCAAACCTCTGCAGTATTGTCTCAACATACTTCCACTGGTTTAACCAGAGCTTCCTCCTTGCCCGATCTCTTTTAATTTCCATGCCCAAAATATAGTTTACAGCACCAAGATCTTTCATGTCAAATTTGGAGGACAATTGGGTCTTCAAATCCTGGATAATTTCTTTGTCATTTCCAACCAGCAACATATCATCCACATACAAGACTAGATAAATAACACGGTCACCAATTAATTTAAAATACACACAGTGATATGCTTTGCTTCTAGTGAAGCCAAGTCCCCGTATAAATGTATCAAATTTCTGATACCACATCCTTAGTGACTATTTTAACCCATACAAAGACTTCTTTAACTTGCATACCAGTTCTTTCTTACCCTTCACCATAAAGCCTTCTGGTTGCTTCATGTAGATCTCCTCTTCCAAATCGCCGTGAGGAAATTTTGTCTTCACATCCATCTGTTCTACTTTAAAATCAAAAGCAGCAGCAACAAATAAAAGTAATCTAATAGAAGTTACCTTGGCAACAGGAGAAAAAATATCACCAAAATCAATTCCCAGCACCTTGGAATAACCTTTTGCTACCAACCGAGCTTTGTATTTCTCCACTTTTCCTTTTGCATTTGTCTTCTTTTTGAACACCCAATTGCTGCCAATGGGTTTCCTCCCAGCCGGAAACTCCACCAGATCCCAAGCCTCATTTTTGTGCAAAGATGCCATTTCATCAACCGTGGCCTCTTTCCAGATTTTTCCATCCTTTGAATCCATTGCTTCCTTCACAGTTCTGGGATCATCATCGGTAACATACAAAGCAAAATTTGAACAGAAAGTGGATGGACTATACCTCTCTGGCTGCCTTCTTTCTTGAACTGATCTTCTCACAGCTAGAGTTTGTGGCTCTTCATCTTCTGATTCCTCCTATGTTGTAGAGTCTAATTCTTCCTCCTTTAGCTCAAACTCTATCTTCTCAGGTTCCTTTGGTTGGACTTCATGTTTAGTAACATATTTCACCTCTCTGAACACCACATCTCGACTGTACACAACCTTCCTTGTTACTGGGTTCCAAAGTTTACAACCCTTTTAACCATCCTTATACCCAATAAAGATGCACTTTTCAAATTTACTATCCAACTTGGTTCATTTCTCCTTTGGAACATGTACATATGCATCACATCCAAATACCCTTAGATGTGAAAGAGAGGGTTTCTTACCTGTCCATACCTCATGTGGAGTCTTATCCTCCAACGTTGATGAAGGTGACCTATTGACCAGGTAACATGTAGTATCCACTGCCTCACCCAGAATTCCTGTCCTAACCCGGCACCACTGAGCATGCTTCTTGCCCTTTCCATCAACGTCTTGTTCATTCTTTCTACAACTCCATTTTGCTGAGGTGTATATGGAGTAGTATTCTGTCGTGCTATACCACACTTCTTACAGAATTCTTCAAATTCCTTGCTACAAAACTCTCCACCATTATCTGTTCTCAGCACCTTTATCTTCTTCTTTGTCTGATTTTCCACGAGAGCCTTAAATTCTTTAAACCTGTCAAAGACTTCAGATTTCTTCTTAAGGAAATATATCCATGTATTCCTTGAGAAGTCATCTATAAATGATACATAGTACACAAACTTACCCAGTGATGGAACCTTCCAGGTCCAAACACATCACTATGCATAAGCTCTAATATTTGTTTCGCCCTCTTACCACCAGAGGGGAAACTCACCCGACTCTGCTTCCCATATACACAATTTTCACAAGAATCAAAATCCAGAGAGCTATTACTCATACTTTCTACCATACCTTTACCATGACGTATTCGAAGGCCTTTCTCTCCAATATGTCCAAGCCTTTGATGCCACAACATGGTCTTCTCTCCAAAGACCACTAGATTTTCTGCTCCACTTTCAGGAACCACAAAACTATTGCACCCATCAATAACAGTGCTACCTTACAACTTGCATAGAGTTCCAATTTGAACTCCCCACATCAATACCAGTGCTCCCTGAACCATTTTGCAGGTATCCTTCTCGAACACTGTTTCTACACCTGCATCATCCAGCTTGCTTATAGAAATCAAATTTCTGGCCAATGGAAGAATATGCAGAACACCCGCAAGTGTTCTAACCCTTCCACCTTGCAACTTAAAGTTTACTTTTCTGCGACCAATGATTCTAGCCTTCCTATCATCCCCTAAGAAGACATCACCACCATCCTATTTCTCATACTCGCAGAACCACTCTCTATGGGGAGTGAAGTGAAAGGACACACCTGAGTCAATCAACCATGCCTCATGATCTACATGTGTACTTGAAGAAGCCAAGTACACATCCCCACCTTCATCTAAGGTGGTGCCTCTGCAGAAGGAGCATCATCACATCCCTTTCCTTTATCAGGAGCTTTAGATTTACAGTCCCTTTTGTAGTGCCCTTCCTTTCAGCATTTCCAGCACACCACCTTTATAGGTTTTCCTGGAGATTTAGTTCTCCCTCTAGATTTAGATCTCCCACTCGATGACTTATTTTTATTCCTGTTCTGGGACCGTCCTCGTACATACAAGGCATCACCATTCTGGCTCTCCATATTTTTCCGTCTCATCTCCTCTGTTAGCAAGGCTGAGACTATTTCATCAAACTGCAAGGCAGTTGCATTGCTACCTATTGTAATAACCAAACTATCCCACGAATCTGGTAGAGAACACAACAAACTGATGCACTTATCTTCATCTGAAATTTTAATATCAATAGATGCTAACTGACTTACCACAATATTAAATGCATTTAGATGCCCTGTCACCAAGTCTCCATCTTTCATCCTCAGGTTATACAGTTTTTTCTGCAGGAACAATTTATTCACCAAAGACTTAGATTGGTACAAAGTCCCTAACTTATCCCACAAAGCCTTCGTCGTAGCTTCCCCTGATACATTCAGCAATATTGATTCTAAGACACAAAATCATATTGTGCTCTTTGCCTTCCGATCCAACTTCTTCCATTCTTCATCGGACAATCCCGTTGGTTTAGTACCTGGATCTACCACGATCCACTGATCATTATCCACCAACAGATCCTCCATCTTGAGTTTCCACAACTCAAAACTCTGACCATTAAATTTCTCGATCTCTATCTTTCCACTGCTCACCATCTTCTTTCACCACCAAAATCGATCTCGTAGATCTCCCATTGAATAAGGTCTACCACAAGCCCATGTAAAACCCCTCAGCAATAAAGGCGTCCCCTTGAAGCCAAAACAGCTCTGATACCAAATGTAGGTTTTAACCCCGTACAGAAATTACCTGCATATGAATTCGAAAACACAGAAAATAAACAATGTGAGAGCATAACACATAAAACACATATACACAGAGATTTTCCCCTGGATCCCAAAACCGAGACTACCAAATTGACTGTTAATTATGTTCCTTTCAATGTTATAATACATATTTATACATGCTGAAGCATCCAATACCATGGACTGAAAACCATCGCGTCCAATACCATGGACTGAAAACCATCGTGTCCAAAAAACATGTGCGAAAATCATGCACAAAACCATAGGTGGGTCCGCCCAACCTAACATAGATTCCAAAACCAAAATTTTCTGGGGCGCTGCCCCCGACCCCATAAAGTGGGGTTACGGGTGCCCCTCAAACCCCTTGTGACCTCCCCCCTTCTAACCCCTGGTTAACTACGTGGGCTAGTCGTGGAAAGAATATAACATAACCCAACACACATTTCCATACGCGGACATGATCCACTGGATTGTCTCACACATTGATCCCAAGACGATGATGTTGAGCAGTGCTAGCAGAACAGATCTTGCCACCTTGAGGGTTAAAGATTGTCAGGAGATGTATCACTTGCCACAGCCAGTGATCACAATGGAGAAACCCTTCAGGAAACCCAACAAAGTGCAAACTCATGAGATATCTTGAAGAGATGGGCGAAAGAGCCAGCAAATTTCAGGAAAGCACCCAGCCAGGTTTACAAGACGAATATACTCTGGAAGACATATCAATACTTGGTCATATTTTCATTCTACCTATATGGTTAAGAGAGCATAGAAACCTTCCAATGGAGCTAGGTGATCGCGTTGGACCAACTGGCCAGTGAAGGAAGACCTTGCAACTGGTCTGACATGTAGGCTCTTATGTTGAAGGAACATGTGATAAAAGCCCGACATCCGCCCAATGGTCAGCAAGTGGAGATATACGTGTTTGCTTACATTATGGATGCAGTCTGTGCTCCTCAGCAGTTCCCAGGCTTCAGTTGGGCATGGACACCTTCACAAAACTCTATGCACTCTTATTGCAGATTGTTCTCTAAATGCAGCTTCCACAAAGTTATCACACAATTGTCAGACCACTTTTTCACCCTAGTGTACACAATGATATTTGAGCAGGATCCACCTTGCATGTCACAGGTAGCGATGGAGCCATTGATTGACATAGAAAATTGGTATGACTCACCCCTTGGCACCTTCATATGAATGTACAACGCAAAGAAGGCTTTGCATGTTTTACCAAAGTTTTCCATGGACAAGCTCATCATGCAAGAGGTTTCATATCACATCTCGATAGGGTTTTTAGCGAGACTGCACAAGGAGAAGAAGGCACCTTTTCCCTCTCCTCCTTTGCGAATTGGGTTGTATGAGATACATAATCTCAAGCTTGTTGAGCCCGAGATAGATGAGTTCAAAAGATTCACTTTCAGCACCAAATGTTTTAACCCATATGACCCTCGTTACTTGGTGAAGGACCACTATGCGAGAGTTTGGTTTCCTTGGATGAATGAGGTGTGTCATTGGCCTGAGGAAGACCCATGGAGATATTGTTATCACTCCTCCAAGCTCAATGAACCAGTCCACATAGCTGTAGAGTGCTTAGCGAAGTAGAGGAAAGCACCAGCTTAGAGAGCACCATCATTAGCGATAGCAGAGGGTAACGTAGCTGCGCATGACAAAGGAAAGAGAAAGGTTTTTGATAGCGCAGAGGTAAACCAAAGCCATATGTTCAAAGAAGATCCACTTGTGATGAAAGAACCTTACGAGATTGAGGCTAAGAGGTGACAACACAAAAAGAGGATCGCACAAAGGCTAAAAGAGAAATAGAGGATGGAGGAAATAGAAAAGGAGTTGCAAGAGTTGAAGAAGCAACTTCGAGAAGAACATGAGTTGCACAGAAGAGAGAATGAAGTGTAATAGGGACACACACAACAGGAGGCACAACATGCACAGATTGATGAAATTGTGCCCATACAATTTATAGGCTCATCTGAGCAGCTGACACATATCAGAGAGGGTGAGTAGTCACAGGAGCAAGACTTAGCTTAGGAGATTGAACAGATACTAGAACAGATGGATACGAAAAAGGTGTAGCTAGAGTGAGATTAGGATATCAACCTCATGCCTTAGAACCAAGAGGCCACCCCACCAGCTTCACCAAGTCTAGAAGCAGAGCAGGTCCCAAGTGACTAGAGAGATAAAGAGATCCTTGAAGACAATCCAGAAGGAGAGTTACGCAACATATCTTTTGACGAGTCGCAACACAGAGTTGTGTAGTCACATAGAGTGCCCACTCCAGATGTTCACATATCTCCTGAACAGTTTGAAGAATGAGTGATCGTATTTGATGTGTGCAAGCATCTAGCAGTGTTGGCCAATGTTACCAGAGCATATGCTGAAGCCACTAGATCAAGTGTTCGATTCTTGATAACATAGAACAAGCACATCTCTATGGAGTTACAAGTGGCCAGGAAGGGAGGAGAACAGGCTACATCATCCACCAGAGCAGAGTTGAAGAGAAGAATACTAGATGAAGTATCGTCCCTTGAGATGGACATGTGGATGTTATATTCTAGATTCATCACCGTGCATAAGTTTTCTTTCCATCTTAATGGTTGGCAGTAGCACTATGCTATGAGAGCATGTATCTTGTTAAATATACACACTATTTTCAAATGCATGCAAACATGGACAATGAGGTACAAAGGATCCCCATTTCATTTCCTAAAGATGATGAAGCCAAGGGATGTAGAGTTGAAGGCATGCATCCAGAGTCAGATCTGGAACCATGAGGAACTCCCATAGCTCAGTTTGTAGGCATCACATGCTCGAGTGTTTAGAAGCATGGATGTCATTCTGTGCACGCACAAGATCCCATCTATTGGCACACTCACCGAAGCAAAATTAAAGAAACAAGTTCGGCTGGAGTTGGACATGTACTTTGATGAGTTGATGCGCGTAGCCACCAGTACAGACCTGGATATCAACGCAGACACTATGCATCAATATGTTGCTGGTCTAGCTGCACTCAAGACTACGATGTGCATGTTATCAGATGATTTAGACAAAGGTGCCAAATCAATGTACCCATATGCAACAGAGGCGAGAGTTCGCTTTCCGCGAGATGTCACCATTGAGCATGCAGACACCATCACAAACTACCAAGCTTGACTTTAGTTTTCCACTGTCGATCATCATGAGGATGTCGAAGAGTTAGTCTTCCCATAGTTGTCTGAGTCTTAGTAGTGTCTTGCATGGCTTGCTCAAGCCTATTTTGTCTCACGTGGGTACATGCGCAGATTATAATGTAACATATTGTAAAAGTGAAAGACCAAGTGTTGATAATAGAGTGTAACAATCATGTAGTAGTTGAAGAGTCATGAGGGTAGGTGAAGAGTCACAAAGGGGAATGTCAAGGGTCACCCCACCCTTTGCTATTTATATAACCTCATAACTCATTGTAAAGGATTTTGGGAGCCAAGCTTCCTATTGGTGTATCTTAGAGAAATCTTGGAGTGTATTGTAAGGAGCCTTGGATTCTCCACATTGCAGAGCTAGTATATCTCTTTGGAGGAGCAGGCGGCAATGATTGTAATACTCCATTGTCGAGACTAGTGGTTGGTCATAGTTGTATGTATGATTGGAACTTTCACTTTCTTAATATAACAAAGCCAACGCATTTCATGCATATGTTTTTATTGTATTTCAACTATCTTGGTTACTCTAATGATATATGTATTTTTTGTTTATGCATGTATGTATGGAGTTTTCTATTTATGTTTGTATGAATATTATCAAGGTGTGTTGTTGGTTTAAGCATCACTTTGGATTGTTGGTTAACCTTCTTTCTAGCTTGTGATGTATCTCTCTCATGTGTTCCATTTCAAGCCGCGTGTTGTCACAAGTTTCTAAGGGGTGCACTCATACCCCTATTACGTGTGTTAGACCCATTCATGCACCTTCCTTTACTTGTTGTGCATGTCACACCCTTACTACCAATAGGGTCATCTTACTCACCTTTGCACGCAACCACGGTCAAGGTGATATCGTACTACCACACTGCTAGGACTCCTACACCAAACAGCCTGAGGTTTAGTTGGGACTTCTTACCGAGGAGATCTGTTACCATGTTGGTGGGTCCAACAACTTGAACATGGCACTAGAAGGAGGGCCAGATGACAAGATGAGTCCTCACATCGTGTTTTGAATATTTGCATATCTGTCATGGATATCATTAGACTCCTCCCTCTGTGATGTTTGTCCAATGTTGAACCTATTGACATCACGAGGGAGTTTTATGATCTCTTGTTGGAATTCACATACAATGTTGAAGGCGAAGTGGCCTAGCTTGAGTACTTGCATGAATTCTTGGCATCCCTTGAGGATATAGATGAGTTCAATGAAGTTGAGGTCAACTTGCTTCTTTCACACACATTTCACTAATCCCCACAACAATGGTGCCACAACCTACCTCACGGTTGCATGCACTCACTTAAGAAGTTTTGTGATCTAATTGAATCTACTTTCCATCATTTTGATCTTGAACCTCTTGACAAAAGGATGTTGAAACAATAGAAGAATTTGCATGAATCGCCCATGGATTTTGGGTTTGCTTCCGTGTACTTAATTTTGAAGCTTCAAAAAAAATAGATGAAATTCCAATATCTTTGGGACAAATTCGAATATTATCTCCACAAACCACTTGATCCCAAGATGGAGTTGAAGTTCAAAGCCCACTCAGTATACTTCGATGATAGAGTTGCGCAATCAAAAGTGGACATAGTTGTTGTCATAGGTGATTGTCCACCTTCTCCTCATCGATCATCTCCATCACTGCAGAGTGATGTAGGAGAACATGAACACTCGTCTGTTCAATTTTCATATCCTCCTAGCATCACTTCTCTCAATTTTTGCACAAATTTGGTTGTGAAGCCCATGGGTTGTGACATGAATTTTTTACAACAACCTTTGTCTTCGTGTTCTGTTGATCCTCCGGATTGCACTGTCTTGTGTTCTTCCATTTTCGACTCTACACCTATTGTGAACGAGGATCAAGCCATTGAAAAATTTGGTGTTGCACAACCAACCTACGATGTCATTCATGATCAGTATGATTGGGAATCTAAATATCAACCCGTGGCAAAGGATAATCTCCTTCTTTCTGCCCCTCCTCCACTTTTTCCTGACATATTTGGTGATTCTGCTATCTCTGATTTTCCTTGTGTAAATTCATCCATGGATGCATCCACTGTTGATCATTCAGAGAACACACCCAATGTCACTCCATCATTTGATAGTAGAGAGGGACATTCATTCATTGAAAATCCACTTGATTTTTCATCTGATTTTTCTGGAAACGTAGAGGGTGAACTGTTGGAAATACTAGGGGGGGTGAATCAGTATTTCTTTTTCGACTATTGTTTCTCTAGTTAAAACATTTATATTCAGAACACAAGATGAACAACAAGAATGAATTCTTTTATTAATATAATCTTTGTAGTAAAATAGATACAGTATATAGGTGGTTGCAATCAGTTACCAAGCACCAACTTGGACTTTTGTGAGGCTCCAACCTTCAGAGCTCCAACTCTATTTCACCAAGGCAAGAATCTTGGACTTAGGAGCACCAACCCCCACAGAATTCAACCCTTTCTAGCTCCTGAGACACCAGTCCCAAAGACACCTATCCTTCCTACTTCAGAGGCATCAACCCCAAGGAATCCAATCCTTCTTACTTCTAAGGCACCAGCCGCAAGGACTCCAATCCTTCTTGCTTTTGAGGCACTAGCCCCAAGGGTTCTGGCCCAATCTTGTCAAGGCACGTTTGATAGTAATGTTCTGCTCTTAGAATTCTTCATTTGTGAGTTCTGTTTGTTTATGGCTTCACTGTAGTCTCCATGCTACAGCATCAATGACAGCCAGTCTTCTCATGAAGGAGTCTTTACAACTCTTCATATTGCCCACAAAGAGTCTCTAAGCCTTCATGACCTCTGATAATGTATCCACACAGCTTTAGTGAGTCCACTGTTAGCTGCACTAAGCTCTGCATAAGAACCAACTTTCTGTTCAAGCATATGTTCTTATTGTCACAGTGAATGCTTCAGCATGACTATTTCTTTGCTGGCTACTTCTTCCCTTCGACTATATCCTGTCTTGTTGGTCCTTCAGCCCTTTTTTTCTATTCTGCTAGACCCTCTCGCTGCCTCTATTTCCTCCAACTGTATCAAAAGCATTCCACAACACTCTGTTCTATGTTTTTCCTATTTTATGCATTCCTCATGCCTCTGTCTATTGGTTTCCTCTTTTCGCTGGCTCTTTGGCTTCCTCCTTGGTCTCTATAGTTTCCTCTGCATCACTTGATCCTTCGGCTTCCCTCCTTGGTCGTTGTGGCTTCCTCTATCTCTTCGTGCTCACCAACACTCTTGAAACACGTTGATTCAATGACAACTTGGACCGAGTAATACATAGAGAACACATATTCCATGCTAAAACTGTAACAATGCTCCTTTTTTCAATCATCATAGACATATGTAGGACTTTGTAGTTTAACAAAGAGACTGTACCAATCAGGATGGCCACTGCATGCTGTATCATCATCATAATTGTAGTCGGCTTTTGTTCAGGCCTCCTGAACTATCGGAACCGTTGTTCATGCATTTCAGCCTTCAGAACCCCGTGCAATACAATTTTGAATTACACAGGAAATATATGAAAATGTGACCGAAACTCTAAAGGGCAGACTTCAAATTTATTTTACCCGCATCTATTCCTGTATCGGATCTGCTACATATATTGTAATCAGAAATTATGGGTTCCCGATGGCCGATGGCTGAGTCACCTACGGATGTGACATGATATTAAGGAAAAACGCAGTGTTGCATCGGGTCTGCAACAATCATCGCAATCGGCGCTTGCAGAAGGACAACCCTTTGGGTATTGCAGTATGTGAGTACTGATAGGGTGGATGTGATATAACATTAAACCTTCCATAATGTTGTCGTCGGGTCCGCAATGTATCGTAGTTGTATGATATACATATACATACACACAATTCTCATGGTTTAACGTGGTGAGGCTTAAGGCCCACATACTTAACGATATATATGAAATACACTTAAACCCGCTTTGAAGCACTTACCTGGACTTCACTTGTTTATATACTCAGACATATATGTCGTCAGGTCCGCACATATGTATCGCAATCGGGGGTTTGGGGTGATGGCACATAGCCGAACCGTTGATTTCACTATCGCCGATATATATATATATATATATATATATATATATATATATATATATATATATATATATATATATATATATATATATATATATATATATATATATATATATATATATATATATGCCCGCTCCAATAGTGTATCTAGCCTATATACATGATTTCTGCCTCTTTTAACTCTTCAGCCTCCTATAGTGTAAATGCATACTTATATGATATATGTTGCTCTGCCTGTATTTGCATGCATATATGGCCTCCGATAGTGTATTTTTATGCATATAACTCTTTTGTGACATATATTACTCCAATAGCTCTGTTTTCTCTTTGCTCCTCCGATATGCTCTATGATAGCTCTGTCTTGCTTTTTGCTTCCTCCAATAGCTCTGTTTGCTCCATTTTCTCCTTTGTTATATTCTTCTTTGGCATATATATATGACATATATATATGGATCCTCCTGTAGCTCCAATAGCTCTATTTTGCCTCCTCTAGCATGTTCACTCCTCTTGGTTCTTCTTGGGCATGTATTACATGCAATGCTCCTCCGATGTGGCTCCTCTTGCTCCAATGTGGCTCCTTCGGCTTGGAAATGTCTTTCAGAGAGACCTCCTCTGTTTGCTCTAATATTCTGCAATATTCTTTAATATGCCTCAACTCCTCCGTTAACAGACTCTTGCTTATGGCTTGGCTATCTTAATGGCCTTTCTCCTGTCTCTTCATGGATCTGCTCTACTTCCCCTTGGCTTCTATCATCATCTAGTATCTAGAATATTTCCATATTGACATCAATGACAAACTAGGTCAACATGAAAATTATTTCTTCTCATTTACCCCTCTGTTTGATTTATTTGATCATGAGGATGCCGATGAAATCATTGAATTTTCTGATCATAGTTGTCGTTATCCATTTACTCCGATTTTCGATCATGATGAGGATTCTATCATTGTTGATCTTTCAAAGCCACCCGTTAATGATGATCTATCTGTGGATGAAGTCAAAACCCTGCAGACTGTCGAGGCACTTCAGCTCGAGCTGATGATTATGTCATGCCCTCACTATCCTGTGGTTGGTTTCTCTTCCAATCAGGAAATCATTGAAACACCCAAGGCTCCTCATCACTCATCTGTATGCATTGAAGATCAATCTAACACACGGATTTCATTTCCTCCCTTTGAACTACATGATCCCATCTCTCATGCATTAGAGGAATCTTACATAGCAAGAACACTTGCACGATGTAAGTTGTCTATGTTTCTCGCATTTTCTTGCATGTCATAGTCAAGAGACTGCATATGCTTAACATTTGCACGTAGTGTAGCAGAACACCATGGTAAGTCCACAGATTGCATGTCATGCTGTTTCACCTTTTTCTTTTCTGTGGACGCATTTAAACTCAAAGTGTGTTTGTCTTCATTGTTATATCTTTCATGTTTTCTCGTTCACTTGAATATGTTGTTCGCAAACCATTCCTTCACCAACATGGGTTGACTAATGTGCTGGTGGCAGCATTGGAAATATCACTTCACAGGATCATGCCCATGCACCATTAGTTTAGGAGTAGGAATAGTGTTTGCTTTGTCTTGTTTTCTTGCATGCATGTTTGCTTTCTTGCTTTGTTGTTTGTTTTCCTTTCTTACTTTCTTTGCTTTCACATTCACTTATTCTCTTTGTTTGGTTGTTTGTTTTCTTGTTTACCAGGGAAAATTTTAAGAATGGAAAATTATCTTGAAGTTTAAAAACATTGGCAAATCTCACTAGTCCCTAATATGAAAACTATAAAATATTTATTGATGTATTTGTAAAGTTATTAAAATTCATAATAATCTTATATATACTCTCTATATAATGTCAGTGATTTTTAAGGTAAAACAATTTTATATTGTAAAATTTGGGCGAATTGTTTTTATAAGAAATGGAAATTGGCAAAAATTTTTTTGGAAAAATAATGGAAAATTAGCCCACCTGGGAATATTAGCCCCTAAAATTTTCCATGTTGTTTACGTTCGTAGGTTAGTTTCACATGAAACCGTGTGCAACTCTTGAGACAATCAAGGGTAAAGTATAAGAGGACTTGTACAATTATCAATACTTGGTTATTTGTTTTCCTGCCTCTTTATGTAGAACTTGTTGTCTTCATTCCATGATACACCAATGGAAAATACGTTCTATTTGAAGTGAACCTTGATGAAAACACAATGCTTGCGAACTAACTAGTACCACCTACTCTAGTCGGTTTTTTTGGGTTAACCCTTGTTAGCTCAGTCAAGTAGAGTAAGGTGAGGGGGAAAACCTTAACAAGTAGCTCATAGGTATATACAAAATATGTCTTTGAAGGAACAATCTCTTCTGCTTTTAATAAGTCATGATCCTCTTCCACCTCTAAAATGAATAAGTGCTATGCATAGTTATGAAAATGAAAAATGAAAAAAATGAAAATGTGAAAATTTTTGAAAAATGAAAATGAACAAGGCAAAAGAAGAGAAAGGCTTCCTATGCAAAGAGGTGATGCAAGTAAATCTGCCGGGGTACTAACTAGGTTCGCTGGTAGTGGAGGGATGCTTATGTTCCTGCGTGACTCCGTCGGGGTACTATCTAGGCCCGCTCGCAGTGGAGCAACACCAGAGATGAAACCTAAACTCTGACTATCACATTTCTTGTGCACCAATATACCCCTCATCCTAATCGAAACAACTATGTTGACTTGGATTGGAATATGTGAGGATTGACCAAGAGCATGGTAGGTGCTACATCTTTCAATTAAGCTAGTGTGGAAATCAAGGTGATCTTAGAACTGAACAATACTTCTGAAGGAGTTAGACTTGTTTTTCATGAAACAAGGTCCATTCAGAGAGCTAGAGTTCTTCCAGTGTGCCACGAAGTGTTGTAGCAGCTACAACCACCGTCTAAAATTTTTCCTTAGCTTCATTTTGGAGCCTCCCTACCAACCATCCTTAATAGCATGTCTTTCACTTAGTAAGTACATAGGCTTCAACTGAGTTTCAGTGGCTTGTCAGCTTGTGCATGTCAACTTGTTTTTCTCCCACTACAAGTTTTCATTCCAGACTTAGGCAATTTTCTAGCTGAGATGCTCCCCTCAAAATTGCACAATTCTGGAGGGTAACCAGCCTTCCCTCCAGAAATTGTGAATCCTACTAGGATCCAGAAATGCATAGTCTAGTCAGGCAACCTTCCCTCTGAAAACTGTGCAATCCAGCCTAGCACTAGGCTTCAGCTTAGAAACTGCACAATTCTGACTGATAGCCAGGGCTTTAGTCTAGAAACTTCACAATGCATGAGGGACAGTGAGTCTTGCTCAACCTAGAAACTAGGCAAATTTCATCCCCAGGCTTGTAGACTGCTGCATGTGCTTTCAGTTTGACTAGTTCCCTCCAAGACTAAGCAATCCTGATTTGCATGCATGGGATGTTTTTCCTGAAAAACAAAAATGCAAAAAAGCAAAAAAAATCCATAGATTCTAGGGATCTATTTTTAGCAGCTGGAGGTTACATGTAAAGATCGTTTAGAAACTTCCCTTCAAGGGTCTATTTTTCCTAGATTTGTGGCATGTGCGTCATAAGCCTCATCCTTATCAAACTTATCTATTTGACGCTACAAACATCATTCCTCACATCGATCTTGGAGCTCTGACATCCCACATCATATCTAGGAGTCTACGGCACATTCAGCTCAACTTCTTCTGGGTAAGTTTGCTTTTCATGTCATTTGCTACTTTTTTTGTTTCCTTTTATATTTCACTTTGTATGAATCTTGTTTGCTTGGTTTTGTTGAACGCATGTTGTTGTTTTAATGCATGTTAACCTATAGAAGCACTGTTTCAAGTTTTCCATTACAACTCACTGTTGTCTCATGCATAACACTGTTTTTGCACTGATGATCATTGTTGCAACGACTTGCTTCACACACATGCTTTCTTTCTCATTTTCTGAATCTTGCACTCACTATTTGCAAGCCTGATCATTCACTCTCTCTTACACATAGTCTCACCATACATTCAAACCTTTTCATGTTTTCAGTCGCCCATTGGCGGGTCTGGGCTGCCTTGGCCATGACTTTACCTTACCCAAACAACAATGCACATTTATGAGAGTGAAGGATCTTCCTTCCTCCCAAAAAATGTGAAAAACTGGCTCATACTAATCCCCAGGCTTTGTCTACGCAATTCTGGGAGGCAATGCCTAGCTGGCCCCAGAAACTGTGCAATGTAGTTTCCTGGGTTTGCATGTCATTGCTGACTGAAACTGCACATTGTGCAGTTTCAATTCTCAACAGGCTAGGCTGGATTGTGCCTTGTGAAATTCTATCAGTCAGTCAGTCTCCTGATAGCCCAGACTGTTCCTTGCGCAGTTTTAGCAGTCAATCTCCTAGCCTCCTAGTGAAAATTGTGCAATATTCGTAGTCAATCATCGGGTGTGTTGCATGACAGTCCTCAAATTTATTTTGGTTTTCAACTGACAGATTGCTTGCCATGAGTGTTGCTATGTCTCCAAGTGAAGGTGTTCATTCGTCTGTCATCACTTAAGGTTTAATGGCCTCCAAGAGAGCAGGGTCAAAGGACATCGTCAAAAGTGCAATTGGATATGTAGTTGAACAAGTGTCTATGAGCTTACCTATCTACGAAGACACCAAGTTGTTCATAGGTAAGGACATCAAGATGAAATGGTAGGACATCAATGATATACTATCAAGAACATTTGAGGAAAATATGGAAGACCATAGGGTTTATGTCAACATTCACAAGTCTAGCTTGTACCAGATTGGATGCAGGTATCCCACGTTTCCATGCGTGGACATGATCCACTAGATTTACTCACACACTAATCCTGAGATGATGATGTTGAGCAGTGTGAGAAGAACATATATTTCCACCTTTAGGGTGAAGAACTTTTAGGAGATGTATCACTTGCAACAACCAGTGATCACAATGGAGAATCCCTTCAGCAAACCCAACAGTAGTGCAAACTCAAGAGACATCTTAAAGAGTTGGGCAAAAGAGTCATCCAGGTTTAGGATAATACCCAACCAGGTTTACAAGATGAAGATATTGTAGAAGGAATATCAGTACTTGGTCATCTTTTCATGCCGCTTATACAACTAAGAGAGCACATAGCTAGGTGATTGTGTTGGACCAACTTGTTAGTGAAGGAAGACCTTGCACCTGGTCCGACATGTTGGCTCTCAGGTTGCAGGAACAAACGATAGAAGCTTGGCATCCACCCAAGGGTCAAAAAGTGGAGATATACATGTCCACTTACATTCTGGATGTAGTCTGTGCTCGTCAGCAGTTCCTAGGCTTGAGTTGGGCATGAACACCTTGGGAAACCTATGTGCACACTTATTGTAGATTGTTCTTCGAATACAGCTTCCTCGGAGTTATCACATAGTTGTCAGACCACTTTGTCACCCCGGTGTACAAAATAATATTTGATTAGGATCCACCTTGTATGTCATAGGCAGTGATGGAGGCATTTATCAACATAGCAAATTAGTATCCCTTGTAGGTTTTAACCCTGTACAGAAATTACCTGCATATGAATTCTAAAAGATAGAAAATAAACAATGCGAGAGAATGACACATAAAACACATATACACAGAGATTTTCCCCTGGATCCCAAAACCAGGACTACCAGCTTGATTTTTCATTATGTTCCTTTCAATGTTACAATACATATTTATACATGCCGAAGCATCCAATACCATGGATCGAAAAACCATCGCGTCCAATACCATGGACCAAAAACCATCGTGTCCAAAAAACATGTGCGAAAATCATGCACAAAACCATAGGTGGGTCTGCCCATCCTAACATAGGGTGCAAAACCAAAATTTTCTAGGGTACCCCATAAAGTGGGGTTACGGGCACGCCTCAAACCCCTTGTGACCCTCCCCCCCCCACTACATAATCGCCGCAATGAAGGGGGGCTCTGCCCCCTCTCTAACCCCCCGGTTAACTATGTGGGCTAGTCATGGAAAGAATGTAACACAACCCAACATGCCTCACCCCTTGGCACCTTCATACAGATGTACAATGCATAGAAGGCTCTACATGTTTTACCAAAGTTTTCCATGGACATGTTCGTCATGTAAGAGGTTTCATATCACATCTCGACAGGGTTGTCAGCGAGACTGCACACAAACAAGAAGGAACCTTGGCCCGCTTTTCCTTTGCGGATTGGGTTGTATGAGATACGGAGTCTCAAGCATGTTGAGGCCGAGACAGAGGAGTTTAGAAGATTCACTTTCATCACCAGAATTTTTAATTCATATGACCCGCGTTGCTTGGTGAAGGACCACTATGCTAGAGTGTGGTTTCCTTGGATCCACGGGGCATGTCATTGGCCTAAGGAAGACCCATGGAGATATTTTTATCACTCCTCTAGGTTCAATGAACCAGTCGGCATAGTTGTAGAGTGGTTAGCAAAGCAGAGGGAAGCAACAACTCAGAGAGCACAATCATCATTAGTGGCAGAGGGTAACGTACCTGCACATGACAAAGGTAAGAGAAAGGTTGTTGACAGCGCAGAGGTAGAACAAAGCTGCAAGTTCAAAGCAGATCCACTTGTGATGAAAGTAGCTTTGGAGATTGAGGCTAAGAGGTGACAATGTGACAAGAGGATCGTGCAAAGGCTAAGAGAGAAATAGAGGATGGAGGAAACAGAAAAGGAGTTGCAAGAGTTGAAGCAGCAACTTTGGGAAGAACAAGAGATGCACATAAGAGAGAAGGAAACGCAATAGGGATAGACATAGTAGGAGGCAGAATTTGTACAGATTGATGAAATTGCGCCCATATAGGTTATAGACTCATCCAAATAGCTGACATAGAGAATACAGGGTGAGCAGCCACAGGAGCAGGACTTAGCTCAGGAGATTGAACATATGCTACAACAGATGGATACAGATAGGGTGCAACTAGAGTTAGATCAAGATATTGACATCATGCCTTGGAACCAAAAGGTCACCCCGCCAGCTTCACTAGATCCTAAAGCAGAGCAAGTCCTAAGTGACCAAGGAGACATAGAGATCCTTGAAGACAATCCAGAAGCAGAGTTACACAACATATCTTTGGATGAGTCACAACATAGAGTTGTGCAGTCATGCAGAGTGCCTGTTAGAAAATTATATATTACGTAGAAATGGAACACATAAAATATTGCAGAAATATAAACACATAAAACAAGAGAGACACAGATATATTTGGTTCACCCAGTTTGGGCTACATCTACCCCAAACAGCCAGTCCTTCCTTTCTATTATCCAGCAAAATGAAGAGACACAACCTATAGCAGATCCGTTGTAATATCCTCTGTTTTCTCTCATAGTCTCACCTCTCTGCTTCTCGCTCGAAGAATACACATATATTACACAGACTCAATACAATGCCCTCATACAAAGGGAGGGGTTTCCATCTAGGGCAAAAAAAACCCTAAACTAAACATAAGTTCTACCATCAGATCATCTGCCTAATGAACGTCCCAGATTGACTAGAAATTACTATACTTTTACAAGGCAATTTTACATCTATTTTTAGCTTCGGGGGCGCTTCCCCCGAAACCCCCTGGCAAGGGGGGGCCTCCCCAAAGGTCGCAGCCGCCCCCCCTGGACCCCCCTGTAGTGAATATTTTACCAGCGGCAACGAACTGGGGTCCAATGTGGTGATACCTTTAAATACAGAAGATAATCAGGCTCCACACCCAACAGTGTCAACTCCGGATGTTCACATATCTCCTATGCAGTTTGAAGAACAAGTGATTATATCTGATGTGTGTAAGCATCTAGCAGTGTTGGCCAATGCTACCAGAGCATATGCCGAAGCCACCAGCTCGAGTGTTCGATTCTTGATAGCAGAGAACGAGTGCATAGCTAAGGAGTTACAAGTGGCCAAGCATGGAGGAGAACAGGCTACATCCTCTGCCAGAGGAGAGTTCAAGAGAGCGATACTAGATGAAGTATCATCCCTCGAGATGGTCATGCAAATGTTGTATTCCAAATTTGGCACCATGCATAAGTCAGTTGTCCATCTCAATAGTTGGCAGCAGCGCTGTGCTAGGAGAGCACGCGTCTTGCTAAATCAATACATTGTTGTCGATCACATGAAAACATGGACAATGAGGTACAAAGGAGCCCCATTTCATTTCCTAAAGATGATGAAGTGAAGGGTGGTAGAGTTGAAGGAACGCATCCAGAGTCAGATCCGGAACTATGAGGAACTCTAGCAGCTCATTACCAGTTTGAAGGCTTCACCTGAATAGGTGTTCAGAAGCATGGATGTCATCGTGCGCATGCACACAATCCCATCTATTGGCACACTCACTGAAGTGAAGTCAAAGAACCAAGTCCGACTAGAGCTGGACATGTATTTTGATGAGTTGATGTGCGTAGCCGCTAGCACAAACTTGGAGATCAGCACAGACACCATGCATTAGTATGTTGCTGGTCCAAATGCACTCAAGGCTATGATGCGCATGTTATTAGATGAGTTGGACAGAGGTGACAAATCAGTATACCCAGCCGCAACGGAGGCGAGAGTTCACTTTCAATATGCTGCCACCATTGAGCACGCGAACACCATCTTGGACTACCAAGTTTGGCATCAGTTTGCTACCATAGATCATCATAAGGATGTCGAAGAGTTGGTCTTCCCACAGTTGTCTGAGTCTTAGTAGTGTCTTGCATGTCTTGCTGAAACCTATTTTGTCTCACATGGGTACATGTGAAGATTGTAATGTAACATCTTGTAAAAGTGAAAGACGAAGTGTCGATAGTAGAGTGTAACAGTTATGTAGTAGTTTAACAGTGATGAGGGTAGGTGAAGAGTCACAAAGGGGAATGTCAAAGGTTACCCGAACCTTTGCTATTTATAGAACCTCATAACTCATTGTAAATTGTTTTGGGAGCCAAGCTTCCTATAGGTGTATCTTAGAGAGGAGTGTATTGTAATGAGCCTTGGCTTCTCCACGGTACAGAGCTAATATATCTCTTTGGAGGAGCAGGTGTCAGTGGCTGTAATTTTCCATTGTTGGGACTAGTGATTGGTCATAGTTGTATGTATGATTGGAGCTTTCACTTTCTTAATATAACAGAGCCAACACATTTCATGCATATGTTGTTATTGTATTTTAGCTATCTTGGTTACTCTAATGATATATGTATTTTTTGTTTATGTATGTATGTATGGAATTTTCTATATATGTTTGCATGAATCTTATTGAGATGTGTTGTTGGTTTAACCATCACTTTGGATTGCTCCCTATCCCTTTCAAGCCGCATGCTGTCATAGGTTTCTAAGGGGCACACTCATACCCCCGCTACTTGTGTTAGACCCATTCATGCACCTTCCCTGAATTGTTGCACATGTCACATCCTTGCTACGAATAGGGACATCTTACTCACCTCTACGCACAACCGCGGTCAAGGCGATACCGTACTACCCCATCATTGGGACTCCTACACCAAATGATCTGAGGTCTAGTTGGGAATTCTTATTGGGGAGATCACGTGACATGTTGGCGGGTCCAACACCATCAACAAATCCTTATAGGACCACTATATTATTTTTCATCCATCTTAATTTCTTTAGAGTGGAAAAATTGGAGGAATCAATTTGAAGGGTATTTTTCATATTTTGTCCTAGATTGGGAAAATTTGGGCAAAAACCTTTAGTATCCTTTTTTATGCCTTAAATGAGAATGTTTTATGGTCTCAACTTTACTATGGAATTAGATTCATCTGCCTACACACCAATACCTTTCCAATGGTGCAACAATCACTTCAATGATAGCTCATTTATACCTCCCAAAATTTGACCTACCAAAATTAACCACCATGACTTGAGAGGATGTCTTATTAGGCTCCATGAGGAATAGGTCTCTATAAAAGTCAATATTGTAACTCTAGAAAAGATTTGAAGAAGTCAAAATTAACCACTAATATCGTATTGAGCTGTTTTATAATTAGACCACTAGGAGGGAACGGGTTATATTCTAGTCAAGCACATGTTGTTCATAAATGAGAAAAGTAGCTAAAAGTGGATTGAGAAAGAGAAAACAAAAATGGTTTGTGCACCATAGCATCGATTTACATTTATAGAAAGATAGAGAAGAGAAACTTGACCTTTTAACTACTATTCACTAACAAGGGTTTCCCAAGTCGTATCTTGTGTTATTCACAGGCGCTTCACTGGGGGAGCAATACCATACCACATACATTCATATTGGGGGATATATATTGAGGAAAAATGACCTAATATATTGAGCATATAAGAGGGGGGAAATGGATTTTATATGTTGTGTATAAAATATGGAGCTCAAAGTTAATGAAAAAATAGAAACAAGTATAATAAAATGTTAATGAAAAAATAAATGCCTACAATACCTATTGAAAGTAGGGGATTTTTAATTTGGGAATGTATATTTGGTTCATATTGGGAGGGGGTTAAATAAATTGATTTTTAGAGGCATTTTTCAATATGTAGTCAAATAAGGGTATTATTTAGTATGCCACAAATTCACACGCTATGTCATAGGTTCAGTGAGTGCAGCCCTTGTGGTGTTATTATGGTTATGAGTGATTGTATTTGTGTCTCTTACCTAATTTTCGTATTTCATATATTGTTTGCATAATCATATCACTATAATTAATGAATTCATAAATATAGGGAAAAATTAACCCTCACAGTGTATATCTTGTATTTACAATTATAGTTTAGGAGATATGTTATGACGAATTGTTGAGTGGAATATCCACAATAGTTTAGAGATCAACTGCACACTCAATAAATTCATCTTGACCATCCCATCAAGTTATTTTCACTCTTATTTTCCTCATTATATTTAATTTCATCATATCCTTCATTTTATGTGAGATCCTCATCCATTCGATGTCCCTCTTCAACATCCATGTTAGATTCCTTAATATTGCATGACTTCTATGCCTACTCGAAAATTTCTAACATTTTCTTAATTAACTCATATGTAATAACGACTTTGTCTTTACCCAAAACCTTTTTTATCCCCACTAATTTCTTTATGGTTGACCATGGATTTCCTCAAACCCTTGTTTTTCCTATTACCCTGAACTTTGCGACGGAGTGACCACAATTTTTTTTCCAATTTTCTCCCAACATTTGTGTTAATATTGTTGACATTTTGATGATGTCCAAGCCCAATTTTCCATGATTAGTTATGCCTACAGGAGGAAATTTATGATGTATCATGATGAGTCAAAAGTTGTGATGATGTAACATTTGTATTTTCACTATACCAAGCTTAGTGATCAATGTAAAATATCTTTTGTACTTAGATTGTTTTTCTAGACCTTTTTGGTTGGTCATGGCCTCCTTCTAGATTCCATTTCAAAGCTAATCCTGTTTTTATTTCTTGTTATAAGCATATTATAAAAATAATTTATCATTAAGGAGGATATATGGGGGATTTGGGATAAATCTAGTGGGCTACATGCTTAGAGCTCCCCTAGGTTTATTCACTTTACTCTTTTAAAAGTTGTGCTATGTTATTGTAAAGTTTTTGTTATGCTTCCCCTTTATCCTAAGCATGTATCTATATATGTATGTCACAGTTTGACCTAAGAGAATATTTTTGTGTCACTTTGGGCTATTTTGAAAACCATGAAAGGCACCTCCATGTGGGAAATTCTTCCATTCATACATATTTTTATACACATGGATAATTGAGGGTCCTTCCCTTGAATGCCTAGCATTATGCCTTATTGAGGCTACTTTTCATGCATAATGGACAATGAGATGAGGATACATCATCCCCAATGGATTGCTCCAAAATTTCACACATATTTGGAGGCTTATGTCATTTTGCTTGAGGAGTGTTTCATCCTTTTAATGATGTCAATGGTATCTCGTTAGGACTTTGAGCTTGTTTTGAATTGTTATTCCTTTGCAGAAATATTTGGCATGTTTTGAGGAGTTATTTACATCTAACAGAAGTAAATTTTGAACTATTGGAGAATTTTGAGTGGAGAAATCCACCTTCTTGGAGTCACATGCGCCACCAGGGACATCTTCCATGTCTATTAATTTCACCTTTTCAAGGAAGCATTATCTATTGAGGGAGGTTATTATATCTCACTTCTAGATTGAAGACTAGGAATTGGAGCTTTGGCCTAGCCTGCTACATATTTTGAGGAACATGTCCTCTCTCCACAAAGACTATTATATAATTGGCATAACCACTTCACACTTTTTATGTATTGTTGATGTAATCCTCCTCAGGTAGCTAGAGGATGATGGATTTTTAATATATCCTAAGCTAGATCCAGGGTTGTGACCTAGGATAATATTATTGTATTGAGAGTGTTTTTGAGCATAAAAATCATTAGAAAAGGTAGCTTTCCTCGATCATTTTTTTCTTGTTGGAATATTTGAGAGAACACTTGTTGAATATCAAGAACTAGGGATATTATGGGGTTTCACTCGAGTCTATTCTTTCACATATGATTAAACGTTTTAATTCTTTAATATTGAAGTGGAGCAGATTGTTTTACATATAAGACATTAATGCCTTGATCCATTTGAAAAGTATAGCTAATACTTGGAAGGAATCTATTGTGGCAACGCCTCTCTTCGCGTTTTTTTTTGGGGTTAATAATCTGCATGATATAACCCATAAAGGAGTGGTTTGGACTAACAATGTTAATGGCGCCCACCTTGGTTTGAATCTTGGATGATATGCTTAATATGGTTTGTGTAATATTATATCATACCAAAGTTTTATAGTGACAACAATGTGATGCAATCCTTGTTGGCACGGGTGATTGTATGTTCTAGTTAATAGTTCCCCATTGCAAATACTAATACTAATAATAATAATAATAATAATAATAATAATAATAATAATAATAATAATAATCATTTGCATGATATTTATGAGGAATAATTTAAAGCTTGTTGATTCCAATTCTAGGGTAAAGGTAGGTTATTATTTGAAGGGGCATCCATTGGATCCCTTCATTGTGAAATTTATATATTTTTTCCATGAATATGAGGTTGGTATAATGGCCTTCCATGCCTCTTTTCCATCCCTAGTTACATAATAAAACAAGCTCTCTAAGATATTTCTAAGACATTGCAATATATAATATATTGGCAGGTATAAAAAAGGAGCTCAAATTTAATGAAAAAATATAAAGGGGTATAAAAAATGTTAATGAAAAAATGGACGCCTACAATATCTAGTGGAAGTAGGGGTTTTAAATTGGGAAGATGTATTGGGTTCGTATTGGTAGGGGGTTAAATAATGTGATTTTTAGGGGTATTTTGCAATATGTAGTCAAATTAAGGGTATTGTTTAATATGCCACGAATGCACACGATAGGTCATAGGCTCATTGTGTGAAGCCCCCGTGTCAAAATATAAGGATGGAGCATATCATTCATCTTTATTCCTTAATACCTTATATGTTACGATTAGCATGGGCTTGCAATTTAGGTGTCTTTTCATTTCGAAATATCAATATAGAAATCTAAGGCTCTTAGCTCCTTCCAATTTTTTATGCTCTCTCCCACAAATGTATAAGTTAATAACAAGTACTATGGATCATCCCTATTATGAATGTCGTTTTTTGGCTTTGGATATTTTACTTGAAAATGTAGATGTTTCTTTCCTCTTCACTCTCAACCACTAATAAGGTAATACTAGCATGGGAGCAAGCATTTATTACCAATAAGAAATTAATAGGGGTTCACTTTAGGTCTATGGAGGATGTATATATTGCAATGTTGGGAGAAAACACAACCTAGCATTTGTTTCTTTTTTGTAGTAATAGTACGTAGTGGAGGTGTTGGGTTTGTCATGTGCAAGCTAGATGATATTTGATGAGTGTGTGATATGCAAGCTAGATGAGATCAACATAGTATTAAAAGGTGTGGGCATCGAATGGAAAAAGTACAATAGCTCAAGGTATCATCTTATTTTCAATGGTGTTATTGACATGACGAGCAAAAAGGTAAACTTTCGATAGAACTCCAGGAGCAAGATTCTTTTTCCATTCAAACCATGAATAGACCAGGAGTGCTAGAGGATCTAGAGAAGAAAATATGTGTTTCATGCCAATTCAACAAAGCATGTTTCTAAATCTCGGATTGAAATTGGATTGGTGGCTCAAATGTCACAGATTGTCAACTTTTAAAGGGAGGTAATCCAATCTCCTTCTTTGTCAAAAAAATTCTACAAGTTAGGGTTCAACGGATGATACCCTAAATGCCCAGTGTAATTCAAATCTAAAATTGAGAATAGATGGATTAGTTTCTTCCTTTAAGCATCAATTTGTCAATGAAACAAATCTTGAGGAATCCAAATAGGCTAACAAAGTGAAAAAAAAAACAATTGTCCTTTATAGCTTGCATTTTAAGTTATTTCCTTTCCTATAATGTTTTCTGAATTAATTTTCTTTGAGTAATCTAAAATTGAGAATAGATGGATCACTTTCTTCCTTTAAGGATCAATTTGTCAATGAAACAAATCATGAGGAATCCAAATAGGATAACAAAGTGAAAAAAAAAAACAATTGTCCTTTATAGCTTGCATTTTAAGTTATTTCCTTTCCTATAATGTTTTCTGAATTAATTTTCTTTGAGTAATCTAAAATTGAGAATAAATGGATCAGTTTCTTCCTTCGAGGATCAATTTGTCAATGAAACAAATCCTGAGGAATCCAAATAAGCTAACAAAGTGAAAAAAAAAACAATTGTCCTTTATAGCTTGCATTTTAAGTTATTCCCTTTGCTATAATGTTTTCTGAATTAACTTTCTTTGAGTATGTTAGGTCGTAGTTGGACCATATGGAGTGAGATCAAGAAGTTTTACTCATGGGTTGTTGCCCTGTCACCTTATTTGGATCTGTCACCTTATTTGGATCGTTGTCGTTCCATTTTGCTTTTGTTTTATACTACAATGTTACACAGCGGTTTTATATCTATATAATAAAGAATAGAAACAAAATGCATCCACCACTCTAAAACGATTCAGGAAGCCATGTGCAACACTCGGCATTCATTAAAAAAAAAGTTGGTCAATCTCATCGGTGTAAAAAATGATTGGTGAATCTGCAGCACTCAGTACATGTAATTTTTCAAAAAGTTTAAAATGTTACACAGTCAACACCTCTGTGAAAAGTAACGGATAGAAAGATGGTCTACGCACAAATTTAAAGAACTGAAGATATATATGTAAAGTGAGAAGTAACGGATAGAAAGAGGTTCTCCGCACAAATTTAAAGAAGTGATGATATAGCTCTGTACAGCACTCGGCATTGGAGATTTTTCAAAATTTAAAATGTCACACAAAGTAAACACATGTATTTGGATTTAACCATTTTCAGCTGTTGCATGTGATGATTGTGCTGAGAAAAGAATGGTTTTTTCTGTAGGATTTTTTTAATGAAATCTGGCAATTTTTTTTTGGAAATTCAAATTACAGCCGTCTAATTTCACAATTTTAGATGCTCTATATTTTTTTGAATATTGTAAATCCATTCCCACCATTAATAAAATTATTCAAACACTCCCAAATTAAAATTGTTATAAAAAACAAAATTTCACCAAAATAAATTGCCATAAGTTCACCAAAAAAATTGCCATCCTGACAAAATCAATCGTCGCCTGCTTAACCAAGTCGCTTTAAAAATAGCAAAAGTCAGTCATTTAAACGTATAAAGATGCTTAGATGTTAATTTTAAGTACTCTAATTTTAATTTATGGTTTACAGTGCCACGCAAGTTGTCCTTTATAATTGTTATACAATCTTCCGTTAATATAATTGTGCATGTTGTGAATGGCATCACATTATTTGTCGGCAGAATCTTTGCTTGGTTGCGTCGACATTTTTTCCCAAATAATTGTTTTTTAGATGGATTACAACTGGAGTATGGAATTCCTCCCTTCACGATAAATTTTCGTACAAATAATTGCATGATCGTAGGAGAATCCCACCGATCATATATGAAATATAAGCAACTGACAAAACACATATACCCGCAATGTGGCAATCATTTCGAAGAGATGTTTAGTTGCCTCTATATACACAATGTAGCAATCATTCCGAAGACATGTTTAGTTGCCATCATTCGCCAAAAAATGATTAGTTTGTTAGGACAGGAGAGAAAAGAAAAGCCATTTGTTACAAGTATATTTTATTAAAAATGAAAGAACAAAAATGTTTAAAACTTTGAACAGTTGTGAATAAATGATAATCATATGTTCTGAAAGTTGAAATGGTTGTGATAATCATAATCCTATGTTAAGGTATTGATAATTTGGTGGTGGTGGTTTGAGGCGGTGGAGGTATTGGTTGTTTGAGGCAGTGATTGCTCTGATATTTTGAAAATAATCAACCTTTCCAGAGGTATAAGGCAAACACGGCAGCTTCACTCAATGAACCTCTGACTTATCACGTGCGTTCGTAGCATATTAAACAATACCATTAATTTGACTACATATTGGAAAATACCCCTAAAAATCACATTATTTAACCCCCTACCAATACAACCCCAATACACCTTCCCAATTTCGAAAACCCCTACTTCCACTAGCTATTGTAGGTATCCATTTTTTATTAACATTTTTTATACCCTTTTTATATTTTTTCATTAACTTTGAGCTCTATTTTTTATATCTGCCAATATAAAAGCCCTTTACCCCCTATATATCCCCCCAATATATTATGTCATTTTTTCTTCAATACATATCCCCCAATATGAACCCACGGGTTATGGTATTGCTCCCCAGTGAAGCCTCGTGAAGGCAGAGTGACCCTCTTTCCCCATTTTTATTCATCCTCGTCATGGAGGGCCTTGGGAGAATGTTTCAAAAGGAAGGCGAGTCTTATTATATATATGGTCTTCGATTATATGGTTCAGACTTTCAATTACCCATCTTCAATTTGTGGATGACGTAATACTTTTTGGTCTACCTACATTGAGGGAGGTGCAATGAATGAACGAGCTTCTCCATAATTTTCTGGTAGTATCAGGCACTGTACTGAACAAAGATAAAACAAAGATATTTTTCTTCAATTTTTTAGGCCCAATTCAAAAGAAGCTTTGTTAGGTTACAGGTTATACCCATGGATTCCTCCACTCTAAATACTTGGGAGTGTTGATAGTTTGGAACTATCATCGAGTGTCTACTTGGGAAGATATTATAGAAAATACACGAAGTTGGTTGAATAACTGCGTACTTCAATCCCTTAATCTTCCTGGATGTCTGACCATGATAAAAGTTGTCCTCCAAGCGATCCAAACTATCAGCTATCCGTCATGGGCATAACCAACTTAGTGTGTCGATATCTAAGATCACTTTGGATGCAATTCTTATGGAGAGGATCTGGTAAAACATGTAAATGGGCCCTGATAGGATGGGAGAAGCTAATTTTTCCTGAATTGAAAGGTGGTCTCAGTATTAGGGATCCTATCATGGTCAGTCACTCTTATTCAATGAATCTTTGGTGGTTATGGGAGAATCATGGAAATGAAGTATCGAAAAGGGTTTGGGAGAGGAAGTATATGGCTCACACTTCCCAACCTATGTCTCACACCTCCTAGCTTCAGAGATTGCAATTCGAAGATCAAATAAAAGGGTCAGAAATATGGAATTGGCTGAATGACACAAAGAATTTGGTAAAACAATATGTTTTTTTGGAGGTACGAGACGGTAGAACTGCTTCCTTCTAGGAATATTCTTGGAAACAATTCCCCTTGCTAACAGAAAAAACTTTTCAGGATATAAAAATAAGGACTCAATCACAAGGCTTAATAAAGGTAGAAGGCTATTGGCAGTTGCCCACTTCCCCTCATGGTTGGAGATAGTGGGAATCGCAGGTAGATTGCCCCAAATCCCTTATTTCATTACCTTGAGAGGACTTTGAACAACTTCTCCAAGGTATTAAGTTCAAGAGCTCCAACAGTCCACACATTTTGCAATGGGGTAAAAGTCAAATAGGCTCTTTTCCTCTAAGGGAGGAGTATTCATTGATATCTAGAGCTCAACCCCAAATGGATGCTCGCATCTAGGAAATTATTTGGAGAACTTGTGGTTGGCCTAAAGTTTCCACCTTCCTTTGGAAGAGAGCATGGGGCCGTGCACTCACATGGGACTGATTACAAAGAATAGGTTTTGAAGGTCCCGTTAGGTTGTTTGTTATGTTTCAAAGAAGAAGAATCTTCCAATCACTTATTTATCTCTTGCAATTTTTCTTAGCAAGTATGGTAGCAATTTCATATTTTATTTCATCACAATGTGTCAAACACTGAAGACCTTAAATATTGGTTGGTAGCATGGCACAAAGTGAAGTTTAGACAACCGTTGATTCTACAACACATGGCAATTAATCCTCGACTTCTCAATTTGGAACCCATGGAAAGAACATAATATGAGAGTGTTCGAAGGTAAGCGTAAACCACTTAATTTGTTATGGGAGCTAATATGTAGGAATATTAAGGAAACCATGAGAGCTTTCCCTTTGGACACAAGAGATGGTAAAGTGGACAATGTTGATAAGATTATCCTACAAAATTAAAATTGGATGAAGGAAACATCATGTCTTATAACAAAAGACGTTCAAGATTAACTCACGAGAGTATATTTCAACCTCCTCCACAATATTTTTTGGCCCTATGTTTTGATGGGTCCTCAAGAGGAAATTGAGCTGAAGCAGGAATAGGAGGATTACTTCAGGATGAAAAATTAACTCCTCTTCACCTCTTTTCGTTTTCTTGTGGTAAAACAACAAACAAATTCGCTGAATTCTAGGTGTTAGAAAAAGGACTAGGAATCTCATAGAGGAAAGGAATACGGTTGTTGCAAATTTAGGGGGATTCCCAAATCGCAATTCAGATGGTGTAAAAAAATACTTTTAGGTCACCCTCCAGAGAAATTCATCAATATTTGGCACCTCCAGGAAGTTTCATACCATATTAAGGAACTATTGGAATCATTCGATTATGTCATATCTTTGCACACAAAGAGGGAAAGAAACAAGGTTGCAGATTATCTAGCCAATTGGGGGAGTAGTGAGAGAGATGTTGCAGTGGACGAAGATTGGAGGATAGCTTACAACATGAAAATTACCTGGAATTGATGAAGTGGGTGGAATATGATAAACAACAAGTGGAGGAACTGATCCCCGATGGGGGTGTCTTACTGGAAGTTGGTCATCGGTTACCTAGTTCCTTGACGAGTGGATTTCTCCTCTGCTAATCATTCACATGCACATCGCTTGTTTGGCCAATTTAGAGGAAGGCCTAGGGGACAGTTCCCTTGCCTCCACCTAGCATCATTTACTTCATGCATGGAAACGTCTTTTTCTTTGTAATGTCTTTGTATGGTGGAAGAGGTGCCACAATAAATTCATAAGAGGGAGGAGGAATCATGTTATTTCATAGGATAATCATGAGATGATCTGGTTTCTTGAGCAACTAAGGTTGTAAGTACATTCATGAGGATGGATACAATAGCGAATTAGTCTGATAGGAGATCAGGTCTCATTTATGACCTCACCTCTCAAAATTTCCTTAGGAAGATGTCTTTCTGGGAGAGTTTCAACACTTGGTGATTGCTAAGGTTTTCTTTTCACCTTGGCTTCGAGACTATCAACTATTCTATTGAGCATGCTAGATTGTATATTTTCTATGTGCATAAACAAAGGTGACAAATGTTTCCAGTGGATGCATGGTGGGAATACTTTAGCTGGAGGTAAGGCCAAGACTTTTCTTCTCCTTGTACTCAGGGCATGCCTTGCTAGGCAACCCTCTAATTTTTATTCTCCAAGTTGTTACTATGAACTTTAAGACTGGTTGTTTAATCTTGGTTGTTTCTCCGCAAATCCAATCTTGAAGTCACTCCACTTTCTCTCCATGGTTATTGTTACAGTTATATCTCATTCTGTGTTAGGTTAAATGGTGTAGTTTTTCACCTTATTTTGTTATGTCTCGGTTGCAATTGTGTTGTCTAGACAAATTGAGATCGGTTCATAGGACATTTATCCATGGTATTTTCTTAAAGTGTTTTTTGGTTGAGGGCTATGTGTCTCAGTCTCTGTGCAAATTCTTTTTTTGTGCTTTCTCCGTAAAATTTCCTCATGGCAATTGTTTGAGATTATCATCATCTTACCCTCAACAGATATCCAATCCCTCGAGCTATCTGGTATTTCCTTATTCCTGGTGTTGGTGGTGGGTGTCTGGTATGGTGACTCTTTGTAAATTTGGTTTTGATCACATCCTCGATTGGTCTTCCCAGATGACTTCGGTGGTTAATTCTGGGGATTCAAGTCCTGAACGGTTTCAAATTACACTGGGGCAGTTTCCCTCTCTATGTATGTACATCGATGACATTTACTTTAGTTTTCTTGATTATCAATGTGGATCTTGTGACAAGTACTATTTAATTATTTTTTCTCCTACTAGGTTATTTCATCCTCTCTTCATACCAATTCACTTTGTCTAGCCCAAAATAGTTAGGGTTAATAATATTGACAAGTATTTGGTAGTTATGCCCCCCTGTCAATGTTTAACCAATCGAAGAGGTGGATCACATGTTGAATCCTCTGCTAGGAACCACAAACTCGTTGGCTGGGAATCTATCTCAAATTTTTTTGATGCAGTTCCCTTTGAAGTCAGGAAGGAAATAAGAACTCTCGAAGCCAAAGCGGTCAGAACCTAAATGTAATTTTTTTATTTTGAGGTCAGTATTGGCAGCACCAAATGGGTGCTTGATCCTGGAAACCTCTGGATGAGGAGGTTATACTTCATGAATTCCATACACACACAGAGAGAGATGGAGACTCTCTTGAACATGGTCCTTTGCGATAAGAAGGTTGACAAATACAAGATCTTTGTGGGTCAGGACATTATTATATGGATGAGATCATGGTTCATTTGAGCAAGATGGAACACTATGTTGTCTCTGATTCAGATACAGATTTAAATATTCCCCCACATGGTGAAGTGGTTATAAATGCTCAACCAATCAACATGGTTACTCTAGAATCTTCTCCCGACCAACCAATAACTATCTTAGATGACTAAGTTTCTCCCTGGCTCTATTTCTGATTCATGTGTTTGTCGATCATGGTTTTTCCTCTTTTTTGGTTATCCCTCTTATGGTTTTCACAGTGGTGAGTCATCTAGTAGGAACCAGTTGAACTGTTCTCTCTTCTGTTTGTCTTCATGTTGTATGGAACTCAATTTTCTCACAATGTAATCTTTTGGCTAGTTTAGTGATTTTGATCAGTTAGTATCTCTCCAATTGTGATTTTTTACTGATCTCTTTCTCATTCTGGTCTTCAGACCAAGACAACATTGGGTGAAGCACATTAATCGCATGTAATTTTGTTTTTTTTGATATAAATGTAAATTATGATCAAATTTTACAAAAAAATGATAATTATATGTTAAGGTTTTTTATTCTGGTGTGAAAGTTTCGTATTTTTAAACTATCATTTTGAAATAATTTGTTATTTTCAAATTATTTATATGATTGAAATAATGTTTTTATAATTATTACTTATCAATTTTTATCGATATGGAATAGTGTATCAAAGGTATAAGGAAGTTAATATAAGTTTAAAAATGTGAAAATATTACATGAGGTTGGAATCATAAAAAAAGGTTGCATCTATCATATATAACAATTTTAACTATATACCGAGATAGGAATTGTTTGTTCTTATTGATAATTAACAATAAATATTAGTGATATATGAAAAATGAAATGCCCCATGAAGGGTATTTTTCCCCATGGAATTCTAATTCTTACTCCTAAGTGTGAAAATGCAAATATTAATTTATTGAGATTATAGCATAGAGTATGGAATTCATTAGTAGGTTAGTTTGTTAGAAAGTTCTTTGAAAACGTTTTGAGATAAAAGCTATAAGAAAACCTAAAAAAGTGCTCAAAAATGTTTTTTCAAATCACTTGACAATAATCCAAATGGTCTCCATGGTAATTTAGATGTATAATTGTTTGCCCAACAAATATAATAACTATGATGTATAGTTCTAAATCATCAAAAGTTATACATAAGACTACATGATATATCATGAGTATGACTACTAACTACACTTCTAGCTATCATTAAACTATGATATTGATGCATAGGTAGCCTCCATATCCTATAGATACCTTTCACTACAATCCTATAAATTGTAAAAGTTTTGAATTACTTACATTTTATAAAATAATACATCAATTTCTCCATTTATAACAATGGATGAGGCCTAATGTCGGGTAAAGATAACTATGAAAAATTGAAAATTAATATGTCTACATGATCTTACATCTCACAATACTTAGCTCATTGGTAATATGAACATTGTAAAAGACCAACACTAACAACCCCCTTAATCGAAGTGTAGGGAGTAAACATAAAGAAAAATTGGGTCCCGACAACAAGGTATGATAAGGTACCCAAGCACAATCTCTCATAAGTGGAGAAAAGAAGAAAATCCCATAGAAGAGAAAAAAGAAAGAAAAAAACTCATCTCCAAGAGAAGAGAAATATTTCAATGCACAAATAAGTATTTAGCTGAAATTGTAGATCCCACAATCATGTAATGAAAGGAAATAACAAAAGCCTTCTCCGATCAAGAAGTACTAAAAAACATGAAGATGAGAACTAAGAAACCTTAATGAGTTTGATTGATCTTTGAAGTAGAAGATGTTGCAAAGGCACATGAAATGCAAATGTTGAAAACTTCCTCATAAATGCTTCAAACAAAATAGACATTATTAATGAACGAAGACAAAGGCTTCAAATAGAAGTAACACCATCAACCAGAAAAATGAACAATGATTCTTGTATGTACGGAAGACTCATCCTGAATATGATACAACAACAATAATGAAGATGTATGAACATGGTCACAATCAAAATTGATAAAAGACAATCAACAACAACAAATTAATGAAAACACCATTTATCATCATCTAAATTCCCCCCATAAAACTTAACTGAGGGACTAGCAACAATCAACAACCTTTGTAATCAAACTGCGCCCCCCTCCCCTTGAAACTCAAGTGGAGGACTAGTAGCAACCAATGACCTTTATAATCAAACTTCCTCCCCCCAAAATATAACTGAGGAAGTAGCTACAATCAACATCAAATAATATGAACATTGTATAATTTCCTAACCTATGAGACACAACAGTATGAATTCCACACACATCTATTCAAATGATGCCATGACTATCTGTTAATCCAACCACAATTGATCTCAATGGTTGGAGCTAGTAGAGGGTTGATCTTGTCATGTTGTTTCTACAATGATATGAATGCATAAGTACTATGTTTCTAATTCTTGGGTAAAATCCTTTGAGATGAAGGATCAAAATTTTGATTTGCACGCTCAAATATAGGTGCAAGAATAAGAGGACAACCCTGTACATCAAAAACGTTGTCTTATACAACATCATTTTTAGCCATTTCAATAGACTACATAACTCAATAAACAAGGGATTTCTCTTCCAAAAATATAATATGAACTGCACCTATAATAAAAGACACCGTCCATGATTTAACAAGGTTGGATGTAGGAATTAAAGGACTAGAAAAAACATATCCAATACCTACTCTAGATTCTTTTACTTTATGGGAAATTGAAACAATGATACCCTATCCATTATTTCTAATTCCTCCTTCGGTATATCCCTTTTTTCTCAACATGTGGGACCCAATACCGATTGTGTGTTTTTCAAATATAGGTGACACAAAGGCATGTTATGTTGCACAATCAACAACATCAAGCTTAACATCGTGAATGGAGGAAGTAGGCGAGTTCGACAGTTCCATTGCAATAGCCTCCCTCTCAGTATTTTGTAGGTGACTAACATCCTATTCAGTTTTTTGCTTGCATTTTTACAAATCCTAGATAATCTTGTTCTTCTTCATCAATTACAACAAAAATCTGTCATGATCTTTTTTTAAAGTATGTTATTCGTCAAAGAATCTATTTTTATCTTCGTGAAAAGGGGAAGCTTCTCCAAGAGGCATTTCCATGGAGGATTTTAAATAAGCAATATCAACTATTTTATGATCATTTTGCTCCTTTAGCTTGCAAATTTGGTTCTTCAAGAATGCATTTTCTAAGCTAGATAGGGGATCAACATTCTCCAAAAAATCAAGAAGGTCAACTTGGATCTAATACAATGTAAGAGTTTTTAATTACTCACATTTTATGAAAAATAAATAAAGAATTCCTTCATTTATAACAATGGAGGAGACACAATGTTATCTAAAGATATTTGTGACAATTGCGCATGTAACAACCCTATATGAACTTATAGCTCACAACACTTAGCTCATTGGAAAAGTGTGTGCTTGAAAAAAATAAAATTTAAATAGATATGTTTTTCCATCAACATAAATACCAAAACCAATCCATAAACATAAAAAATAGAGTAAATAGCCATTGAAGTTCACCTGACAAAATGACTATAAGCACAACAAATTAAATGCACAGCAATTAAAACATCACATATGATAGTGAATGTTTTCTTGATACAAGTGGTTTAATTGGTCATTACATTAATCTCAAAAACATTTAGGAAATTTACATCAAATACTAATTTGATTTTTCTCCTTCAAAAATTACAATGAAATCTAAGTCCTTTCAATTTTTCATAGTGCAAGCTTGTTGTTATGGTTTTCAACTAGACATACTACATTTAACCAAGAATTTTGAAAACTCATACTTTTATCTATATTTGTTGTTGAGGTTTTTCTTCACTTTAATTTTTATATTCTTCATCCTCCTCTTCTTGTTCATTCTCCTTCATCCTCCTTTCTTCCAGTCTTTTTCCTCTTTCTTCTCTTCTTCTCTATTTTTTCTTCATTTTCTCATTTATTTTAAAAATATCATTCATCTCTTATTTTTATTTCTGCCAAGTGAGTTATCCTCTTTTAAATTTTTTTTATGAAACTTCCTTCCTCCTTCCTCTTCATGCTCATTTTTTACCTTCTTCTCTAGACTCATAAGTTCATTATGCATCCCTCTAGCATTTACATTTTTCCTTTTCTTATTATTACTCAAAAGACCCAAAAACAAATAAAATCTCATAATTGTTTGCTACCTATCTTGTCATGGTTTTTAATATTGTTGAGAATAAAGAAAACTTTTCATTGGAAAATTGTTACACGACGTTTAGTTAACCTAGCATATCAAATTTTTTCAATAACTAATTAAAACAAAGATATATGCCCCTAATTTAATCTCCATTATTTACTAGCGCAACCGTATAACTTAAATGGTTCATAAGTGCGAATAGGAATCAATCCATAATAAGCATGAAAACACTTGCTTCAACATACATATCAAGTTCTAATATTAAAAAAAAAAGACTAAGAATTAATTAAATTATAACTTTATTTAAAATATATGATTTAAACATATATACATTTTTTAAAACATGTAACAAGATTCTTAACCATGGGGATTCACCCCCACTTTATCATGGATATTCTTAATCTATAAATAGGTTTTTTTATAATACCATGGACCAATACCACGGCTTATCGATACCACATGACTAAAAAGTCATAACTCTCTCCATATGACATTTGTTCATATGACATTTTATTTAATTAATGAATTTAATTAAAAGGGACAAAATGCATTACTTTGGAAATAAATCTCAGTCGTTGATTTGTGTATACTTCTAAAACTATTCTAGAATATTCTATGGATGTTAAATCCATACCATCTACCTATTAATTATTTATAATTAAATTAAAATTATGGAAAAAAAATTCCAAAATAAATATGCATATACAGATAATTAGGTGGGCCTTAGAGCTAAGCGCAAATTATCATTGGTTGACCCATGATTGGACATCAATCCTTCAATTGTGGTAGAGAAAATCAAACCATATAGGTTGATATAGAAAGTTTCAATTACAATCAACCACTAAAATGTTTTAAGTTGATGGCTAAGGGATGATTTTATGTCATATACAATATTCGAAACTTCCTCATGGATATTGCCCTGAAGAATAAGGTATGGGAATCGAAATTTGGTCGTTCACTTTGAAATTTTTGATGGCCAGGATTAATCTATGCCTTTAGACATGCGGAAAACCTTGAGAGGGATGTGGTTAAAGATAAAAGGATAGTTTTATATTCCAATGTAAAGGATTAAGTTTAAGGTCCCACCTTACCAACCATCAAGAGTATAGAGGAGTAAAGATTACGTTGAACACTATCACTCAATTTTTTTTTTACTCATAATATGACTAACTTGGTTATCATGAAGGCCGTGTTCCTTCATTTATTCAATATAAAAATATTACATAAGAAGTTAGGGATAACTTTCCCTTAAAATCAATTCCAAAATGCATTTCTCCTCAAGTTTAAAAGAATATAGCATGTGTTATTTTCATACTTATACATGAGTTCTAAGCAAGAGTAGAAATAAATTCCATCATAATGCCATGTGTGAGCATTAAGCTTAATAAACCTATTTGACCCCCTAGATTATGCTAAATAGGTTCCACTTATTGACTCTTTATGTTATGTAACTAGCTCATAAAATAGAATAATAGATAGATCAACGACTTCAAAATTATCCTCTTTGATGGGGAAACCTCCTTTACATTACAAATCAACATTTCTTAGATGATTCAAATGAAAAAACATCCTTTTCATATATAGGAGTCTAAGGGGTTAAAATATAATCAGAGACGACATAACAATAATAATGAAAGGGAACAACAATAACAATAGTGGGCTTCTATGGGGCGCAATAATAACAATATGGGGAAAACAGGGGCACAACAATAAAAATAAGGAGCTACAATGAAAATAATAATGGGGGAATACACTATTATTATAGGGACCTAACATGCCCCTCTCCTTAAAAAAAGTGTTGTCCTCAATGCTTGAGTAGTTTTGGATGCTTCTGTATAAAATTCTCATCCTCCCATGTGGAATATTCAGCGGATAAGTTCTTCCAATTGATAAGATACTTTGAAATTGATCAATTTCATAGCTGTCAAGTTTTTGTTTATGTGATTGCTTCAGGTTCCAATATTATTTTTCCTTCCTCATCAAGTTCTGGCAATATTGTTTGAACTGGGATCTTGTCACCTATAACCTTCTTTAGGCATGAAACATTTAAAACTAGGTGCACTCAGGAAGATGTTGGAAGCTCCAGTTTGTGTACCATAGTACCAATCTTTTGCAACACTTTGTATGAACCACAATGCTTTGGTGATAATTTATTATCCTTCTTAGCTTTCTAGAAGGATATTTGTTTGTATGGTTGTAGTCATAGAAATACCCAACCACCTACATCAAAACTTCTTTCACTGCACTGTTGATCTTCCTGTTCTTTCATTCTATTTTGTGCCAAGGTGAGGTTATCCTTGAAGAGTTTGAGAACTTGTTGTTGATGCTTGATGTGATGGAGAGTGGATGATATCCATAAAGTTCCATAAATGGGGTCATTTTTGCTCTAGTATGGAAGGAAGTGTTATACAACCATTCAGCCAGAGGCAACCACTTGACCCATTGTGTCTGTTTATTAGATACAAAGAAATGAAGATATCCTTACAAACATTTGTTCAACATCTCAGTTCTCCCATCAGATTGAGGATGATAAGATAAGCTATGAGCTAACTGAGTACCCAGACAAGAAAATAATTCCGTCCAAAAATTTCGAGTGAAAATGGGATCTTTGTCGCTTACAATAATCTTTGAGTTTCCATGTAGCTTTTGAATTGTTTCCATAAATGAAGTAGCAATTGTATTGACTTTAAATGGATGAGACAATGCACAAAAGTATTCATACTTGGTAAGTCTATCAACTACCACCATAATGAAACTATTTCCTTCGGACTTGGGTAAACCTGTGATAAAATCCATTGAAACTTCCTCCAAACGCTAACTTGGAATGGATAAAGGTTGTAATAGACCTGGGATCTTAATTGTCTCAACTTTATTTTGTTGGAAAACCAAACATTCTGCCACAAACTTTTGAATATCAGATTTAAGGACATCCCAAAAAAATTCCTTCTTAACGCTATGGTAAGTTTTTAAAAATCCTGAGTGCCCTCCTAAGGGAGAGGTGTGCAATTCTAGAAGAATCTTTTATTTCAGTTGGGAATTCTTATAGAGGTATAAGCAATCTTTGTACCATAATGATTCATTTTTCTAGATAAATGTATCAAATGTACTAGGATCTTGCTGCAACTTTTGAATGAGTACACAACATCTTCGCCATTCTTCAATTCATCCCTTGCTTCATTTATCCAGTCCGGCTGGATGATAGAAATGGAATAAATCAATGCTTTCACATCCTCATCCTTTCTTGAAAGTGCATTTGCAACAATATTTTTCTTCCCTTATTTGTATATGATTTCAAAGTCATAACCGAACATCTTTGTGACCCATATTTATTTCTCTTCTGAAGGTATTCTTTGTTCTAAAAATTATTTAAGACTATCATGATCCGTTTCTACCTTAAAGTGTCTTCCCATTAGGTAAGGTATCCATTTCTTAAGTGAATGTAGTGTTGCCAACATTTGCTTCTCATAAATAGATCTGTGTAAATAATTTCCTCTAATTAGATAAATTTCAAAAGTAATGGGTCTTCCTTCTTGCATTAAAACAACATCAATTCCATTTCCTGAGGCATCACATTCCAGAATAAAGGATTTTTTTAAGTCTGGCGTAGCTAAGATCGGTGCTTGGCACATTTCCTATTTAAGATGTTCAAAGGCCTTTCTTGCTTCTGGAGTCCAAGAAAATGCATCTTTCTTCAGTAATGTTGTTAAAGGTGCTTCTACTCTCCCATAATTCTTAACAAACTTTTGATAATACCCTGTCAACCTGAGAAATCCTCACAAATGCTTTATGGATATGGGTATTTTCCATTCCTTAATGGCTTTAATTTTTCTAAGGTCTACCTTAAAACCTTCATGAGATATAATATGACCCAAATATTCCACCTCCTATACTCCAAAGAAACATTTGAAGGATTTTGCATATAATTGCTTCTCCTCCAATAGTTTGAGCACCCCTTCAACATGTTGAACATGATCCTTCAAAGATTTGTTGTAGATTAGTATATCATCAAAAAATACTAACACAAATTTTCTAAGGAAGGGTTTGAAAATGAAATTAATCAAACCTTGAAATCTAGAAGGTGCATTAGTAAGGCCAAAAGGCATCACCAAAAAAACATAATGACCCTTATGAGTTCTAAATGCTATTTTCAGAATGTCTTCAGTCTTCATTCTGATTTGATGATATCTTGAACAAAGATCCAAATTAGTGAAGTAAATTGCTCCATCTAATTCATACAATAATTCATAAATGATAAGAATGGGAAATTTATATTTAATAGTGATATTTTTTATCTCCCTATAATCTGGATACATGCACCATGATCCATCCTTCTTGTGCACCAATACTAACAGAGCAAAGAAATAACTTTGACTAGGTTGAATTATACCAGCCTCTAGCATTTATGCAACCATGCGTTCAATTGCACTCTTTTGGGAATAAGGATATTTGTAAGGCTTGATGTTTGGAGGAACACTTCCTGGAATCAAATGAATAACATGATCATGATCAAAAATAGGTGGGAGGCCATTGGGAGTCTCAAATACCTTGGAATGATTGTCCAAGAATTTTTGGGGATCTGGAGAAATAGATGATTTTGATGTGGGAACCTCTAGTGAACATACTTGTGCAATTACGCCTCGTTTCTCTTTATTTAGAAGCTTTATCATGCTGTTGTAGCTGATTATATTTATCGGTTTCCCTGTGATACCCCTTAATTCAACTTCCTTTCCTTCTCAAAACAATTTCAAGAAAAGTTCTTGAAAATTAAAAGCTATCCTACCCAAATATTGTAGCATTGGAATCCTAGTACAACATCATCACCACCCTTTGGAATGGAAAGCATTAGACTATTCAATACATATTCTCCCATGTATAGCTTGATATTATGGCACTTTCCAAAGAAATTTATGGTTCCTCCATTTGCAACCATCACTTGACACTCTGGTGCTAGATATAGGAAGTAATTCAATTCTTTGGCTATCTTAAAATCAATAAAATTATGGGTACTACTTGAATCAATCACCACTATTACCTTTTTCTTCTTCATGTCCTTATATCTTCAGATTTTGAGGAGTGGTAATTCCTACCAATGCATTTTAAGATATGGCTGGATCCATTTCTTCTTTCTCTAGGGTTGGTTCCTGGTGTATATCCTCTTATTTTGACGTTTCTTGTTCCTTTTCTTCCTCCTCTTCGCAATCTATGTAAAATAATTTCTTCTCAGCACACTTATGAGCTTTAGTGTATTTTCTATCCCAACTGTAACAAATCCCTTTTGCTCTTTTTTCTTCCAATTGTTGTGGTGTCAACCTTGTAGGTTGTGGAAATCTACAGGCAGTAACACTTCGATCTTTATAGTTGTGAGAGGTAGGCTTCCTTGGTGCCATAATTTTTCTTGCCAACCTATATGCCTTCTCCAATGAATCAGGTTCCCAAAGGAAAACCTCATGTTGGATGTCATCCTTTAAATTCCCTATGAACACGTCAATCCTACGCTCCTTTGGAATATCATTTACCCTTATATTCAATTTTTTTGATGTCCTCAATGTGCTCCACCATTGAACCCTTTTGTTTGAGATTTATCAATTGGCTAAGTAAGGTGTTTCTCCTTGTATCCTCATAATGTGCTATCATTTCCTTCGTAAAAATTTATCAAGTGACAATTTGTTTACAAGAGAAAAGTCGTCGATAACATACAAACTGATTGGGTTCCAAATATAAAGTTGCAATGCGTACCTTTTATGTGTTTTTCACATTATGGAGATTGAAATACTGCTCCATCTGTAGTATCCGTGTTACGGGATCCTTGCCATCAAACTTCCTCATATCAATCTTTTGGATGTCGTGGGTCTTCAATCCAAAGTTAGAGTCTATGAAATCACGATTAAAATTTATTTTGTTCTCATCATGAGTTTCCTCTACTACCCTTTTGCCATTAGGAAGTCTTTCTTCTAGCAAATTTGTCAAACCTTCCATATATTTCTTCAAATCTTCAAAGTTTCCTTTTAGTTTTTCTTCTATACCATTGGTGACATTCTTTAAACCATCCGTCTTAGCTTCAATTACTTCTTTGTGAGAGAAAAATTTATTGCACTTGGTCTCGTAATTTTGATATATCATGTTGTATTTATTCCTCTTCTTCATGTTTCATAGTAGAGATTTTGGGTTGCTTACTAGGTTTTTCCATTTTCTTTCTTTGGGTCATCAATTAATGATAATTATGCTTCACAATGCACTTTGAATAACTTCAAACTAATTTCTCAAACAAAAATTATCCAAATTAAAAAAAAAAAAAAAAAAAACTACACATTTTTTGTTTTCGCTTTGAAGAAGCTCAATATTGAATCTGATGTATCTCTATAATTTCAGATCTCCAAGGTTTGAAATTGCGTCTCCAATAAAGTGTTATGCCCAATCTCTCATGATGACCTGATTATAGACTAGTTCAGTAGAGTGAAATTGTATGAAGTGTCACATATCAGTGTTTCGACCTTCAGCCTTGAAAACAATACCCAACCAACTACAATATGTCCTCTTTCTGTCGCTTGTTACTAAATTTGAATTCGATGCTTAGAGAGAAAGTTATGACGATTTTCTAAAGGTCGCCTATTTGAGATTGAATTATAGAGCATGGAAAAACCCTAACTTCCTCTGATCATATCTTCGACAATTTAGCGAGAAAAGCTCTGAAATTTGTACACGAGGTTCACCAAGATTTCATATCAAATGGGTTTTAATTTCATCATCTCAAGCATAGTAGAAAAAAGTTATAGCGAAAATTCCACGATGGCCTGTTGAAGCATTGAAACACTAAAATCCAAAGTTCTGATACCAAATTTTATGTAACCAACTCAAAAAATAGAATAAGAGATAGATCAATGACTTCAAATTTAGCCTATTTGAGGGGGAAACCTCCCTTACATTACACAAATGAACAATTATATGATGATTGAAATTTAAAAACCTCCTTTCTCTATATAGGAGTCTAAGGGGTCACAATATAATTAGAGCTGACATAACAATAATAATGTAAGGGCACAACAATAATAATAAGGGGCTACAATGACAATAATAAAGGGGGAATACTCTAGTATTATAGGTACCTAAAACTTTACAACATAACCACAAAGTATGCCACAAGAACCTAAAATATCCTGCTCTTATTACAAAAATCATATATAAGGGCATGATTATTAATCTACCTATAACAAAGTGACTGAAAGAGGAATATTCCTATATTAATCAAAAAATCTAATGATATGTTTATGAAATGGATGATTGGAATCACAAAATATATTGACTCAACAATGTTTCCAAATTCATCAACTAAAAGTTCTCATTCCCAAGTATTAAGGAAAAACAATTATTTGTAGAATGGCATTGCTTCAATCATGAGACTTGTATAATGAATGTTACAGCAAGAGTAGCTACTGCTACAAATTCATAAGCATATTATTCTTCAAAGAGTTCCAAGTAAAATAATGGAATTGCCAAAATTGGGCACAATTAGTTGTTTGCTACAAGTACTCAAGCATAAGACTACACACATGAATACAATGTAGTTTGGACAACTTATTGTGCTCACTTTTACAAGTAATTAAATCCTACAGATTTGGTTACTATAAAATCATTTCCAACAACAAGGTTGGGACAGGAAAAAGGTATGATTTCTCTTCATAAACTACTTCATCTATCATTCATCCTTATAAGATTATCTTCGTTTATAGATTAAAATGAGGAAATATCAGCTAAAATTGGATGAAACTATTTGGTGATGGAATAGGCAAGTCTAGTATGAAAAACTGATACTTTTCTATCTTTGCATGCAAAGATGCAGATTGGGCAAACGATGTTCAGTTGGCAGAATAACACAAGGCCATAAAAGGGAAAAGCCACGGCATCATGGACAAACAAGGAAGCGGAAGATCAGTTCGAACATTCCAGTTTTATCACATGATCAGATTTTATAGTGTGAAATCCTTAGGATCCCCTGATCCTGAGTATTCACTTTTATACAAGTTTCTCTTTTATGTTATATATAGGGCCGAAAGGAAATTAGATATAGTTCAGACTTTTAATTTGTAATTATTCTTTTTGAAACATATATGTTGTTATATTAGTGACTCTGTCAGCTGTTACTCCAAATTAATGAAAGAAGGTTGTGTTTAATACATCTTCGTATTCTGAGCTTTTATTAAGCAAAGGCTTCTGGCAACTCTGGGCCTAGTCACAAGAAGTTCCAATGCTCCTTTGTGTTATAGTTTTATATTCAGTCTTTTCAATTGATTTAATGTTCAGTTATTTCATTTATCGTGAAGATTTGTGATATTGATTTATATTGTTGTTCAATTAGATTCAGAGTGAAGTCGTGAGATATACTTAAGTAGCGCTTTGATTAGAATGAGTGAATTCATGTTGATAGCATATTGTTGTTCATTTGAATAAATGTTATCAAAGATCTTGAAAGACAAGACTGATTAACTTCTACAGATTGCAATATAGAACGTTTGCCATTTAGGAATCTTTTATTGCTATTTGTTGTTCAATTACCGATTGTTGTTCAATTATCGATTGTTGATTGTTGTTCACTTACTGTTGTTGTTCAATTGAGTAATGCAGATTGATTTGGGTTGTTATAGATTAACAGTGTTGTTCAATAGTCATAGTTTCTTTACTTAAGCTTATTTGAATGATTCTAAGTGTAATTCTTATTTGCATTTAGTTTCAATTGATTTCGGAACAAGTTGCATAGAATTGCAGAGTGTGTTGAGAGTATTTCTTCCATAGATAGTGCTTTTCAAAATTGTGTGAATTGAATTGAAGAATTATCCTTTAGTGATTGCAACGATTCATCATTAGATAACCTCTAGATTCACTACACATACTGTGTTGGTACTCTTGAGATAAAAAGACTTACCTCGGGTTGACAACTAATGTAGGGATTAAGATTTCCTCTAAAAAGACATCTTAGTGAGCCAACAAAAGAGTTCCAAGTAAAACAATGGAATTTCCAAAATTGGGCACAATTAGTTGTTTGCTACAATTACCCAAGCATAAGACTGCACACATGAATACAATGCAGTTTGGACAACTTATTATGCTCACTTTCACAAGTAAATAAATCCTACAGATTTGGTTACTATAAAATCATTTCCAACAACAACCTATTTTCTTTCATGATATCTTCAGATAATAAAAATAACAATTGTCCTATTTTCTATTCACACTTCAACAACTTATTAAACTCATTTTCACATTCATACAAAATCTTGCAAACATAGGAAGTTACATATATTAAATAACCTATTCATAAATATCTAGTAAATAAAAGTTACTGTCAGTAAGACATTTAATCTAAAAATTTATATGCACAAAATCTACAGCCATTGAGGCCTTTTGACAAACACTTTGCAAGCATGAAATCTATAGCCATTAAGGCCTCTTAAGAAACACTTTGCAAGTAGGAAATTTACAACCATTGAGGAATTGTGTCAAACACTTTGCAACCATGAAATCTATAGCCAATGAGACTAAAAGAAACATTTTAAAAGTTCATTGAATAGGTTAGTCTCATCAATATAGATCACCACATAAATCGGTTTTTTTTTAGCAAAACCAAACAATAGACAATCCATACAAGCAACAACAAATTTGAAAAATTGCCCATATTAGAGAATTGGAGTATGAAAACCTATTTTTTTCAATCAAAGTGGTTGTTAGATGGCAAAAAGGTACAGATACCCCCTGATATTAAGCTTAATCGTAACGACAATTCCTGGAAATGTGATTCTTTAAAACAACAACAGAAAAATTCATACTATCTCATTTATCATTTTTATCAAACACTTAGTGTGCAATCTTTATCTACACTCTACATGGAGAAATAAAACCAAAATTTATGCTAATATGATATTTTCATCAAACTCATGACAACCTACTATGGACAAAAATTCATTATAAACTGAACTTAAAAACTTTGGCAACACATCCTTGTTTTAATCCCCCTGCATGTACATTCTCATACATAGTTGTCATGAAAATGTTAACTCATTATTGGTTAGCTTAGAAATAACTTTCTAAATATTCATAATTTTGTATTAATTTAAAGTAGCAATTTCCAATAAATTTAAATTTTCCACAACACTTTAAAACGTAATAAGAAACCAAAATTTTAAGAACATTGATAGATATACCTGACAATGTATATATGTAGCTACAAAAAGATGAGAGTATGATACATCTCAGATATCCTTACCAACTCATTGCGAACCATCCAGTTTTCCACCCTACCATATCCAAGGAGAACTTCTCCCCTTTGAAGCCCCGAGTTGTAAGAGCTCCCAAGTAGTACCAAAATATAGTAGTAGAGAGATATACACGACACAATGAGGAAGATACGCATCACTTCCTCTCAATACTACTCATGAACAACTCCACCTGGTATAAATACTTAGTAATTTAGTTTACATATTTCATATTCATTTCAACAACATTTGGCTACTCTCCAAGACTCTCCCTCTCACAATCCGCTTCAAGTATTTCAAACACTTGGCATTACAATGCACCTCCCCCCTTTTAAGTGAGAATACATGAGACACATATATAGGAGGAGCAAAAAATTATTTTCATAAAGGAGGAGTAATATTAATGCATTGTATTCCATTTATAGGAGTGTAACTCATGCCATTAAGGAGAGATATGCATGCCTTAGTTAAGGAGAGTGTAACTTATTCATTAAAGAGAGTGTAAGATGAATCTTTTATGACATGTCTTTAATGAGTGTAAGAGGAATATGGCATTCTTTGATGAGTGCATAAAAGAGAGTGTAATGTATTATTAAAAGAGAGAGAGATTTACATAGAGCCATGAGAGTCATCAAGGAGAGAGGTGTTGGGAGTGGTTTTTAACCTATTTTCTGCACATTCTTTCCCCTGTTTTGACCTTTCTATCCCCCAGGCCTATGACTTTATATGACCAAATTCTTTGTTTTCTTACCTTTTTAACCTATTCTACTGTCATGTTACTTTGTTATATTTTACAGAATAATATGAGACTTTATTCCTTTTTGTGGCTAACTGGGAGAGAATTGAAGAAGTATTTTAGGAATTTCTTATTTTCAAGTGCTAGCTCGCGAGAACGAAGCTATGAAGCAGACAGGCAGCAAGGATTAACTACAGGAAAGGGTAGAATGGTTCACTGTTACACCCTGAAGTGTTGTTACAGGTTGCTGCTACACATTAGATGTTGTTACAGGTTGTTGTTACACATTAGATGTTGTTACTGTTAGCTCTGCTACGTGCTGCTGATTTTCCAGGAGGAGGAATAAGTTTGGTCCTTGGTTGCTGGCTCAAAGATGGTTTATAATGGTTATCTTTGCCTCTCCCTATTTTCCCGCTCACTTCCTTTTACTCTGTCGCCTTCGTTTCCTCCTTCCCCTTAAATCCTCCTTATGCTCTTTAAACCCCTTTTATCCCTGTTTTACACCCACTTTTGGCATAAAACCCTTGTTTACCTAGCTCCCAGGTGTTTATGTTTAAAAACCTTATAAAACCCTCAAAACCCTATATAAACCCATTATGTGTTTAGTCCCCAGGCGCTTAAGTCTTAACACTTATAACCCACATGACCATATTCACAAAGCCGCGGGGTCTTTTCACCCGTCACATCAATCCAAAGCGCGCTTTTAAATCTCGGTTGTCCGATCATCCCGCCTTATCATCCGATGGTGTTCGCAAGCCCTCACCCCATAAGCCGCTCATTCATTTGCCGGTGGGAAAGTGGTTTTCCCCGCTGACCTACCTGCCACGCGTTGTCATATTACTGCATCGCACCGCCCTGTACGTAAACCACCTTTCCCGTAAAGCGGTGCGGGGAAACCGCTTACTGCCCTTCCGGTACAGTTCCCTGCTCGTTAACTCACGATCAACTCTGCTACTTGTCAACCGTCAGATCTACCCAATGGTGATCCAACGGCCCACGATCCTTCGTTCAAATTCCTTCCCGATGGTTTCCATAATCCAATCTCCACCATTCATTTACACGATCCGATGGTTGCTATTGATCCCTGCACCTCTTTGTCTTCCATCGCCTCCTGCCATCAGATTTGGGTCGTCCATCTGAGCTATCCAACAGTCAGCATTCATGCTCGGTCCAACGTCCATTTTCAATATTTTTTTAGTGTTTTCGGCCTATTTTGTGTGCGCGAAGAAGGAAGAGATAATCCAGCAATTTGCACATGAATTCCTCAGCTACCACATTTAAAGAACAGCACGGTCAAGGACGATCCTCGAGCAGCTCAATGACTGCAGCAGTTATGGAAATTTATTCAGTTAATAGTTCACCTGTTCATGAAGGAAATCAAAGTACAGAAAGAGCCATTTTGTTCATTAAAAATAATCAAACTGTATCAGAGACCCATATTTGATTGTAAATGCAGTTGGTGGTCAGTTATGACCCCTCCATACATGGGTTTGCAGAGCAATTTTGTAGTCAACCTCCATATATACCCAGAAAAAAGATGTAATGAGTTTGATGAGTGTTATTTTGCTGTATGGTTCAACTTCTGGAGACTGTAACTGCTGTGATACCTGCAGCGTCTGGTCTTCATTTTCAGCTAATGTAAGCTTCTTTTGCTGTTAATTGCTCACTATCCACTTCTTCTTCTTTGTTCCGGGCTGTGCCTATTATGCATTTATTCATGTGCTGTAGATGTTTCGCATTAGAGGGGCTGTCATCCCACCTCTGTGTTTGAATCTAGCATGTATCATTGGATTTGTATGCATGTTTCTGTTATTTTAATGCCAGAGAGCTATCATCTTGTTTGTGCATTAGGAAATAGATTTACAGACCTTTTAACTGGTTACAGCCAGCCATCACAGGGTCCTATGCATCTGCTAGTGTGGCCAGTCTTCCCGATCATCACATTTTATTCAAAAATGTGAGTAATTGGTGGTTTAAAGCCTTGTAGTTTGGGGGTGTTCACCCATGTTTGGGGTCAAGAATAGTAGAAGTGGTTATCTGGCTTGAATATGCAACATTTCTTTCATTCATCCACCAATTTTCCAACATTTTTGTTGAGTTTGTAATGTTCCCGAGCATCTCTGATATACAACCTAGGAGATTCTTTTGGGGTGATAACATTAATTGGCACCATTGCCGGGGAGAGGAGAATTGAAGCTCAGCTTCCCTGGGAGAATGACACAGCTTCAAGCTTTGATGATAGACAAGGTTTGAACATAGTTTTTGGTTGTAATCATCTATCTGGCGACTCCATTGGAGGAAGACCATCCTTTGGCAACTCCACATTGAAGTTCTAGCTCAGTTTGTGAGACACACTCGAAGAAATCCTCAGAAATTACTAGCTGAACCAGTGCCTGAACCTGAGAGGACTGTTAAATAAAAAAAGCCATCATAGAAAGGGGCATCAGGATTAGGTAAGCCTAAGAAATCTTATTCATCTTTGAAAGATAAAGTTATTGCTGAAGAGTTACAGTTTGAAGATTTAGAGCACAACACTGTTATTAAGGAAATTCCTTAAGAGATTAATACAACCCCTTTGTCAGTTAGTTCCCCTTTGAATCTCAGTCCAAAGAAAACTTCCCATTTAGTCCAAAACATCCCTTTGTCTCTGCCATCCATCATATTATTTCCTTCTATTCAATCTGCCACTATTTTTCCACATATTCCAATCATGGCAGGACGGCAAGCACCCACAAAGATTGAGAGAATTGTTGTTGCCAGATATGGACCATCGGTATTGCCTATGCCTTTAAATCCTATGCCTATGGGAGAATATTAGAAATATATGCCAAAATTCACTGGCACAGAGGGAGTAACAGCAGAAGAACACCTAGAAGCTTTTTATAGTTATGCTAATAATTTAGATATAAGTGAAAATGATGTGTGGATGAGAGTTTTTGTCCAGAGCCTTGATGGAGAGGCTAGGAAGTCGTTCAGAGAATTTCCCCAGAGATCAATAATAGATATTGAAGCATTAGATGATGTGTTTTTGAAGCAATGGGGAGATAAAAAAGACTTGTTGTATTACCATACAAAGTTTGGTAACCTGAAGAGGGAAAATGGTGAATCTTTGCCTGATTTTAATAAAAGATTCAATCGAATGTATAGTAAGATACCAGCTGAAGTAAAACCTACTCCTACCTCTGCCAAACTCACTTATGCCAATGCTTTTGACTCTGATTTCTGCCTGTTATTGAGAGAGAGAAGATGTGCCACTCTAGCTGATATGCAAGATGCAACATTAGAAGTGGAATCCAATATCATGGCAGCAGAAACGTTAAAAAATCAAGCTGACAGAAGGAAGCAAAGAGCTCACGCTTCTACTTCTTCTGGATCATCTTCAGAGCCTAAATTAAATAAAATGACCAAGATGATAGAGTCATTGCCTGCTGAAATTTCTAACCTAAAGGTTGAGCAGAACTCAGGGAAAACAAGGCAGCAAAACACATTTGCTCCAAGAAATCCAAATCCTTTCAGAAGAGCAAATGAGCAGTTAAAGAAGATCAGAAAGTTAAAGCTCCTTTCCCAAAAGTAGTCATGGAGGAAGAACAATTTGAAGAAGATGAGGATGAAATTCACTGTATGGAAGATAAAGGCAGTGCTGCATTTTTTACTTTGGCCGCTTATGAAGAGTCATTGCTGCAGGAGCAAGACAGTCAAGAATGGGATAGAGAAGCTGTCCTAAAATCTAAACAGCAGCAGAGATATAACCTGAGGTCGAATGCAAAGAATGTCAAAGAAAATTCTGCCCAAAGAGCTGTTGTCCAAACAGAACCACAGAATATCAAGCAGAGAAAACCAACAGTTGATCCAGTCATCCTCAAAGCTCCAGTTCAAGAGGTAAAAAGTTCTGATAAATCATCTTCTTCTTTCAACTTTGAGTCAGAAGTTCAGAATATGAAAATATATGTGCCTCTGGTAGAGTTGGTGAAGAATGAAGTATTTAGAAAGCCTATCCTTGAATCCCTTGAGCTAGAAACCACACAAACCTCCATTGACTCTGTCAATTTGCAAGATGACAAGCCTGCCATTGTGCTCAGCCCTATGATTGAACCTGCTGATAATAATTCTCCATATTTTTATGTCTCCTTGACCATTCATGATAAAATCCTCCACAACTGCCTACTAGATGCAGGGGATAGCCACAATTTAATGCCTAAAGCTATCATGGAAGAGCTAGGCCTTGACATCACTAGAACCTATCATGATTTATTTTCTTTTGATTCAAGGAAGGTGAAATGTCTTGGATTGATTAAAGATCTGGCCATTACCTTAACTCAACTACCTATGAAGAGTATGATGATGGATATTGTGGTAGCAGATGTCCCTCCTAATTTTGGCATGCTGTTGTCCAGAGGGTGGATTAAGAGGCTATGTGGGACATTACAGAATGATCTTTCTTATGCCACTGTCCCAATATTTGGAGGAGAAAGCAGGAGATTGTACAGAGAAGCACAGTTGGCATACATCATCAGTGATGAGAAGAATCCTACAAATCATCCTATATATGCAGTGGACACTGATTTTGGAGCATGTATTCTCCAAATAGAAGAATCTCAGAAGGCCTCAATGCAGCTCAGGAAACCAACAGTTCAGGTCGAAGAAGAGCAAGGAAGTCAAGTTTGGGAGATGTTCTTTGATGGATCATGTTCCAGGGAGACTGTAGGAGCAGGGGTGGTGCTAGTATCTCCTCAACAAGAAAGTATTCAGCTGTCTTTTAAGCTGGTTTTTCAAGTGACAAACAATATAGCAGAATATGAAGCACTGCTGTTGGGCCTTAATGCAGCCAAAGACAGAGGAATCAAGAATCTGAAGGTGTTTGGAGATGCTGATGTGATCATCCAGCAAGTAAATAAAACATTTCAGGAAAAGCACCCAAGGCTGAAAGCATACAGAGATGAGGTATGGAGAATCAAAGACTCTTTTGATTATTTCTATATTTCATACATTCCTAGAGCCCAAAATCAGCTTGTTGATTCCCTTACTATTTCTACTAGTATGTTTATACCTCCAATGCCTCCCAGACTAGTGTATGAAGTCCAAGTGAAGTACAGACCTTCCTTGCCTGATAATGTTCACCATTGGAAAGTTTTTAATGATGATGATGAGTTAAATAGGTTCCTTCAAGTCATTGATGAATTTTTCGAAATGCAAATTGACCAAGATAATGAAGCCTTGGAAGAAAACCCCCAATCCCAGCTTAGAAATAAAATTGGTAAAGATAGTATTGTCCACCTTCTCAACAATCATATTCCTAAGGGTCTAATTCCTCTTGAAAGACTATTTAACCAGAATGATGTGCCGTACAAGGCTGCCCAAAAAGAAGACCAATCTGCAGTGTGTAAGTATGATATAGGAAGTCCAGGTCAACCTAGGTATGTGAATTTGTCCACTCATTTGTCTACTGATCAAAGTGTTGAATACTGTAATTTAATGAGGCAATTTGCTAATGTGTTTGCCTGGGAGTATAACGAGCTAAGACCAATAAATCCTATGCTTCTTCCACTAATTGAAAAAGAAATTAAAAAATTGTTGGCTACCAAGATCATTGTTCCTCTTAGATATTCCAAATGGGTGGCCAACTTAGTGGTAGTAAGGAAGAAGAGTGGAGAAATCAGACTGTGTGTTGATTTCAAAAATTTGAACAAATGCTCGAAGAAAGACAACTATCCTCTGCCAAAGATGGAAAATTTGCTACAAAAGATCTCAGGAGCTAAAGTAATGTTTTTCTTGGATGGTTTTTCAGGCTTTAATCAGATTGTTGTACACCTAGATGATCAAGAAAAGACTACATTCACCACTCCTTGGGGCACTTTTAGGTCTGCCAAAATGACTTTTGGGTTAATGAATGCAGGAGCCACCTTTCAGCGAGCTATGGATATAGCATTTGTGGGAGAGAAGGACAAATTTGTGCTTATCTACCTTGATGATATAACAGTTTACTCCAGCAGCCATCAAAATCATTTGCAGCATTTGAAAAAAGTGTTCTTGAAGTGTAGAAGGTTTGGGATTTCAGTCAATCCAAAAAAATCTCAATTTGCTTTAGAAGAAGGCAAGTTATTAGGACATGTTGTGTCCACTGCAGGTGTCTGAATTGACCTAGAAAGAGTCAAAGAAATTCACACTTTATCTGTTCCTAGATCAAAGAAGGATATTCAGTGTTTTTTGGGCAAAATAAATTTTGTAAGAAGGTTAATTCCAAACTTTGCTGAATATGTGAAGCATATTACCTTCATGTTGAAGAAAGGGGCAGAAATCAAATGGACTCATACAGCAAGAAAATCATTTGATTCCATCAAAAAAGCTATTATGGAGGCTCCCACATTAATAAGTCCAGACTACAGCAAGGAGTTCCACATATTTTCATTTGCCTCTGAAGACACCATTGCAGCAGTTTTATTGCAGCAAGATGAAGAAGGTTCAGAACATCCAGTGGCATTTTTCAGCAAGAATTTGAGGGATGCTGAACTAAGGTATGATATTATAGAAAAATAGGCATATGATCTTATTAAATCCTTAAAGGCTTTCAGAGTTTATATCTTTCATTAAAAAATAATTGCATATGTACCCTCTGCTGCAATAAAAGATGTCTTAACACAAACTGATGTTGATGGAAGAAGGGAAAAATGGATTGCAAAGATGATAGAATTTAACATAGATCTGAAGCCCACTAAACTGGTCATAGGTCAGGGTCTTGCCAAATTATTAGCTGAAGAAAATTTCAGGTCTTTAGATATTAATTTCCTGTGCGCTATTGCAGAAAATGGTCAGACAGATAAAGAACAGGAAGCAACTGAAACAAAGAGAAAGTAGTTAATGGCCGAAAATCTAGCTTCATGTAACTGGTATGCTGAAATAATTAATTTCTTGCTAAAGCTAAAGATCCCTTCAGTATTTACTCAAAGTCAGGCCAGAACTTTAAAACTTAGAGTAGAAAATTATTGCATTATGGAAAATCTGCTCTACTGGAGGGATCCATCTGGAATATTGTTAAGGTGTCTGGACAAAGAATAGTCAAAAGAAGTTATGTAGCAGTTTCATAACAGCATGTGTGGAGGGCACCATTATTTGAAAACTACAGCCCATAAAATTCTCAGAGCTGGTACTATTGGGCCACTTTATTTTCTGATATATTTTCTTTTGTTAAATCTTGTGACAGGTGCCAAAGATTTGAAGGAAAACAGCAGTTGAAGTCCCTTCCCTTAAAACCAATACTTGCAAAAGGACCTTTTCAGCAGTGGGGCTTGGATTTTATTGGAGAAATCAATCCACATTCCAGTGGCTAGCATAGATGGATATTAGTAGTCACTGATTATTTCACTAAGTGGATTGAAGCAGTCCCTACCAGGAAGGCTGATCATAATTTGGTCATGAGGTTTATAATTGAAAATATCTTCAGCAGATTTGGTTGTCCACACAAACTAATCACAGGTAATGCAGCAGCTTTTAGGGCAAAAGAACTGGTGGAAATGTGTTATTCAATGGGGATTAAGCTTGTTCATTCCACCTCATATTATCCTCAAGGAAATGGTCTAGCAGAATCCTCTAATAAAAGCCTGATAAGGATAATTAAGAAGCTGTTAGAGGACAATAAAAAGAATTGGGATTCAAAGCTCAAGTATGCACTGTGGGTTGACAAAGTGACCATTAAAAAATCCACAGAGAATTCTCCTTTCAAGTTGGTATATGGCACTGAAGTTGTATTTCCAATTCAGCTAACTCTCCTTGTGGAAAAATTCCTTCAAGAAGAGAAGAATAAGGAAGAAGAAATGGAAAAGAGAATCATTGATTTAGCAGAATTACCCCAGATTAGAGAAAAACTGGTTGAAAAGGCTACAGCACATCAGAAAAAGATCAAGGAAGCCTTTGACAAAAAGGCAAAAACAATTAATTTTCAGATTGGTGACTTGGTTTTGAAATGGGATGCACTAAATGAAAAGAAAGGCAATCATGGGAAATTGGATGCTTCCTAAACAGGGCCTTTCATTATTTCACAGATTCAAGGGAACAACACCTTCATACTGAAAAGTATGGGAGGAGAGACAGTTTTTGATGGCCCAATTAATGGGAGGTTTTTGAAAGTATATGTTGTTTAAGGTCTTTGGCCTTAAAAGTTGTAAATATTTTGTTTTTATCAGTTTTGTATAGGCAAAGTAGACTCCATACCCAATGGATCACTAGGAATTTTGGCTAATTTGTTTTCAGCCAGAAAGGCATTGGTCTGCAAGTTCTTGAGACCTCACAAGGAGGATCTCATCCCCAGAAGGAGCCAGTGTTAGCTTTGGTCCTTAGTTGCTGGCTCAGAGATGGTTTATAATGGTTATCTTTGCCTCTACCTATTTTCCCACTCACTTCCTTTTACTATGTTGCCTCTGTATCCTCCTTCCCCTTAAATCCTCCTTATGCTCTCTAAACCCCTTTTATCCCTGTTTTACACCCACTTTTGGCATAAAACCCTTGTTTACCTAGATCCTAGGTGTTTATGTTTAAAAACCTTATAAAACCCTCAAAAACATGTATAAACCCACTATGTGTTTAGTCCTCGAGCGCTTAAGTCTTAACACTTATAACCCACATGACCATATTCACAAAGCCGCGGGTCTTTTCACCCGTTCTAAAGAACGCTTTTAAATCTCGGCCGTCCGATCATCCCGCCTTATCATCCGATGGTGTTTGCAAGCCCTCACCCCGTAAGCCACTCATATGTTAGCCTGCGGGAAAGTGGTTTTCCCCACCGACCTACCTACCACATGTCGTCATATTACTGCATCACACCGCCCTATACGTAAACCACCTTTCCCGTAAAGCGGTGCGGGGAAACCACTTACTGCCCTTCCATACGGTTCCCCGCTCGTTAACTCACATTCAACTCCGCCACCAGTCAACTGTCGGATCTGCCCGACGGTGATCCAACGGCCCACGATCCTTCGTTCAAATTCCTTCCCGATGGCTTCCATAATCCAATCTCCACCGTTCATTTACACAATCTGACGGTTGCTATTGATCCCTGCGCCTCTGTGTCTTCCATCGCCTCCTACCATCAGATCTGGGCCATCCATCTGTGCTATCCAACGGTCAACATTCATGCCCAGTACAACGTCCATTTTCAATGTTTTTTTAGTGTTTTCGGCCTATTTTGTGCGCGTGAAGAAGGAAGAGATGATCTAGCAATCTGTACATGAATTCCTTAGCTACCACATTTAAAGAATAACACGGTCAAGGACGATCCTCGAGCAGCTCAATGACTGCAACAATTATGGAAATTTATTCAGTTAATAGTTCACCTGTTCAGGAAGGACATCAAAGTATAAAAACAACCATTTTGTTCATTAAAAGCAATCAAACTATATCAGAGACCCATATCTGATTGTAAATGCAGTTTGTGGTTAGTTATGACCCCTCCACGCATGGGTTTGTAGAGCAATTTTGTAGTCAACCTCCATATATACCCAGAAAAAAGATGAAATGAGTTTGATGAGTGTTATTTTGTTGTAAGCTTCAACTTCTGGAGACTGTAACTGCTGTGATACCTGCAGCATCTGGTCTTCATTTTCAGCTAATGCAAGCTTCTTGTGCTATTAATTTCTCACTGTCCACTTCTTCTTCTTTGTTCCAGGTTGTGCCTGTTATGCATTTATTCATGTGTTGTAGATGTTTACCATTAGAGGGGTTGTCATCCCACCTCTGTGTTTGAATCTACCATGTATCATTGAATTTGTATGCAGGTTTCTATTATTTTAATGCTAGAGAGCTGTCATCCTGTCTGTGCATTAGGAAATAGATTTATAGACCTTTTAACTGGTTGTAGCCAGCCATCACAGGGTCCTGTGCATCTGCTGGTGTGGTCAGTCTTCTCCATCATCACATTTTATTCAAAACTGTGAGTAATTGGTTGTCTAAAGCCTTGTAGTCTGGGGGTGTTCACCCATGTCTGGGGTCAAGCATAGTAGAAGTGGTTATCTGGCTTGAATATGCAGCATTTCTTTCATTCATCCACCAATTTTCCAACATTTTTGTTGAGTTTATATTGTTCCCGAGCATCTCTGATATACAACCTAGGAGAGTTTCTTAGGGTGATAACAGTTACAGGTTGTTGTTACACATTGGATGTTGTTACAGGTTGCTGTTACACATTGGATGTTGTTACAGGATGTTGATACACCTCGTACTGATCCATCGTCACACCAATGGTGTTATCGCTAGTTGTGCTGCATCATCCCAAATCACCATTCACTCGATGTTATTGTGCTGAAGCTGGGAAATGTGGGTACTATTCCACATAACAGCTGTCAGCAGTAGTGATTGTCTATCTTCGAAGCAACAACACTCAAGTAGTTGCAATCATAACTGATGTATATTTGTATTTAGCAATAGGTTATAACTTCTCTTATTTTTTATTAGCATGAGAATCGTGAGACTCTCATGACTGATCTGTTTCTAATTTCAGGTTGTAATAACTCTAAATGACTCGATTTTTCATGTATAAGATACGGCATATAGAAGAGTATTGTGACATTGCTTCTCTATTTTCTAAGTTTATTTTAATATCAATTAGCACGGTGATGCTATTATTGTCCTTCAATTGATTCATTAATCACTTTTGTGTTCTTCCTGTGCCCTATTGAGGAGGAATGGCCCTCCTCTTTGGTAGGGATTGCAGTGATATAGGTAGTGTGCATTCTAGTTTTGTTAATTGATTTATGGTTCTTCGCTGTTGCTGTATAAATCGTGGATTACATTCACTGTTGTTTCATTTATATTATGTTGTTACACTGAGTTAATTAACAAAATGATAGTAACCAGCTGGAATAGATGTTAGTTCCTGTGTGGCGTGCCTTTATTTTGATAACTGCGAGTTGTGATTTAATTTTATAGAGTGTTTTTATATCTACACACATGGTTTGTTTCAGCTATTTAGATCAGCGACATCTTTCACAATTTTCTACATTTTCTTATTCTTGGCTAGAGTGTATCAGCACAGATATTGTGAACTCCACTGAAACAACAAGACCTACCATGGGTTGATAATTAATGTTGTAGTCTGAGTCAATTAAGGTTGATTTAAACAAAACTACATTTTGGCGTTGTTTTCGAGGATGGCAAGTTGACGATACAGTTAGCCAAGTTGCTTGTTTGATATAGAGTGTTACTAGTCCACAGTTGTTGGTCAACAAGACGAGAGGTAAGAACCTACGCATTTCTATAACATACCTGGGTGGGATCACCACTGTCAAAGACTGAGACACTTAGAGTATGATTTAATACACACAATGTCCATGTGTGCACTTGTAGGACTTACAGAGATACTGAAATAAACCCCACTCTAATAAGTCACAAGAATGACCAGTCATAAAAAGGAAACAAAGGGTGAAGATTTGGAAGGAAGACATTTATCTAATGAATGCAAGGAAAACAAGGCTGCAGAAAGCTGTTACCCCCATACGGAAAGCAGAAACCTCTAATTCCTTTATCTCGGGACCATATCATTCTAAAACTAGCAGTCATATCCCCAAGGCCAACGATTCAATTCATGAGAAAGAAGGGGAAGCTAGTAGCCAGACTTTGAGGACTGAGGGGCAAGGGGAAACTAAGGGGGAACATCGGACACCTGAGATGGGAAAACACCTGTTGGTTTATCAACATCCAGATACAGGTAGTGCGCTGAAACAACCAACCCCAGGGGTATCTGAGGCACTAACTACATCTACATGGCCATCAAAAACATAGTTCGAAGGACATCTGCTATAATAAGGGTTAGAAGAATTAACCATGGGGGATTACAACGCTAAAACAAACACCACTACCACCACCTTTGAGTTCCCAATTGGGAATATCGGAGGTGAAGCTCCTATGAAGAATATTTCTCTATCATCCTTACCATCCTTCCAGGGGATGACTTTGGAAGATCCAAACACATTTCTATTTGAGTTTGATGTCTTATGCATAAGTGATGATTATACAACAGATGCTCAGAAGTTAAAGCTATTTCTTGCTACCTTAAAAGGGGAAGTCTTGAGATGGGTCATGCGATTGGGTTCTGCTTCTATTTCAACGTGGAATGATATGAAGGAGATGTTCTTGTCAAAATATCAAGACTATTGTAGGACCAGGGATTTAAGGGAAGAGATATTTAGGATGATGCAGAAGGAGGATGAAAGCTTGGAAGATTATGTGGAATGGTTCCACTACAATCTGCAGAGGTCTAAACATAGCGATTTAGACACAGAAATCTTGAAGACTATATTCATCATAAGAATGAGGGATGACTGCCTTGACACCCTGAACCTGTTGGGAAAAGGGGATATATCACAAGATCCATTCACTCAAATTGTAAATATCTACCTAAGATGCTCTCGAGGATTGTCCAAGGGAAGGAGTAGAGTTCGGGATGCCTCTGTTCACATACAAAAATTTGCAGGCAAAGGAGTAGCCAGAGCGAAGATCGGGAATTTGTTCGAAAATTTGAAGACCGATATCCTCAGTACTCTCTCAGCCCAGATAACCACAATAGAGATTAAGAAGATGCAAGAAGACGCTGACACACCCCTGGTTGTGTTCTGTTTGACTTGTCGGAAGAAACATCCTTCTAGGGAATGCGAATTGAACAACATCAGCCTATGTAATATCTGTGAGCTGGAGCATTTGCCAGAGAAGTGTCCAGAGCTTCCTAGACTAAAGGCAGTACTTAAAGAATCAAGCAAAGAGGTCCAATCCTCTTACTTCATCGCACCAAGGAGGCCATGGAAACTGCAACCTCCAGGTATGTCTCAAGACTTTTCCTCTTTCAATTCGTGGAAAGATGCATATAATAACCAACAATATCCATGGAAATATTCTGTCGCTCCTTCAACACAGTTCCATTCACCCTGGAACAAATGGTCTCCATCTCCTCCTGTTCAATATCCTCAATCCCAACCATACCCTTGGAACTATAATTGGAGAGGAAATGTCCAAAATTCAGCTCTTCCTGCACCACCCATGCAACAACAACTAGAGTTACCACCTTTCCAAGCTCCTACTCCTCCACCACCCGTGCGACCCCAATTACCTATGCAACCTAATCCAAACCTAAACAATAAAGCAGCTCAGGACATAGAGGCTCCTACGACCTTCCAAACCTACCTTATTACCCCCATGGGACTTAATGAAATACAATTGTGATTGGGCACGGTAATTAACCCTAGTTAATCCCCTATCATTACATAGGAGGATTGTGATCCACCTCAAGGAGACGTCAGAGGCTCTGAGGCAGCTACTATGCCTACAACAGCTAATACAGAGGAAGATGTTACATCTGTAACAACTGACCCTCGAAGAACTGTTACATCTGTAACAACAAATTTGGGGAAGGTTGATACACCTGTAACAGCAAATTCAACTGTTGTAACACAGGACATCCCGTATGCTCAGAGATTGGCCAAACCTAGGATAACTTCACAGCCTAAATATGATTTTCTTAAGGAGTTACAAAATTTGTATGTAAGAATTCCTCTGTTGCAAGCCCTTAAAGAAGTACCCATCTATGCCAAACAGTGAGAGATTTATGCATCAAGAAACCTTGGAGGAATCCTAAAGACCGTGCCACCTTCCATGTGATGGGAAAATTATCTGAGTTAATGTCTTCTCAGCCTCTCCTTACTAAGTAAAATGATCCAGGAAATCCTACAGTCACTTTCTACATTAATGATTAGCCCATAGCCAACACATTGATTGATCTTGGGGCTGCCATTAATAAAATTACGAAAGATCTCTTTATCGCTCTCGGGCTACAGGGACTCAGACATACTCCTAATGTGCTTGAATTAGCAGACAGGTCCTGTGTTAAACCCAAGGGGATGTTAGAGGATATAGTGATTACGATAGTTTCCTGGAGATATTCGGCTTATTTTCTTATCGTACAGCCCAAATCCAATTTGGGGGGGCATCTTTTGATCCTAGGGAGTCCTTGGATAGCCACTGCAAACGCATTTATAGGTTGCAAGATGGGATCCATGGTAATCTCGGATGGCCAAGCAACACAAAACCTTAATCTTTATCCCCCAAAACCAAATTTGGATTTGTACAACCCTTGGTGGGATGAGTTTGAGCCTAAGTTAGATCCTTCCCTACCACTCCTCACTCTGGGGAAAGCCCAATATTTTAAAGACGAGATAGAAGATGATGTTATTAATGGTTTGTTTAGTAATTCACTTTATGTTGATTCTGTTAAAAATGCAAATGAGGAAGGAGAAGTGGAATATATAGGTTTTGAACAAATGAGAATCGCTCCAAATATTGTTAGTAGTCCAATTGAGACTGAATCTAGAAAGCTTTTTAATGTTAATCCTAATTTGACTACTGAATAAAACCGACGACTGTTACAGCTGTTACAAAAGTATAAAAAGGCATTTTCATGGGATTATACAGATATGAAAGGGATCCACCCTAACCTATGCACTCACCATATTTATTTAAAGGATGGCTGCAAACTAGTCAAATAGCCACAATGCCGCATGAACCCTGCACTTAAGGAAGTGGTGAAATAAGAACTACAGAAACTCCTGAGTGCTAATTTTATTTATCCAATATTTAACAGTCAGTGGGTGTCATTGCTTTTCGTCTTTCCTAAAAAGAATGGCAAGTGGAGAGTCTTTGTTGATTACAGAGAACTCAACAAGGCCACTCAGAAGGACCACTTTCCCTTACCATTTATAGATCAGGTCCTTGATACTCTCTCGAAAAAGAAGTTCTTTTCAATTTTGGATGGATTTAGTCACTATAATTAGATACAGATTGCCCTGGAAGACCAGGATAAAATGACCTTTACTTGTCCTTGGGGAATCTACGCATACAGAGTACTTCCTTTTGGGCTCTATAATGCGCAAACAACCTTTCAAAGGGAAATATTGGGAATTTTCTCTAACTTTCTAAATGACTACCTGGAAATCTTCATGGATGATTTCAAACCTTATGGAAATTCTTTTGAAACAACATTAGTCAATTTGGAAAAAGTGCTAGAACGGTGTGTACAGGCTAATGTTGCCTTGAGCACTAAGAAATGTCACATGATGATGACCGAAGGGAGCATTCTTGGAAATTACATTTCTGCTGACAGACTCAAGGTAGACCCTACAAAAATGAAGGTAATTCTAAAAATTCCAACCCCCAAAATGAAAAAAGAGGTACGTAGTTTCTTGGGGCTTGCAGGGTATTACAAAAGATTTATAGAAAAATTTCAAAAATTGCATCGCCATTATTTTCCTTGCTCATAAAGGATGTTGATTTCTTGTGGACAGGGAAGTGTGAGCAAGCCTTCTTAAAGCTGAAATGTTGTGTATCAGCAACTCCGGTCTTGCAAGGACCTAATTGGGAACTGTTGTTTCACATAGCTACAGATGCATCGGATATTTCTATAGGTGTTGTTTTGGGCAAATTGGAGGATAAAAAACCTTATGATATTTACTACATAAGTAAAAATCTAACTCCAGCTAAGATCAATTACACAGTGACCGAGAAGGAGTTCTTAGTAGTCGTGCATGCCATCAATAAATTTTGGCATTACATCACCGGGTGTCAATTATTTGTACACACTAACTATTCTGCCATTTTTTTTCTAATGAATAAGCTAATTACAAATGGTAGGATCACATGCTGGTTATTGTTGTTACAAGAATTTGATATCACTATTGTAGATAAGCCTGGAAAAGATAATGTAGTAGCTGACTTTCTTTCTAGGCTAACTATTGATGACAGTTGCACTCCCACCGAAGATTCTTTCCCTGATGAATATCTTTTTGCTATTTCTACTTACTCACCTTGGTATGCAAATATATCCAATTATCCTGTTGTAAATAAGTTTCCACGGTATTTGTCCTCCAAGGAGAAAATAAAAATCATACAACAAAGTGCTACATATACCTGGATAGATGGGAACCTCTACCACACCGGACCAGATTTCCAGATCAGGCGTTGTGTTAGAGAAGATGAAGTCTTTGATATCCTTAAAGCTTGTCATGAGGAACCCTACGGAGGACACTTCGCAGACAAACATATAGTATACAAAGTCCTTTCAATAGGGTACTACTAGCTGACAATATTTAAGGATGCCAAGAAATTTGTGAAGAGATGTGATAGTTGTCAAAGGATGTGCAACCACTGGAATCAGATGAGATGTCATTATAGCCCTAGATCGTCCTAGAACCTTTTGAGAAGTGGGCTCTAGATTTTGTGGGACCAATCAATCCTTCACCTAGATAAAGATCCTACATTTTGGTCTATACTAACTATGTCACAAAATGGGTTGAGGCGAAGGCACTAACCAGATCCACGGAGCAGGCTATCTTAGACTTTCTATTTGAAGACATTTTTGTTCGGTTTGGCATACCCAGGGAGATAGTCACAAACGAAGGGCCCTAGTTCACATCTCATAAGATCCGGGAGTTGGTTGAGAAATATAAGATCCGTCACAGAATCACAACACCTTATCATCCACAAGAAAATGGCCAAGTAGAAAGCACTAACAAATTCATTGAGGGGATCCTTACTAAGACTGTGACTAGCCATCGAAGAAATTAGGCTGACAAACTTCCAGAAGTGTTATGGGCATACATGACTACATGGACGAAGACCACTGGATTCTTACCATATGAACTTATATATGGCAATAACCCTTTATTCCCCATTGAATTTGAAATCAAGACACTAAGGACAACATTGCAGGTCAATTTGGATTTGACTACAACACAAAGGTAGAGATTGAACCAACTCAATGAATTCGAGGAGAAACAATTGGTTTCTATTCAAGAAATAATGATTATACTACAATAGAGAGCTAAGTGGCATGACATATTTATAAAGAAGAAAAATTTCTAGAAAGGAGATTGGGCTCTCTTATATGACTCAAGGTTTAAAGACTTCAAGGGTAAGCTCTGCACCTGATGGCTAGGTCCTTATGAGGTAGATGCAATCTTTGATAATGGGACTGTAAATTTGGTAACCATTGACAGTGTGAGGACACCATTACTTGCAAATGGGCACCATCTTCGGTTATATCACAAACCTACCTCGAGGGATTCATTTGTCAACATTGTCACAAATTCATATTTACAGATTATGGGAACAAGGGAAATCCCCCCTGTGCTGCAAAAAGTTTGATTTTTCCAATAAGTGTAATAGCTAAAAACCACCTAGTGGCAGTTGTTACAAACCTTCGAACTGCAATATATATATATCTATATATATATATATATATATATATATATATATATAGATATATATATGTATATATATATAGATATATATATATATATATGTATATATATATACATATATATATATGTATATATATATACATATATATATATATATATACATATATATATATATATATGTATATATATATACATATATATATAGATATACATATATATATATATATATATATATATATATATATATATATATATATATATATATATATATATATATATATATAATCTAGCTGTGAAAACCTTTCTTAGGCACAGAGAAACACTTTTGTAGCTGTTGAAAACCACCTGGTGGTGGCTGTTACACACTCTGTAATAGCATTTGTTATTTCAAAACATATCTTATGATAAGTGTTGTTACATGATTTTCTCTTCTTTATATTTTTGTAGAAATTAAAATAATATATATTAGTCGTCTTGGCTTTTACACCTGTAACAGCCAGCGAATTTTCAGGAATAAAGAGATATTTTATTGTAATAAATAGTAGCACATCACCATGATCCTCGTCACAAGAATTAAGTTTGTGCGTCTTGCTGCCTGAGCATGATTCATACGTCGTGCTGTCCATTACTTCGCCCCATGTCACCTAGGTATGTCATCAAAAAGGTAATATTGAATTCATTTTGTTTTGTAATTATGGCAACTTAACATGACTATTGATAGCCAAAGATGGCTGTCATAATTAAGCCGGGGCGGGTGTGAATTATATGGCGACATGACCGTCGCATGACTTGTGATTATTAGAAAAATCCAGTAATTAAGGTTGATGACCTGGTAGTTATTGTTACTTTACGATGAATTATACCAAAAAGGGTAAATGTACCATCGATGAGACCTCCCCATGATTCACCATTAAGGAAAAATTCATTGTGCAGTACAAACCAGGCATGCCAAATCCCAATCCAAAATCTTCACTTGTGCCAGCCTGCCACCCTACCATTTACCCCTGCTGGAAGCGCTGAATCCCTATTTAGAGTGCTCATAGAGGAGGAATATAGCAGTATAGGCTGAAATAGCTAGAGTGTTTCGACTACCACGGAGCACTTAAAGGGAATAATAAGAAGGTGGAACAACACCGAATTTCATAAGAAATGGGAGGAGTAGAAATACAGCACGAACCAAGGTCCACAGAAGCCTTGGAAGTTTGCCCTAAAGCATGCCACATTTTCAAGGATGCAGGCTGGTTCGAATTCTTTCGGAGCTTGGAAGGATTAGACAGTGGAATTGCCATGGAATTTGCAAAGAATCTGGAGGGAAACCAGATGGAAGTCAGAGGGTTGAAGTTGGAGGTCATGGAAGAAGTTATTACCAGAGTAACAAGATTGCCAGCGGCTGGGAAGAGATGGTTTACTAGGATGGTCAATGACCCCTCACTAAAAGGGCATTTTCTTCAAGAAAGAGAGTCACTGGTAAAGAAAGATAGGGAAATTGATACACTGTCACTCCCCCAACCATGGGCGGATGTTGCCCTCTACCTCATAAAGTACATTACTTGCAAGGCAAGGGAAAAAATTGTGTTTAATTATCATTTTCCATTGTTGAACCACCTCCATCATCATCGGCTGATCAACCATCCTTATTTCTTCTTTGGCAACATTAGGCACATGGATGCAGATGTGAAAACAAATGCACATCCCGAAACATGTGTTACCAACCATGGCCTTCTTAAATTCATTGTGTTGGACACTTTGAGCTGACAGGGAAAGAATTGGGAAGAATTCATGAGGAAAAGGCCTAGGACCACCCGTAGAAGCCAAACAGAGATGTCCGAGGAAGCTCCAGAGGTGACAAAGGAGCAACCCCAGTCCTCGACAATAACGGTCAGCAAGAGGTTGGTTGATAAACCAATTGGCAATAGGAGGCCAAAGTAGAGGATAAGGGTTAGCGAGCACCTAGAGCCCCCATCCATGTCAAGAAAGAACAAAGTAGCAACAGAGCAGAAGGATGAGGAGCAAGCTCAGCCAGAGAGACCTCCTTCACCTGGTAAGAGCGAAACCCAATCTCTATTGTCAAAAATTGAAATTCAAGAGAAATAAATTAGGGAATTAAGGGAAAAGCTAGCAGAAGATCTAAGAGCCCCATGCCAAGACACTTTGGCAAAGGTCGTAGATAGATCCAAAAGGGGAGAAATCCTGGGCACTCTGTGTGTAGCCTATGATGAGAAGTTGGCAGGAGTAGGATTCAAAGTTTGTGCAGTAGGAATTACCTCGAGGGGGACTCAAACTAAAATCTGGGAAGTTGTTACACAAGAACCTATCGAGGACGTTGTTGTTACACAAGAACCAACAACCGAGGCAGTGCAATCCACAAAAAGTGATCAGGTAATGAATACACAGGAGCCCTTGGCTGACACCGTTGTTTCATCAGAACCAGAAATGGAGGAGAAAGTCAGCCAAGAGGAGGAATAGAAAGATAATATCCATGAGCCTACGATCAATGTTGCTGCTACACAAGAACTAGCAGAAAAGGTCGAAGCCGGTCCAGAGGAAAACGATGCACAAAAGTTTGTGGATAACACTACTCCTACACAAGAACCAGCAGTGAAAATGGAAGCTGACCAGGAAGATAAAGAAACTGTGATAAAACTCACCGACGAAGCTGTTGTTACACAAGAAACAGCAGCCGAGGTGGGACAAGTTTTCCCTTAGGAGGCTGCTACACCCTCAATTGATAGTTCATGTGGAGGAACACTGGGTCCTGATGAAGGATGATGTTATGAGAGATTGTTGTTGTTGCCAGAGCTGCAAAAGTGGAAGTAGATGGTGCTCTCTACGGGAGGGAGTTATTGCACTCAAAACACATAAAAGAATGATGGATTCCCTGAGAGAAAAATGGCTAAAAGAAGAATGGGAAAGGAAAGAGGAGGCACAGAGGCACAAGGAAATTGTAAAGGAGAAGGATGAACAGTTGTATCAGCTGCATCGATAGGTCTCAGACCTGAAATTTGATAAGACCAAACTCCGTGACCTCGCTCTAAATTTGTTAGCATGTAGGTGACTGTCCCCGTCATACCCTGTGTTCTTGTGGGAACATTACTACTTATTTCAATTAAGGGCAGTTTATGAGAACCCACACCTTTTTGGAAATTTTTCGCCTTTGTGATTTTGATGATCAAATTTTGTTGTGCAAGCTGTTCTTGCACAATATTATGTGTGAATATGTGAGCACAAAGATGGTGGCATGTGTCCTCTCCTACATGGGGGACTTGCAGTTGCGGGCCTTCCTTTCATTCATTAGGAATCAGATTGAGTGGAACCTAGCCAAGAAAATAGCAGAGACCAACGAGGAAAGAACAACATTGTGGGTTAGGCCTAAACCAGGAATGGCTCACAAAATCCGTCAAGAGTTTAAACTATTCCTAAGCACTCCGAAAATCAGAGATCAATCGGCCATATAGAGAAGAAGAATCATGAGGATCTTCCTCAACCTGTTTGCAACCATGAGGAGACAAGCGCTAGTCGGATGTCTCAAGCGTACTGAGGCCTATAGCACAAAATTACAGGAAGGGGACCCCTTTGAGTACAAGAAATTTGTGGCTGATGTTACATGGGTTCCAAAATATGCTCAGATTGTGCTGACACTAGGGGCGTTCTGGATTAGCCTCAGGTTCAAATTCCCTTTGATATGGTTGCCATTGGAGGAGTATCAGCCTGATTATCATTTATGTGACTTTGAAGAGGAATCTTGGCCATGCGAGTTAATGGTTGATCAAGGATTCAGAGCTCCAAGTGATGATACTATTGCTGCCTACAATTTCACAGATTTGCATCAGGGGCACAGTAGAAGGAACTGAGATTTTGCATGGGGACATGCAATTGCTTCAGTTGAGGGGAGATGTTGGGAGTGGTTTTTAACCTATTTTTTGCACATTCTTTCCCCTATTTTGACCTTTCTGTCCCCTAGGCCTATGACTTTATATGACAAAACTCCCTATTTTCTTACCTTTTTAACCTATTCTACTGTCATGTTACTTTGTTATATTTTACCGAATAATATGAGACTTTATTCCTTTTTGTGGCTAAATGGGAGAGCATTGAAGAAGTATTTTGGGAAGTTCTTCTTTTCAGGTGTTGGCTCACGAGAAGAAAGCTATGAAGCAGATAAGAAATAAGGATTAACTACAAGAAAGGGTAGAACGGTTTTTTGTTACACCCTAAAATTTTGTTACAGGTTGCTACTACACATTATATTCTGTTACAGGTTGCTGTTACACATGGGATGTTGTTATAGGTTGTTGTTACACATTGGATGTTGTTACACATTGGATGCTGTTACAGGATGTTGACACACCTCCCGCTAATCCACCATCACACCAACAGTGTTGTCGCCAGATGTGCCGCGTCATCCCAAACCACCATTCACTTGATGTTGTTGCATCGAAGTTGGGAAATGTGGGTACTATTCCACATAACAGCTGTCAGCAGTAGGGATTGTCTATCTTTGAAGAAACAACACTCAAGCAGTTGCAATCATACCTGATGTATATTTGTATTTAGCAATAGGTTTTAACTTCTCTTATTTTTTATCAGCATAAGAATCGTGAGATTCTCATGACTGATATGTTTCTAATTTCGAGTTGTAATAACTATAAAAGACTCGATTTTTCATGTATAAGATACGGCATATAGAAAAGTACTGTGATGCTGCTTCTGTATTTTGTGAGTTTATTTTAACATCAATTAGCATGGTGATGCTGTTATTGTCCTTCAACTGATTCGTTAATCACTTTTGTGTTCTTCCTACACCCTGCTGAGGAGGAAGGGCCCTCCTCTTTGGTAGGGATTGTAGTGATATAGGTAGTGTACATTCTAGTTTAGTTAATTGATTTATGGTTCTTCATTGTTGCTATATAAATCGTGGATTACATTCACTGTTGTTTCATTTATATTATGCTGTTACATTGAGTTAATTAATAGAATGATAGTAACCAGCTGGAATAGATGTTAACTCATGTGTGGCGCACCTTTATTTTGATAGCTGTGAGTTGTGATTTAATTTTGTATAGTGTTTTTATATCTACATGCATGGTTTGATTCAACAATTTAGATCAGCGACATATTTCGCAGTTTTCTGCATTTTCTTATTCTTGGCTAGAGCATATCGGCATAGATAGTGCAAACTCCATGAAACAACAAGACCTACCTTGGGTTGACAATTAATGTTGCAGTCTGAGTCAATTAAGGTTGATTAAAACAACACTACAAGAGGGTTGAAGTGATTGAAGAGATGAAGGTGACTTGTAATTCCCTTTTAATAATAATATCATAGTCTCATAAAAGATAATAATAATATTAATAATATTGATGATTAAGTTGATATTGAATGATTATGATTGATTAATAATAAGTTAAGTTATTTTCCTTCAACTATACTTGATTACCCATTGATTGAAGGTGATTCTTACTATTTTTTGAAAGTCACACTTGAGATGCTAGACATGACTTTTTGTTTTAGAAAGTCACTCCAAAATTGTCAGAAATGAGATTTTATTAAGGAAATTCATCCTTGAGCTGCCCCTCAATGGTATTTTTCTACCAGATAATAGGGATTCTACATCCCTATTGCACACATATTCGTGCCTTAGTAGATTGAGGACTCCATGCCCTCATTTACTCCAAGGATACAATATTCCACACATTGATCTTTTAAATATTTAGCACTCCACGTCCCAATCCTTTTATTATAGATCCAAGACTCCACGTCGTTATCTTTCATGAATTTAGGACTACGTTCCCTAATCATTTTATTATAGATACAAGACTCCATGTCTTTATCATTCATGGATTTAGGATTACGCGCCCTAAATTCCATGGCTTATCATCTACTCTACTTTGAAACTCTGCGCTTCATCTTAAGGTATTGATCGTGAGCTGATACCCATCTGATGGTTTGTTGGTAAGGCCTTCTTCCAAGACCTGCACACATCACAATCTCATAGATCAAAGGAATCAAATGAATTTCATAATTAACTTATTCACATTTTACCAAAGATTTTGCATTACTTGCATCGTCATTTTCATTCTGGAGAAATAACTTCAACAACAATTTATAATTTGAACATCCGTGTTTGTAAATAGCTATGTCCCTTGTCACATCTTGCACAATACAATATTAAGCATATATAATCATAAAAATTAGGTATCATGACTTCCACAGTCATTTATAGTTTTAGCATCCTTGTTTGGAAATAACCATGTCCCTTGCCACATCTTGCTCAATACAAGGTTAAGCATATATTATGATTCAAGTCATGTATCATGACTCCCACAGCCATTTATAATTTGAGCATCCTTGTTTGAAAATAACCAGGTTCCTTGCCAAGGTGGGATGCTACATACTCCCTCTCTTGGATTAGTTAGCTCATATATATATGTTAATATGGATTCCACACCCATACCTTACCTCATTACTTATCTCATAGAAATATGTTAGTATTGATTCCACACCCATACATTTTATCATAGATATATGTTAGTATGGATTCCACTCCCATACATTAGCTCATAGATATAGGCTAGTATGGATTCCAAACCCATAGATAACTTAAGAAAAACATAACCTTCAAGTGTTCCTTAAAATGGCTTCCACAACCTTTCATGCACCATTCATTTAAGCCTATTTTTTATTAGGAAGGTCATGCCTCAACCTAGTATTTTAGTATATTCAAGTTATTTGATACAAAATGTCAACCCAAACTACACAAAATCATGTAAAAGAAATAATATAAATTCCATTCTTACTAATTAAGAATGTATTCCCAAATAATTTTTTAACACATCAAATTAATGCACATACATTACTCTTGAATCTACATTCAGAGTTAAAAGTGACATCCTTCAAGGTAGCTTCTGTTAAGTTTCCATTATTGTAGGTAAGAAAAGAGTCAAAATTAACATGATGAATTGAATCATCATGTTTATTGAATCTTGGCCTTACATGTTACATATTCCCAAAGCGTACACACCAAGGTTATCATAATGTAGTTTAGATTAGGCCAATATTTTCCTTGGTAGATACAATTTCAACTAGTAAAGATGGTTGATAGCCCCATATCACATTGATAATCATGCATTAAAAATATATGAAACCATGCATCCACTCTACATATCTCACTAACCCATTGACAATCAAACCATTCACATGCTTGGGTTTAACCCCAACTTCTCAAGCACATCCTTTCCCAACATGTCTTTAATTCCTTTATCATATTTCTAATAATTTGTCTTAACAAAAATATAAAGGAATATAAGAAGGCATTCTTTTTCTTTCATGAGTTTCTAAATGATATAATAATAATAATAATAATAATATTAATAATATTAATATTAATATTAATAATAATATCCTTTATGCAACTAATATGCTTCCAAGTCAACATACACAACAATGCATGCAAAATCGGCATTCATACATCATCAACGTACAAGCAAGCATGTTGGCCCATTAGGTCCTAGTGTTGTAACTTGGCCTTAATACCATATCTAAGGTCCCACCTTACCAACCATTAAGAGTGTAGAGAAGTAAAGGTTATGTTGAACATTATCACTCATCTTTTTAAGTTTTACTCATAATATTACTAACTTGGTTATCATGAAGGTCATGTTCCTTCATTTATTTCAATATAAGAATATAACCTAAGAAGTTAGGGATAACTCTCCCTTAAAACTAGTTCCAAAATTCATTTCTCCTCAAGTTAAAAAGAAGATAACATGTGCTCTTTTCATACTTATATGTGAGTTCTAAGTAAGACTGGAAATCAATTCCATTATAATTCCATGTGTGAGCATTAAGCTTAATAAACCTAATTTACCACCTAGATTATGCTAAATAGGTTCCACTTATTGAATCTTTGCATCATAACCACAAAGTATGCCACAAGAACCTAAAATATCCTAATTTTATTACAAAAATCACATATAAGGGCATGATTATTAAGCTACCTTTAACAAGGAAAATGAAGGAGGAATATGCCTATCTTCATCAGAAAATATAATGATATGTTTATGAAATGGAGAAACGGAATCACAAAAGATATTGACTCAACAATGTTTCCAAATTCATCAATTGAAAATTCTCATTCCCACGTATTAAGGAAAAAGAATTATTTGCAGAGTGGCATTGCTTCAATCATGAGACTCGTATAATGGATGTTAGAGAAAGAGTAGCTATTGTTGCAAATTCATAAGCATATTATTCTTCAGAGAGTTCCAAGTAAACCAATGGAATTTCCAAAATTAGGCACAATTAGTTGTTAGCTACAAGTACTCAAGCATAAGACTACACCCATGAATACATGCAGTTTGGACAACTTATTATGCTCACTTGCACAAGTAATTAAATCCTACAGATTTGCTTACTATAAAATAATTTCCAACAACAACCGATTTTTTATGATATCTTCAGATAATGAAAATAACATTTGTCTTATTCCTTATTGACACTTCAACAACTTATTAAACTCATTTTCACATTCATACACAATCTTGAAAACATAGGAAGTTACATCTATTAAATAGCCTATTCATAAATTTCTAGTACATAAAAGTTATAATCATTGAGACATTTACTCTAACAATTTATATGCAAAAAAGCTACAGCCATTGAGGCCTTTTGACAAACAATTTGCAAGCATGAAATCTACAACCATTGAGGCCTTTTGACAAACACTTTGCAAGCATCCAATCTACAATCATTGAGGTATTTTGTCAAGCACTCTGCAAGCATGCAATATATAGCCATTGAGACTTTAAAATAAAAATTTCAATGTGCATGGAATAGGTTAGTGTCATTAATGTAGATCACCAGCGAAATCCAAAAAAAAAAAATCAACAAAACCAAACAATAGACAGTCCTCCAAATATGATTCTTTAAAACAACAACAAAAAGATTCCTACTATCTCATTTATCACTTTTAACAAACACTTAGTGTGAAAACTTCATCAATAGCTGTACATGTAGAAATAAAACCAAAATTTATGCTAATATGATATTTTCATCAAACTCATGGCAACCTACTATGGACAAAAATTCATTATAAACTGAACTTAAAAACTTTGGCAACGTGTCCTTGTTTTAATCCCCTTGCATGTACATTCTCATACATAGTTGCCATGAAAATGTTATCTCATTGTTGGTTAGCTTAAAAATAACTTTCTGAATATTCATAATTTTGTATTAATTAAAGTAGCAATTTCCAATAAATTTAAATTTTCCACAACACTTTAAATTTAATAATAAACCAAAATTTTAAGAACATTGATAGATATTCCTAACAATGTATATATGTAGCTCCAAAAGATGAGAGTATGATCCATCTCAGATATCCTTACCAACTCATTGTGAACCATCCAGTTTTCCACCCAACCATATCCAAGGAGAACTTCTCCCCCTGGAACCCCCGAGTTGTAAGAGCTCCCAAGTAGTACCAAAATATAGCAGTAGAGAGATATACAAGGAAAACTAAGGAAGATAAGTTTCACTTCCTCTCAATACCACTCATGGACAACTCCACTAGGTAGAAATACTTAGTAATTTAGTTTAGGAATTTCAGATTCATTTCAACAACATTTGGATACTCTCCAAGACTCTCCCTCTCACAATCCTCTTCAAGTCTCTCCAACTCTTGGTATTACAATGCACCTCCCCCTTTTTAAGTGAGAATACATGAGACACATATATAGGAGGAGAAACAAATTCTTGTCATAAAAGAGGAGTAATATGCATGCATTGTATTCCATTTATAGGAGTGTAACTCATGCCATTAAGGAGAGGCATGCATGTCATAGTTAAGGAAAGTGTAACTTAAGCATTAAAGACAGCGTAAGAGGAATATTGTATGACATGTCTTTAATGAGTGTAAGAGGAATATTTCATTCTTTGATGAGTGCATAAGATAAAGTGTAATGTATTATTAAAAGAGAGAGAGATTTACATAGAGCGATGAGATTCATCAAGGAGAGAGGTGTGAAGTGATTGAGCAAATGAAGGTGACTTTTAATTCCCTTTTAATAACAATATCATAGTCTTATAAAAGATAATAATAATATTAGCAATATTGCATATTAAGTCGATATTGGACTATTAGTATTGATTAATAATAATTTAAGTGATTTTCCTTCAAGTATACTTGATTACCCATTGATTGAAGGTGATTTACTATTTTTGGAAAGTCATACTTGAGATGTTAGACATGACTTTCTATTTTTAGAAAGTCACTCTAGAATTGTCAAAAATGAGATTTTATTAAGCAAATTCATCCCTGAGCTTCCCATGAGTGGTCTTTTTCTTTCGGGGAATAGGGATTCTACATCCCTATGGCACACATATTTGTGCCTTAGTAGATTGAAGACTTTGTGCCCTGATCTGCTCCAAGGATCTAAGATTACACACCTTAATATTTTAAATATTTAGGACTCCACATCCCAATCCTTTTATTATAGATCCAAGACTCCACGTCTTTATCTTTTATGGATTTCAGACTCCACGCCCCAATCCTTTTATTATAGATCCAAGACTCCACATATTTATCTTTCATGGATTTTGGACTATGCACCCTAATTTCCATGGCTTATCATCTATTCTTCTTTGAAACTCCACGCTTCACCTTAATGTAGTGATTGTGAGCTCATACGGATCTTATGGTTTGTTGGTAAGGCCTTTCTCCAAGACTTGCACACATCACAATCTTATAGATCAAAGGAGTCAAATAAATTTCATAATTAAATTATTTGAATTTTACCAAAGATTGTGCATGACTTCCATATTCATTTTGGTTCTAGATAAATGAGTTCCGTGATCATTTATAATTTGAAAATCCATGTTTTCAAATAACCATGTCCCCTGTCACATCCTACTCAATACAAGATTAAGCATATATAATGATAAAAATCATGTATCATGACTTCCATAGTCATTTATAATTTGAGCATCCTTGTTTGCAAACAACCATGTCCCCTACCACATCTTGCTCAATACAAGATTAAGCATATATTATCATACAAGTCATGTATCATGACTTCCACAGTCATTTATAATTTGAGAATCCTTGTTTGCAAATAACCAGGTCCTCTGCGACATACTACTTAGAACAAGATTATAAATATACAATCATACAAATCATATATCATCCATAAATCATAATTAACCATATGTTCTACATAACCGTGATCATCCATGGATATATGATTCTCAATCCCGGATCACCATCCATGTCAGACACCTACGTCCAAACTAGGATACCAAAAGAGAAAACATTGATAATGTGCTCTTAACCAAAATCAATTCTTATACACACAACCATATATATTATCATAATCACATAACAACCAGGTGAACCAAACTAGGTCTATAGCATATAAGCATGTACATAGGTCTATCATGCATAATCTTATATCATTACATCAAAATCACCCTCTGTAAGTTCACAAAAATAACCTTGCCAGGGCGAGACACTACATTAAGTTTCTTTAAACTTTTCAATATGGGTAAAGTTAAAATAAACTAGAAAATTATACTAAAATAAAAGTAATTTGAATTTCAATTTGAATTTACAATTATATCTTTTACCTTATTAAAATGTGTTGACATCATACTTTTCGCCTTGTCAAATTGTATAGACATTAACTAAATAATCTTGCTTTTAGATTAGTATTCTAAATATATTTACGTGAAGACATATGAATGACACTAGTTCACTAGTATTAAACTCTATATAGAAATCATATGATGGGAATTTAATAGGACTATTTATTTTTTTCATCATTTCGACATCATTCCTCATATATAATAGGTCTATTCTTGTTTCTTATATGGTAATTTTTCCTCTCATTCAAACAATTGCAATGGATATTTTAAAGACAATAAAAATACAATATTGTTTTACACATATCACTTCAATGTCCAATAAAAAATAAAATAATACGACTATTTAAAATATCCAACAACACAATTTTTCCAAAAAATAAATATAACTTACTAGATCTATCACCTTGAAAATTGTAGGCCTAATGATGGGTGCATATGTACATTAAAATAACATGATTTCTTGTAAAAGAAACTAAATGTTTATTATTGAATACAATTTATTTAGTATATAATTTGTGATAACAAGCAATGAAACTTGCATTGAATCAATATTGATCCATTGTGTCGATGACCATGTACTCATTGACTAGGCATAAATAATACATGCAATTATTATTTATAAATCCAACCACGCAGATAAGGTAGTAAATGAAAGAGAATTAGTCATGCAATGAATGTAAGCAAGTGAAGTAGGTAGGATGAAGATGCAGGGGTGGAGCCATGAAAGATTGGTAGGTTCCATTTATCCATGTAGCAAAACAATGGGGGGATAAATTAGAATTGTTTCTCCTATATGAGCAACTAGAAGATTCACTACAACCAAAGCATTTGATCTTTGATGCCCACTACTGTGATGTAATTTCAATAAATAAGTGATGCATGCATGAGCTCCATGATAATAAGATTTTATTGTATAAAATTGATAACATTTATTTTTTGAATAGGAAAATTATCAACATTATTTCTCTTGATTGTCATGGTACAAGAGAAATGACTAATAAATAGAAAACCATACAAATAATGAAATTAGAATATGTTATGAAAATTTTCCATACCCTTCAACTGAAAAAAATTGAAATAATTTTTCATTTTGATTTTGGCAGGTTAATTTTTATTTTAACTCTCATTTGCATGGAAAATAATTTTATGCTCTTCTATGATGGGCTAGAGAGCTCTTGATGCATAATGGAAACTTCAATTTTGAACCCTAGATGTGGTACATTGGATTTTCTTGGATGGAGATTAAGAAGTCTTGACTTTTGTCAATCTCCAATTATAGGTAAACAAGGATTAGACAATGGCAAAACCTTGGTATGGAAATTTCTCCTTCATTAGACTTTTTCATCCCTTTTTAATTTTCCTTTAGATCCATATTCAAAACCTTTGATATAATTTATTCTTTATCTTCAACCCCTTCACCATTCTTTATCGATAATATGTTTCCATTCATTTCAAAGGAGTGGCACAACTCAAGTGGTTACAAGAAAATTGGTTAAGCAGAGGGTTTGAAGAAGAGAATCAGAAAATTCTTAGATGCATAGAGCTCCTAAAAAATTTTCCAGTAGTATTTTATAGTCTAAAAAAGGCCTCCTAGATCAAAAGATATGGCCAATCAAAGTTTCAAAGGAAAAATTCAAATTTTGGTAAAGGCCAAGATCCCCTCAACAAAGATAGCATGTAGATGTGGCAGCCACGTTGGCATAAATGGAAAAATAACAAGCTAAAGAGGATAGCATTGGAGGACCCCATATAGTACACATAACCCTGGAAAAACAAACCCCAGAAGTAATTCCCCTTGGAGTTTCCAAAGGGACGTATGTTAGAAGTCTTGGGATGAAAACACATCAAGATGAGGTGGCGCAAAAAAGTGGCTAGGCATGTAGAAATGGATTAATAGTTATTTACAGTGGGGTTTTCCCTACCATAGACATGTCACCTTGGTGAATTTTCCTAGAAAATTTCTGAGGGAGACTACAAATGAAATTATTGATGGTAGGGGCAGCGAGAGGATATGGCCAAGCAACATGGAATGAATGAGTGGTGATTGGTGAATTTCACAACAGCGGGAGGCCCCACCTAATAGCTCACCTTGGAAAATTCTACCTGGTGGTATCAGTGAGAGACACAACAAAAGTGGGGTGACTAGGTAGATGATGTTAGCAGTGGAGGAAGTGTTGATTAGTATAATTCAATAGATCTGGGGCCCTACTTAACACATCACCCTAGTAGGATCCAAAGGTAATTCATGTTTTATTTCCAAGGAGATGACGTTGGGGAGATGGAAATGTTCCCATTGGTTGTAGTAAAAAATTATTGTCCCGACCTTCAAAAACTTAAAGGAAAATATTGAAAAACATAAGTCTAAGACCCCCTCACCTCTTTACCTATGATGACACATGGACTAATCAAAGTTAGACACATTGTACATTATTATTGGTTTACAAAGTGACAAGGAGCCATGGTGGTAGGATGATGTTAGCATGATGTGCAGCAATAGGGATGTGACACGTGGCATATAGATTTGGAATTTTTGGGTAGCCAAGTCAGAAAAAAGTATGCAACACTTGGTACCACTCAACATAGTTTCACAGTTAGTAGACATAGTCGTGCTGACATAACTCAAAAAAAAAATTGTGTTGGTCCATGTGTAAAGTTGAAGGTTTCACAAGGACACATCACCCCAGTCCCTAGAAGTATATGCATCTTGGAAATTTCTAAACAAGCTGCAAGTTTAAACAGGGAGCTAACGAGGAACTAGGACATGGTAGCATATAGGTTGGTGCATGACGTAACATAGGTAGATCATTAAAAATGGTTCATGTAATTATAATATGGCCCCACAACAAATGTAACATACCCTAGTGGTAGATGAAGGAGATCCAATGATAATGGCTTCGAAATAAGACCAGGGCTAATGTGGCACTGCAACGCATGGTCCTGTGTAAAGGTTTTGTGACTAGGGTATAAGTGGATTTACAATATTGATTAAAATTCGAGGGGTTAAGGCTCACTCTAGAACATGGTTTTGTATTGCTTATGTGACCAAGGTCATAGGCCAGGCATGGACGGGTCAACAAATTTGGTGTTTTTGTGCCATATTTGGCAGTTCAAGAAAAACTAGAAAAGTGCTTAAAGCCTTACTAAAGCACATGGATGAGTTGGAAATTTTTGGTGGAATGAGGCAGAATTCGAAGTTTTGGCCAAATTTGGTAGTTTGGAAAGTTTAGAATTGTAGATAAAAGTCCATCAAAACCTTGATATTTTCCAGAATTGTATTTTTGGGAAGTTTAGTTTAGTTTTTCTCATAGAGACACGAAAATAGAGATTGAAGACATCAAGAAAAATTCTAGAAGACTTGGAAAAAGTGTTACAAAAAAAAAATAAGGACTAATGCATGAAAAATAGCTAAACTAAACTAAAATGAAAAATGAAAAATATTAGCCCTAATTCCATATAAGTAGAAAGTGAATTTCCAAAATTGCATATAAATTGTTGATGTTGTTGGCTTTGTTGGTGTGTATGGTGAATTGATAAGTGATCAAAGATTGTTGAAGGGGATGTTGTGGTGATTAGTGTGTGTGATCAAGGAGAGATATATATTTTTTGTGTAAGAGAGTGGCCTCCATGGTTTGATTTTGAAAATGGAATGAAATATGAATCAAGGAGGTCAAGCAAGTGGAAACTCACAGATCAGGGGTTGTATCTCCTTCTAGTAGTTGTTGGTAAACAATCAAGGGTTGGATATCCTTTCAGTAGCTAATAAATCTAGGGTAGTATCTCCTTTCAGTGGTAGCTGATAAACTCAGGGGTAGTATCTCGTTTTAGTGGTAGCTAGTAAATGAGGGAGTAGTAGCTTCCTTCTAGTTAGAGCCAAAGAACTTTGTAAAAGCAATTTGAAGCTTTCCTTTGTGAAAGTAATTGAAGAAAGGATTGAAGAATCTATGTGCTTTATATGTGCTTCTGGTGTTGATTATTTTGATGCTTATATGAACAGTCACTGAAGTGTTTATTGGTATTTCAATATTCTTTACTTATGAAAGAAATTTTTAAAATTCTCACAATATTGATACACCCCCCCCCCCCTCAACATTTTCTTGGTTTGTAAAAATTGGTATAGGAGCCAAGTTACTTCAAAATTAGTTTAACAACTAGAAGAAAGATCAAGGACTATGGAAAACAAAGAAGGAGGACTCACCAATAGGGAACCTATTTTCAATTAAATGAACTATGTTTTTTTGGAAAGTAAGGATGAAGATCTATATTCAATCTCTCAATATTAATGTATGGGATGCAATGGAAGAAAAATATGAAAGGCATAAAGCCCTGATTACTAGAGATTAGAAGATGGAATTTACATGCAATTTCAAAGCTATGAATTCTCTACTCACTGGACTACCCGAATTAGAGCTAGTCAAGGCCATGGATTTCACAACTACGAAAGTAATATGGGACACAAAGAGTAAGTGCTATGAAGGTGATAAAAAGGTAAAGAAAGCCAAACTACAACATTTTATAATGCAATTTGAATATTTGAATATGCGTGATGATGAAGATATTGCTAAAGACTCTTAGAGTTGATGGAATTGTGACTATAACAAGAGGTCTTAATGAAGAGCTAAAAGAGCCAGTAGTAGTTCAAAAATTGTTGAGATGTCTCATTGAGAGAATTAATCTTAAATTTTTAGCCATTAAGGAGATGAAAAAAATGAAGAATCTCACTTTGATTCAACTACTTGACCCTCTTACTACCTATGTTTTGACAGTGGTGGACCCGCCAACATGTCAAGGGGATCTCCCCAGTAAGAAGTCCCAATTAGACCTCAGACCATTTGGTGTTGGAGTCCCAGCAGTGGGTTGTATGATAATGCCTTAACCATGATTTCGCACAGAGGAAAGTAAGATAACTCTATTGGTAGCAAGGGTGTGACAGCTATAGTACGTCAAGGAAGGTGCATGAGAGGTTCTAACACAAGTGGGTTGAGATGAGTGCGCCCCTTGGAAACCTGTAATATTACTTGGATGGGAAGGGAACACACGAGCGAAGATACATCACAAGTTGGAAAGCAAGCCAGTTGACAATCCAAAGTTATGTTTAAACCAATCAACACATTTCAGTAAGATTCATACATACTCATATAGAATAGTCACATGCATGCGTAAGAAAGAAAATACATATTCCATTTAGAGTAAACAAGATAGCTCGAATACAATACAGCATATGCAGGAAACATGTTGCCTCTTATTATATAAAGAAGTGTAAGCTCCAGTGATACAATACATCCATGTCCAACCACTAGCTCCAATAGTGGAATGTTATAGCCACATCTGCCTGCTTCTCCAAAGAGATGTACTAGCTTCATGCAGTAGAGAAGCCAAGGCGCATTACAATATTGTCCAAGCTCTCACCAAGATAGTCTTATCAAAAGGTTGGCTGACCAAAATCCTATCAAATGAGTTATGAGGGACTATTTATAGCAAAGGGTGGGGTGACCCTTGATATTCCCCTTTCTGACAATTCAACTACCCTCACGACTCTTCACCTACTGTATGAATGTTACATCCAAATATTGACACTTGACATGACTAAACATTACAATACACATGTACCCATGTGAAAAAAATGGCTTGAGCAAGCCATGCTAGACATCACTCTTACTTAGAAAACCATGGAAGTCCAACTCCTCAACATCCTCATGTTGATCAACAGTAACATATTGATGCCAATATTGGTAGTCCTTGATGGTTTCTATGTTCTTCGCGATGACATCCATCTGAAACCTGACTCTTTCCTCCATAGCATCTGAGTACACTGCTCGGGCTCCTCTATCCAACTTGTCTGAAAGCATGTGCTTCATTGTCTTTAATGTGGCCAAACCAACAACTTACTTGTGCAGGATGTTTTCACTGGTGGGAAAGTCTCGACTGGTGACAATGCACATCAACTCGTCGAAGTACGAGTCAAGCTCTAATCAGACCTGTTTCTTTGTCTTCACCTGGGTGAGAGTCCCAATAGATGGGACCTCATGTGTACACACCACAACATCCATACTTTTGAATACTCATGCATGGGAACCCTGTATGCTGGTGATGAATTGTGGGAACTCTTCATAATTTTAGATCTAGCTCTAGATATGTGCCTTCAGCTCGACCGCATTGGCCCTCATCATCTTAGGCAAGTGAAGTGGGGCTCCCTTGTACTTCATTGTCCATGTTTGCATGTCATCAACAACACCATGCAAGTTCGTCAAGATACATGCTCTTCTAGCGCATCGTTGCTACCATCCACTGAGATGGATGACTACCTTGTGCACGGTACCAAACTTGAAGTACAATGCTCACATAACTATGTCAAGGGACAATACTTCATCTAGTATTTCCTTCTTCATTTTAGCTTGGGCAGACATTGTCACCAAGTCTCTTCCTTGCTTGGCTGTTTGTAGTTCCTTTGCCATTCACTCATTCTCAAGTATTAGGAAGCGAACACTTGAGCTAGTGGCTTCAGCAAACACTCTAGTTGCATCAGCCAAGGCAGTTGGATGTTTGCGCACATCAGTCATGATCACTCGTTCCTCAACTTGCGTAGGAGACGTATGATACTCTGGAGTTGACACTGTGTGAGACTGCATAACTCTATGTTGCGATTCATCGAACAAGATGTTGTGCATATCTTCTTCTGACTAATCACCAAGGATCTCAGTGCCTCATTGGTCATTCAAGACTTGCTCATCATCTGGATGCATTGAAGTGGGTGAGTCAACCTATTTGTGGTGAGGAATGAGGTCCTGTTGCTCCATGTCTACATCCAAGTATTGAAGTGCTTGCTCTATCTCATGAGTAAAGTCTTGCCCCTGCGATGGTTCACCCTATTCGCCTGATGCCAGCTTCTCTGATGAATCAACTACTTGTACGAGAGTTGCTTCATCTGTTTGCACATGTTGCGCCCCTTGTTGTATCTGTCGTTTTTGCGCTTCCCTCTCCTGTTTGCACAACTCTTGTTCCTTTCGGAGTTGCTCCCATAGCGCATGCAACTCCTTCTTTGCTTCTTTCATTCTCTTCTTATCCCTCTTCCTTCACGTGATTCGCTTGTCACATTGGTGCCTCTTTGTCTCTATATCCATAGCTTCTTGCTCTACAAGTGGATCTGCTTGAAACTTGCAACTTTTGTCCTCCTCCATTTGATCGACAATCTTCCTCTTACCTTTGTCGTGTACTCGTATGCTTGCCTTTGCTGCCACTATTGCTACTGCTACTACTGGTTCTCTCTGTGATGATGCTTCATTGATTCACTAACCACTCCATAGCAAAGCTGACCTGTTCATTGGGTCTGGAGAAACTGTAGCAATATCTCCATGGGTCCTCCTCGGCCCAATGAAACGCCCCATGGATCCAATTGAACTGAACTCTCACGTAGTGATCTTTCACAATGAAATGTGGGTCATACAAATTGTAGTTTTGGAGGTCGAGTGGGTACTTCTACATATGTTCTGCTTCGACATCTGCTTGCTTGATACTCTGGATCTCATATAACCGAATCCACAATGGAAGAAAGGGCCAAGGTGCCTTCTTCTTCCGATGCAATCTAGCTGTCAATCCTGCCGAGATGTGATATGCTACTTCATGCATGACAAGTATTTCCAATGCAAACTTCGGTAGAACATGTGGAGGCTTCTCTGCACTGAACATTCAGATGAAGGTGCCAGACGGTGAGGCATACCAATTAGCAATGCCTAAAAATGCCTCCATTTCTTCCTTTAACATGAAGGGTGGATCCTGTTCAAATATCATCTTGTACACAGGTGTGAAAAAATGATCATATAACCATGTGATTACTCCTTTGAAGCTGCATTCAGAAAATAACTTGAAATATGTGTTCATAGTAGTCTCTGCCGGTGACCATGCCCATTCCAAACTCGGGAACTTCCGTCGGGCACAAACTTCATCTAAGATGTAGGCGTACATGTAGATATCTGCATGCATACCTTCGGGTGACTGTCGAGCCTTCATTACTTGTTCATTCAGCTGCTGAGCCAATATGTCAAACTAGTTACATGGTTTCCCTTCTCTAGCCAGTTGGTCTAGTGCAACCAGCCAACTCTGTGGGAAGGTTTCCGTGCTTGCTTGGCCATACAGTCGACATGTGAATATGACCAAGTATTAGTATGCCTTCCACAGTATCTTTGTCTTGTAGATTTCGCTGGCTGTCAACCTGAATCGAGCCGGCTCCTTTACCTCGTTCTTCAGAATGTCTATGGAGTTAGCACTGTTGTTGGGTAAGCTGAATGGAGTCTTCATGATAGTCATAGGCTCGGACAGCTGATACATCTCATCATAATCTCATGCCCAAAAGGTTGCAAGCTTCATCACACTTACACTAATCAAGGTCATTGTCTTGAGATCAGTGCGAGAGACGATCCAATGTATCATGTCTGTGCATGGGAACGCGGGGTATTTGCATGCAATCCGGTACAAGACAAACTTATGAATGTTCACCTACACCTGACGATCTTCAAGGAAATCCTTGAAAGTGCTTGAAAATGTTTCGTTGACCTCTTGCAACTTCAGCTTGATGTCTCTGTCTAGATACAACTTTGTATCTTCATATATTGGTAGACTAGAGGGCACTCGTTCAACTACTGCTCTAGTTGTATTTCCATCAATGTCATGTGATCCTGCTCTCTCCGAGGCCATTGATCTAGTACTACTAAGAGGTGGATGAACACCTAAAAGATATGGAGATAAGCAACATGCATGGCAAGAAATCTATCACAAAAAACCAAAGAAAATTCAGGGAATGACACAACACATACCTAGGACGCTGATGAGCAAGATTGTGCAATTTCTTCTAGGAGGCTAGGTGACTAGCTGCCAAAACTGCTCAAAAGGTAGTCTAGTTTTTCTGGGAGGCAAGACTGGCTACTATACTTGTGCAATGTGCAATCCAGACTGGCTGCTGGGATTGGGCAATGCCCAATTCCAGCTGAGAGTGACTGCAGGCTCAGAGACTACATTATGCAATTTTTTGGGCCAGCAGTCATTATCCCTCATAAATGCACAAAATAGTCCTGGAGGACAGTGCTGGGTAGAAATGTGCATTTATGGATCCTTCCCCAGATTGCGCAATGTTGTCTCAGCGAAGGCAAAGTCTGGGCCAAGGTTGGCCTGAATCACCGATGTGCAACTGAAAGAAAATATGATAGTGAATTCATGGCAACAGTAAGTGAAAGAAAAATTGATTGACAGTGCATGCAAACATGAATGAAATATTCGGTAAACATATCAACATGCATGTGGGTGAAGCAAGTCATGGAATCAGCGTCCGTTCATGCAAAACAATTTCATGCATGCGACAACAGTGAGATAGCAACAAAAAATTAAATAGATCTAGGACAAGCTATTATACATGTAAACGATAGTAACCATTCAAAGAAATTAGGCAAACAACACTCACACAAGCAAATACACAAAAAGCGACAAAAATGCTGAAAAAGACAAGTTGAGTCCACTTACACGTGAATACCTGAGATGAATGTGTCAAAGTTTCTTCGATGTACTGTGGGATGTTAGAGCTCCAAATCAATGTGAAAGAATGAACTCTAATGCGCCGAATAAATAAGTTTGGGCACATGATGTGCATGCCACAAATCCTGGAAAAAACGACACTTGGAGGAGAGTTTCTAAAACAACTTTGAATGTAACTTCCAGCTACTAAAAATATCTCCCTGAATCATGGGATGCCTTTTTATGTTCCCTTTTGCTATTCCAGGAAAAAGAAAGCTATGCATGCAAGTTAAGTTTCCTTGGTCCCGGGTGGAACTGGTCAACCAGACAGCTCATGCATGAAGCTGCTCAACTGATCGAGAAAAGTGTGCATTTCTGGCTGGGAGCTGGGCTGGCTGCCTAGGAGATTTATGTAATTTCTAGGTAGAGTAGCTGAATGCTGCCCAGATTTGTGCAAATTCTAGGTTGAGAAGCCCTGCTGGAAAGATTGCGCAATTTTCAATGGCAGTGTTGACTAGCAAAATTGCGCAATTCTGGCGCCCAACAGGCTAGCAGACAGGATTACGGAATTTCTAGAGGGAAGGCTGGTTTCCCTCCAGAAATGTGCAATTTCTTGGGGGAGTTGCTCAGCCTACAACTGGACCAAGTCCAGGTGAACAGCCTGTGACAAGAATACATCAAGCTGTGATCGACAGGCTGTCTTGGTGCAATCAAAACACTAAAGCTTGTGTACTTGAAGAAACAAGACAAGGAGCTATGAAAGGTTGGTAGTGAGGCTCCAAAAAAAAGCTAAGGCAAAATTTTGGAGGGTGGTTGTAGCCGCTACAACACTATGAGATGAGGATTTTTAATGGAAAATCTACAACAAAGGATTTATCCTTCAAAGAAGATAAGAATCCAAACAAAGAACATAATGACTCATGTTGTGAATCAGATGAAGAGGAAACTAAGTTTGTGAGGAATATCAATTAAGGCTCAGGAAAGTACACAGGAAAGCTACATTTTAAGTTCTTTAACTGTGGTAATGTAGGACACTGTTCTTGTAAGTGTCTTGAAAAGAAGAAGAATGAATATGACCCCAAAGAGAAGCTTAGAAGAGTTCAAAAGGGAAAAAATAAGTTTCAAAAGAGAAACTTCTACACCCAAGATTGCAACACCTTTGAAAGTGAAGACTCAATAATATTTAGATGAGGAAAAAACATATGAAAAATAAAAAGAATTTATTCTCATTCCCATTAAAAAATTGGAAGTAAAATTTGTTGACTTAAATAGAGAATAGGATGAAGTCAACTTTGAAGAAGAGTTGATTAGTTCTCTTGAGGAAATTCAAAGGATGAGAAATGAAAATAAAGACAAAAAGGAGCTTGTGGCCAAGGATAAAGCTGAAGCTATAGAACCTAGGCTCCTGTAAATTGAAGAAGATAAAAAGATCGAAGAAATATTGAAAGAGGAGCTCATTGAGAAGTATCAATCATGTGAAAGCCTTGAAGGATTAATTGTTCTTTGAGGAAAGAGATTGAAAAAGCTAAAACCCAACTAAGCTTTAATGAGAAAAATGGAAAAGGGTCTGAAATTTTAAATGAACTTCTTGAAGCATAGAGAGTCTCTAATAACAAAGTAGGTTTTTGTTTTGAGGCCGAGTCAAGGTCAACAACTTATGTAAATGGAAAGAAGACCATTACTCTTATGAAAGAAGTGGAAAATGCAGACAACACAACTACCAAAGCTAACACAATGCAACAACATAGAGAAAAAGGGAGAAAACAATCCAATTTATAGGCACAGGAAAATCATTAGTTGAAAAATAAAATGAATAATTTGACTCAGTAAAAGTCTAATAACACAAGAGAGACAAATTAAATTCCTAGAAAGAGAGGTATAGGTCTCAGACAACCTTGAATTTATCAAAGAGAATATCAACCAATATTTAGAAATCATTTTTCTCCCAGGTATGAGAATGTATTTCCAGACTATTACTTTACTTGCACTAATTATGGGCACAAGGTAGCAAATTTTAGGGTGAATTTATCATTTAGATAGATTAGACCACAAAGAAGAAATTATTAGCCGAATAACCATTTTCCAGGAAAACGATGAGTAGAACTATGTATAGAAATTCATTTTACCCACTGAACAAATTGATTCACTATTATATCTATCAAAACTATGGCCACAAAGTAGTTGATTGTAGACTTAAAGATAAAATTCTTGGTCCAAAAATCAAGCAAACAAACCAACAACCCAAATTATGGAAGAAGATGGAAAACACAAAGAACTGTATCTACTACTATACAGTCAGAATGAAGGAAGCCATTCATGTGTTGATAGTGGTTATCCTGGGCACATCTTAGGAGATAAAAGCAAGATTTCTTCATGGAAACCAGTCAACAAAGGTATTATAAACTTTGGGAATAATGCACCCGGTAAGATTATTAGTAAAGATTTTGTCATTCTGGATAATGGTAGAGGTAAGGCCAAAGATGTGTTTTTTTTTTATGGGCTAAAGCACAATTTATTCAACGTGTCTCAAATATGTGACCAAGGCTATAATGAGTTGTTCAAACATAAAATTGTCAAATCAAATCTACAATCATAGGAGAGACAGCAGTTGAAGTTTCCAGAATAGAGAGTAATGTCTATGTTCTAAAAGAGAAGAAAAAGAAGTGTTATTTGACAAATATTTATTAGAGAAATATGTAGAATCGAAGGCTAGGACATCTAAACTTTGATCCTATTGTCAAATAGGGTAAGAAGAATGTTTTTAGAGATCTACCAAAGCTTTCAAAGCTAGAAAACACTATTTCAAAATCTTGTCAAATGGGAAAACAACTGTGAGTACCATTCAAATACAATAAGAACTAATCAACCAAGCCATTGCAATTAATACATATGGACTTGTGTGGTCCTTCAAGAACTCGAACACCCCCAAGTAAAATATATTTCATGCATATGATTAAAGATTTGAGTATAATGACATGGGTGGAATTTTTAGAGAAAAATTAGAAGCTTTTGAAAAGTTTAAGAACATCAAGGGCATGTTTGGGAGTGATACTGATTGTAAAATAAATTCCATATGGTTTGATAATGGTGGTGAGTTTACTTCCAAATAATTCAATGACTTTTAAAGGAAACATGGAATCAAAAGGGAAATTTACCATAGCTGAGACTCCACAACAAAATGATGTGACAGAGAGAGCCAATAGATTAGTTCAACAATTTTCTAGATCCATGATAGGAGAAATAAATATTCCACATAGATTATGGGTTGAAGCCATTCACACAGTAATGGTCGTTATAAACAAGGAGCACTTCAGACCAAATGGTTATAAAAATCCATATGAGATATGGTATTGAAGACCTACTACAATCAAGCATTTCAAAGTATTTGGGAGAAAGTGTTATATTAGGAAGAACAATGAAAATATTGGCAAGTTTGATGTAAGATCGGTTGAAGGTATTTTTCTTGTATACTCTCAAACTAGCAAGGGCTATATAGATGCAACATTAAAATTACAAGAAAAATAATTGATTGCATTAATGTTAAAGTTGATGAGCACATTGAATATGAAGACTATTAGTCAGTTAATATCAACTCCAATGATCCAATCAACAATGATGGGAAGGTTTATGAGCCATTTATAGATGAAAATATTAAAGAAACCTTTAGTCTAGAATCCAAATTTCCTGCAAGGTATGTGCAAAAACAACACCTAGTTGACCAAATTGTTGGTGACTTGAATACAGGTGTTCATACAAGGAGAAGGTTAATAAATCCCCTTACTCAATAACATGTAGCTTTGTTATCTATGATGGAACCAAAGGTTTTTTCTCAGGCCAACCAAGATGACAATTAGTTAAAGGCCATGAATGAAGAGCTTTATCAAATCAAGAAAAATCAGGCATGGGGGTGTGTTCCAAGGCTAGTAGATAAGAACATTATTGGCAATAAGTGGTTCTTCTAGAAAAAATTGAATTAACATGGTGAAGTGGTAAAAAACAAATAAAGCTTAGTTTTCAAGGGCCATGCGCAAATTTAAGGTTTATGTTTTAATGAGAACTTTACTCCTGCTACATGAATAGAAGAAATTAAAATTTTCTTGGATTTTGCTTGTTTTAAGAAATTTAGGATATATAAAATGGATGTTAAATCTAGATTTTTAAATGGAGAAATACAAGAAGAATTCCACATTGAACAGCCTGATGGTTTTCAAATGTTATATCAACCTAAGTATGTTTATAGGATGAAAAAGGCCTTATATGGTGTTAAGAATGTCCCAAGGGCTTGGTACTCCAAGTTGGATATTTATTTTCTCATTTGGTTTTAAAAGAGGCATTGTTGATAGTAATTTGTATGTGAAATCCAATTATGGAAAATTTCTAGTAGTGGTGGTCTATTTTGATGATATTATCTTTGCAAGTGATTCAAATCACCTAACCATTTATTTTGCAACTAATATGAAGGCCAAACTCGAGATGTTTGTTCTTGGAGAAATTTCAATTTTTTTTTATTTGCAGGTTACACAATCTTCAAAAGGAAATTTAATCTCACAAAGTAAGTATCTTAAGAAAGTTTTGAAAAAAATCAGTATGGAGGATTTTTCTTTGGTAAGCACTCCAATGGTTACAAGTTGCAAACTCAACAAGATTGATGAATCATGAGAAATGGATCAAACTTTATATATATACATTATTGGAAACCTCTTATACTTGACAACCTCTATACCAGACATTATGCATGTTAATTTGGTAGCTCGAAGATAAATTCCCTTCAGTGGACAAAATTCATCATCTAGAGAGACCCAAAATTTCCCTTGGAAGAACTCAATTTGGTTAAGGAAAAATATATTTTTAATGAAAATCCCCATAATGGAATAGTTGTCCAAGTTAGCCTAAAATAAAAATTGGTACCCCTCCAATGCATATAAATACAAGTTAAGGCACACCTCATTTTGCATCATCAAAAAAACATCATTCTTCTCTCTCCTATTTTCATTGGTTCCTGTCACTCTGAAGAATTACAAGTTGACCTCACACGTGCAAAGGAGGAGTCTATTTCTATTGACCGAGTTTGAATTTTTGTTTGGGCTACTTTGACCAGCATTGACTAGCTTGGAGAAATTTTGTTTGACTTAGTTTTTGACCTGTTTGAGAAGGCCACATTAATTGGCAAAAAATCTAAGGAGATTTGGGCACTTTGACCTGCATTGACTAAAGGCTTGATTGCATAATTTGACCGTAGGGACTCTCTCTTTGTTGACCAGGTTTGATAAGTTTGATTGGGACTTTTTTACCTTTGTTTGACCAGAAAAAGAGGTTGATTTTGATTCCCTTTTACCGAGCTTCCTTGGAGGTGTTGATCGTTGACTTTCTATACTGGTTAGGGCTCATTTGACTACTATTGACTTAGACATAATTACAAATTTTGATAGTTGACCAAAATTGATATTTTGAGGCTCATTATTGTTTGGATATTGGTTTTTCTATTTGGATATTCAAAGGTTTACTTTCTCTTATTGTTGGATTGAATCATTGTAACCTCTATTGAACATCTTATGAAAATATAATAAGAAGAAGAATTTGAAGGGGTTTTCCCTCTCGTGGGATTTTTCCCTAGTCTTTGACCAATTCTTGTGTCTCTTGTCATTGCTTTTGTTTGTCTCTTATTTTATATTTGATTTTCTACTCTATCTATAATAGTTATTGATTACTGGAATATTAAATTGATTTCTAATTGAATTTTATAATTGGGCTAAAGTAATTGTAATAGCATAAAATAGTGGAAAATTAACATGGTTTTAGAGCCAAGTTGAAGAGTAAAGCCCAAAGAGGCGAGAGTCAATATTAATCATATTTGAAAGAAGTTGAAGGATTCCATTTGATTTGGACAAGATGACTACTTCTTTCTTCAAGGACAATGAGAAGCTGGGTGATTCATCAAACTTTGTTGCATGGAATATCAACTTAGAAGTTATACTTGATGACAACAATGTTTTGGAATATGTACAAGGGAACATTCTTGAGCCTACAAAGAATTCTCCTGCTGCCACCAAGTCCAAGTATAAGAAAGGTGAAAACAAGTCTAAGAAAATTATTATTGATGGTTTGTAATCTCATTTACTTGTTTATGTTAGTAACTTGAAGAATTCCAGGGATATGTATGATAAGATGGTAGGGATGTTTCAAGTCAACAACTTGAACCAAATCCTCTCCTTAAAGAACAATTTTATGCAACCAACCCACAAAAGAGAATAAATGATAGATCAATGACTTGAGAAATAGCCTCTTCGAGGGGGTAACCTCCTTTACATCACATAAATGAACAACTTTTGGATGATAAAAATGATAATACCTCAGTGGTATATATATGAGTATAAGGGGTCACAATATAATCAGAACCCAGATTATAAGGGGGCTAAAAAATAACAATAGTGGGTTTCTATGGGGCACAACAATAACAATATGGGGGATACATGGGAACAACAATAACAATAGGGGGCTACACTAACAATACCAATAAGGGGGCTACACTAGTATTATAGGGACCTAACATGCCTCTCTCCTTCAAAAGAGTGTTGTCCTCAATGCTTGAGTAGTTATGGATGCTTCTATATAAAATTTTGATCCTCCCATGTGGAACCTTAAACAGGTAAGTTCTTCCACTTAATGAGATACTCTAAAATTAATCGATTGTGTAGTTGTCGGGTTTTTGTTTTTGTCACTCCTTCAGGTGCAAATATGATTTTTCCTTCTTCATCAAGTTCTAGCAATATTGTTTGAATTGGGAGCTTGTTAGCGATAACTTTCTTTAAGCATGAAACATGGAAAACTGGGTGTACTCAGGACGATACAGGAAACTCCAATTTGTATGCCATCATACCAATGTTTTGCAATGCGTTGTAAGCGCCATAGTACTTGGGTGGTAATTTATTATCCTTCTTAGCTTGTTTGAAGGAAATTTGTTTGTATGGTTGTAACTGTTATGAAGAATTTGGTATCTACAGATAAATACTAATTCCCTAGATAAGTAGCCATATCTAGAACAACAGTTTAAATCACTTTAACCTTTTTTTATAAACAATAGATAATACAAAGAGAATGAGAGGACCTACTTGTACTTTCACTTTCCTCTTGCCTCCTTTGTATCAGTCCTATCACTCCTTCCTGTACTTAACATGCTTGAGAAGTACCTGTAAAGATCAATAGAAGACAAATAACCAATCAAATAAAAAGATCTATTGATTACAAGTAAATGGAATCAGATACATTCACACATATAAGCATCACATATCAAGATAAGCATATGGAAAAAGGTGTAAATACTTTATTGAATACTAGGAAGAATTACAACCATGAAGCCTGATTCGATGTCACTCCTCCAGCTTTGATTCCATCCACATCACATCATAAGCATGACATTCCAGCAACCTAACGACACTTACAATAGTCTCAATTCTCAAACTAACATTATCTCCTTACAATTCATCAAAGTCCAGCCCTTGATCACTTAGGTGAGTGCTCAATTTTTAGGAAGATGGAGGATGTTTTATCATCAATGAGGGTATTGAATTGCCTTCCATACTTAGAATTAGTTCCATGGAGGAAGGGATGAGAGGATAGGAGGTATCTTAACTCATTCCTCATCCATTTTTGAGCTCATAGGAGATGATAATTGTGGTAATATTCTAGAAGGCTCCAGAAGATAAGAATATTCCCCAAACCCTATGTGAATTTCGCTCAAACTCACCCATCGCAGATTAAAGAGGGCCTAAGTGCTCTATAGAGCACCCTAGCATGGACTTAACTGCTCTGCAGTGCACCCTTGCATGGGCCTACTTGCACTGGTACCTCTAGAGGTCATTTCAGGATGTCTTCAAGCCATGAAACTGTCTGGGATGGAGGCATTCAAAAGGTTGACCTGTTTAGGGTATGTAGCAACTGAAATTAGGGTTTGATGAGACCTAAAAAAATAATCTGGATGATGGGAGTGATGTGCCCAAATGGATCTGTAACAGTAACTATAAAAATACCGAGTCATCTACATTAAAAAAATTTTCACTACAGTGCTGATCTAACTGTTGTGTCAATTGATTCTGCACCAAAGTGAGGTTATATTTTAAGAGTTGTAGAACTTGTTGTTGATGCTCGATGTGATCTTCCATTGCTTGAACCTTAGAATTTTCTCTTAAATATGATGTGATGGATGGTGGATGATATCCATAAAGTGCCATAAATGGGGTCATTTTTGCTACAATATGGAAACAATTGTTATACACCATTCAACGAGAGGCAACCACTTGACCCATTGTGTTTATTTATCAAATATAAAGAAACAAATATATCCTTCCAAACATTTTTTCACTATCTGAGTTTTCCCATGAGATTGAGGATGATAAGATGATCTATGAGCTAATTGAGTATCAAGACAAGAAAATAATTCCATACAAAATTTCCGGTGAAAATGGGATCTTTATCACTTACAATAATCTTTGGGTTTCCATGTAGCTTTTGAATTGTTTCCATAAATGCAGTAGCAACTGTACTAGCTTTAAAAGGATGAGATAATGAAAAAAAAATGTGCATACTTGGTAATTCTATCAACTACCACCATGATGACACTCATTCCTTCAAACTTGGGTAAACCTGTGATAAAATCCATAGAGACCTCCTCCCAACATTGGCTTCGAATGGATAAAGGTTGTAACAGATGTGAGGTCTTAATTGTCTCAACTTTATTTTGTTGGTAAACCATGAATATCAGATTTAAGGGCATCCCAAAAAAAATTCTTCTTGACCCTGTGGTAAGCTTTTAAAAATCACGAGTTCCCTCCTAAGGGGTAGGTGTGCAATTCCAAAAGAATCTTTTGTTTGAGTTGAGAATTCTTACAAATATATAAGAAATCTTTGTACCATATTAAATAATTTTCCCAAATAAATGTATTAGATGTACTAGGATCTTGGAACAATTTTTGAATGAGTGTCTACACTGTTTGTCATTATTACATTCATCCCTTGCTTTAGTTATCCAATTAGGTTGGATAATAGAAATGGCACAAAGAAATTCTTCCATGTCCTCATCCTTTCTTGAAGGTGCAGCTGCAACAACATTTTTCTTCCCTTTTTTGTAGATGATTTCAAATTCATAACCCAACATCTTTGTGACCCATTTTTGCTGCTCTTCTAAAGATAACATTTCTTCCAAAAATTATTTAAGACTATCATGATCTGTTTTTACCTTGAAGTGTCTTCACATTAGGTAAGGCCACCATTGCATTAGTGCATTAGTATTGCTAACATTTCCTTCTCATAATATGTTTGTGTAAATACTTTGCCTTGATTAGGCGACTTTCAAAAGCAATGGGTATTCCCTCTTACATTAAAACAACACCAATTCTATTTCTTGGGGCAACACCTTCCACAATAAAGGTTTTTGTGAAGTCTAGTATAGCTAAGACCAATGCTTGGCACATTACCTATTTAAGAGGTTAAAATGCCTTAATTTCTTCCAAGTCAAAGAAAATTCACCTTTATTTATTAATGTTATTATAGGTGTACCTATTCTCCCATAATTCTTAACAAAATTGCGATAATACCCTATCAACCTAAGAAATCCTCGAAGATGCTTTAGGGTTGTGGGAATTTTCCATTCCTTAATGGCTCTAATTTTGTTAGGGTCTACCTTAACATCATCATGAGATACAATATGACCCAAATATTCCACCTCTTATACTCCAAATAAATATTTGGAGGTTTTTGCATATCATTGTTTCTCCTCGAATAGTTTGAGCACCTTGTCAAGATGTTGAAAATGATCCTTCCAAGTCTTGTTATAGATTAGTATATCATAAAAAAAATACTAACACAAATTTTCTAAGGAAGGGTTTGAAAATGGAATTCATCAAACCTTGAAATGTGAAAGGTGCATTACTAAGGCCAAAAGGCATGACCAAAAATTCATAGTGACATTCATGATTTATGAATGTTGTTTTTAGAATGTCTTCAATATTCATTCTAATTTGATGATATCCTAAATGAAGATCCAGCTTGGTGAAGTAAATTAATCCATATAATTCATCCAACAATCCATCACTGATAGGAATGGAAAATTTATCTTTAATAGTGAGTCGGTTTAGCTCCCTATAATCCAGACACATACGCCATGATCCATCTTTCTTTTGTACGAATACTACTGGAGCAGAGAAAGAACCTTGACTAGGTTGAATTATACTGGCCTCTAGCATTTCTGCAACCATATCTTCAATTTCACTCTTTTTGGCATAGGGATATCTATAAGGCATGATGTTTAGACGAGCACTTCTTGGAATCAAATGAATAGAATGATCATGATCACAAATAGAGGGAGGTCGTTGGGAGTCTCAAATACCTTGGAATGATTCTCCAAGGCTTTTTGGAGATCTAGATAAATAGACTATTTTCATGTTTGAACCTCTAGTGAGCATAATTGTGCAAATATGCCCTGTTTTTCTTTCTTCAGAAGCTTTTTCATGCCATTAGAGTTGATTATCTTCCTTGGTTTCCCTGCGATATCTCTTAATTAAACTTCCTTTCCTTTTTTTGACAGTACTGTAAATTCGTCAACCAAGGGGGTCTCTCGATGTGAAGTCTGAATTAAACCTCACACCATTTGGAGTAGGAGCCCGAATATGGCTCGAGTGCTCTTTTCTTAAACATATGCCTTGGATTTAGTTTTTAGCATGAGAGAGAATGATCCAGCGAGTGTGCCTTGTGAATGTTCGATTACAGACGTATTAAGGTTCTTTTACCGCAAGGGAAGAAATAAAGTGAGACTCTAAAAGAGAAGTAATAATACTACCCTAATAGAGATACATAAATATGAGAAAGAATCATCTAACATCAAGAGAAATAATTCCCATAGATGCGATGATCGTCATAACCATTACAACACATTTCTAATAAGTTAAGCACCGAAGTCATCGAAATAGTTCAATAGCCTTAGAAACATTCAAAGAATATCCTTAGAAACATCCATAATCCATGTGTGAAAATGTGTTGGCCAAAAGGCTTCAACTACTAAGAAAAAGTCCCAATATACATAAATACAATTAACACCACTAGCTCCAATAGTGGAGTGTTAGAGCCACTATTGTCTCCCTAAAAGTACTAACTCTGTATCTCTAATGCCTTGTGGGAGAGTCCAAGGTTAAAAGCCCCTTACATGAGAAATGAGGATATACTTATAACTTGAATCATGATCTTTCACATCCTCATGACTCTTGACTCTCCAACTTATATTGACCTTTGGACTTCTACAACCTTTGGAATTCCAAATGACTTTAGGAATTACATATGATTTTTTGTATTACATGTCGTTTGGACTTCCATAACTCTTTAGTTCATACATGACCCTTGGTCTTCTACTTATTTTTATTTACAATGATTACAATAATACATCATCACTTCCACATCATCATGTGATGAGAACATGACATGTCACTATCTCTGATGACTAGGACAAATAGTGACTGATGACATGGAATTTTTCTAGTGGTTACATGTCTGCCATTTGTATATCCATTCTTCAGGAAGTTTTGATTTTTGATGTCTCTACCCTCCAAAGGGTCTTTGATTAAATGGAGTCTTTGGGGTGCTTTGATCATCAATATTCAAGTGTGTTCTTTGTTCTTTCCATACTTCCTTCGTTTTTTCTCTTTTCCCGATCTTCCTCGAGAATGCTTGTCATGTTTTTCCTGGAATACATGTATCTACAATAACTCATGAAAAACAACTATCAACCTCAAAATATCCTATTCTACCATGTTTAATGCATAATTTATGTTCATGCCTTTTTAGTGCACTCAAAAGGGGAAAAAGGAGCTTATGGGCGCATAGGCACACTTTAAAAGGTTGATGGTCTGAGAGGAGGAGGCTTTAGGGATTCATCATGCACTCATGTGCTCAAGGGAGGGAGGAAATCAAGGAAAGGTGCATGGGAAAAGTCTGAAGGATGAAGGGGAAGGCTTTGAGCTTCCCAAGTACCCTATGCAATCAAGGGAGATATGGATGGCACAAGGCACACTCCTGAAGGCTAAAGGGTGAGGCTTCATGCCTTCAGAGTATGCATATGTGCTTAAGATGCCAAGGAGGGCACATGTCACAAGTCTGAAGGTTGAAGGAGGAATCTTTGTATCTTTAGATTTCACTCATTTACTAAAGGATGGTACATTCTTTCTGGCCAAAAGAGTTCTCTGAATGAGGGTACATTCCTTCAAGTCAAAGGAGTGTGCCTCAAAGGAAGGCTTGGTTTTCTAAGGATGAAGTTCGAAGCAGGGAAGGGGAAAGATGGATTAAGGAGTGCACTTAATGCTCTTGGAGGGCACATGATGCACTTCCAAAGAATGAAGAATCCACGATCAAGGCTTCAGAGTGCACTCATGCGCTCTCAACCTCAATGAGTCTACTTTGAAATGAAATATTTATTTAAGTCTGGGATATAGGAAAAGGGGCGAGCATGATGAATTTCAGACATACAACCATGTGCGACAAATACAAACTGATCGAAACTTATACAAGATTGAACAATGATAATTATACATCAAAACACCACTTTTCATGCATTCCCCGAGTACAACAAGTGAAGTGTGTGTAACTATGACCCAAAAGTGTCGTTTTACAACAATAAAGATGTTACGACCATGAAATGCACCTAAAGATTTCTAAACAATGGCATGATTCTTGAGACCACTCAAGAAAACTTGAAACACATAGAATAGCATGAGACGACATTTGATGATCAAGGTGACACATTAGATACCATGGTGATAGTAGGCTCCAAAATTCAAATGTAGTGAAATTTTTGGAGGGTGTTGGTAGATTTTGGGTAAGGGTCATACCTTTAGGAAGTATTGATTGCCTCGATTTCCCCCTTTCAACCTGGTTTTATTCATAGAATCTCACTTTCCTCTACTTGGTTGAACACACAGAAGAAGATACACCATATCACAACTATTTCAATCTAGGAAAAGGTAATGTGGATGGCATGTTTCTGATATTTAGAGTATGAGTTTTCATCTTTCTTTTTGCTCCACTACGAGCAAGCCTAGATAGTACCCCAATGGAGTCACTTCAAGACCACAAATGTTTCTTTGTTGTTAGCTATCCTACTCAGTAGCATGGGGAATTCACTTGCTCCACCTCCCTACGTAGGAAGCCTTTCTCGTCTTTCACCCTTTATTTATTTATTTAATAGAAATATGAATCAACACTTATTACTTTCAATGGGTGGAAGAGGGATCCTGACCTATTGAGAGCAGAGGAGGTTTCCATTTTAGAGAACTACTTTAAGACCTATGATATTGGTTTTCTCACTTTAGATTTTCCCCTTATCCCCTCTCTGCTATATTCGAAAAGCGTTAATACAAAATTATATTTTTACCAATTTGAGTAGCTTAGATACTAGCATATGCACAAATTTAATAATCTCCCTCAAGTTTCTCCTATTGGACAAATCATATTTTCCATCTGGACTTAGATCAACCTATGATATTTTCCCAAACAAAGAAGGAGAACAACAAAAATTCAAGCATTGTGGTTGTCACCCTTCTATTTTATTACACCATAAATTATTCTGGATGATGCCATATTTCACACAAGGTATATTTAAGAAAACAGGTAAGAAAAGACATACAAAACAAAAGGTAGAAATAAGAGACAAAGAAAATGGAGATTGAAGCCAAAAACATCACACAAAAAAAAAACAGTTGCAGAGACTAGATGGAGAGTAGGAAAGAATGCGGAGTCAATGCAAGAGGAACTAAACGCAACTAAGCCTACTCCTAACCTAACCATCTAAAAGGTCAGGGATAAGTGTAATGATATTTCTAGTTAAGCCAACATAATTTTTCCTGACCTGTAATCACAAAGATACGAGCAATGAAAACCAACGTAATACAATGTGCAACAGAAAAGATAAGAACTTCAATATCTTGCAAAAAAGATAGAAAGTCTTTGCTAAATGTAGAGAGATGTGTCATGTCACCTGAATTTACCAACCTACAACCTTACCGTTTTGATGAGAAACATAAGAAAAAAACCTTGATGGCTCCTTGTGAATGTACCTGCACTCTTATTGTCTTCCTTAACAAACATCAAGAGAAATCAGAAACTACTTTTAGAAAATGGGCTTGCTAAGTAAGACGCTTCTAGTTGATGAAATATTGGATCATGAGATTCAAAATATTCCTTTTGATTATCCTAAAATATTTGTAAAGAGAAATTTTCAACTAATGTCATAGAATCAGGATGGGAGTCTTGTAAGGGAAAATGAATTCGACCAGGTTCAGAAATATTGTCAAGAGAGTGAGGGCCTAACATAATGATCAATGGAGGTTGAAGTGCCTCAACTGCTTGGCAAGTATCTAAAAATTTAGAATATAGACCATAAGGATCACTTGATGTAAAACAATTATCATGAGATATACTAGTGGGAAAATGATCAATTGGATGATAGTTGTTAAAACAAGAACCATGATTAGATGGACTAATTAAAACACAAGACTCTTGATTAGTAAACAACAAGGATAAATCAATTTAAACACCTTGGTGAATGTGTCGAAAAAAATAATCATCTTCCTCATATGTTGAATGTGGAAAACCATTTTCTTCTAACTGGTGACAAATTGGACTGGAATCATATGTGCTATCGGTGTTTGTGCTATTGGGAAATACCCTAACTTACTAGAATAAAAAAGGAATGTCAATAAGGAAAACACCTAAAACTAGCCAAGATGCAATGGGTGAAAAAGAGGAACTTGATTCAACAAATAAAATAAGAATTCACTAACACTCAAGAGGAGATCTAGTAGAATTATAACATTGACAAGAAGTACTAAGAGCTAATTATTTTCAAAAGTATCTAATAGGTATGGATCTTTCATTCGATGCTAATATTTAAAATGACCAACTTCATGGATCTGTATATTCATGGAAGGTATACACTGCAAACCCAAGTTAGATTCAATATATTTTCATGAAGATAACTTTACTGAAACAAAATTTTCAATATGATCAAAAACTAAACCTTGAAAGTCAAAGGAGTTATGTCTAGAATACCATAATTCTTTCAAGAAGGAATTTACATGAACCCATGAAAAGGAAAGAATTTTGCGAGGATATCCAAATCTGATTTAGTTCGAGGGCCTTACCAAAGTTGTGAGAACCTTACCTAGCCATCAACTAAAGTTGAAGTGCCTAAACTCCCTAATGAGTCTAATAAATTTCAAGAATTGTATATTTACGTTTTGAATATTGATTCAGATCATACATGGTATGCGGACAACTAAAATCAATAATTGCAACAAGATCAATAATATCAAGTTGGAAACTATATACATTATTGATTTGATCATAATTTACATCTTTAACAAACCTATTACCCAAGTTATAAAGTTCTTATGATTGCACCTCTAAGGATGAATAGATTGAACAAATTTCATGAGTAAACTAAACTAAGGAATTCTCCCCATGCAAGACTGAAAATGATAAGGAATGGAATGAATACTTGATGACTTCAATACTTTCCTCTTGATCATGAATTATCTCACCACCATATTTCAATTGAAAATCCAACTCATTAGATGAAGTATCCCCATCACAAGTTAATGCCTTACAAAAGGTGGAACACAAGGGATAGTGAGGTGAAGAGGTAGTTTCAATAAATACATCTCATTAACTAAATTAGATTCAAGATATAAATACCTCGAAACAAAGTTTTCTTGAGAAAATGAAAGATCAGTATGTTGGAATATAATCCTAACATCTACATTTATTTTTTAGCCTAAGTATCCTTAACTTAGCCACATGCACTAAAAATAACGTTCACGCTTGGTTTTTGGTAAACTAGCTCAGTGGACCAACTTTCCCTTCTTTTTTGCCTTTAAAGGCTTAATATTATGGAAATATTGGTCCAACCACTTTCCTAAACCATTTAGACATCTAAGTGCATGTTCACACCTAACCACACCTCATCCACTTGAGTTATTTGAGGACTGGCGCCCCACATGAAGATTCCCCCTTAAATCAAGGGATTTGGTCCCCGAGACCATTTTAGCATGTTTTAAAGTTGCCTTCCTTGGGAAATGTGCCCCTCCTCATTCTTTCCTCATGGCTGATAGTTGGAATAGGTTGTCTTCAGTCATTGTTGCTATTTTAGGCCTCCCTTTAGCTTTTCTTAGCCTTTTCTAGTTTTTTACTAGTTTCTTCCTAGTTTTCTAGATTCGACAATTTCTATATAACCACCTCCCTTTGGGATTAGAGGTTTGGTTGCTCATGTAATACTATTGTTCATTAATTTAATATATTTATTTTATGGAGAAAATTCTTTCTCTCCTCTCTTGAATATCATCAAATTACTTGTGTTTAATTTAACTAGAATTCTAGATCTATCGGAGTTTCTGTGGGAATTCTACATGGTATCAGAGCTAGTTCGGATCTAGTGGATTATACATGGTTTTATTTGCAGGTATAGATCATCAGGGGGCATAGAAAGCAACAATGGATCATCTCTCTTAGCCCACAAAACTCGTTCTAAATCCTTTCAATTACTTCGAATGGAAGACATAGATTACTATGCTCCTCCGAAGCAAAGGGCTTTACAGGGTAACAATAGGAACGAAGACTGAATCGACTTCTTCAGTGGAGAAGATCAAGTAATTCAATATATTAGATGAAGCAATTGGGCTTATATGCCTATCAATTTCCAAATAACTCCTCTTTCACGTCAGCAGAGCCACTACTCCTGATGCAGTCTAGACCACATTGGAAGGACTATTCGGCAAGCAAGATGAAAGGAGAGTGCATCAACTGGAGAATGACCTCATATCCCTCAATCCAACTCATTTCAGCAACCTGCAAGAATACTTCGCCAAGTTTAAATCCCTCCTCGTTGAACTCGATGCATGTGGAGTCAAGAAAGAGGAAGAACAACTCATCATTTTGATTCTCTTGAAATTACGCCCTGAATATTCCGTATTTGTATTGTCTTTTCAAGCATCTAAATTAACTCAGGAAAAATAGAAAATTCCTCCATTGAATGACTTAATTGTAGCATTGACTCAAGAGAAAGCTAATTTAGTCCAAATGTGTTGGGTCCCTATAATACTAGTGATTACCCCATTACTATTGTAGTTATACCCCTTATTTATATTGTTGTGCCCCTATTACCCCCATATTGTTATTTCCGTGCCCCATAGAATCCCTCTATTGTTATTTTTGTGGCTTTATATTATTATTGTTAGGTCGGCTGGATTATATTGTGACTCCTTAGACTCCTATATATAGAAAGGAGGTTTTGTCATTTGAATCATCCAAGAATTGTTCATTTATGTAATGTAAAGGAGGTTGCCCCCTCGAAGAGGTTGAATTCTAAGGTGTTGATCTATCTTTTCTATCTTTTCTTGAGCTGGTTTCATAACATTTGGTATCAGAGCTTTGGATTCTAGGGTTTCGCTGCTCCAAACAGGTCATCGTGGCATTTTCGCTATAACTTTTTTTCTGTGACGTTTCAGAAGTTGCAAAAAAACCAATTTGAGAAGAAATCGCATTGAACCTTGGGTCCGAATTTCAGAGCTTTTCGCGTGATATTTGCGGAGATATGATCTGAGGAAGTTGGTCTTTTTGCAGACTCCTGAATTACATTCAAAACAGGTGACCTGGGGAAAATCGTCATAACTTTCTCTCTGGGAATCAGATTGAAATTTCGTAAGAAGGTACAGAAATAGGATGGACTTTAGTTTCTTGTATATCTTTTTCAGAACCAAAGATCGAAAATTGTACACGTGGCACTTCATACAAGTTCGCTCTTTTGGAAAGGTCTATAATCAGGTCATCTTGGGAGATTGTGCATAACTCTTTCTTGGAGAATCCAATTTGGATCAGACTGGTGGCATTGGAAAGAGGACATAGAAGGCTACTACAAGTCACAATTTCAGAATTGGAGGATCTGAAATTACAGAGATACATCAGATTCAATATCAGGCTTCTACAAAGTGGAAAAAGGTGTGTAGTTTTTTTTTTTTTAACTTTTGCATAAGCTTGGTTTGAAGGAATTCAAATGGCATAGTAAAGCATTATAATCGGTGACTGATGCCCCGAGGAAAGAAAATCCAAACACCTAGTAAGGAACCTGAAAGCTCTAGCATGACTCATGAAGAAGAAGAAGAAATGCTACATGATATATCAAAATTACAAGAACAAGTGCAACAAATGTCACACTCACAAAAGCTAACAGAAGCTAATATAAATGGCATGGAATCTAAGATAAATGGCGTGGAAGCTAAGATGGATGATTGGAAGATAGATTTGAAGATAGACATGGAAGAATTGAAGATAGATTTGAACACAAACTTGAAGACAGGCATGACAGATATGAAGACATATTTGACAAATTTTCTACAAGAAATACTTACTAATGGTGAAAAGGTAGTAAAGGAAACTCGTGATGAGAACAAAAGAAATGTTAATCATGATTCCATAAACGCTAATGTTGGATCGAATAATCACCATATTCCAAAAATCGATATGAGGAAGTTTGATGGCAAGGATCCCGCCACATGGATATTACAGATGGAGCAATTCTTCGATCTCAATAATGTGCAAAACGCACAAAAGGTACGTATGGAAACTGTATATTTGGAACCAAATCAGTTTGTATGGTATCAATGGCTTTGTTCTCGTAAACAATTTATCACTTGGGCAATTTTTACAGAAGAATTGATAGCACATTATGAGGATACAAAAAGCAACACTTTTTTTAGCCAATTGATAAGTCTCAAACAAAAGGGTTCAATAATGGAGCACATTGAGGAGTTCCAAAAATTGAACATAAGGGTAAAAGATATTCCAAAGGAGCATAGGATTGATGTGTTCATAGGGTCTTTAAAGGATAATATCCAACATGATGTTCGCCTTTGGGAACCTGATTCATTAGAGAATGCATTCAGGTTAGCAAGAAAAATGGAAAGAAAAATTATGGCAACTAGGAAGCATACCACTCACAACTATAAAGACGGAAGTGTTGTTGCCCCTAGTCTTCCACAACCTACAAGGTTGACACCACAACAATTGGAAGAAAAAATAGCAAAAGGGCTTTGTTACAATTGTGATAGCAAATACACAAAAGGTCATAAGTGTGCTTAGAAGAAATTATTCTACATAGATTGTGAAGAGGAAGAAGAAAAGGAGCAAGAAAGGTCAAAAGAAGAGGATATACTCCAGGAACAAAGCCTAGATGAAGAAAAAATAAATCCGACCATATCTTGTAATGCATTGGCGCGAATTACCACTCCTCAAACCATCAAGATAGAAGGACAAATCAAGAAGAAAAAGGTAATAGTGTTAATTGATTCAGGAAGCACCCACAATTTTATTCATTGTAGGGTAGCAAAAGAATTGAATTGCTTCCTATATCCAGCACCAGAGTGTCAAGTGATGATTGCAAATGGAGGAACAATAAATTGCTCTGGAAAGTGCCATAATATAAAGCTATCCATGGGAGAATATGTATTGACTAGCCCAATGCTTTCCATTCCAATGGGAGGTGCTGACGTTGTACTAGGAGTCCAATGGCTACAATCCTTGGGTACAATAGCTTTTAATTTTCAAGAAATTTTCATCAAATTTTCTACGGAAGGAAAGGAAGTTGAATTAAGGGGTATTTCAGGGAAACCAGGAAAGATAATTAGCTCTAATGGCATGACAAAGCTTCTAAAAAAGGAGCAAAGAGGTGTAATTGCACAATTATGTTCGCTAGATGTTTCCACATTGGAATCATCTATTTCTCCAGATCTCCAAAAAGTCCTAGACAATCATTCCAAGGTATTTGAGACTCCCAAAGGTCTCCCACCTATGCGTGATCATGATCATGCTATTCATCTGACTCCAGGAAGTGTTCCTCCAAACATCAGGCCGTACAGATATCCCTATGTCCAAAAAAGTGAAATTGAACGTATGGTTGCAGAAATGCTAGAGGCTAGTATAATTCAACCGAGTCAAAGTTCTTTCTCAGCTCCAGTAGTATTGGTGCACAAGAAGGATGGATCATGGCGCATGTGTCCGGATTATAGGGAGCTCAACAAGCTCACTATTAAAGATAAGTTCCCCATTCCTGTTATTGATGAATTACTGGATGAATTGCATGGATCAATTTACTTCACCAAGTTGGATCTTCGTTCGGGATATCATCAAATCAGAATGAAGACTGAAGACATTCCGAAAACGGCATTTAGAACTCATGAGGGTCATTATGAATTTTTGGTCATGCCTTTTGGCCTTACCAATGCACCTTCAACATTTCAAGGTTTGATGAATTCAATTTTCAAACCATTCCTTAGAAAATTTGTGTTAGTATTTTTTGATGATATACTAATCTACAGCAAGTCTTGGAAGGATCATGTTGAACATGTTGACAGGGTGCTACAACTATTGGAGGAGAAACAATTATATGCAAAAAGATCCAAATGTTTCTTTGGAGTCTAGGAGGTGGAATATTTGGGTCATATTGTATCTCATGAAGGAGTTAAGGTAGACCCTAGCAAAATTAAAGCCATTAAGGAATGGAAAATCCCCACATCCATAAAGCATCTGCGAGGATTTCTTGGGTTGACAGGGTATTATCGCAAGTTTGTTAAGAATTATGGGAGAATAGCAGCACCTCTAACAACATTATTGAAGAAAGATTCATTTTCATGGACTCCAGAAGCAACAAAGGCCTTTGAACATCTTAAAGAGGCAATGTGCCAAGCACCGGTCTTAGCTACACCGGACTTCACAAAAACCTTTATTGTGGAATGTGATGCTTCAGGAAATGGAATTGGTGTTGTTCTAATGCAAGATGAAAGACCCATTTCTTTTGAAAGTCATCCAATCAAGGGAAAGTTTTTAAGCAAAGCTATTTATGAGAAGGAAATGTTGGCAATACTCCATGCACTTAAGAAATGGCGACCCTACCTAATGGGAAGACACTTCAAGGTAAAAACGGATCATGATAGCCTTAAATACTTTTTAGAACAAAGATTATCCTCTGAAGAGCAACAAAAGTGGGTCACAAAGATGTTGGGTTATGACTTTGAAATCATCTACAAAAAAGGGAAGCAAAATGTGGTGGCAGATGCACTCTCAAGAAAGGATGAGGATGTGGAAGCATTGTTGTGTGCCATTTCTATTATCCAACCAGATTGGATAAACGAAGCAAGAGAGGAATGGAAGAACGACGAAGAAGTGTGGGCACTTATTCGAAAGCTACAACAAGATTCCAGTACTTCTGATACATTTAGCTGGCAAAATGATTTGTTATGGTACAAAGATCGCTTATACCTCTGTAAGAATTCCCAGCTAAAACAAAAGATTCTTATGGAATTGCACACTTCTCCCTTAGGAGGGCACTCAGGATTTTTAAAAACTTACCACAAGGTTAAGAAGGAATTTTTTTGGGATGGCCTTAAATTAGATATTCAAAAGTTTGTGGTGGAATGTTTGGTTTGCCAACAAAATAAAGTTGAAACAATTAAGACACCGGGTCTATTACAACCTTTATCCATTCCAAGCCAACGTTGGGAGGAGGTTTCAAAGGATTTTATCACAGGTTTACCCAAGTCTGAGGGAAAGAGTGTCATCATGGTGGTAGTTGACAGACTTACCAAGTATGCACACTTTTGTGCATTATCACATCCATTTAAAGCTAGTACAGTTTCTACTGCATTTATGGAAACAATTCAAAAGCTACATGGAAACCCAAAGATTATTGTAAGTGACAGAGATCCCATTTTCACTGGAAATTTTTGGACAGAATTATTTTCTTGTCTTGGTACTCAGTTAGCTCATAGCTCATCTTATCATCCTCAATCTGATGGGCAAACTGAGAGTAAACAAATGTTTGGAAGGATATCTTCGTTGCTTTGTATCTGATAAACAAACACAATGGGTCAAATGGTTGCCTCTGGCTGAATGGTGGTATAACACTTCCTTCCATACAGCAACAAAAATGACCCCATTTATGGCACTTTATGGGTATCAACCACCATCCATCACATCATATTTAAGAGAAAATTCTAAGGTTCAGGCAGTGGAACATCACATCGAACATCAACAACAAGTCCTCCAACTCTTAAAGGATAACCTCGTGTTGGCACAAAATAGAATGAAACAACAGGCAGATCAACATCGCAGTGAAAGAAGTTTTGATGTAGGTGATTGGGTATTCCTACGGCTACAACCATATAAGCAAATGTCCCTAAAGCAAGCTAAGAAGGATAATAAATTATCACCAAAGTATTATGGTCCGTACAAGGTGTTGCAAAAGATTGGTACTATGGCATACAAATTGGAGCTTCCTGTAGCTTCTCAATTGCACCCAGTTTTCCATGTTTCATGTTTAAAGAAGGTTACAGGCGACAAGCTCCCAATTCAAACAATATTGCCAAAACTTGACAAGGAAGGAAAAATTATATTGGAACCGGAAGCAGTCACAGAAACAAGAACTCGACAGCTACGAAATCGATCAATTTCAGAGTATCTTATCAAGTGGAAGAACTTATCCGCTGAAGATTCCACATGGGAGGATGAGAATTTTATGCAGAAGTATCCAGAACTACTCAAGCGTTGAGGACAACACCTTTTTGAAGGAGAGGGGCATGTTGGGTCCCTATAATACTAGTGATTACCCAATTACTATTGTAGTTATACCCCTTATTTATATTGTTGTGCCCCTATTACCCCCATATTGTTATTTCTGTGCCCCATAGAATCCCTCTATTGTTATTTTTGTGGCTTTATATTATTATTGTTAGGTCGGCTGGATTATATTGTGACTCCTTAGACTCCTATATATAGAAATGAGGTTTTGTCATTTGAATCATCCAAGAATTGTTCATTTATGTAATGTAAAGGAGGTTGCCCCCTCGAAGAGGCTGAATTCTAAGGCGTTGATCTATCTTTTCTATCTTTTCTTGAGCTGGTTTCATAACAAAATGGGTGCCATCAAGCATTCAAATAACCAAGCACTTGCGGCTACCGATGCTCCAAAGAGCAGTGGAAGAGACAAGCAAAAAGGGAAGGGTAAATTTAATGAATCGAAGAAGGAGATACCCGTACAATATTCAGAGAGATCTTCTTTGCCTAAGTGTAAGAAGAAGAAGGAAAGAACACTTTGCAGCTACTGTTCTAAAGTTTTTCATCCTAAAGAAAATTGCATGAGGAAAACAACCGATGAGATGGCTAAGAAATTGCAGCAACACAATCTCACCGTGCCCAATAATGTAAAGAATAAGGATAATAACAGAATGGGAGATGGGAGAGGGAGAGCATGAGATGATCATGCTTTAATGGTAGTCACATCCACTCCATCATCTTGGATCCTTGACTCAGGTGCATCGAACCATATGGCTGCATCAAAAGATGAATTTTCCTCCAATGAAGAAAGCACTAGATCCCCAATTTACTTGGGAAATGCCACACCCGCAAAGGTGTGTGGAGAAGGAATTGTAGACCTTGAAGGGGGCTACTTCACAAATGTGCTTCATGTTCCCTCGTTGTCCACAAATCTTCTCTTGATATATCATATCACTCATTCTGGCTCTGGAAGGAAGGTGGAGTTCACTCCGGACTCTGCAGTGATTACTGACATTTCCATGGGCTCACAGCTTGCACATGGAATTGCAGATCATGGTTCTCATTTGTATTTCTTCTCCCACTTTGTTCCTAAATCTATTAGCACTATATTTCTGTCACAATCTAATGATATCAATAGGTTATGGCATGAAATATTTGGCCATCTAAACTATAAGTACTTGCATCAACTCAGCAAGGAAAACATGGTAGAAGGATTTCCTGCTATTAAATTCACAAGCGGTGTATGTCAAGGATGCATTATTGGCAAGCATCCGGAGCAAAAGTTTGATAAAGGGAAGGCACAGAGAGCTTCTTCACCTCTTGGGATAATTCACAGTGACATCATGGGCCCATTCCCACAGCCTTCAATAAGTAAGGCTCGATATGTACTCACCTTCATAGATGATTTCTCTCGCTTTACTTGGTTATTTTTTCTGAAATTAAAATCGGAAGTATTTGAATGCCTTATATAAGTTAAAGAACTTGCTGAGAATGAGTCTGGGTGTAAGATTAAGATACTCCGTACTAATAATTGGGGGGAGTATCTCAACAAAGATGTGCAGCAACTTTGTACTGATGCAGGTATACAGCTACAACACAGAGTACCATATACACCACAACAAGATGGTGTCGCGAAGAGGAAAAACTAGTCATTAAAAGAGATGGTCAATTGTATGCTACAGTCAAAATCATTAGCTCCTAAGCTATGGGCTGAAGCTATTAATTGTGCAGCATACATTCAGAACCACATTCCTCACAAAGCACTCAAAGGCACCACTCCATTTGAATGTTGGACCGGTAAGAAACTGAAAGTGTCACACTTTCGGTTCATGAGCATGGGCTCACATTCCGACAGATAAGAGGAAGTCTTTGGAGCCTTAAAGTGTTGAATGTATATTTGTTGGATATCCTAACAGTGTCAAAGGGTATATATTTTTGGACTCTCACAGTGAAAAGTTCCTTGTAGCTCGAAGTGTGAAGTTTGAAGAAGAATCATTGCGTGATTTTTCAGCAGACCTTGCCGAGGAACTGCTTGTTACCATTGATGAGGAGGAGTCAGAAACTTCTTCGAGCACTTTAGAGAAGCCATCAGAGAAGCCTCTTGGGTCTGATTTAGAGGATAAGGAGCAGGTCATGGCTTCTCCAACTCATCTTCCAACTTGGGCAGAGAAAATCCTGCAAGATGCAGGTGAACTAGTCGGTGATCCTACAGATGCGAGAAGGATTAGATCAAAGTTTTTTGGGGCCCCTCAAGCCCTGGATGCCACCGAACCATTGCTTCCCATACATTGCTATATGACACTTGGTTTAGATCCATAGTCACACTCTAAGGCTGTTGGAAACCCGCTTTGGGAGGCTACCATGGATGAAGAGTACTCTGCTCTCATGGAAAACAACACATGGGACTTGGTTCCACTTCAAAAAGAAAGAAAGTTTGTTCGATGCCGATGGATCTATCGTACAGAAATTACTACAGATGGTGAGATCAACAAGTACAAAGCTCAACTTGTTGCAAAAGGATACTCATAGGTACATGGCATAGACTACAAAGGGACATTTGCACCTATTACAAAAATGGACTCCATTCAACTAGTTTTAGCCATTATTGCTTCTCGCAGATGGAAAGTTCATCACATGGATGTGAAGAGTGCATTTCTTCATGGAGATCTCAAGGAGGAGATATATATGGGCAGCCATAGGGATACATTTAGAACTCTTCCCTCGTTTGCATATTAAAGAATCTTTGTATGCCCTAAAACAGGCTCCCAGAGCCTGGTATGCAAAGATGGATTCTTTCCTGCTGTCCATTGGATTCATTAAATACAAATCTAATCCGAATGTTTATTTGCTGCAACATGATGATTCCCTTTTTTTTATATTACTTTATGTAGATGATTTACTGATGACATGGAACCTTACCTCAGCCATTGATTCGGCAAAATCAGCATTGCATGATCGATTTTCCATGACAGATTTGGAACTGTTGCACTACTTTCTTGGTCTTGAAGTTTCTCAGTCTACTTCAGGGATCAATATGTTACATTCTAAGTATAAATCAGATCTACTTGTCTACTTTTAGATGACAGAATGCAAGCCAACAACATCTCCATTTCTTTCAGAGATCGGATTTGAGGATGCAGGTACTACACCTTTGGTGGACAGTACACTGTATTGACAGTTGGTTGGGAGTTTGTTGTATCTTACTCACACCCGACCTGATATATATTTTGCCATATGAGTCTGTTCCAGATATATGCAGGAGCCCCATGAGCTTCATTGGAAAGCTGCAAAGAGAATCCTTAGATATGTGAAAGGTACTTCCAATTTTGGTATCTTTTATGTTGTAGATTGCCCACTTTCACTGATTGGATACACAAATTCTGATTGGGATGGTGATGGTACAAACCACAAGTCCACCTCTATTTATGTTTTCAACTTTGGTTCAAGGCCTTTTTTCTGGTCTAGTAAGAAGCAATCCACAATTGCTTTATGTACAGGCGAGGCAGAGTATAGAGGTGCAGTGAATGCAGCTACACAGGCTATTTGGTTGCAGGGGCTTCTCTCTGAGTTTGGTATTTAGTATCCACTTCCAACTGTCATATTTTGTGACAATCAAGGGTCCATTTAGATATTGATTGATCCAATTCAGAGGCATAGGACCAAGCACATCGAGATTCACATGCATTACATCCACGAGTTGATCCGTGACTGAGTCATATCACTACAGTACTGCCCCACTGAGCAGCAGGTTGCAGACATCTTCACCAAGTCTTTCACTGAAAAGAAATTTTTAGAACTGAGAGTTATGCTTGGAGTGGTGGATATAGCTGAGTAGGCCCTTCTGGCCACTTAGCCCTTTTTTCCTCTTTTGGTTGGTGGGGGGGGGCGCGGGGTGGTTCCCACAAGGTTTTCCCTCTTTATTCATTTTATGAGGATCTTTTATTTATTGTACCTAAGTACCTAACATGGCATCTATGCCAAGACTCAGTTTAGATAAGTGAGTTAGGATGAAGGGGGGGTGTTGGAATATAATCCTAACATCTACATTTATTTTTAGCCTAAGTATTCTTGACTTAGCTACATGCACTAAAAATCATGTTCACACTTGGTTTTTGGTAAACTAGCTCGATGGACCAACTTTCCCTTGTTTTTTGCCTTTAAATGCTTAATATTATGGAAATATTGGTCCAACCAATTTCCTAAACCATTTATAGATCCAAGTGCATGTTCACACCTAACCACAACTCATCCACTTGAGTTATTTGCGGATCGACGCCCCACATGAAGATTCCCCCTTAAATCAAGGGATTTGGTCCTCTGAACCATTTTAGCATGTTTTAAAGTTGCCTTCCTTGGGAAATGTGCCCCTTCTCATGCTTTCCTCGTGGCTAATAGTTGGCATAGGTTGTCTTGAGTCATTGTTGCTATTTTAGGCCTCCCTTTAGCTTTTCTTAGCCTTTTCTCATTTTTTACTAGTTTTTTTCCTAGTTTTCTAGATTCAGAAATTTCTATATAACCACCTCCCTTTGGGATTAGAGATTTGGTTGCTCATGTATTACTATTGTTCATTAATTTAATACATTGATTTTATGGAGAAAATTCTTTCTCTCCTCTATTGAATATCAACAAATTACTTGTGTTTAATTTAACTAGAATTCTAGATCTATCGGAGTTTCTGCAGGAATTCTACATAGTAGTCAAAATCAGCAGAGTGAAGGTTGTCCAAGACTTCAGACTGATTAAGAAAGTTAACTTTATTTAATCCATCACTGAGATTCTTGGATTCACAATCAACCAACGATGGAAGAACATTATCTTGAAATGGAGTATTTTGAAAAAGAAAATAAAGGTAAAGAGAATCCTCACCTTCTTGCTCCTCTGACTGTGAAGAATAACTACCTCTCACCTAATCATTGTTTAGATTTGGAAGAGATTTATCAAGAAAATCAAGGGGAAAGGGATCATGAGAAAGAGGTGATAGAGGATGACAAGAATCAAAATCATATTCAGTACTATAGTTATGAGTGTTAATACCATATGGTACAATGGATGGATTAATCTTCACCATAGGCTACATGAACCATTCCATATTATCTTCAGTCAGATCAAGACCATGGGAAATGGATAATGGTTGAGAAGATGGATTAGAAATTTGATTTGCAGATTTCCCATCTTCAATATTATCACAAAGGGGCACCCAAATCGATACTGGAAAAGAAGGATGACAAGAAACAAAAGGAATAATAGGTTCCTCCTTTGAGATTGGGGGTGTCTCACAATTTCCAAAAGTTCGGAGACAGGAAAATTTGGAGGTTTATGTTCAAACTAATTGAAAGAAGTCCAAACCAAATTTTCAAACATTTTCTTAAATAAATCATAATCCATATCTTCTTCAAGAAACTCATAAAATAGGTGAAGGAATCTATTAGAAAAATCCTCAATTGATTCATCAATATCCATCCTATGTTGATTGATTATTTTATAAACATATTGATAACCATACCAATCAAATGCTTGATGGATCTCCTTAAGAAATTCATGAAAAGAATGAATGGAAACAGATGGTAAGATATGATACCATTGATTAAATTGACCTTCAAGAATGAGGGTGAAAAAACTAAAAATAACATCTTCATCATCGACTTCAAGAGATTTAAAAAACTAAATGAAATCATTCATATTCTTGGATAGAAATGTACCACCCTCACCATCAAACTTGAATTGAGATAAGGAATGAACGAGTTCTACGTAGATTGAAATTTTACGAGGAGGTAGGTTAGAAAGACACTTTGGGATTATGATTTGGGAAAGATCCATTTAAGATAAGAGATTCAAGCAGACTCAATTGGCACAACTTGTCCTTTAGCCCTCCATATAGAACCAACTCTTCATAGTGCTGTAAATCCATTAACCAAGCGGGTCTCCTTGATGTAAAGCTCCATTTAGACCTCACACCGTTTGGAGTAGGATCCCAATCCAGATTGTCTCAGTTATCATTTTCATGAAGATATGCCTTCGATTTAGCTGTTAGCATAAGAGAGAAGCACACATGTTATTTTGAATGAACCTTCGACTGTGCCTTATGAATGTTTGATTGCAGATATATCAAGGTTATTTTACCGCAAGGGGGGAAATAAAGTGAGCCTCTAAGAGAGAAGTAATAGTAATACCCTAATAGAGACACAAATAAATGAGAAATACTCGTCTGACATCAAGTCAAATAGTTCAAAAATATGCAGCGATCGTTACAACCATGACAACAAGGTTGGGGAAATTATATGTGTAATAATTCCAACACTAAATTATCAATCTGGGACTCATAAGCTTCGAGGAACAAGCACAGGTAACACAGGATCAGAGCATCTAACCTAAATTAATATCAAATTCCTATTTCTGAATTAAGTACAGAATGCAAATAAACAATTTTAATGTCAATCTAAATCAATCAAACTTAATTTCAAAGCAAGTAAAATATAACTGCAATGAAACCACATTGATGCATTAACTACAAAATACTCATATGCTATCTACTGAATTCAACCTGTGTTCAATGAAATCATTCATTCAATCACTCTAAATCTAATCAAAACAGAGCACTCTAATCGAAGAACATGAACACTAAATCTATGCTAAGCTCATGAATATGAAATCTAATTTAAACTAATGAATACAAAATCTAAACTAAGCTCTAAAGTTTCTAATTGAATCCAACCAGAGAAAGACATTCAATCAAATTACTTAAACATATAAACTTCCAAAAATAATTCTTAAACAATCTACATTAGTGATGCTCAAATAATCTGAGATCTATTGTTAAATTAACCATCCTATTCAACACTGGAAAGAATCCTGAATGATGATTTAAATGAATCAAAACATTTATTATAGAAACCTGAACTACTTATTCAAAAGGGGAAATTGAATTCCTATCTATGAGAACATTCTACAGAAAATCTAATTAAAAGAGAATAAAGAGAAGCGTGCACACTCTGAGATCAAAGACTTAGATTATAGCTATAACTCCTATGAGATTTTGCAATTTTTTATAAGTCCAGTACTTAACAATGAGATTCGAAAGAACTAAGAAGCTATCCACATATATCTCATCAAATTAAATCCATGATACAAGAATTACGAAATCAAACACGACTCTCACCGAAGTTAAGAAATATCACAATCCTATGCATGACTCGAATTCAAACATTTTGGAATTCATTAGAAAATTGAAACTCATACTACTAGATCATTCATGTGCATTGTTGAACTCAAGTATTTCAAGATGTAAAGATCAGAATCCTCATAAAATACTCATACCAGATCAATTCTTACAAGATGAGGCTCCTTTGGAACATGCAATTAATCATTAAAAACTATTACATAGTGCACATAAACCAATCAAACAACTCGCTTAGAAATTTGATCTACAGGAACAAAATGAAACATTTAAATGCAAAATCAAAACAAACCATTTAAATTGATCAACCACACGATATACTCTGAGAAATCAACTCAATAAACTAACTCTAAATCTAAACTAGCAATGAACTTGGTTCTAGAAATGGTGGGCCCTTATCACACCTGGAATAAGGTGAACTAACTTAGTGAAATGAAATCTAAAACACAATCATAAATAAATCACAGTGGAACGAGTTTTGGAACTTGTATTAAATCAAAATGATAGCATAGAAAGTCGGGAATAACATAAGTTCTTAATCAACAATTCTGGAGAATTACAGCAATTACAACAATATCATTACTCAATTACTCAGATCTCCCCTAATATTAGCTCATTGGGTCTTTAATAAGACAACCGATGGAACAGAGATAACCTAACCAAGATCTTAACTTAGCAAATTTATTAAGTGATGGCTATCACGGGCTCATGAAATCGATCCTGGATCAGCTGCATGTATCTTCATGAAGGATCCTAAACTAAATTAGGTTGAGTTGTGTTGTCCTGTAACAAAAGTGTTCCTTGTTTGAGCATGAAGTGATTTATTCAAATCATGGTCCTCCACATGGCTGACTTTCTCAGAACCAAAACCGTTCATGTTCAGCAATAATTCTATACTTAAGATTTTGTACTTAAGAATTGTTTTGACCTTAACTTCCTTTTGGTGATGAATTTTGCCGAACGATTTCTGGGTTATATGAAAGAGGGTATTTGGAGCACGATGCAAGTCTTAGAATGTTGATATTATTTACCATTTGATCACAAACTTCATATTTTCACCTACATCAATTCCATTCCATACTCAACCTTGTAGTAACTAGTTTAACTGACTTGTGAAGAATTTCGGCTATGGAACCCTGTGACAAAGGAACTTAGCAAAACCGTCATTAGAAAATCATGGAAAATCATCTTTAATCATAGAAGAGTCAAGGAAACTAATGATAACCAACCAAAGAGTGTAAGATATGTATTTGGCATCAAGTTATGGAATTATGATACCAAATGGTTTAAAAATACATGAATATAGGTTATGAATGGTGGTATTGTATGATGAAAACATGGGCACATTTAAGGCCCAACATCCCCCCATGCCTAAGGATTTTCATGCCCTCATGCAAAAAAGTACTTTGCTCATTTATAGATTTTATGGCATCATGGCTTTGGGCAGGGTTGGCTTTTTTGGAGTAACACTACGTGAAGATTTGAGGGTGTTGGTTCTTGTGGAGCAACACCATTCTTATTTGATTTCCATAGATTTTATTTTGAGAGTGATACAAATGGGGGATAAAAAAATATCTATGTTAGTAGGAAATGATGAATGAGATGATAGGTGGAAATGGAAATGGTGGAGGAGATGAAGTGGTGATGGAGATGGTAAAATAGGTGCTTGCATACGCTATTTTTGTGAGGCCAATACTTATGGATGGTTCCTTTATGAAAGGCAGCAATGACTTCATCCTCTATTGGAAACATTCAACTGACAATATGTGTGAATGTAGGAGGGGAAGGCACTATAGTTATTGCTTCTGTTTATATGAACCGATATACCTTTCTTTTCATGATTATGACCTTATTAGAGTAGCATGCATTCTATTATGAATGATGGATTTGCAAATGGAGGGTATATGGAAAACAAAATATATGGAATATGTGGTGGTTAATCATCAAAGCTTTCTTAACTATCTAATGAATTAAAAAATCTTAAGCCAATTTTACCTCAAGTTTTACCTTTGTTGTTGATGTGCTCAGTGCTGCAAGATGAAGTGAATGATGGAATGGTTGGAGCTGATGTGACTGCTGATCTGACCTACTGAAGAAGGATGAGCTTAAAAAATTAAGGATGAACTAAATGTACCCCTCTCCCCCATTCTTGAGGAATTTTATGTCCCCAAACAACTGAGGGAAGGTGACCGTTGCTGCAACTGACAATGGAGACGATGATATGAATATCCAAACTGCTGCAATTTTGTGTTGAGACCACAAAACTGTATAGTCTTCAACCGCTACACACCTGTGTGAAATATTTCATGTGTGAATAAATGGTTTTGATGTCGAACATAATCAAGAATCATTGGATTACCTACCATTGAGGAAGTCATTAACCAATGCGAGATATCCCACCTTTGATGTCAATGGGAATCAAGGCACTAGGTACATTCTACTAGCCATGAATAGATTTGTCAAAGTCAAATGGATCGCAAAATTCATCCACTAAGAAACATTGATGTATTTCCTTAGTAGATGACAAGGATACCTGCCATTAAGGCATGTAGGCTTCTAGTTACCTTATCTAACCCTAACACTAATCCCAGATAATGCATTTATGTTGATGGGATAAGGCTTGTCGGCAAGTGGGCCTTAAGGAATGCCACATAAACCAACTTGAGTACAAACATAATGACTTGAAAGATACATGATTGAAGAAATCATACAAATTTACAAACTTATTGGGAACCTTGCCCGCCAGTTACCTGGTTTTCAAGCAAAGTCCAGCTGCGCCAGACAATCTGGTTTTCACAAAAGGACTCATTTTTCTCTTTACTATTTTCATTTATTTATTTACTAAGTTTCCTACTATACTGGGGAAATATGTCCTCCTTCAAGTGAAAGAGAACTTCCAGTGAAGCCATGTGTGGATCAGGTACAAGGATATATTCATGCTCAGATTTAACATATAAACTTTACAGTGTACATGAGCATGTAAAACTAGTAGCTGCAAATTATATGATGCTAATAAAGTGTGAAGAAGAGAATGATGCCTTGCTGGAGTACTAGTTTGTAACCAATGCTTGATGCAATCATAGTGATCTTGGTCCATTTCTTCATTTGGACAATGTTGCATGTCCTCTTCTTTGGCCTCTTCAATCTCTGGTTTTAGGGGCTTCTCTCCAATAGATGTTGCCCATAAGTCCTCAGTTTCATATAAATATTGGAAAATGTGATTCTTGGAGGATTCTAGCTCTTCATGCGGTTGTGGCTCATGGAAATCAGGATCTTCGATCACTTTTGGAGTGGTAGAAAGGTTCTTGATTGTTGTCAAGATCTGTTCTTCCTGAGAGGAAGAGACCCCAACTGCTGCTAGGATTTGAGATAGCTCCTTCAAATTCTTAATCATCCTTGAATCATGCTTTCTGGTTTAAAAATCCCTATCTCCACACATGTATTAGTACCCAAGGGTTCTTACAGCACCCAAAAAATGATTTATAGATAAAGAGATTGAAATTTTTAATCTAAATGGATAAAAAATGTTAATTGCAAGAAAACTCACCAAACTTTCTTAATTAGACAACCAAAATTTGGAGCAACCCCACTATAGTGGATGCGTGGCTCTTCACTCACATCTTACCATACACTCTCAGCCCTTTGATTACCCTGCAACTAAGATTACACCAAAAATTTGTGAAAGAACCTATGCTATGATCCCTTTAGCACCTCTCTGGCATCGACGCCAAAAATGTTGGGGAAATTATATGTGTAATAATTCCAACATTAAGTTATTAATCCAAGACTCGTAAGCCTCGAGGCACAAGTGCAGGTAACATAGGATCAAAGCATCTAACCTAAATTAATATCAAATTATTATTTTTGAATTAAGTACAGAATGAAAATAAACAATTTTAATCTCAATATAAATCAATCAAACTTAATTTCAATGCAAGTAAAATTTAACTACAATTAAACCACACTGATGCATTAACTACAAAATACTCATACACTATCTACTAAATTCAACCTATGTTCAATGAAAGCATTCATTCAATCACTCTAAACCTAATCAAAACAGAGCATTCTATTCAAAGAACATGAACACTAAATGATCCGAATTGGATCGATAAAGAATTGTTAAGGAACCATGACTATATGAGGTCGGACAAATATCAAAGAAATCAGAACCATGATCAAAAACACCCCTGAACTAGTGGCAATGACAGCCAACGTGGAATGACGAGGACCTCGGTCAAAGCACGCTGACCGAGGCCCATGGAGATTGCGCGAGAGGTCAAAGTAGCCCCTGGGAGGCCCGAATCGGCTGAAAGGGTTGAAATGGAGGAAGCCCGAGCACTCAGACACATGGGGAGCCAGAGAACCATGCGCGAAAGGTAAAAAGAGCTAGAGGACAAAGGCGGGACCCGTGCTCTGGAAACCGGCGGTATTGATCGGGGCGCCCTCAAACGGTAAGTGCTTTTGGACGAGAGCGGAGTGATCCCGCTCAACGATCGATGCATGGAAAGCAGAGGTGAGAGAAAACCACCGTTGATCGCGTGCTAATGGTCGAGCAAGTCAACCACGTGAAGCTTGCATATGGCGTTGGATCTGGGGGATCCAGATCGGATGGCTGAAATCCTGCCTGATGGAGGAAGCAGAATCAACGAAGGATTAAGACGCGATTTAAAAGGATTTGAGTTCAATTTGACTGCCACGATGGAGGAAGAACTCATCCATGACGTAACTGAGGAAATCAACTGACGAAGCAGGCTGGCGCGAGTTAAAGGAGGACATGTGGCCACTCCCTGAGTGCTGATGATGACGTCGAACAAGGAACTCCAAGCGCAGCTGCAGAAGGTGAATCGACAAAGGCGGAAGAGGAACTGAACAGTCTTGGAATGAATGGCATAAAAGCCATCAACAAAGACATAATATGAAGAAAGACAGTCAGTCAGAAAGAACCCTGAGAGGAGGAAATAAGATAGATAGACCAGAATCGTGAGAGGAGGACATAACATAGAGAAAGAAGACAGTGAAGCAAAAGCAGAAAGAGGACAGAGGGCCAAGCTGACCAGAGGCATCGTCGAGCACCAGAGGCTTGAGAGATCCGAGCCATCCCAGAGAGGATCTATCCGGACTGAGCACCACATTGGGCTCTTTCCACTATAGACCAGAAGGTCACAGAGCTGGTAGGAAGAAGAAGTCTGCGTACTCAAGTGGCTTGGGAAATCCAAGAACCACCCTGCCAAGAAAACCTGCTTCAGGAGAACTCACATTGAGCTCTTGCATTGTAATTCTTTTCTGAAAGACACAATAAAAACAAGGCCACCACTGAGAGATGGACCAGAGATGTAGCCTTGGAGAATAGGGTGAACTCCTTATTAAATTTCTTGTGTTCTTGTATTTTCTTACTGTATTTCTCTGTTGTCTTTCCATTTAATTGTCTGTGTATTGGCAATCTGATCGATCCGTTGCTTCAATAACACAGAACACACACTAGCACATGAGTCTGTAATACCTTTAAACAATAAATCTTTAACTGATGTCACTCATAGGGTGATTATCAGATCAAGTAGTATCAGAGCTCTAGGCTATAAGGTTAGACAAGATTGTGTTGGTTTAGCTATGAATGCTCACTAGATCAAAGCTCAAATTAGGAGAAGGAGAGTTGGTGGAAACTAATCCTGAAATTGGAAGAGTCTATTCTCGGAAGACAATGTTAGAGGAAGGTTCTGTGGGGCCAGACCCTCAATTCATAGAAATTTTCCTAGCTATAAAGTCTATGGTAGAAGAAATGTATAAGGACTTTAGAAAGCATAAGAATGAAGACTCCTCAGGTTCTAAACAAGATAAAGAAGAAGATGAGTCTCACTTCCATGACCACTCCAAAGGAAAAGGGAAAGAGGAAAGCTTTCTCACACCTCCTAATAGCCTTGTGCATAATAAGAAAGCATCTTTGATCAAGTTAGATGTTAAATTTGATTTGCCTATATATGATGGAGAGCTAAATTCTGAAAAGTTGGACAACTGGATTAGACAAATTGATGTGTATTGCAGGGTATAGAATGTAGACTCAGACAAGAGTAAGATTCAGCTGGCAAGCCCACACCTAGGAGGCACTACCTTGGTTTGGTGGGAAGGCAGAACCCAGGCTGATATGAAAAGACATGGTAAGACCATCTCTGTCTGGAGTGAATTTTTTTTTGCAATCAAAAAGTAGTTCTATCCATTGGCCTACATGCAACAAGCCTTGATGAGTTGGAAAACTATTCAGCAGTTGAAAGGGCAAAGTGTGCAAGGGTATACTCAAGAATTCAAAAAGAGAGCATTGATGTTGTGTATCTCATTAGACTCACCAGAGACTCTTTTGAAGTACATTGGTGGTCTACACAGCTACATGAGGCATACCATCCTCATGTTTAATCCCACTAGTATAGATGAGGTATCTGTACAAGCTACTCATTTAGAAGCTAGAGGAAAGAATGGAAATCCAGAAGTTGGGGGACCATCCCAACCCACTGTAAGCAAGAGCAAGGAGAAAAGAAAGCAGAAGTGGAAAGCAAGGAAGGCTAACACTGCACAGAAAAGCAAAGATTCATGCACACACTGTAAAAAGGATGGGCATGTTGGGTCCCTATAATACTAGTGATTACCCCATTACTATTGTAGTTATACCCCTTATTTATATTGTTGTGCCCCTATTACCCCCATATTGTTATTTCTGTGCCCCATAGAATCCCTCTATTGTTATTTTTGTGGCTTCATATTATTATTGTTAGGTCGGCTGGATTATATTGTGACTCCTTAGACTCCTATATATAGAAAGGAGGTTTTGTCATTTGTATCATCCAAGAATTGTTCATTTATGTAATGTAAAGGAGGTTTCCCCCTCGAAGAGGCTGAATTCTAAGGCGTTGATATATCTTTTCTATCTTTTCTTGAGCTGGTTTCATAACATTTGGTATCATAGCTTTGGATTCTAGGGTTTCGCTGCTCCAAACAGGTCATCGTGGCATTTTCGCTATAACTTTTTTTCTGTGACGTTTCAGAATTCGTAAAAAAAAACCCATTTGAGAAGAATTGGCGCTGAACCTTGGGTCCGAATTTCAGAGCTTTTTACGCGATATTTTCGGAGATATGATCTGAGGAAGTTGGTCTTTTTGCAGACTCCTGAATTACATTCAAAACAGGTGACCTGGGAAAATCATCATAACTTTCTCTCTGAGGATCGGATTGAAATTTCGTAAAAAGATACAGAAAGAGGACGGACTGTAGTTTCTTGTATGTGTGTTTCAGATTCAAAGGTTGAAATAGTGACTCGTGCACGTCGTACAAGTTCGCTCTATTGAACCAGTCTAAAAGCAAGTCACTGTGGGAGATTTCACATAACTCTTCCTTGGAGAATCCAATTTGGCTCAGACTTGTGGCATTAGAAAGAGGACGCAGAAGACTACTACAGGTAGCAATTTCAGAACTGGATGATCCAAAATTACAGAGATACATCAGATTCAATATCAGACTTCTATAAAGTGAAAAAAGGTGTGTAGTTTTTTTTTTAATTTGTGTGCAAGCTTGGTTTAACGGAATTCAAAGGGCATAGTAAAGCATTATTATCGGTAACTGATGCCCCGAGGAAAGAAAATGCAAACACCTAGTAAGGAACCTGAAATCTCTAGCATGACTCATGAAGAAGAAGAAGAAATGCTACATGATATATCAAAATTACAAGAACAAGTGCAACAAATGTCACGCTCACAAAAGCTAACAGAAGCTAAGATAAGTGGCGTGGAATCTAAGATAAAGGGCATGGAAGCTAAGATGGATGATTCGAAGACAGATTTGAAGAGAGACATGGCAGATTTGAAGATAGATTTGAAGACAGATATGGAAGAATTGAAGAAGTTGCTACAAGAAAGGGTCACTAATGGTGAAAAGGTAGTAAAGGAAACTCATGATGAGAACAAAAGAAATGTTAATCATGATACCATAGACACTAATGTTGGATCGAAGAATCACCATATTCCAAAAATCGATATGAGGAAGTTTGATGGCAAGGATCCCGCTACATGGATATTACAGATGGAGCAATTCTTCGATCTCAATAATGTGCAAAACGCACAAAAGGTACGTATGGCAACTGTATATTTGGAACCAAATCAGTTTGTATGGTATCAATGGCTTTGCTCTCGTAAAAAATTTATCACTTGGGCAATTTTTACGGAAGAATTGATAGCACATTATGAAGATACAAAAAGCAACACTTTTTTTAGCCAATTGATAAGTCTCAAACAAAAGGGTTCAGTAATGGAGCACATTGAGGAGTTCCAAAAATTGATCATAAGGGTAAAAGATATTCCAGAGGAGCATAGGATTGATGTGTTCATAGGGTCTTTAAAGGATAATATCCAACATGATGTTCGCCTTTGGGAATTGGATTCATTAGAGAAGGCATTCAGGTTAGCAAGAAAAATGGAAAGCAAAATTATGGCAACCAGGAAGCATACCACTCACAGCTATAAAGACGGAAGTGTTGTTGCCCCTAGTCTTCCACAACCTATAAGGTTGACACCACAACAATTGGAAGAAAAAAGAGCAAAAGGGCTTTGTTACAGTTGTGATAGCAAATACACTAAAGATCATAAGTGTGCTGAGAAGAAATTATTCTACATAGATTGTGATGAGGAAGAAGAAAAGGAGCAAGAAAGGTCAAAAGAAGAAGATATACTCCAGGAACAAAGCCTAGATGAAGAACAAACAAATCTGAGCATATCTTGTAATGCATTGGCGGGAATTACCACTCATCAAACCATGAAGATAGAAGGACAAATCAAGAAGAAAAAGGTAATAGTGTTGATTGATTCAGGAAGCACCCACAATTTTATTCATTGTAGGGTAGCAAAAGAATTGAATTGCTTCCTATATCCAGCACCAGAGTGTCAAGTGATGATTGCAAATGGAGGAACAATAAATTTCTCTGGAAAGTGCCTTAATATCAAGCTATCCATGGGAGAATATGTATTGACTAGCCCAATGCTTTCCATTCCAATGGGAGGTGTTGATGTTGTACTAGGAGTCCAATGGCTACAATCCTTGGGTACAATAGCTTTTAATTTTCAAGAACTTTTCATGAAATTTTCTGTGGAAGGAAAGGAAGTTGAATTAAGGGGTATTGCAGGGAAACCAGGAAAGATAATCAGCTCTAATGGCATGACAAAGCTTCTAAAAAAGGAGCAAAGAGGTGTAATTGCACAATTATGTTCGCTAGATGTTTCCACATTGGAATCATCTATTTCTACAGATCTCCAAAAAGTCCTGGACAATCATTCCAAGGTATTTGAGACTCCCAAAGGTCTCCCACCTATGCATGATCATGATCATGCTATTCATTTGATTCCAGGAAGTGTTCCACCAAACATCAGGCCGTACAGATATCCCTATGTCCAAAAAAGTGAAATTGAACGTATGGTTGCAGAAATGCTAGAGGCTGGTATAATTCAACCGAGTCAAAGTTCTTTCTCAGCTCCAGTAGTATTGGTGCACAAGAAGGATGGATCATGGCGCATGTGTCCAGATTATAGGGAGCTCAACAAGCTCACTATTAAAGATAAGTTCCCCATTCCTGTCATTGATGAATTACTGGATGAATTGCATGGATCAATTTACTTCACCAAGTTGGATCTTCGTTCGGGATATCATCAAATCAGAATGAAGATTGAAGACATTCCGAAAACGGCATTTAGAACTCATGAGGGTCATTATGAATTTTTGGTCATGCCTTTTGGCCTTACCAATGCACCTTCAACATTTCAAGGTTTGATGAATTCAATTTTCAAACCATTCCTTAGAAAATTTGTGTTAGTATTTTTTTATGATATACTAATCTACAGCAAGTCTTGGAAGGATCATGTTGAACATGTTGACAGGGTGCTACAACTATTGGAGGAGAAACAATTATATGCAAAAAGATCCAAATGTTTCTTTGGAGTCTAGGAGGTGGAATATTTGGGTCATATTGTATCTCATGAAGGAGTTAAGGTAGACCCTAGCAAAATTAAAGCCATTAAGGAATGGAAAATCCCCACATCCATAAAGCATCTGCGAGGATTTCTTGGGTTGACAGGGTATTATCATAAGTTTGTTAAGAATTATGGGAGAATAGCAGCACCTCTAACAACATTATTGAAGAAAGATTCATTTTCATGGACTCCAAAAGCAACAAAGGCCTTTGAACATCTTAAAGAGGCAATGTGCCAAGCACCGGTCTTAGCTACACCGGACTTCACAAAAACCTTTATTGTGGAATGTGATGCTTCAGGAAATGGAATTGGTGCTATTCTAATGCAAGATGAAAGACCCATTGCTTTTGAAAGTCGTCCAATCAAGGGAAAGTTTTTAAGCAAAGCTATTTATGAGAAGGAAATGTTGGCAATACTCCATGCACTTAAGAAATGGCGACCCTACCTAATGGGAAGACACTTCAAGGTAAAAACGGATCATGATAGCCTTAAATACTTTTTAGAACAAAGATTATCCTCTGAAGAGCAACAAAAGTGGGTCACAAAGATGTTGGGTTATGACTTTGAAATCATCTACAAAAAAGGGAAGCAAAATGTGGTGGCAGATGCACTCTCAAGAAAGGATGAGGATGTGGAAGCATTATTGTGTGCCATTGATCCGGATTTAAACAGGAACGCAATAGATTACAGAGATAACCATAAATACAGAGATGCGATAACCATAAATACAGAGATGCAGCGGAAATAATACTTCATTTCATTAATGGAAAATACTGAAATATGCTTACAACCAGAAATGGAAATAAACCAGCTAGGGCGATGGTAGCTTATCTCTGAGAAGAGATGTGGTGGCTACATGCCTATGAACTGTTCCGAACTGTGTTACAATGAGGCTCGAAGGCCTATTTATTGTTGAGAAACAATGGAAAACCCTTCACATCCCGAAACCTAACCCTAGAAGATGAAACGCCAAATTGTGAGCCCCGTTTGGGTAAATTGGTACATCAATTTCCCGGTGTCGTAACTTTGGCATACGATCTCCGTTTGACGCGTACGATAGCTCGTTAGAAAGATCTATCCGAGTACTACCACTTTGGGAGGCAACATGGGTCCATGGACCCATGTTGCCCCAGATTCCCAAAAAAACGTCGTTTAGGGCCTCAAAACGGCTCCGGAAGTTCAGGACCCGAAAAACTGCTAAAAATAGTAAACTGTGCTGCAATTTAGGAAACTGAAAAGACTGAAAGAGACAGTTTTGGGGGTCCAAATGGGTTGGTGGGTGGCCACCAACATCCACCTAGATCATTCCTCCCCCCTTAGGAAGCAATGGTCCCCATTGCGTTGAGTTCCTCCATCTACTGAACTTGTCCTACAATCTCTGATGTGTCCAGTAATGGTGGGAAGCATGGTCGACGATGGTCCATATTGAACACTTGGTGCAGGCAAAGGAATGGAGGAATGATGTGCTCCAAAGCATTGTTCTCCACAGCCTTGGTACTGCTGTAAGGACCATGTCGGAGTGGTCTGAGCTTCTGATGGGTTCTGGTAAGGCGTTCTCTCTGTCGATGCAACCAGACTTTGTTGCCCACCTGAAACTTGTGTGGTTCCCCTGTGGGTGAGGAGAAGTTGTTCCTGTGTTTTTTCATGACCGTATCCCTTTGTTGCTGTTGCTGCGTGGAGGAACCTTTTGCAAGGGTCATGGATGTAGCAACGTTCTTCCCCTTACTTTGGGAGTGAACCAGACAAATGAATTTCCTGGTCTGTGATATGAGCTTGCTGCCTTTCTTGGTAGTGATCAAAGATGTGGCAGTAGGTGGGGCTACCTCCGGTATCCTGTATAATGAATTATTCAAAGAAATAATGACAGCACGAGGCCTGGACTCATACACAGCATGTCGCTTCCACAAGTATGGTTGGCCTAATAATACATCACAAACATCCAGAGGTGTAACATCACACAATACCTCGTCTGTGAAGGGCTTGATGCTGTAGGGAAGGCGGCACTGCTGGCGAACTTTGAGATCTCGTCCTTCATGAAGCCACCCGATACTGTACGGCTGTGGGTGTGGTGTAGTCGGTAGGCCCAACCGCTTCACGACCTCAGCTGAAACGAGGTTCTTTTGGCTGCCACTGTCGACAATGAATTGTAGCGGCGAACCCTTCACCCACATCTGTGAGTGGAAAAGACGCTCCCCCTCCTCTGGATCTTCGGGCTCATTTTTCTTGATCTTGGCAGTGGCAACAGTGGCACTGGGATCCGCATCAATGATCTGCTTCCCTTTACCATTCCCCTTTTCGGGTTCTGGCTCAGGGTCGGAACATGTATCTGATTCGGAAGCCTTCAACTCGGCCACCAGCGATTGCTTGGTCCGACACTCACTTGTGTTATGAGTGGGACTCTTGTGGAACTCACACCACTTTCCTGTGTCCTTCTTCGGCTTCGTGGTGTTGTTCTTTTCTTGCGGCTTCGACGGGTTGTCTTGGGTCACCCCGCCTTGGCTTTGTCCTTTGGGCTTCGGATTTGCAGATCCAAAGTCTCGCTTCTTCTGTTTGAACTTTTGCTCGATTTTGACAGCGTATCGATATGCTGTGCCGAGTGAGGAGATGTTCAAGAACACCATCTCTTCTTGGATGTATTTGTGCAGGCAGCCACGGTATTTGAGTACCAAATGCAGCTCAGAATCTTTGATACCCAACTGTGTGCGAAGGGTATGAAAAATGTTTGTGAACTCCGACACATCTTGGTCTCGTCCCTGCCGCAGTGTGGTCCATTTGATGTATTTGTCCTCATAGCTTCCGACAGGGTAGTACTGCTCCTTGATGGCATCTCGGAAGTCATTCCAAGTGGGTGCGGCTGAAAATAGTGAGCCTGTACTTTCATCCTTCTGCTCACAGTAGGTTTCCCACCAGTCCTTGACGTGGGGGGCTGCTTTAAAAATCTTTTCCCGACTTGAAAATTCATGAACAGAAAAATACCCATCTAGCAGATTTAACCATTTATCTACGGCATCTGCGTCTATTTGTCCCTCGAAGATGGGGATTTCAAAATTAACTTGTACCTTAAACGGCGTGGCGTTTCCAGAGTCGCTTTTGGAAGCCGATGCGTCGCCTCTGGGTAGCCGCTGAAGGATCTGCGCAAAGCTATCCATCATCGCGTTCCTTTGCCGCTCGAGCGCTTCTTCGAGCAAGATTTTGACAGGATCTCCTGCCCCCTCGTCTTTCTTCTAATCCGCCATGGGAGGCCGTCGGGATTTGCGAGGCTGGTCTTGCGAAGGTTCGACCAGTTCAAGCCCTAACTCCGTATATCCCGACCTCGTTGGGGACATGCAAAGAAAAACAGAGAAAAAGCAGACCGCTCTGATACCACTGATCCGGATTTAAACAGGAACGCAATAGATTACAGAGATAACCATAAATACAGAGATGCGATAACCATAAATACAGAGATGCAGCAGAAATAATACTTCATTTCATTAATGGAAAATACTGAAATATGCTTACAACCAGAAATGGAAATAAACCAACGAGGGCGATGGTAGCTTATCTCTGAGAAGAGATGTGGTGGCTACATGCCTATGAACTGTTTCGAACTGTGTTACAATGAGGCTCGAAGGCCTATTTATTGTTGAGAAACAATGGAAAACCCTTCACATCCCGAAACCTAACCGTAGAAGATGAAACGCCAAATTGTGGGCCCCGTTTGGGTAAATTGGTACATCAATTTCCCGGTGTCGTAACTTTGGCATACGATCTCTGTTTGACGCGTACAATAGCTCGTTAGAAAGATCTATCCGAGTACTAACACTTTGGGAGGCAACATGGGTCCATGGACCCATGTTGCCCCAGATTCCCAAAAAAACGTCGTTTAGGGCCTTAAAACGGCTCCGGAAGTTCAGGACCCGAAAAACTGCTAAAAATAGTAAACTGTGCTGCAATTTAGGAAACTGAAAAGACTGAAAGAGACAGTTTTGGGGGTACAAATGGGTTGGTGGGTGGCCACCAACATCCACCTGGATCAGCCATTTCTATTATCCAACCAGATTGGATAAACGAAGCAAGGGAGGAATGGAAGAATAACGAAGAAGTGTGGGCACTTATTCGAAAGCTACAACAAGATTCCAGTACTTCTGATACATTTAGCTGGCAAAATGATTCGTTATGGTACAAAGATCGCTTATACCTCTGTAAGAATTCCCAGCTAAAACAAAAGATTCTTATGGAATTGCACACTTCTCCCTTAGGAGGGCACTCAGGATTTTTAAAAACTTACCACAGGGTTAAGAAGGAATTTTTTTGGGATGGCCTTAAATCAGATATTCAAAAGTTTGTGGCGGAATGTTTGGTTTGCTAGCAAAATAAAGTTGAAACAATTAAGACATCGGGTCTATTACAACCTTTATCCATTCCAAGCCAACGTTGGGAGGAGGTTTCAATGGATTTTATCACAGGTTTACCCAAGTCTGAGGGAAAGAATGTCATCATGGTGGTAGTTGACAGACTTACCAAGTAGGCACACTTTTGTGCATTATCACATCCATTTAAAGCTAGTACAGTTTCTACTGCATTTATGGAAACAGTTCAAAAGCTACATGGAAACCCAAAGATTATTGTAAGTGACAGAGATCCGATTTTCACTGGAAATTTTTGGACAGAATTATTTTCTTGTCTTGGTACTCAGTTAGCTCATAGCTCATCTTATCATCCTCAATCTGATGGGAAAACTGAGATAGTAAACAAATGTTTGGAAGGATATCTTCGTTGATTTGTATCTGATAAACAGACAAAATGGGTCAAATGGTTGCCTCTGGCTGAATGGTGGTATAACACTTCCTTCCATACAGAAACAAAAATGACCCCATTTATGGCACTTTATGGGTATCAACTGCCATCCATCACATCATATTTAAGAGAAAATTCTAAGGTTCAGGCAGTGGAACATCACATCGAATGTGAACAACAAGTCCTCCAACTCTTAAAGGATAACCTCGTGTTGGCACAAAATAGAATGAAACAACAGGCAGATCAACATCGCAGTGAAAGAAGTTTTGATGTAGGTGATTGGGTATTCCTACGGCTACAACCATATAAGCAAATGTCCCTAAACCAAGCTAAGAAAGATAATAAATTATCACCAAAGTATTATGGTCCGTACAAGGTGTTGCAAAAGATTGGTACTATGGCATACAAATTGGAGCTTCCTGCAGCTTCTCGATTGCACCCAGTCTTCCATGTTTCATGTTTAAATAAGGTTATAGGTGACAAGCTCCCAATTCAAACAATATTGCCAGAACTTGACGAGGAAGGAAAAATTATATTGGAACCGGAAGCAGTCATAGAAACAAGAACTCGACAGCTACGAAATCGATCAATTTCAGAGTATCTTATCAAGTGGAAGAACTTATCCACTGAAGATTCCACATGGGAGGATGAGAATTTTATGCAGAAGTATCCAGAACTACTCAAGCATTGAGGACAACACTTTTTTGAAGGAGAGGGGCATGTTGGGTCCCTATAATACTAGTGATTACCCCATTACTATTGTAGTTATACCCCTTATTTATATTGTTGTGCCCCTATTACCCCCATATTGTTATTTCTGTGCCCCATAGAATCCCTCTATTGTTATTTTTGTGGCTTCATATTATTATTGTTAGGTCGGCTGGATTATATTGTGACTCCTTAGACTCCTATATATAGAAAGGAGGTTTTGTCATTTGTATCATCCAAGAATTGTTCATTTATGTAATGTAAAGGAGGTTGCCCCCTCGAAGAGGCTGAATTCTAAGGCGTTGATCTATCTTTTCTATCTTTTCTTGAGCTGGTTTCATAACAGGGCATGATGATGAGCATTGTTGGATTCTACATCCAGAGCTGAGACCTAATAAGTCTGAAGGAAAGAAGAAGAAGGCTGCTACAGCTATTCAAAAAGATTTGGGGTCAGACTCAGGAGTGAAACAACTATAGCAACCACAGGTATAAGAGGTAAGAATTCTAAAGCATCTACTAGTAATTCTACTCAATCTGTTATTGATGAAGAAAATGAGAGAAAAAGGCATGAGCTTTTCCATATTCGAGTTATTTCCAAAATTCAAAAGATTACTACTTTGTTTGATAGTGGCTCACAAGTAAATCTAATTTCTGAAGCAATTGTAAATAAATTGGGATTAGAAACTACACCTCATAAGAAACCATACCCATTAGGATGGTTGAATGATAAAGCACAGCTACAAGTGACTAGACAGTGCAAACTCAAGTTTTCCTTTGGGTCAGCATTTGTAAATGAGGTTGAGTTAGACATAATTCCTTTGGATATATGTGGAATTGTTTTAGGAAGTCCTTACTTGTATGATAGAAAGGCTATTTTCTATAGAGCTGAGAACAAGTATCTACTTGTTAAAGATGGAATCGAATACTTTGTAAGAGCTCATAGGCTCAAGAATAATTATACTCTCATAAACTCAAGGCAGATGAAAAGAATGATAAATTCATGCAAACAATTCTTACTGATGGTTGTAAAGGAAAAGAAACCTGATAAAACCAATGTATTTGAGGGTTGTAATGCTGATTAGCAAGCTGATATAGAAAAGGTTGTTTCAGAGTATGATATCTTATTTCAAGAACCTAAAGGTCTGCCACCCAAAAAGGGAATAGTACATGATATTTTTTTGCAGCAAGATGTTCCATTGCCTAACATTGGGATGTACAGGTTGTCTGCTTTAGAGAATGTTGAAATCAAGAAGCAGGTGTAAGAGTTGCTCAAGAAAGGGTTCATCAGGCCTAACACATCACCATGTGGGTCACCAATCATTTTGGTGAGAAAGAAAGATGGCTCGTGGAGAATGTGCATTGATTACTGAGCACTGAATAAGATAACAATTAAAAATCGTTATCCCCTTCCTCGCATAGATGATCTTTTAGATCAATTAAAGGAAGCTGTTTATTTCACTAAGCTCGATTTGCACAGTGGATACCATCAGGTCAGAGTTGCAAAGCAATATGCATGGAAGACTGCTTTCAAAACAAAGCAGGGATTGTATGAATGGCTGGTTATGCCTTTTGTCTTGACCAATGCTCTTGCTACTTTCATGAGATTAATGAATGATGTACTCAGACCTTTTCTTGATGATTTCTTTATTGTGTATCTGGATGATATTCTGATTTTTAGTAAAATGTGGGAAGAACATTTAAAGCATGTTAAGCAGACATTAGATGTTTTGAAAAGAGAAAATCTTTATGTTAAACTCTCAAAATGTGAATTTGGCAAAACATCTCTAAACTACTTGGGTCATATAGTAGGGGGAGGTGAATTGAAAATAGATCCCTCTAAAGTGGCAGTCATTGTGAACTGGCCTAAACCCAGGTCTGCTACAGAAGTGAGAAGCTTCTTAGGAGCAACACAATATTGGAGGAAGTTCATTTCTAACTTTTCCTCAATTGCAGCTCCCTTACATGCTTTAACAAGATTGAATAAGGTGTTTCAGTGGGGAGGAAAACATCAAAAAGCCTTTAATACCTTGAAAGAAAATACTAGTATAGCACCTGTACTAGCACTACTAGATCTGCAAAGACAATTTGAGATCCAAACTGATGCCAATGACTATGCCATGGGAGCAGTGTTGACACAGCACGGTAAACCCATATGTTATCATTCTGAGACTTTTAGTCCTGCAGTAGTTAACTATCCTACATATGATAAAGAATTGTATGCATTAGTTCAAAGTGTGAAAAAGTGGAAACATTACTTAATGGGCAAAGAGACAGTAATACATACTGATCATCAACCATTTCAATATCTACACTCCCAAACTAAGTTGCAGCAATCAAGACATTACAGATGGATGGGTTTTCTACAACAGTTTCATTTGGTCATCAAATGTAAAAGGGGCATATATAACAAGGTTGCAGACATGTTATCTAGACCCATTATAAATGCATCTAGCATACTTACACATAATTTTGTGCTACATGAAAGATACATTGAACAACATGCTCAAGATATGGACTTTAAGGATGTATATGCAACTTTGAGTCACGGCAAAAGAGTAGAAGAATTGGACTATCATGTGAAGGACCAACTCTTATATCATTGTGGGAAACTCTGCATTCCACAAGCTGAGAGGATAAAGATAATTAGGGAGGCACACACTTCACTGATATCAGGTCACTTTGGGGTAAGTAAAATAGTTGCACAACTACAAAGGTTCTACTATTGGCCGAAAATGAATGAGACAGTTTCTAGATATGTAAGAGGGTGTGCTATGTGTGCTAAAAGCAAGCCCAACAACAAAAAACTAGGCTTGTACACTCCATTTCCAATTCCTTCTCACCCTTGGGAAAGTATTTCCATGGATTTTGTTGGAGGACTGCCTAAGTCTAGGAAAGGTCATGATTATTTTTATGTTGTTGTGGATAGGTTCAGCAAAATGTGTATTTTGATACCTTGTAATAAACAGAATACAGCTGAACAGATTGCAAAATTATTCTTTGAACATGTATGGGTTCATTTTGGATTACCCACTTCCATTGTATCTGATCGAGACACCCGATTTGTGGGGAAGTTTTGGTCAAATCTATGGGAAGTAATGGACACCAAACTGAAGAAAAGCATAGCTTTTCATCCACAAACAGATGGCCAGACAGAAGTAGTTAACAGGACAGTGATCTAGTTACTGAGAGGATATTGCAACAAACATCCTAAGCTTTGGGATGAACACTTGTGTTATGTGCAACATGCTTACAATAGAGCAAAACACTCTTCTACACAAAGATCTCCTTTTGAGACCTGTTTTGGTTTCATACCAAGGTCTCTTTTGGATTTGGTCTTTGGTAAAGATACCATGGTTGATGGACACAGTGATGTGAACAAGGCAACTAGGTTTATTGAACAGATCTAGGAGATCCACCATGTAGTATAGGAACAACTAGAAAAGAGCCAAGCCAAGTACAAGACTAGGCTTGATAACCATCGGATGGAGCATAGTTTTCAAGTTGGAGACCAAGTCTAGCTGTATAGCAACAAAGACAGGATGCAAGGTGAAGGTAAAAAGCTAAAGCCTATCAGGTATGGACCCTTCAGGATACTTGAGAAGATTGGTGAAAATGCTTTTCGCCTTGATTTACCAGCTTACAGGCACATCTACTTAGTTGTAAATGTATATTTCTTGAGATTTTTTGAACCTTCAATGATTGAGGACCCTGAAGATCAATGTCAATTTTCTTCTATCAATGACCTGCTACCTGAATATCTTAATGAATTGCAGGAAGACACAGTGTTGGATAGGAAGGTGAGGACAATGCGCAGGGGAGATGTTGAGTACCTCAGGATTGCGCTCAAAGGTTCAAAGCCAAGCAGTGCAAAGCGGATTGAGATTGGACAAGTGAGAAAGCAATACCCTCACTTAGTCGATGCTTGAAAACCAACTTTTGGTGGTCCAAAAGCTTTTTCAGTGGGAAGGTCGTGATCTGAATTGGATCCATAAAGAACTGTCAAGGAACCATGACTGTATCAGGTCGGAAAAATATCAAAGAAATCAGAACCACGATAAAAAACACCCCTGAACCAGTGGCAATGGCAGCCAACGTGGAACGATGAGGACCTCGGTCAAAGCGCGTTGACCGAGGCCCATGGAGATTGTGTGGGAGGTCAAAGTAGCCCCTGGGAGGCCCGGATCGGGAAATGGAGGTGATTTTTGATGCGCAATTAGCATGCATCGTTGGGTGAAAAGGGATGAAATGGAGGAAGTCCGAGCACTCAGATGCATGGCGAGCCAGAGAACCATGGGTGAAAGGAAAAAGGTGCTAAAAGGACAAAGGTGGGACCCACGCTCTGGAAACCGGTGGTATTGATCGGGGCGCCCTCAAACGGTAAGTGGTTTTGGACGAGAGCGGAGTGATCCCACTCAACAATCGACGCGTGGCAAGTGGAGGTGAGAGAAAACCATCGTTGATCGCGTGCTATCGGTCAAGCAAGTCAATCGTGCGAAACGTGCATATGGCATTGGATCTGGGGGATCCAGATCAGACGACTGAAATCGTGCCCGATGGAGGAAGCAGAATCGACGAAGGATTAAGCCATAATTTAGAAGGATTTGAGGTTCGTTTGACCACCATGGTGGAGGAAGAACTCATCCATGATGTAATTGAGGAAATCAACCGACAAAGCAGGCTGGTGCGAGTTAAAGGAGGACATGTGGCCACTCCTTGAGCGCTGATGATGACGCCAAACAGGGAACTCCAAACGCAGCTACAGAAGGTGAATCGACAGAGGCGGAAGAGGAATCGAACAGTCTTGGAATGAATGGCCTGAAAGCCATGAATAGAGATAGAATACAAAGAAAGACAGTCAGTCAGAAAGAACCCCGAGAGGAGGAAAGAAGATAGAGAGACCAGAATCCCGAGAGGAGGACGGAACACAAAGAAAGAAGACAGTGAAGCAAAAGTAGAAAGAGGGTAGAGGGCCAAGCTGACCAGAGGTAGCGTCGAGCACCAAAGGCTTGAGAGATCCGAGCCATCCCAGAGAGGATATATCTGGACTGAGCACCACATTGGGCTCTTTCCACTATAGACCAGAAGGTCACATAGCTGGTAGGAAGAATAAGTCTGTGTACTTAAGTGGCTTGGGAAATCCAAGAACCACCCTGCGAGGAAAACCTGCTTCAGGAGAACTCACATTGAGCTCCTGCATTGTAATTCTCTGCTTAAAGACACAATAAAAACAAGGCCACCACTGAGAGTTGGACCGGAGATGTAGCCTTGGAGAATAGGGTGAACTCCTTATTAAATTTTTTGAGTTCTTGCAGTTGGTTACTGTATTTCTCTGCTATCTTTCCATTTAATTATCTATGTATTGGCAATCTGATCGATCCTTTGCTTCAATAACACAGAACACACACCAGCACATGAGTCTGTAATACCTTCAAACAATAAATCTTTAACTGATGTCACTCATAGGGTGATTATCAGATCACTAAATCTATGCTAAGCTCACGGATATGAAATCTAATTTAAACTAATGAATATGAAATCTAAACTAAGCTCTAAAGTTTCTAATTCAATCCAACCAGAGAAAGAGATTCAATCAAAGAAAGACATTCAATCAAATTACTTTAACATAAACTTCTAAAAATAATTCTTAAACAATCTACGTTAGTGATGCTCACAGAATCTAACATCTATTGTTAAATTAAAGATCCTATTCAACACTGGAAAGAACCCTGAATGATGATTTAAATTAATCAAAACCTTTATTACAAAAACTTGAACTACTTATTCAAAAAGGGAAATTGAATTCCTATCTATGAGAATACTCTACAGATGATCTAATTAAAAGAGAATAAAGAGAAGCATGCACACTCTCAGATCAAAGACTTAGATTATAGCTATAACTCCTATGAGATTTTGCAATATTTTATAAGTCTAGTACTTAACAATGAGATTCAAAAGAACTAATAAGCTATCCACATAGATCTCATCAAATTAAATCCGTGATACAAGACTTAAGAAATCAAACGTGACTCTCACTGAAGTTAAGAAATATCACAATCCTGTGCATGACTCGAATTCAAACAACTTGGAATTAATTAACCAATCGAAACTCATACTATTATATCATTCATGTGCATAGTTGAACTCAAGAATTTCGATATGTAAAGATCATAATCCTCATAAAATACTCATACCAAATCAATTCTTACAAGATGAGGCTCCTTTGGAACATGCAATTAATCGTTAAAAACTATTACATAGTGTACATAAACCAATCAAACAACTCGCTCAACAATTTGATCTACAGGAATGAAATGAAACATTTAAATACAGAATCAAAACAAACCATTTAAATTGATCAACCACATGATATACTCTCATTAATCAACTCAATAAACTAACTCTCAATCTAAACTAGCAATGAACCTAGTTCTAGAAGTGGTGGGCCCTTGCCACACCTGGAGCAAGGTGAACTAACTCAGTGAAATGAAATCTAAAACGCAATCATAAATAACTCACAGTGGAACGAGTGTTGGAACTTGTATTAAATCAAAATGATGGCATACAAATTCTGGAATAACATAAGTTCTTAATCAACAATTCTGGAGCATTACAGTAATTACAACAGTATCATTACTCAATTACTCGAGTCTCCCCTAATATCAGCTCATTATGTATTTAATAAGACAACCGATGGAACATAGCTAACCTAACCAAGATCTTAACTTACAAATTTATTAGCTGATGTCTATCACGGGTTCATGAAATCGATCTTGGATCAGCTACATGTATCTTCATGAAGGGTCCTAAACTAAATTAGCCTGAGTTGCATTGTCTTGTAACAAAACTTTTTCTTATTTGAGTATGAAGTGATTTATTCAAATCATGGTCCTATACATGGCTGACCCGTTCAGAACCAAATCCGTTCAGAACTGAAACGCTTCATGTTCAGCAATTCTATGCTTTAAGATTCTGTACTCAAGAATTGTTTTGACCTTAACTTCCTTTTGGTGATGAATTTTGCCAAACAGTTTTTAGGTTATATGAAAGAGGGTATTTTGAGCACGATGCAAGTCTCAGAATGTTGATATTCTTCACCATTGGATCACAAACTTCATATTTCACCTACATCAATTTCATTCCGAACTCAACCTTGTAGTAACTAGTTTAACTAACTTGTGAAGAATTTTAGCGATGGAACCCTTTGACAATGGAAATTAGCAAAACTGTCATTAGAAAATCATAGAGAAATCATCTTTAATCATAGAAGAGTCAAGAAAACGAATTATAACCAACCATAGACTGTAAGATATGTTTTTGGCTGCAAGTTATGGAATTATGATACATAATAGGTTAAAAATACATGAATATAAGTTATGAATGGTGGTATTTTATGATGAAAACATGGGAATATTTAAGGCCAACAAACACATTTCCAATAATTTAAGCACTGAAGTTACTGAAATAATTTAGTTACTTCAATACATGTGAAAGCAAACATGAATCATAAATATTCAAAGAATATTCTTAGAAACATCTACAATCCATATGTGAAAATGTGTCAGTCAAAAGGCTTCAAGTATTAATAAAAATTCCCGAGATACATAAATACAATGAACACCACTAGCTCCAATAGTGGAGCGTTAGAGCCACTACTTGCTCACCAAAAGTACTAACTTTGTCTCTCTATTTCCTTGTGGGAGAGGGCAAGGTTAAAATTTCCTTACATGAGAAATGAGGATCTATTTATAACTTGAGGCATGGCCTCTCATATCCTCACGACTCTTGACATTCTAATTTCTAGTGACTTTTGGACTTATACAACCTTTGGAATTCCAAATTCCTTTTGGAATTACATATGACTTTTGGTATTACATGTCCTTTGGACTTCAATGACTCTTTAGTTCATACATGACTCTTAGTCTTCTACTTATTTTTCTTTACAATGTTTACAATAATACATCATGACTTCCACATAATTATGTGATGAGAACATGACATGTCACTATCTTTGATGACTAGGACTAATAGTGACTGATGACATGGACATTTTCTAGTGGTGACATGGCTACCACTTGTATCTTCATTCTTCAAGAATCTTCGATTGTTGATGTCTCTAGACTCCAAAGGGTACTTTATCAGATGGTGTATTTGGGGTTCTTTTATCATCAACATTCAATTGTGTTCTTCATTCTATCCATTCTTACTTTCTTTGTTCTCTTTGCCCAATCTTCCTCATATGTGCTTGTGATGTTATTCTTGGAATACATGTATTTGCAATCACTCATGACAAGCAAATATCAGCATGAAAATATCCTATTATACCATGCTTAATGCATATTTTTTGTTCATACCTTTTCAGTGTGCTCAAAAGGGGGAAAAGGAGCTTATGGGGGCATATGCACACTTTGAAAGGTTGAAGGGCTAAGAGGAGGAGGCTTCATGGCTTCAATATGCAATCATGCACTCAAGGGAGGGAGGAAATCAAGGTAAGGTGCATGGCGCAAGTACGAAGAATAAGGGGAAGGCTTTGGGCTTCCCGAGTGCAATATGTGCTCAAGGGAGAGATGGAGGCTGCAAGGTGCAATCCTCAAGGCTGAAGGGTAAGTCTTCATGCCTTCAAAGTGCGCTCATGCACTCAAGATGCCAAGGAGGGCGCATAGCACAAGTCCGAAGGCTAAATGAGGAAGATTATTGCCTTGAGAGTGTGCTCATGCACTCAAGGAGGGCATATTCCTTCATTTCGAAGGAGTGCTCTAAAGTAGGGAACATTCCTTCAGGTTGAAGGAGTGCGATCAAAGCAAGGCTTGGTTTTTGAAGGGCACAATTCAGAACAAGGAAGAGGAAGGATGGATTAAGGAGTGCGGTTTGTCTTGTTGGAGGGTGCATGGTGCACTTTCGCACAATGAAGGATCCCCAATCAAGGCTTCAAATGTCCTCATATGCTCTTGTCCTCAATGGGTTTGCTTTGAAACCAAATATTTATCTATGTGTGGGTTATAGGAAAGGGGGCGAACATCACGATTTTTAGACATAAAAGCATGAGTGACACATACAAACTCATTGATAAAACTTAGACAAGCTTGAGCAATGATAATTATACATCAAAATGCCACTTTGCATGCATTCCCCAAGTACAATGAGTGAAGTGTGTGCGAGTGTGACCCAAAAGTATCGTTTTACAACAACAAAGATGTTATGACCATGAAATGCACCTAAAGATGTTATAATCAATGCGACAACACTTGAGACCACTCAAGAGAACTTGAAACACATAGAATAGCATGAGACAACATTTGATGATCAAGGTGACACATTAGATATGACGGTGATAGTAGGCTCCAAAATTCAAATGTAGTGAAATTTGTGGATGATTTTGTAGCAACGACAACACTAGGTGACACACTAGGTGAAATTCAGCTTCTCTGCCTGGGAATAGCATTTTGCTAAGAGACATACCTTTAGGAAGTATTGATTTCCTTGATTTCCCCCTTTTGACCCAGTTTTATACATAGAATATCACTTTCCTCTACTTGGTTAAACACACATAAGGAGATACACCATATCATAATTGTTTCAATCCAGGAAAGGGTAATGTGCATGGTGATTTTATGATATTTATAGTATGAGTTTTCATCTCTGGTGTTGCTTCACTGCCAGCAGGCCTGGACATTATCATGGCAGAGACACTTTAGGAGAACAAACATTGTTTCTCTATCACTGAGCCTGGTCAGTACCCTGGTGAAGTTGCTTGCTCCACCTCTCTATGCAGGAAGCCTTTCTCTTATTTCACCCTTTATTTATTTTTTTAATAGAGCTAAGCATCAAAACTTATTATTTTCAATGGGTGGAAGAGGGATCTCGACTTATTGAGAGCAGAGGATTTTTTCCCTTCAGAGAAGTATTTTAATACCTCTGATATTGGTTTTCTTGCTTTAGATTTTCCCCTTATCCCCTGTCTACTAGATTGGACAAGTGTTAACACACAAGTAGAGTTATACCAAGTGGAGTAGCTTAGATACTAGCACAAGTGCAGAGTGAATAGGTTCCCTAAGTTTCTCCTATTGGATGAATCATAATTTCCATGTGGACTTAGCTCAACCTATGACATTTTGCCAAACAAGGAAGGAGAATAATAGAAATTCAAGCACTATGGTTGTCACAATTCTCTTTTATTACACCACAATTTATTTTGGATGATCCAATCTTTCACACAAGGTATTATTAAGAAATCAGGAAAGAAAATGCATACAAAACTAAAAGTAGAAACAAGAGACAAAGAAAATGGAGACTGGAGCCAAAAACATCATACAAAAACAAAATAGTTGTAAAGACTAGATGGAGAATAGGAAACAAGGTGGATGCAATGCAAGAGGAATTAAATTCAACTAAGCCTACTTCTAACCTAACTAGCTAAAAGGTCATGGCTAAGTGTAATGATATTTCCAGTGAAACCATCATAATTTCTCCTGACCTGCAATCACAAAGATATAAGCACTAAAAACCAAAGTAACACAATGTGCAACAAAAAAGATGAGAACTTTAATGTATTTCACAAAAGATAAAAGGTCTTTTTTAAATGTAGAGTGATGTGTCATGTCACCTGACCTTACCCAACTTCCATCTTACCTTTTTGATGAGAAACATAAGAAAACAAACCTTGATGGCTCCTTGTGAATGTACATGCACTTGTATTGTCTTCCTTAGAAAACCTCAAGAGAAATAAGAACTTTCTTTTAGAAAATGGGCTTGCTAAGTAAGATTCTTCCAGTTGATGATAGATTGGATCATGAGATTCAAAACATTCCTTTTGATGATCCTGAGATTTTTGTAAAGATAAATTTTCAACTAATGTCATAGAATCGGGATGGGAGTCTTGCAAGGAAAAATGATTTCAACCAGGTTCAGAGATATTGTCAAGAGAGTGAGGGTTGACATAACAATTAAAGGAGGTTGTTGTGCCTCAAATACTTGACATGTATCTGAAAATTGAGAAGATAGACCATAAGGATCACTCGATGTAAAACAACTATCATGAGATATACTAGTGGGAAAATGATCAATTGGATGACAATTGTTAGAACAAGAACCATGATTATATGGACTGATTAAAACATAAGACTCTTGATTAGTAAACAACAAGGATAAATCAATTTGAACAGCTTGGCAAATGCTTCGAACAAAATAATCATCTTCCTCATATGTTGAATGTGGCAAACTATTTTCTTCTAACTGGTGACAAATTGGACTAGCATCATAATCATTGAAAGAATAAAAAAGGAATGTCAGTATGGAAAACACTTGAAACCATTCAAGATACAATGGGTGAAAAAGAGGAACTTGATTAAGTAAATAACATAATAATTCACTAACATTGAAGTGGATATTTGGTAGCATTATAACATTGACAAGAAGGACTAGGAGCTAATTATTTGCAAAAGTATCTAACATATATGGATCTTTCAGTCGATGATAATATTTAAAATGATCATCTTCATGGATCTGTATATTCATGGAAGGTATACACTCCAAACCCAAGTTAGATTCAAGGTATTTGCATGAACATAAGTTGACCGAAACAAAATTTTCAATATGATTAGAAACTAAATCTTGAAATTCAAAAGAGTTATGTCTAGAATACCATAATTATTTTAAGAAGGAATTTACATCTAATGAAACCATGAAAAGGAAATAATTTTGTGAGGATATCCAAATATGATTTAGTTCGGGGGCCTTACTAGAGTCATGAGAGCCTGACATAACCATCATCTGAATTTGAAGTGCCTAAACTCCCTTATGAGTCCCAGAAATTTTGAGAATTGTATAATTACGTTTTGAATATTGAGTCAGATCATACATGGTATGTGGACAACTAACATCAATAATTGCAACAAGATCACTACACTAGTACAAAATGAGAGATGAGTGACTACACAACTAAAAATGCTAGTCACCACAACTATTTCAAGTGAATTACTACTAAATTTGAACATTTTTAAGTGAACCAACTAAAAATGACTATTTTAGTCTAGGGACAAAATAAATGACTAGATAATAAATGACCCAACTAAAAATGACTAACTTAAATGACTAATTTAGTGCAAGACTAAAATATATGACTAGATAATAAGTGACAAAATTAAAAATAATTAACTAAATGAATACTATAGTCCAAGAAGAAAAATATGAGAAAATAACAAGTACAACAAGTATATGATTTAATCATTTATGCTATTCATTTTTAATTGTGTCACTCTGAAAATGGTACATTACAATTTTGACACTGCATATGGATTAAGAGATAAAGCAAGTCTTTGAATCCATCTGCAGTGTTAAATTTTAGAGGCAAAGGGGTTGCTTTCCCACATTCATGGATGACATCCACAATAAACTTGTTAGTGTGTATTGACACACCTTACTGAAGAGATTTGATCTAGGCATTTCTTAGTGTAAAACTAGCCAAATACCCATCAACACTGATAATAAATTGTTTATCTAACCCTTATTTTCCATGCGAGAATACTCAAGAGATACTTGTATACTTTTTTGAATACATGTTAAAAATAATTATAACCCACTTAATCACAAATTAATTATAAATTTATTGCTACATGTTCTTCTATTGTGATGTAAAAGTGCATGTTTAAAAATCTCTTCAATGAAATGAATTTTTAAATATGTGATCATAAAGGGATTATGTAAATTATATTACTCACTTAAAAGAGAGGTGAAAAGCTTCACGAGAACCCATAAAAGAATTATAAATATTAAAAATAGCTTAAAATATGAATTAATCTATTTTTCCATTTTCTTATTTTACAAAAGAACAAATTTTTTTCTTATTTTCCAAGAAAAAAAAAAACAAATCCTCAAATTCAAAGCTTGATACCATGTTTAAAAAGCTAAAGACTCTTCAATATCGTAACACAAATCAAGGTGATGGAGGGGAAACTTAAAAAAAAAGAACTAGAAAAAAAAGGAGAAGTGGTATCTTTCCATACAACATTTTCAAATCCCTTTTTCTCTCACTTCCATACAATTCATTTATTCAAAACCAACGCCAAGTCAAAAAGAAATGAAACAGAGACATAGGGGGACATTTTACAATTAAAAGTAAATATATGCCATAAAAATTCCATATTGGTTCACAAGCATTCCGGGTGCTTTGGAGCCATTTTCTCTCTGTCTTTGGTTTCTGAACTAAAATTCGATTGAATTTGCTGGGGTTTTGAGGTTTTGGGAGTTTTTCTTTGATGGTTGTCTTATAAGTTTACTAGCGGAGTCTGGTAGCCATGACATCAGAAATTTGGTGGAGATTCTATAGTATAACGATAGATTTGTGGATCTGTTGTTACGAGTTCATGAAGCTCTGGTGCAGGAGGGTTTGAAGGGCTTAGCTCGACTTTTGGCAAAGGCCGTCAAAGAGGACAGCCAAGGGATGACGGGCTTGGAACATTGGAGAAATTCATAGTTTTGGGGGGTTTTTTCTATTACATAGGTCATTTTCACAACTTGTTACTCTCTTAGAGGTAAGTTTGGTTGCCAAAAAAAAACATTTTCAGCCAAATGGAAAGATGATAAACTATAAGAACACTTAGATCAATAATTACAAATTTTCTTTGAATATGTTATACACCATGCACATTAACTTAAATCTCAGTCAAAAATATTGTAGATGGAGACCAAGGCTAGAGATAAGTAGAAGAGCTACACCTCAAGGAAATTGGGTGGATGATTGGAGGAATTACATTTAACTCTTATCAAAAACAAACATTTTCAGCAAAATGGAAAGATGATAAACTATAAGAACATCTAGATCAATAATTACAAATCTGTTGCAAATATGTTATACACTGTGTGCATTAAATTAAATCTGAGTCATAATCTAGTCGATGGACTCTAAGGATGGAGATAAGCAGAAGAGATACACCTTGAAGGAAATTGGGTGGATGATTGGAGGAATTATATAAACAAATTGGCACAATCCCTGGTAAAAATATTTGAGAATGAGGATCTCTTAATATGGTCTCCCAATCCTTTAGGCAATTAGTATCCAAAAGCAGGATATCACTAGGTGCAGTACTCCAGGACCTTGGAAAATCCCTGGTGGAGGAAAAACTATGGAAATTTAAATGCCCTCCAAAATCCAATATGTTCATGTGGCTTGTAACACCCTCCTCCCACATCTACCCAAGTAACCAGCCAACCAGGGTAAATGTGTGACAAGAGGCTATTGTGATTGGATTCAACCTCCTATGTGACCTTAAGGAAATGGAATCGATGGAAACACAACATACATAACTTTCACATTAGCTACATGACCCTTGAGAACCATGCCAACACTTCAGGCAGCTTACCCTTGGGTCCCACTGAAGTTTTTTATCACTTGACCTTTGGACACTCTCATGCTATGGGCATGCCAACGTCTAGGGACCTCTGGACGCTCTCATAGGCCTGCAAACCAGAGTCCACAAACCATTTTGTCTAGTTTTTTGCCATCATCCCCAAGATTTGAGCCACTTTTTCAGGCCCAAAGCCCATGTCACTGCCCAGAATGGAATGACATCTTTAAAGAAATAAAATAACATGAAAACAATGATGCAAAAGAAATTAGTTAAACGAGCCCTTAACCAGAACCCTACTAGCCATGATAGACATTTCGTCAAACATATCGCAAATATGTAATCTACAGATGTAAACAACATATTTAAACATATGGTGTTATAGAAATTTTTGTGCCTTGCATCACTGAGCATGAAATGTCGATAATCAAGGGATCCAAAGTCCCTAAACATGTTGTTCCTACCCCTAGAGGAACAAGGCCAACTAACCACAACAATTCACAGAAGTTCTCCACCTGAAAACACTCAAAAACAAGGAAATTCTGGATCATGTCAACTGCTCCACTGAACATCTGCGCTGAATGTCAACTGCTCCACTGTCTACCTGCGTTGAATGTCAACTGCAACAAAGGCTACCTGCGCTGAGCGTAACTGGACAAGTGGCAGGCTCATTTCTCAAGGTGTCAACACCCAGGAAGCTTCCAAAATGACACTTGTATCAGGGAATTCGACTGGTGATGAGTAAGAGGTTCCAAATCTCCAAGTGGAAGCAAGAACCTCCAAGTGGACTCAAGAACTGACAGAGGGAGAGGACACTAGTCAGATCTCAAGCTGACTCATCCTCTCTCCAAATATCTATATATGGATCTCACCTCCATGGGATCTAGAGGCTGGAATTTTGTGAATGTAAAGAATTGCTGTTGGTTTGTGGCTGGAAACATTGGGTGCTTAATGCTTTGAAGGGAGCTGAAGAAGGAATTCCATTCTGCTGGGAAGGAGATGCTGGATTGGAGCCCTATGGGTTGTATCTCTTCCTGAACCCTGTTACTTATCAATAAAGCTATCTTGATTCTTTCCTATATGCTGGTGTATTTTGTATGATTGCATTAGTGTATTTGATTTACTTCTAATCCTGAATCATTTATGAATATGTATATTTGCCTTTGTATTGTGTCCTTCTCTTGTCGCAAGTAGCTGTTCTCTTGTCACAGGTAGCTGTTCTCTTGTGATCTCGTGGGATTCAAGTAGCTGTTCTCTTGAGCAAGCGAGGAGACAAGTAGCTGTGGACACACAAAGAGAAGAGGATCTAGATCGAGGGACAACCGGAAGACAACAGTAAGTCTGCCAATCTCCCCTCTTTCACATTTCATAAAGGAAGAAATCATAATAGTTGTATTCGTTTGTTGCTAAGGCGCTGTCACACCTTAGGTGGATAGGATCATCCTGCATAGGCATTTTTCCCCACAAAAAATTGGCGACTCCACAGGGGAGAACTTGTTTATTCATTTCATTTGTGTTTCCGTCATTTGTTTACTTCATAGACTTGACAACGACTTTTTGAACTGCATCTTTCCCGGATGCAAAGTAGAAAGTTGCTGCTTTGATCCAGTTGTTGGACTTGTCTATGATCTGAACTAGATCCACAAATGATTTGATGATCCTTGTGATAGTATTTAGTACCCTATCAAAGTATCCCTTTGTTTATACCTTGCTTGTGTTTCTAATTTGGCCTGAAACAGTTGATTTTTGAGCATTTTGTGACCCAGAAACAAAGGGAAACGAGAGTTTCTCTTTCAGCGCAGGCACTGTGAAGGCAGTCTGCATTTCAACGCAGGTCCCGAAGGGGCTACCTGCGCTGAATGTCAAACTGATAGTGTTGGACCTGTGCTGAACCATTTTGGCCTTGTGCAGCTGGGGTTCTTTGTCCTTTGTTGCCCTGTTTTGATCTCTGTTTTTGTAGCCTTTACCCAGCATAGGTACCAGTCTAATAAGCTTTTCTTTGCTTAGATTCTGCCTCTTTTTTGTACAAAAAGATTGTAAATGTTTTTATGTGTTTGTGGCGTCATTTACAGTCTTCCTTTGCATGAGTAAAGTAGTCATCCTGTAGCCTCTGATTCAGATTTGATTATAATCTTATAAGAGAGTTCGTTGGCTGTTTGCAGTTTGATTATAGATTTACTTTTGCTTATTGGTTTGAATTTGTGTCTTTTAAGTGTCAAAACAAGTCTTTATTTCGAAAGTAGCAAAGTGATTGTAATCTCTTCTACCCTTGTCATTTTTGAAAGAGTGAACTTGTTTGTATTGATCATTTTAAAAGCAAATTCAAAGTTGTGCAAAAAGCTTTCTTTGTAGGCATTTATACTAAGAAAGTGGAAAACAAACACCTGCATTGTGCATTTTGCATTTGATAGTTTGCATGTTGGATTTAGGGAAAGTGCATTAGAGTGTGCTGATTGCTCTTTGAGAAAAGATAGTGTTATTCTTTTCCCTTAGTAGCTAGGATTTTCAAAGTTGAAAGATAATAAAGCTTGCTTATCATCTTAGACTGCATTTAGGAATTTGTATCATACATCTCGTGGTGAACCTTGAAAGGCAAACTTTAAAAAGATCAACCTAAAATAAACTGAATGAACCTAACAATGCTTTGTAACATAATGCACAACATAAAGGTCTAGGCTAGAGACGTGTTCCGGCGTCGTTAAGCCCAGTGACTGTCGATCTCGAAGAAGGTGGGTGATTCCTCCTGAGAGACGGTAGCGCTAGTACGGATTTGTGCTCCCACGTACCGTCGCGTATATATTGGGAGACCCCTATAGGCATATATCTTTTATCCTTAGGAAGCCGTGTCGGCCGCCCTACTGATCACAATGCAGTGAACACAGCATTCATGAAGATCGACCACCCGTACCGTAAAAAGTATTCTGTGGTTTTGCGAAAAGTTTGGCACACCCTCTGCCTAGATCTCCAAAGCAGTTTCTTTTGGCCTTTTTCAGACTCTATAACAGAAAAAGTCCATCCGAGCATTTGTCACTTCGGGCTCGTTAAAACATCGAAGGAGACTAGAGTCATCTTTAGCTTTTTCTCGACTCTTTAAAAGTGAAAAAGCAAGTTGTGTCTAAAGCGTCGTTAACAATTTATTTTAAACGGAACAATCACCCTTTAATCCTGCGTTGATCTTTAGGTTGAAAAGATGGAGCACGCCAACCAAGTAGTTCCCTTGGGTGGAAATCCTAGTCCCTTCTCCTCTTGGGGAGATGTTGGTGCGCCCCACATGGCCACATTGTCGCTTCCAGGACTGACAATTGGCCTACCAGTTTGGCTCTTTTCAACCAATGTCGTTCAGAATACCACCATTCCTGAACAGTCGAGTCAACAGTTAGATCAGACAAGAGTTGCATCCCAGCCTTCCACTTCATCTTCCTCCCCTCCTTCCTCTTCGCTTGACGGAACTGGTAAATCAAAAAACCGTGTTCCTAAGGAGAAGAAGGAGAAGAAGAAGAAAGAAAAGAAGAAGAAGGAGCCTAAGGTGACTGGGGGCAAACAAGTGTCATCTAACAAAAATCCACACACCGCACTCGTAAGGCCTAAATCGCCATGCGTCATATGCAGGGGAGACCACTTCCATAGAGATTGTCCCTGTATCCCACGGATACTAAGAGACTGGTCCCCCCGTTTGCACAATTCGGTAGCGTCGACCTCTGATAGCCATGTCGACTGCTCACCGTCAACTAGTGGGAGTGAAGCTCCAGGACAGAGCGGGAAAGCTAAATTTCCCTGCAGACTGTGTGAAGGTGATCACGCCATCCACCATTGTCCCTTCTTAGACGAGGCAAAAAGAGTTCTGGAAGATCGCCCGATTTTACGAGCGCATCTCCCTCCTGGATATCAAAGACTCCTGCCAAGTCCCTCACTAGTTGAGAATTCGGCTGAGCCACTTAGGTGGTCAGTCGAAGAACCTGTCATTGAAGATGAACCGTCTGGATCCATGCCTGACGAAAGTCAAAAGGTTGATACGGCAGTTGACCCGGTTTTGCCTTCAGAGGCTCTATCTTCGAATGACACCATCACAGAGGAGAATCAAGACGACACCGTCCAGATTCTCTTCATCAGCACTCACTCTGATGATCAAGGGGGCAATGCCACCATTCCTTTATCGCAGGAAGGAAGTTCATCAGAGTGCTATCCGGCCGTATATTCGGTCCCACCACCAAGCGACCTGGTTGTGTCCTTTGATTAGAACCAACTAGGCAGACCCCGGTTGCCTGCCAGTATACCATTCAGAATTATTTGTCAAATATACAGAATGGTAATGGCTGGCACTATCATTGATGAGGGGGCATCTGTGAGTATCCTTTCCTCTGTTGCTTGGAGAGCACTTGGTTCGCCAGCGCTCTTACCTGAGATGAGAAATCTATCAGGTTTTGATAAAGGAACCAGTCGACCTTTAGGGATCCTCCCCAATGTGCCTGTAACATTGAAAGGGAAGACCGTTCAAATGAACGTGATGGTCGTTCAAGGACCCTTGGATTATAACCTACTCCTTGGACGAGACTATATATATTGCATGGGAGCTGTAGTCTCCTCACTCTTTAGAGTAATGTGTTTTCCGCATGAAGGAAGAATGGTCAAGCTCGTAGACCAACTTTCGTTTCCCGGATCACACATCGAAAATAGTCATGTACCATCCCTAAATGGTCTATTCACGCAAGAAGTGTCTCAACCCACGGTCTGTCCTCCTGATGAGCGCGAGTAATCCGGGAGGATATGACCGGAACCCAAGGGGCATGCATCCTGGCCTGCTTCGGCAGGGAAACTTTGGGTATAGGGTAGGTTTCCGCGGAAGAATATGACTAGTCCGTACCCCGTCCGTGGATGGAAGAGGGGTTGTTCTAGAATAAGATTCTTTTGTCAAAGTTACGTGTTTGAAAAGTCATTCACCCTTGTCTATTTCGGTAGACATTGCCGAGGAAGTGTTTTGTTTGAAAGATTAACGAGACAATCTTTGGGTAACCTGAAAGAGGTAAGCCTCTCTCGATTAAAACAAATGTTTTGGTGGAGGGTAAGTAGAGGTAACCTTGAAACTCTGTTTTATACCTGGGGGCATGCAAACCTTTTGGAGTGCAAGCAAAGAGCGGTTATTTATCTGTTTTTTGGGTTAACGTTTCCTAACTTGCATAAAGAAAGGAGAGTGAGCATAGCTTTGGTAAGGCGCAAGCTCTATAAAAAATGGGATCTTTCATGAGACACTCTTATCTTATGACTGGGTAATCGAGCAGTTTTAGCATAAAGTTCATGCTCGTTAAAAAATAAACGCAAGATCCGAGCAGTTTTAACGCGGTCTTCATGCTCGTTAAAAAATAAATATAAGCAGTGAGCAATGTTTCCTCCAGAGTTTAAGCTCATTTTTAACTAAAAAATGAACCTATCCCGGTAAATAATCACTGTGATCGTAAATTTATCAGCCATAAAAGCCTTGGTCGTGTTTGCACCTGCCACCTCCATTTTTCATTTGGCCGATCGTTCACCCCCATATGATTGTTTACCCATTTTGAGGAACAGCTGTGAAGAGTGATTTCACCTAGCCATCCTTGTGACACTGCCGTGATTGGAAAATTCCAACCTGTACCTGGAATCAGTTGCTATCCCTGTTTATCACTCGTTCCTCAAAAGACGAGTCTTCTTTAAGCTCTTTTCAATTGACTCGTAAAATATGAAAAGATTGCCGAGTTTTGGCCTTCTAGCTCGTTAAAGGACAGGAAGAGCTATCCCTCCTCTATATTTTAATCCTTTTGGACCTGAGGGATTATTGCACAAAAAGGTTGAGCGCTTGTTTTATTCGGCTCGTTAAAATTATCGAAAACTCATCCCTTCTGTATTGTTTTATACTTTTTCGGACTTAAGGGATTAGATGACGAAAAAGGAATTTTGGAGTTAACTTTATGTACCTTTTCAGACTCTCTAAAAATGAAAAGGACCGAGTTATCCTTGTCGTTAGACTCGTTAAAATTATTAAATAGCGACAAACTTTTCTTTAGACGAGAACGAGTTTCACTATCGCTAAGCTCGTTAAAACATAGCGATGGGCTTGCCCGAAGGGCAGGTTATAGAACAAGCATATGTTATCCTCCTCAAGCTTGACAAAAATAAAGAGGTACTGGTCAGCAATGACTGGGGAAAAATTGGGAAAAATCAAGAAAACTTTGATGGTAGCAGGTCGCTCTTGAACATGACACTTTTCCTCCGTACCACATTCGGGTTGGGTTGTTTCATTCACCGGTCACATCACCATGGTCTCGCCATACCATCCATATTTGGGGTAATGCTACCAATCCATCGCATCAGTGTCGCCATATGTTCAAGAGAAGTCGTTCAGAAAAGAGTCAACCGGGTCCCATCCACTCCCATACATTATCCTTCATCCATCCATGACCGCCACCCTGAATCATATGTCACAGATCGTTTTCACCTCCATTAAAATCGTTAGCTCTGTTCCATGTCACTGATGTGGGATTGATTAAGGCCCTCCTGTGACGGATCGCTTCTTGTCGACATCAGCTCATTATCCAAGAAGTTGATCTAGGAACAACCCCTTCAGTACTTTGAAGCTTGCATGCCTCAATGGCAAGTTTCTCACTTCCGGCGACAGGTATACATCAATGACCTTCGACCAGAAGATTTTGCGTGGTGTTCGATGCCAAGTCCTTTATTCACACCATGTGAATTGTACTGCAGTACCTTGAGGATCATTATCATTATCGGTGATCCCTCTCGCGCTTGTTAACGGTTTACATCATTGACCGGTAATCAAGCGATGTCTTTCCATGTTCGACTTCAGCGCAATTCTCACATGGATCGACTTGTACTTAGAGTGAAGATCGAAAGAGTTTGAAGACCCCGGATCTAGTTTCATCCATCCGGGCTGTGATATATATTAAGGAAAGATAAATACATTTGACATGTACATCATTGCAGCAGATAATCATCCTACTCAAAGGATGATAATTTCGCCAAAATTATCAGTCTACCATCAGACGATCATCTGTTCTATGTACAAAAATGAATTTACAAAGCTGAGCATGGGAATGCCCGCCTCAGCTAGATCATGAAAGCAGAATGAATCATAATGTATTGTATTGTATTTTATTACAGGTCTCCTCCCAGCAGATGGATGAACTTCGGACCCTCCTGGATAAAGCATTTCACCCGATAAACGGCCTCATACTTTAGGGGGAAACTGTTATAGACATTTTTGTGCCTTGCATCACTGAGCATGAAATGTCGATAATCAAGGGATCCAAAGTCCCTAAACATGTTGTTCCTACCTCTAGAGGAACAAGGCCAACTAACCACAGCAATTCACAGAAGTTCTCCACCTGAAAACACTCAAAAACAAGGAAACTTGGATCATGTCAACTGCTCCACTGAGCATCTGCGCTGAATGTCAACTGCTCCACTATCTACCTGCGTTGAATGTCAACTGCAATAAAGGCTACCTGCGCTGAGCGTAACTGGACAAGTGGCAGGCTCATTTCTCAAGGTGTCAATGCCCAGGAAGCTTCCAAAATGACACTTGTATCAGGGAATTCGACTGGTGATGAGTAAGAGGTTCCAAATCTCCAAGTGGAAGCAAGAACCTCCAAGTGGACTCAAGAACTGACAGAGGGAGAGGACACTAGTCAGATCTCAAGCTGACTCATCCTCTCTCCAAATATCTATATATGGATCTCACCTCCATGGGATCTAGAGGCTGGAATTTTGTGAATGTAAAGAATTGCTGTTGGTTTGTGGCTGGAAACATTGGGTGCTTAATGCTTTGAAGGGAGCTGAAGAAGGAATTCCATTCTGCTGGGAAGGAGATGCTGGATTGGAGCCCTATGGGTTGTATCTCTTCCTGAACCCTGTTACTTATCAATAAAGCTATCTTGATTCTTTCCTATATGCTGGTGTATTTTGTATGATTGCATTAGTGTATTTGATTTACTTCTAATCCTGAATCATTTATGAATATGTATATTTGCCTTTGTATTGTGTCCTTCTCTTGTCGCAAGTAGCTGTTCTCTTGTCACAGGTAGCTGTTCTCTTGTGATCTCGTGGGATTCAAGTAGTTGTTCTCTTGAGCAAGCGAGGAGACAAGTAGCTGTGGACACACAAAGAGAAGAGGATCTAGATCGAGGGACAACCGGAAGACAACGGTAAGTCTGCCAATCTCCCCTCTTTCACATTTCATAAAGGAAGAAATCATAATAGCTGTATTCGTTTGTTGCTAAGGCGCTGTCACACCTTAGGTGGATAGGATCGTCCTGCATAGGCATTTTTCCCCACAACATAGGGATATCTTACTTATCTCAGAATTGCTAAGAACCATTGTTCCCTCATGTCATTGTTGCATTATCATCTATTAGGTCACAGATACATTTTCCATTCATTTACAAGTAAAAACATGATGAGAGCCATACATAGTTGCTCTCATAAAACATATATATAACCAACATAGTAACTATAGAAATACCATAAATACATCACCCATATAATCCACATATAAACTAGTACATTTACACATGAAGAGCAAAGGGATGAATTTCTCATTAATGAATGTAGAAACCAATTGGGTATGGTAATACCACGTTCCACCTAACCATAGATTAGCTAAGCCAAGTCTCTCTTCAGCTAATCACCCCTGTGCCATATTCCAAGAATGAATGTGGGACTCATAACCAACCAAAACTAACTAAACAAGCATGGATTCTACGATAGTTCTCCACCTACACCATAAGCAATTTGAGTGCCTCCTAGTCTCTTAGGCTTTACCACAATCCACAGTCTAATCGAGGGATCACTAGGCCCTACAACGAGACCCACTCTCCAAGCTTTACCATACATCCCATCTCGGGCCTACTAGACCCAATGGAAAGAAATCCACCTCTTGGCTTTACCATGTATCCTGCCATTCACCGACAAGGATTCTTAGGCACACAATCCTAGCTTTACTGCAACCCACAATCATGCATAGGGGTTATTAGGCTAGTGGATTTACCATAACCCACAGTCTGGTTCAGGGACCACTATGCCACGTGTTTTTCATTTCGAGATCCACCCCACTCAGCTTTGTATCCATCCGACAATCTAGCTCAAATGAATTATGAGAACTCATCTCATCAAGGTTATTAGGAAATGGAAAGGCTAGGCTAAAAACACTATCACACCTGGAAAAACCCATGCCATAACAACAAAAGAACCACATGAAATACCATGCATTCCAAATCTAGCAAGGAAATCACACATGCAAATCAATACCTACAAAGAATCTTGCTTTTCCTTGCTTGATATTCACCTCCGCTTGCATTCTTTTCCTTTCTTGATTCAATGCCTAAGTGCTCCAAGGAAACTCTAAGTGTCCAAGAGAGAGAGAGAGAATAATGAGAAAGCTCCAAAACTGCACTGACAAAAGGTTACTAATTGATCCTCAAAAGCCTTTTTATTAATAAGGCCTCTATTTTCTTCATTTTCCATTATTTTCCTTCAATTTCCTCCTCACATGAAACCTATGACATTTCACCTCCTTTTTCTCCTAATTTCCATTACTTTCATAAATAAATGTGCCAAAAATGCCATTTTTCCTTTCCAAAGCCTTAGCCATTTCCTTTGACATTTTCCTTAGCCATAATAAACCAAATGAACACCCCTAAGGATGTGTTGCCCAATATTCATCTTGGAATAAGTATCCCATCAATCGTGGTTATTATTTTTAACTTTTATTACATGGAATTTTCGCAAAGTCTATTACGGAACCCTTCCCCTTTAGGGACACCATCTTCATTATTTAATCACACACATACTTCAGCAAAACTGTTGGAATAAGACGTACTACTTATGGAGCTTTATAACTAGCTTGATGCAGTATTTTCAATGATCACCCTATTGAATGCCAATCCACATGAAAACATAACAACATGATATCATAATAACATGATAACATAATAGCATGACATCATAATAACATGAAAACATGACACCTATACTTCTTATTGGAGCTTTATAACATAGATCATGGTGGTATTTACATCCGTACACATATATACATATACCAAAAAATCATCAAAACATGTACCAAAACATATACCAATGACATGTACCAAAACACCATACCAAAAATGCTTTGCCTCAACTAGAAAACAAGGAAGGATACATATCCCGCATCTGATCTATCATCTCCCATATAGCTTCATTGGGCCCAATGTGCTTCCATTACACCTTAACTTGCTCAATTACTTGGTTCGAGAGCACGAGCACCTTTTTCTGCAATATACACTAAGGCTCCAGCTGGAATTCTCCATCTAGTTCCACTTGCAATATAGACCAGTCAATCACATGATCAACATCCTTAACAAACATCATGGAATTTCACTGTCTGAGGTAGTGCAAGTCGATAGGCTACTAGCCCAATCCTTTCAATAAGGTTGAAGGGTCCATAAAACCATGGTGCCAGCTTGGCACATGATCCAATAGACAAGGATCTCTTCTTTGGTTTGATGTGAAATTACACCTTTTCCCAAATCTGGAGCTCCTTGAACAACCAATTTCGATCTACATAGTTGTTCTTCCTATATTGTGATGCCTTTAGTTTCTTCTTTATAACCTGCATCTCCCATTCCATGTCTACCAACATGTTCAAACCAATCAACACCCCGTTAACTGGATCACTCCAACTGATTGGAGTATTGCAACTTCTCTCATACAATGCCTTGAAAGTACTCGTCCTCAATGACTCCTAATAATCATTGTTGTATGTCAACTTGACCAAGGGAAGGTAGTCCTCCCACTTCCACTACTGATGCATCACATACATCTTGAACATGTCTTCCAATAACCTATTGACCCCCCCTATCTCTCCATCAGTCTGTGGATGATAAGTTGTACTAAACACCAACTTTGTGCCCAAACCTACAAACAAATCCTTCCAAAACTTGGCAGTGAACTTTTCATCCCTATCTGAGACAATCTTCTTTGGAACACCATGCAATATGACCACATCTTCGATGAATACATGTGCTACATCACTAGCTGAGAATGTAGACTTCACTAGAAGAAGTATGCAACATTTTTCAACCTGCTACATCACTAGCTGAGAATGTAGACTTCACTAGAAGAAGTATGCAACCTTTTTCAACCTGTCCATAATAACCTTGATAGAATCATGTTGTCTCACTCTCCTCGAAAAATCCTGTGATGAAGTCCATGGAAATGACCTACCATTTCCATTCTGGAATCGCAATCGGTTATGGTAGTCCACCTGGATGTTTACACTCTACGTTCACATGCTGACAATCAAAACACCTAGCCACAAACTATGCTACATCCCTCTTCAGGTTCAGATAATAATAAAATATCTTCACTACTATTAATGTCTTTTGATAACTTGGGTGACCCGAATATGGTTTCACATGAAACTCCTTCAAGATCACCTTCTTGAGCTCACTAGTGTCTGGCACATATATCGTCTCTAAATCTAACCAGTTCATCTGCTGTAAGGAAATGGTCCACATCCCATTCACCTGTATGTGTACCTGCACCTATGCCTACACCTGTACCTGTACTTGTACTATCACATGTACCTATACCAGAACCCTGCTGCAACCTATGCATCTTCTCCATATATATGACATCTTGCTGATGTACCTACAAGATCCTATCCTGTAAGTCTTTCCAATAGGAGCTCATAGCTTCTAAGTGATTTACTTGTATCCACCTGCTAAGAGCATTTGCCTTTTCCTTAGATGTACCTGATATTGAAATCAAACACAATGATCATGTCCAACCATCTAGCCTTCCTGGAATTCAAATTCGGCTGGTCAAACAAATACCTCAACCCAATATGTTCACTCATTAGTACAAACCTATTTCCTAGAAGATAGTGCCTCCAAATCATGTGTCGGGTAGTTCTTCTCATGCTCGTTTAGTTTTCATGACTCATAGCACACCACCTACCCATCCTACATAAGGACCCCATCAAGTCCTCTCTTGCAAGAATCTGTGCATAGTACAAACTCCTTGTCTCAATCTACAATCTTTAACACTGGGGCATGTGTCAACAATAATTGTTTAAGTTGCTTAAACTAGCCTCACACTCTTCTATCCATTCAAATTTCTTACCTTTCCTCTGCAATGATGTGATGGGATAAGAAATCCATGAGAAGTTCTAGATGAACCTCCTATAATAGTCTACCAACCCCACGAAATATCTCACCTCATCCACATTCTTAAGAGCTACCCACTCCATGACGGCCCTTATATTTTATGGATCTACTGCAATGCCCTCCTTGGAAAAAACATGTCCCAAGTAGTGTACCTCGGTTTGCAATAAACTACACTCACTGAGCTTAGCATAAAACTAATGCTCTCTCAACAACCTTAACACTGCTGCTAAATGCTCAACATACTCTTCCTCATTTTTAGAATATACCAATATATCATCAATGAATACAATAACAAACCTATCCAAATACAGATGCAACACACTATTCATCAAGCACATAAGTGTAGTTGGAGCATTAGTCAAACCAAATGGAACTACAACAAACTCATAATGCCCATACCTAGTCCGGAAAGTTGTATTGTCAATGTCCTACTTTTTGATGCGTACATGATGGTATCCATATCTCAATTCGATCTTAGAGAACATTGTTTCTCCCTTTATCTAATCAAACAAATCATCAATCCTCAGTAATGTGTACCTATTCTTGATTGTCACTTTGTTCAACTGCATGTAGTCAATGCACAATCTAAGAGTGCCATCTTTCTTTTTCAAAAACAATACCAATGCACCCAAAGGTGATAAACTTGTCATATGTATCCCTTTCAAGCATCCCCTTTAGCTGCAATTTTAACTCTACCAACTTAGGTGTGCTCATCTTGTAAGGTGCTTTTGATGCTACAGTTGTCGTTGACACTAACTCAAAATAAACGTCTACGTCCCTATGAGGTGGAAATTTTGAGATGTCCTCAGGAAATACATCCTTGAACTGTTGTAGAACTGGGTACCTACTCAACACATCTGCATCCTCAACTTCCTTACTCTTGTCACTAGAAATTTGCAGTGCAATTAACATACACCCATTCCTACAACTATGCTTTTCTTGCATAGTTGTCACCATCCTAACTGATGTGGGTTTCTTGTTACCTTGCAAGCCTCTTGGTTCCCCATTTTCTTCCACACTCTTAATTGCTTTGTCATAACAATCTACCTTGGTTCTATGAAGGTACAACCAATCCATGCCCAACAACATATAGTAGATCCCAACAGTGATACATTCAGATGTGTTGCAGTAGGCATACCATTCAAATAAACTAAACAAGATCTTACCCAATGATGAACTCTCTTCTTTGTACCTGTAGCCAACTGCACTAACCAAGATTTTGCATGCAATTCCATACTCAAACCACATTTATCCACCAAGTCAGGACTAACATAAGTATATTAGATCCAGGGTCAATCAAAGTAGAAATAACTTGACCAAAAATATTATCGTCCATCTCAATGATAGATGCTTGGTGCTTTGTCTGTATGTTTTCCACAACTGCATAAATACGAGGAATACGATGCCCCACATCCCAAATAGTCTGTGCCTCCTATGGACTGTATATATTGGGCCTACCACTTTTATTCTCTCGACAATATCTCCTAAGGTATTCCTCACCACATGTCCAACACTCCAATCATCTAGTACCATTACCTCTATGTTGTTGTTGTGATCCATGTCCCTGTCTAGCTGCATTAAACTTCTTTTGAGGTGCCACATTTTCTTTCTCCTCTGCATTTTGAGGCCTTGCTCTCTTAGGCTTCCATTTACCTTTACCTTTGTATTTTCCTTTCCATCCTTGCTCAGATTGATTCTTATGCTTTGACTATTCATAGAAATACTTCAATTTCCCAATAACTTCCTCAAGTGACCAAGGCTCATCATACTCAATCCGATCTCTAAATTCTAATGGAAAACCACTCAAAAATCACTAAAATTTAGCCTTCTCATCTGTAATATATGGTACATATCTCAATAGCTCTAGAAACTTGGCCATGTACTCTTCATCTATCATTGACCCATCTTCAGCTCATAGAATTATTTTTCCTTACTATCGTAGTACCTTTATAACAAGTACCTCTTCTTGAAAAGCCTCTTATACTCATGCTAACTCAAGTCATCAATCCTAATGTCTCTGACCCACCTCACATCTTCCAACCAAATGTTTTCTTTACCTTTCAAGCTGAAGATAACAATTATGGCCTTCATGTTATGTATGTACTCATGTAACTCAAATAATTTGTTCATCCCAAGTATCCAAGCCTCTACATCTTCTGGCTTCTTCACATCTCCATCAAAAGTAGGTGTATTTTATTTATTAAATTCATCTGGAAAGTATTCCCTATCACTCCTCCTATAAGGATGATAATAGTGACGATCATGATACCTATCATAACCAAAACTAGAATAGTACCTGTACTCATCACCTCTCCTATCTGGAGTCTCCAACAGCCTGCCATCTCTCACTATGTTAGCTCTATCCAACCCATGTCTACTAGAAGACCTACTTCCATATGCCCCATTAGTTTTTTCCTCTTGTCCATGGTTGATCCGAAGTGGCCCTTGTCACTATAGTTCAGACAAACTTTGAAGGAGTAAATTGCATTAACCTCTTCTTGTTTCTCTTGTGCTTGTATGACCCTGTCATTGTCTGTCTTACAACTCCCTATCTCTTCCTTCAAAATATTCAATGTGTCTACTAAATTAGAAGAGTTCCCACCACGTTGCTCATATGATTCATAGGGAGAGTCTTTTTATTCTACCATCTTGCCATCCATTTGATCTCTTTCTTGTAAGGCATACTATGTCAGATAAACCAAATCATAATAAACCATTGTACCCTAGTATAATTTGGGGAGGTTACCTCATCTGCAAGATCATACAAATCAGCATGATACATGTATAACATAATCATAACGACATATAGACATATAAAAATAAGTGCATCAACACATATACGTCATTCTAGCTAGGATCTAGTCATCAATGCATGACCATATCGACTACGCATACCACGACCTCATGCATGATGACAAATATTACATCACTATATACTTAACCACATGCAAACATGAACATGCATAAGAAACACGTAACCAACCACACACATGCATAAACACATATGATCAAGCATGAACGAATGATACTTGAAACTTAACCCACAAGAATGATACATGCAACCAAGCATACAATAATGCAACCAAACATACAAGAATGTAACCATGCATACAATAATGATACATGTAAGTGACATAATCAACATGTAATTAGTCATACACCCACGACAATGCATTCCACAATAACAACATCAACTTCCTCATGGTGAAATCACAGAAACCATAATCAGCATTATGCAAATGCAATAAGCACATGGAATGCAAGTGTAAGGGACACACATGAAACTGACATGCATGCATGACAAACACACAACCCATCTAGTATGAGGAGTGAATCATGCTCTGATACCACCTATGTAACACCCTCCTCCCACATCTACCCAAGTAACCATCCAACCCAGCTAAACATGTGACGAGAGGCTAAACATGTGACGAGAGGTACCTCTGGACACTCTCACAGGCCTGCAAGCCAACATCTAGGGACCATTTTGTCCAGTTATGTGCCAGTGTCCCCAAGATTTGAGCCACTTTTTCAGGCCCAAAGCCCAGGTCACTGCCCATATTGGAATGACATCTTTAAAGCAATAAAATAATATGGAAACAATGATGTAAAAGAAATTATTTAAACAAGCCCTTAACCAAAACACGACTAGCCATGATAGACATTTTGTCAAACATATCGCAAACATGTAATCTACAAGTGCAAAAAAAAAAAAATTAAACATAGGGATCTCATACTTGTCTAAGAATCACTAAGAACGAGTGTTCCCTCATGTCCTTTGTTGCATTATCATCTATTAGGTCATAGATACATTGTCCATTCATTTATAAGTAAAAACATGATGAGAGCCATACATAGCTGTTGTTATAAAAGATATACATAACCAGCATAGTAACAACAAAAAGACCATAAATACATCATCCATAGAATCCACAAATAAACCAATACATTTACACATGAAAACCGAAGGGATGAATTTCTCATTAATGAATGTAGAAACCAATTGGGGATGGGACTACCACATTCCACCTGACCATAGATTTGTCGAGCCTACTCTCTCTTTAGCCAATCACCCCCATGCCATATTCCAAGCATGAATGTGGGACTCATAACCAACTCAAAAGAACCAAACAAGCATGGATGCTACCGAAGTTCTCCACCTACACCATTATGAATTTGAGTGCCTCCTAGTCTCTCAGGCTTTAGCATAATCCACAGTTTGATCTAGGGATCACTAGGCCCTACACTGAGACCCACTCTCCAGGCTTTACCATACATCCCATCCTGGGACTACTAGGCTAAACGAAGAGTAATCCACCTCTTGGCTTTATCGTATATGCCAATATTCATTAGCAAGGATTCCTAGGCCCACCAAGGCACACAATAATGGCTTTACTGCAACCCACAATTTGACTTAGGGGTTACTAGGCCAGTGGCTTTAACATGATCCACATTCTGGTTTGGGGACCACTAGGCCATGTGTTTGTCATTTTGGAGATCCACCCCACTCAACTTCAAATCCATCCGGCAATCCAGCTCAACCGAAATATGAGAACCCATCTCATCAAGGCAATCAGGAAATGGCAAGGCTAGGCTAAAAATACTGTCACACCTGGAAAAACCCATGCCATAATAGCAAAAGAACCACATGCAATACCATGCATGCCAAATCTAGTAAGGAAATCACACATGCAAATCAATACCTGCAAAGAATATTGTTGTAGCTACTTGATGTTGCTTTTCCTTGCTTGATCTTCACCTCTTCTTGCCTTCTTTTCCTTTCTTGATCCAATTCCCAAATGCTTGAGAATAATGAGAGAGCTCCAAAACCAAATTGACAAAAGGTTACTACCTAATCCTCATAAGCCTTTTTATTAATGAGGCCTCTGTTTTCTTCATTTTCCATTATTTTCCTTCAATTTCTTCCTCACATTAAACCCTATGACCTTTCACCTCCTTTTTCTCCTAATTTCCATTATTTTCATAAATAAATGTGCCAAAAATTCAACTTTCTAAAACCTTAACCATTTCCTTTTCCAATTTCTTTAGCCATAATAAACCAAATTAATGTCCCCTAGGATGTCATGCCCAACATTCAGCTTGGAATAAGTTTCCCATCAATCATGGATATTATTTTTCACTTTTATTACATGGAATTTTCACTAGGGTTGTTACATGGCTCATCCTAAAAAAAAAATCCTATATGGAAAATTCTTCAGAAAATATCTTTCATTCAACCAAGCATATGCCCTCTTTTCTCGGAAAACTCAGAATCCATTGACCACCTGTTTATACATTGTCTATTCACATTAAGGGTATGGAAGGAAATAAAATCCTGAGGGGCCATCTTGCAGTTGGCAAGGATATATAGTGGAAGAGTGTTTAAAATCTTAGATTCAAGCTAAGCACTCAAAAAAAATAAAAGCTCTCGCACAGGAAATTTTGTTTGAATCGAACCATGTGCTCTTCAAAAACAAGGCCCACTCTTACCTCTACATATTCATGCAAAGCCTTTCTCTACAGGACTCCCTCTCTTCATAATTTGTTTCCAACACAAATGCAGAGGAAACATGGTAAACACTTAGTCATCTAAATCTACTAAAAAATATTTTCTTTCTCCTATTGTGGATCTGAACTAAATGCCTATACCTAGTCCTAAACAAGGTGTTACCTTGAAAAAACATTGCAAATGAGTTGTTTCAAATGGGGATTATCATTTCGCCCATTAACCTTCAATAATCATGACTAAACCAATGCCTTTATAGGTTTTTAACAAGAACCTAATGCATGTTCATTCCATTCCTCTTCTCGCATTCTTTTCCTTTTTTAAATAGCTCAATCCTATTCCTAATCAGTGAGCTTTTATTTAAATGCATCGAGCCTACTCTTGAAGTGGTGTATTTTCATATTAAATAAAATATACAAATCATGATGTGTCAAGAGGTTAACCCATGACCACCTGAGGCAAAATACTTGGAGCTTGTTTTTCATGCTAACCCTCTTCAAAAATCTTCTTTTACCTATCTTTTCTTCGGTATATTCTACAAGCACTTGTTGTGGTTGAGTCTCCCAATGTTGCAACTACTCTATTAAGTCTATTATTTGCTTACCAAATTGTAGTGTTTTCTATTTCACAAGTTGTTTGAGGTATTTTTACCATTGATACTACTTGGCATCCTCTAAGTCTTGATATTTCATCCATTCATCTTCTTGTTTTTATTCAACAATTTGTATTTTGACTTTCAATTTATTTTATTACAAACAAATAGTTTGTTTATTGTGAAATTAGCAGTGCAAGCCCACATTTTGTATTGAAAGCCTTTTCATCTCTACTTTAATTTGTTGAATTTCGATTTTTGCTATGACTAAAGATGTCTCAAGTGGACTTCATGACAAATACTCTTCTAGTTGCTTCTTCGATTGTCCAATTTACTTACCTCAATTATTTATTTCTCCCTGTATTTGTTCTTGTTATTCAATTCTCAATTGCAACAATTCTTCAACTCTTCAATTTCACTTCCCTTATGTTGCATCTTGTCTCTAACAGTGGTTTAAAAAAAGTAGGTGTACTATCTAATTGATCTTCCACATCCTTAGTTGCATCATTCAGTTTAAAATTTTTCTTCTCTAGATTAGATTTTATAGTTTCAAATTTTATTGCTTCATTTTGCAATAAATTAAATGGTTTTCTAAGAAGAGTTTTCAGCGGAAATCACATCATAATTCATTTGTTGACGCATTTCGAACCAACAAGTGTGGTTCATCGTTAGGACAAGTTGAAGAAGAAAACCATGGCTGTACGATAAATAGAGAGAGCAGGTTATCTAACGGCTCTCTCTATTTAGATAACATGCTCTCTCTATTTATCCTGTAGCCATGATCTGGTTCTTCAACTTGTCCAGATGATGATCCACACTTGTTGGTTCGAAACGTGTCGACAAATGAATTATGATGTGATTTCCCCAAAAAAATCTTCTCAAAAAACTTGATATGTATCACAGAAGCCTAAATTCAACAAATTATATGGTCCTTCAATTTCTTAAGAGTTTCTTCTCTTGCCTAAATTGTGCCCCTTAATTTATTGATTTTCTCATATTTTTCTTATGTAACTTGGGCCAATTTCTCTTCAAGAATTTTCCTTTATTCTCTTGGAGTTGTTGAGACATTGTTAATAGAATGCTCTCTATTTACAAGATCTCTCTGAATCCTTTTTAAATGTACCCTATGAATAATAGGGTTTTTCTATTAGGTCCCTATAATGCTAGTGATTCCCTCATTACTATTGTCATTGTAGCCCTTATTGTTATTGTTTTGCCGCTATTGTCCCCATATTGTTATTATTGTGCCCCATAGAAGCCCACTATTGTTATTTTTGTGCCCTTATATTATTATTGTTAGGTCGGCTTTGGTTATATTATGACCCCTAAGACTCCTATATATGGAAAGGAGGTTTTGTCATTTGTATCATGCAAGAATTGCTCATTTGTGTAATGTAAAGGAGGTTTTCCCCTCGAAGAGGCAAATTTCTAAGTCATTGATCTATCTTTTCTATATTTTTGTGAGTTGGTTTCATAACATTTGGTATCGGAGCTTTGGATTCTAGGGTCTCGCTACTCCAAACATGTCATCATGGAATTTTTGCTATAACTTTTATTCTTTGATGTTTCAGAAGCTAAAAAAAACCCGTTTGAATCGAACTCACTCTAAACCTCCAGTGTAAATTTCGGATCTTTTCTCGTTATATTTTCAGAGATACGATCCAAGTACGTTAGGGTTTTTGCAGGGTTCTGAATTATATCTCAAACAGGTGACCTAGGAAAAATCGTCATAACTTTTTTTTGAGCATCAGATTGAAAATTCGTAAGAAGTTACAAAAATAGGACGACCTGTAATTTTCTATGTATCGGCTTCAGGTACTAAGGTTGAAATAATGACACATGGAACTTCGTACAAGTTCGCTCTATTGAACCAATATATAATAAGGTCATTGTGGGAGATTTGGCATAAATCTTCCTTGGAAAATCCAATCTTGATCAGGCTTGTAGGCTTAGAAAGAGGACTCGGAGGGATACAACAGGAAGAAATTTCAGACCTTGGAAATACAAAATTATAGAGATACAACATACTCAATATCGAGCTCCTACAAAGTGAAAAAAGGTGTGTATTTTTTTTAAATGTTTGCATAATTTTGGTTTGAAAATTAGTTTGAAGGAATTCAAAGGGCATAGTGAAGCATTATTATCATTAATTGATGCCCCGAAGAAAGGAAATGGAGACACCTATTAAGAAACCTCAAAGCTCTAGCATGACTCATGAAGAAGAGGAAGAAATGCAACACAATATATCAAAATTGTGAGAACAAGTGCAACAAAATTCACTCTTAGAAAAAGTAACAGAAGCTAAGATGGATGGTTTAAAGAAAGACGTAGAAGCTAAGATGTATGGCGTGGAAGCTAAGATGGATGGTTTAAAGAAAGGCGTAGAAGTTAAGATGAATGACATGGAAGCTAAGATGAATAACGTGGAAGCCAATATGGATGGCGTGGAAGCTAAGATGGACGGTTTAAAGAAAGGCATGGAAGCTAAGATGGAAGATTTGAAGACAAATTTGACAAATTTTCTACAAGAAATGATTACTTATGGCGAAAGGGTGGTAAAGGAAACTCATGATGAGAACAAAATAAATGTTAATCATCATTTCATCGACTCTAACATTGGATCGAAGACCCACCATGTTCCAAAGATCGATATGAGGAAGTTTGATGGCAAGGATCTTGTAACATGGATACTACAGATGGAGCAATATTTTGATTTCCATAATGTGCAAAACACACGAAAGGTACGCATTGCAACTTTATATTTGGAACCAAATCAGTTTGTGTGGTATCGATCGATTTTCTCTCGTAAACAAATTTTCACTTGGGGAATTTTTTACGGATGAAATGATAGCACATTATGATGATACAAAAAGAAGCAATTTTTTTAGCTAATTGATAAATTTGAAACAAAAGGGTTCAATGATGGAGTACATTGAGGACTTCCAAAAAATGAATTTAAGGATAAAAGATATTCCAGAGGAGCATAGGATTGATGTGTTCATAGGGACTTTAAAGGATAAAATCCATCATAAGATTCGCCTTTGGGAACCTGATTCATTGGAGAATGCATTCAGGTTGGAAATAAAAATGGAAAGCAAAAATATGGCAACAAGGAAGCCTACCACTCACAATTTTAAAGATGGAAGTGTTGCTTCCCCTTGCCTTCCACGACCTACAAGGTTGACAACACAAAAATTGGAAGAAAAAAGAGAAAAAGGGCTTTGTTACAGTTGTGATAGAAAATACACTAAAGGTTATAAGTGTGTTGAGAAGAAATTATTTTACATAGATTGTGGAGAGGAGGAAGAAAAGGAACAAGAAACATCAAAAGAAGAGGATATACACCAGGAACAAACCCTAGAGAAAGAAGAAATAAATCAGACTGTATCTTGGAATGCATTGGTTTGAATTACCACTCAAACTATCAAGATAGAAGGTCATATCAAGAAGAAAAAGGTAATAGTGTTGATTGATTCGGGTGGTACCCATAATTTTATTCATTGTAAGATAGCCAAGGAATTGAATTGCTTTCTATATCCAGCACCAAAGTGTCAAGTGATGGTTTCAAGTGGAGGAACCATAAATTGCTCTGGAAAGTGCCATACTATCAGGTTATCCATGGGAGAATATGTATTGAATAGCCTAATTCTTACCATTCCAATGGATGGTGCTGATGTTGTACTAGGAGTCTAATGACTACAATCCTTTGGTACAGTAGCTTTCAATTTTCAAGAACTTTTCATGAATGTTTCTTCAGAAGGAAAGCAAGTTGAATTAAGGGGTATCACAGGGAAACCAGGAAAGATAATCAGCTCTAACATAATGACAAAGATTCTAAAGAAAGAACAACGAGGCATAATTTCACAATTATGTTCACTAGAGGTTCCCATATCTAAATCATATATTTCTCTAGATCTCCAAAAATTCTTAGACAATCATTCTAAGGTATTTTAGACTCCCAAAGGCCTCCCACCTATTCTTGATCATGATCATGCTATTCATTTGATTCCAGGAAGTGTTCCTCCAAACGTCAGGCCTTACAGATATCCCTATGCCCAAAAGAGTGAAATTGAATGTATGGTTGTAGAAATGATAGAGGTTGGTATAATTCAACCTAGTCAAAGTTCTTTCTCTGCTCCAGTAGTATCGGTTCACAAGAACGATGGATCATGGCGTATGTGTCCAGATTATAGGAAGCTCAACAAGCTCACTATTAAAGATAAATTTTCCATCCCTGTCATTGATGAATTATTGGATGAATTCCATGGATCAATTTACTTCACCAAGTTGGATCCTCATTGTGGATATCAGCAAATCAGAATGAAGACTGAAGAAATTCTAAAAAAAACATTTAGAACTCATGAGGGTCATTATGAATTTTTGGTCATGCCTTTTGGCCTTACCAATGCACCTTATACATTTCAAGGTTTGATGAATTCCATTTTCAAGCCCTTCCTTAGAAAATTTGTGTTAGTGTTTTTTGATGATATACTAATCTAAAGCAAGTCTTGGAAGGATCATGTTCAACATCTTGACAAGATGCTGAAACTCTTGGAGGAGAAACAATTATATGAAAAAAGCTCCAAATTTTTCTTCAGAGTACAAGAGGTGGAATATCTGGGTCATATTGTATCTCTTGAAGGTGTTAAGGTAGACCCTAGCAAAATTAAAACCATTAAGGAATGGAAAATTCCCACATCCATAAAGCATCTGTGAGGATTTCTCAGGTTGACAAGGTATTATTGCAAGTTTGTTAAGAATTTTGGGAGAATAGCAACATCTCTAACAACATTATTGAAGAAAGATGCATTTTCATGGACTCCAAAAGCAGCGAAGTCCTTTGAACATCTTAAAGAGGCAATGTTCCAAGCACCGGACTTAGCTACACCAGACTTCACAAAAACCTTTATTGTGGAATGTGATGCCTCGGGAAATGGAATTGGTGTTGTTTTAATGCAAGAAGAAAGACCCATTTCTTTCAAAAGTCATCCAATCAAAGGAAATTATTTACAGAAAGCTATTTATGAGAAGGAAATGTTGGCAATACTACACGAACTTAAGAAATGGCAACCCTACCTAATGGGAAGACACTTCAAGGTAAAAATGGATCATGATAGTCTTAAATACTTTTTAGAACAAGGATTATCTTCAAAAGCACAGCAAAAATGGGTCACAAAGATGTTGGGTTATGACTTTGAAATCATCTACAAAAATGGGAAGCAAAATGTTGTGGAAGATGCACTCTCAAGAAAGGATGACGATGTGGAAGCATTTCTTTGCGCCATTTCTATTATCCAACCAAATTGGATAAACAAAGCAAAGGATGAATGGAAGAATGATGAAGAAGTGTGGGCACTCATTCGAAAGTACAACAAGATCCTAGTACATCTAATACATTTCACTAGAAAAATGATTCGTTATGGTACAAAGATTGGTTATACCTATGTAAGAATTCCCAACTCAAACAAAAGATTCTTAGGGAATTGCACACCTCTCCCTTAGTAGGGACTCAGGAATTCTAAAAAACTACAATGGGGTTAAGAAGGAATTTTTTTGGGATGGCCTTAAATCAAATATTAAAATTTTTTTGGCAGAATGTTTGGTTTTCCAACAAAATAAAGTTGAAACAATTAAGACCCTGAGTCTATTACTATGTTTATCCATTCCAAGGCGACTTCAGGAGGAGGTTTCAATGGATTTTATCACAGGTTTACCCAAGTCCGAAGGAAAGAGTGTTATCATGGTGGTATTTGACAAACTTAACAAGTATGCACACTTTTGTGCATTATATCATCCATTTTAAGCAAGTACAGTTTCTACTACATTTATGGAAACAATTCAAAAAGCTACATGGAAACCAAAATATTATTGTAAGTGACAGAGATCCCATTTTCACTGGAAATTTTTGGACAAATTTTTTTTCTTGTCTTGGTACTCAATTAGCCCATAGCTCATGTTATCATCCTCAATCTTATGGGCAAACTAAGATAGTAAACAAATGTTTGGAAGGACATCTTCATTGCTTTGTATCTAATAAATAGACACAATGGGTCAAATGGCTGCCTCTAGCTGAATGGTGGTATAACAATTCCTTCCATACTGCAACAAAAATGACCCCATTTATGGCACTTTATGGATATCATCCACCATCCATCACATCATATTTAAGAGAAAATTCTAAGGTTCAAGCAATGGAAGATCACATTGAGCATCAACAACAAGTTCTCCAGCTCTTAAAGGATAACCTCACTTTCGCACAAAATAGAATGAAACAATAGGAAGATCAACATCGTAGTGAAAGAAGTTTTGATGTAGGTGATTGGGTATTCCTATGGCTACAACCATATAAACAAATGTCCCTCAAGCAAGCTAAGAATGATAATAAATTATCACCAAAGTATTATGGTACGTATAAGGTGTTGCAAAAGATAGGTACTATGGCATACAAATTGGTCTTCTTGCAGCTTCCTGACTGCACCCAGTTTTCCATGTTTCATGCTTAAAAAAGGTTATAGGTGACAAGCTCCCAATTCAAACAATATTGATAGAACTTGATGAGGAAGGAAAAATCATATTGGAACCTAAAGGAGTCACATAACCAAAAATTCAATAGCTACGAAATCGATCAATTTCAGAGTGTCTCATCAAGTGGAAGAACTTACTCGTTAAAGATTCCACATGGGAGGATGGGAATTTTATATAGAAGCATCTAGAACTACTCAAGCGTTAAGGACAACACATTTTTGAAGGAGAGGGGCATGTTAGGTCCCTATAATACTAGTGATTCCCCCATTAATATTTTTATTGTAGCCCTTATTATTATTGTTGTGCCCCTATTGTCCCCATATTGTTATTATTGTGCCCCATAGAAGCCCACTATTGTTATTTTTGTGCCCTTATATTATTATTGTTAGGTCATCTTTAGTTATATTGTGACCCCTGAGACTCCTATATATAGAAATTAGGTTTTTTCATTTGTATCATGCAAGAATTTCTCATTTGTGTAATGTAAAGGAGGTTTCCCCCTCAAAGAGGCAGATTTCTAAGTCGTTGATCCATATTTTCTATCTTTTTGTGAGCTGGTTTCATAAAATTTTCCTACGTTGGCTCAAAGTAGTCCTTCTTTGGAGTTATTCTTGCATGGTTTTTAATTTATTGTTCATATTAAGCTTCAAATCTATTAGTTGGCTTCTCTAGCTGGAAATTATATGTTTTAACTATTAAAAATGTTGTGTTGTTGTCCCATACTAAGGCTCTTAAACTATTGTCGCATGAGTCAACAATTCTTGAATCCTCATCTTTTCATTTTGGATTTAATTAAATGATATCAGTTCCTAATGTTGTAGCCTTGTCTGAATCCCTTCTATGTTTCCCCTAAGATAATGACTGAAATAGAGTATTTTATATTTTGTAGCTTTATTAATTCATTAATTCTTCCTTGGGATTTCCAATTATTCTGGTAAGATCCCTTCATAGGGAAGAAGGTTCTGCTACATCCACTTCCATATATATCATCATAACCCCTTATATTATTGATTTTGGGCTCACTTATCTTGACTCATCCTTATAGATCTCTGTTTCTAATAGCTACAACCTCTTCGTGGATTCTTTCATTGGAAGGTTGAAGGACTTGTCCAATATCTTTTCACCTTGTGTTGAACCTCCTTATTCTGTAACACTTCTCCTTCCCTGTCCATATTGACCCTTTGTTCGGTGCAATCCTCTTCTTCATACCTTTGTGTATCCTTGTTTCCACATTTAACTTATATATTCAATTCTTTTTTATATTCGTCGTCATTCAATGTAGGCTCAACTATCCTTTGGAATGCATATTCACAATGTCCCTTTGAATCTATGAGATAAATCAATTGTGGGTTTATTTTTGGAAAGTTCTCCTTTGATGCACGTGTAAGAGTAAGACAAGATTTCTTAGCTATTTGTGCCTTGCTGGTAGTTTATGTTGTTACTTCTCTTACAATTTCAAGGTCAATCACTTTGGGATGCTCTTCCTCTATCCGCCTATGAATTTCTTCATCATTACCATTGTTATAGCTCCAAATCTCACTCTTATGGTTTGTGATGCTGCACTTATGGCCTAGGGCAACCCGTCCTTCCAGACCTGGTCCAAAAATTTAAAAAACAGTGTTTTATTCCCTATACGCGACTTTGCCCTGTGTTAAACGCGTGTACACGCGGGTCTGTCCTACCCAACCCGCGTGTATATATTAAAACACTTAAAAAAAATATAATTTCCTCTTTTTCGGGCGGTGATCGCGGGTTTACCTGCTGGATCACCTGTTAGTGCCCGTGGCCCAACTGTTCCCAACCAACTCCTAACTAAAAAACTACTTTGGAGAGGGTATAAAAAGACATCAAAGGGAAGGCCAAGGGGAGAGAGAAAGGAGAGCAAGATTATTATGCTGAGATTTTTCCCTTAGACCAGGTCTGAAGTCCTTGGTGCATTCTGCACTTCCCCCATTTTGCATAGGAAACCCTTGTTTCCATGTGTATTGGTGATCATTCATCCTTGACATCATCATTGAGTAAGACTTGGAAGGAGCTCTTGTTGGAGGCTTGAGGCTGGAACGAATCCGGGAGGAAGCTTGCTTGGAGCCTGCTGAAGGTGTTCAGGTGATATCTTTCCGATATATGTACTTTATTTGCCTTTATATATAAAGAAACACGTCTTTGTTCCCGGATAATCTTTCTTTATGCTTATGAGATTCTTGTGTTGAATTCTTATGAAAGTGGTTACTTAAAGACTTTTTATAACTAACTTTATAGCATAAAGATGATTTATATATAAACTTCTATACATGTACTGTTGTGTTCTTTGATTTGTTTGTCTTGCAGGTCAAAGAAAGAAGAAGGGAACTCCAAGAAGGGTTTGCACCCTAACGGTCTTCTCGAACGTAGGACCTTAGGTATGTACCCTAAACATTAGGATTTGCTTAAAAGTAAAAAAGATGGTTGTGTGTGTGTGTTTCTTTGTATAAGCAATTTTCAGTCTGGTAGAGTCTTAGCCCAAAGGACCCTAGGGGTACTTTCCCTTCAACCAGAATTGGCGACTCCGCTGGGGATAATGAAGTCATGGACAATGATGAGGCATTAGATGCCTTACGGGGATGCGGATTGTTAAAATTCTTCAAGTTGCCGAATATGAAAGCAAATGTGCGTCTGCTCGAGAGACTTATTGATTATTGGGATGTCGAGGAAGAAGCTTTTATGATTGATCAGATGCCACTCAGGATAGAAGTGGAAGATATATATTTCATCACGGGCCTTTCCCGAAGGGGAGAGGTAGTACACTCCCGGGGCAGGACCCGGAATAGTCTCAGCGTAGACGACTATGTACAACTTTACTGCCCAGGTCATCGGAAGGTCGGGAGTCAGATCTCGATCCCACACGTGGCGAGTTTGTCACTGCGGATAATCTTGTTCACCATAGCTCGAGTGAACGGATCATTCATCATCATAAAATCATGCATCAAAAAGTCAATTACATATGTGTGTCCAAAAAATATACAAAATTGGGACTCAAATGCCCATAATCATGTCAGGCATATCTAATGCCTCGGCTCTGGATGAGCAGCTAAATAACTAACTATAGCAGTGGCCACGCACCGAAATACGCGAACCCAGTCACGTGGCATCCCAACCACATGACGCTGCATATCTGGAGGAAGGTCCTCTATCTCGGCCATCGGTACTTGGTAGCTCAATCTCGCCAAGTGTCGCTGGACGTTGTTGAGGGTCCTTTCCGCATTCGCAGCCTCCTCTTCGGCTCCTCGGCCACGCCGTCCATGCCGTGGGAATCCATCTGGTCGCACGGGCCCAATGTCTGGAACATGATCATCATATCAGTCATTTGAATCTCATCAAAAAAAATATATATTTTTCAAAGTTCATCATTATACTTGAAAAATCCTAAAAATCATAAAATCATAAAAATCAAAAAAATCTTACCGATCTCGCCCCATGCTGCATCTGGTGGCAACACTAGGTCAGGATCTCCTCGGAAATCCAGTCCAGCATAGGGGTAGTCGTCTATGGCGATGATCTGTTGCTCCCACCAAGCAAAAAAGTCGTCGTCGAATGCATTCCTGGGCACTTCCCCACCCCCCAGACGTTTCATCAAGTCAGCCCACCGGCCCATGCGTGGATCACGTGGACTACTGATGGGAACTGCTACCCTGGGGCGGAGTGCGGGAACCTTCTCGAAGAAAAAAGTGCATAAAATGGTTCCGTACCCAAAGTTCTTGGTCTGTCCCCTCCTGATAGAAGCAAGCTGCTCCTTCATGTTGGCAAGTAGAGGAGTACACCAGTCAAACACCGTGGTGAGACAGTCCACTGCTACGCTCATGTTTACCCGTGATGCCTGATGTAGCGAAGATGATCCGTTCACTCGAGCTATGGTGAACAAGATTATCCGCAGTGACAAACTCGCCACGTGTGGGATCGAGATCTGACTCCCGACCTTCCGATGACCTGGGCAGTAAAGTTGTACATAGTCGTCTACGCTGAGACTATTCCGGGTCCTGCCCCGGGAGTGTACTACCTCTCCCCTTCGGGAAAGGCCCGTGATGAAATATATATCTTCCACTTCTATCCTGAGTGGCATCTGATCAATCATAAAAGCTTCTTCCTCGACATCCCAATAATCAATAAGTCTCTCGAGCAGACGCACATTTGCTTTCATATTCGGCAACTTGAAGAATTTTAACAATCCGCATCCCCGTAAGGCATCTAATGCCTCATCATTGTCCATGACTTCATTATCTACAGCTGAGTGCTCTCTTTCACGCCATGTGAGAGTCATCCTGGAAGAAAAAATCATTTTCATCCATTAGTTTTATGTATAAAAATTTTTCGCTGCGCACACGCGGTTTACCCTCTACACAGTCGCGTGTAGGGCCGTCGTATACGCGATTTATATACATCCAACCCGCGTGTACGCCGCAGAACGATTTTTTGCAAAAATCTAACGGTGAAACACTAATTAAACTTCCTAAAAACTATCACAATTGATTGCAAGACAAGTTTAGTGCTTACCTGGAAGTTTTCGGCAAGTTTGAACGGTTGAATAAGTCACGGGGAAAGTTTGCTCCTTTTGCTCCACAATTTGCTCTCCAAGTCAAACGGTGAAAATGGTAAGTCCAAAATTTCTTTTCATAAGTTTTGAAAATGCAAAATTTTTTCAAAATTTTATTTTGTTTGGTTTCATGTCACTTTTAACTTGGGAGCTTGGCATGTCGAGATTGAGTTGTTTTTCAGGACATTTTGGACATTTTTCGACGGTTCGAGACGGTTCCATGACTGCTGACCCGTCATGGCAGGTATCGTGTTCTCATTGGCATATAGGTTAGGGACACCATTTTTCCGTTGCATTATGCATACTAGCCTCCATTTGACCGATACATCTGCCGTAGGGTCGACCCCATCATGTTATGGTTCGCAAGCCATTTTCACTCGCCGATTCTTTAAATCATGACATGATGGTAGAGCCATCCTTTTACATGGGCATCCTAGTTAGCACCTCACTGACATTTGTTGCCCATGCTGCTTCGTTTTGAGTAGGCTCGGGAGTCCTCTGTAGTCCCGCCATGACTTATGCGTTGAAGACTCATTCTTCTTTGCTTCTTCGCTTCGTTCTGGCCTTATACCCTAGAGGCTCCTATGTGTGTTGAGTTGTACTTCTGCATTGCATGTTGACCATTTGCACCTTTTGGCCTATAGCCGGCTTCACTTGGACTCGTGTTTAAGCCCACTTTTGACCATGACGTCTGCAAAATCAACCTTGCATACCCTTGACCTCTGCAGCTTGACATACCCAGACCCGTGGAAGGGACATACCTCTGAGTGGCACTGACCAGTTTTTCACCTCCCTGCATTGAGCATAGGAACGTTCCTTTCCCAGGAACTAGATCATCTGTTTCACCGACACTCGTTCTTTCCATTGTACCATAGCATTCTTTTATTCTTTTTCCGGCTTATCAGAAAAAGACAAAAAAAATTAAATATTCCAAAAAGAGCGGGAACAGGGACATTATTTCCATTTATTGTTGGCAACTAGAGTCAGTCGTGTCGCCCTTGAACAAAGCACTCAAAACAAAGTCTCCTCCGCATGGGTGGGATTTAGTTTGACTTAGGTAAGCCATAGCCTTGTTATCGAGTCAGTTCTCCCCCGATTGGTTATCTCTTCCAATCATATGGAGGGTTCGTTCGTGCCTCCTGCATGACGAACTTATACAGATTCATTATATGCTGCCACATAGTCACATTGAGTCGTGCTTTTGTTCAAGGGAAGTTAGCCTGAGTCGGCCTTTCTGCGGTGTCTCTTGACTCATTTTTCAGTCGGCCATCCCTGGTTGTCAGTGTCATGTCTATCATCACATCAGTTATATTGGTCCTTCACTCGTGCCGGTTTGAGAAGGTCCCCATTGACTTCTTGCTGGCGGGTCTTGTCCTTATCGACGACGACACATTGCTCTGAGGGCAGACCTAGAGACCGCACCCTGGCCCTATTTTCATTATTGATAGGTCACCTTGTGCTCAGCATCGATCAGTATCATGGGTCTTTGACTGAGTGGTTTCCCTTGTGTTCGACATCAGCATACATTATCACACATTGGGATTCGTGCAGTACCTTGGTTTCCATTTGACCCTATTGGTGGATACCTCGCCTCTGTGTCAGCTTTCATTATTGGTTGGTTCAGAGGGTTTCTGCCGTGCGCTAGCCACATCTTGTGTACGCCGGAAACGTACTTCGGTTGGGTTACTACATCTTTTTCGTCCGATTCCTTCCACATTATTGGCCTACGGGTTACACTCGCGCTAGATTGATGGAGGATGCCTTAATGCCTTCCTTCTAGCGGATCTTTCCCTATCGACTCCGACTCATTGCTCTGGGGCAAAGATCTAGAGTCCATTTGGCAGTACCTTGGGGTTTGCAGTCATTAGTGGCAGATTCCTCGCTATCGACAGTGGGAAACCATCATTGTCTCCTGATTGATAGATTCTTACAGGTGTTCGACTTCAGCTCATCTATTCACACTTGTTAGATTGTACTGGGTACCTTGACGCTCATTATCATTATCGGTGAGTAGTCTCGCGTTTGTTAACGGTATACATCAATGACCGGTAATCAAACGATTTCTCACATGGTCGACTTCAGATCATTTATTCCCATGGTGTAGAAATGTACCACGGCGGTCGGTGAAGACCTCAGGTTGTATCAGCATTCATTGGTTCACTTGACAGTTGCTCCTGTTGCTGCTATTTGATACCACTCCACCTTATATGTTGCAGTCAGTCATGGCGACATTCTATATGCTGGCACCTGAGTTTACAGTGTAGTACCATCCTATTCCGTCATGTTCAGTGGGTACCTTATGGGATCAGTCTTTGATTTCAGTGATCCGTTGCATCTTTCAGCATCATTGACAGTTTTATATGTGATATTCAGACATGTACTTACTCATTATGATCAGATGATCCATTATGTATTTTACAGTCATTTATACTTGTATACTTAGTGGATCCGCTTGTACTTGATATGCGGACATGCTTTACTTTTCCTGAGCATGGGTATGCCCGCCTCAGACAGTGTTTCTTTCTGATCTCCTTTTGGTGGCTTGGCAGGCTGAATTCTGGTGAAGTCCTCCTCGGTTTTTCGGCGGAGTTCCTTTCCTTGTACTTACTTAATATATTTCGGCCATCATGTTCCCCTTCTGACCTCATACATTAGGGGGCATCTGTTATAGCTCCAAATCTCACTCTTATGGTTTGTGATGCTACACTTATGGCCTAGGGCAACCCCTCCTTCCAGACCTGGTCCAAAAATTTAAAAAACAGTGTTTTATTCCCTATACGCTACTTTGCCCTGTGTTAAACGCGTGTACACGCGGGTCTGTCCTACCCAACCCGCGTGTATATATTAAAACACTTAAAAAAAATATAATTTCCTCTTTTTCGGGCGGTGATCGCGGGTTTACCTGCTGGATCACCTGTTAGTGCCCGTGGCCCAACTGTTCCCAACCAACTCCTAACTAAAAAACTACTTTGGAGAGGGTATAAAAAGACATCAAAGGGAAGGCCAAGGGGAGAGAGAAAGGAGAGCAAGATTATTATGCTGAGATTTTTCCCTTAGACCAGGTCTGAAGTCCTTGGTGCATTCTGCACTTCCCCCATTTTGCATAGGAAACCCTTGTTTCCATGTGTATTGGTGATCATTCATCCTTGACATCATCATTGAGTAAGACTTGGAAGGAGCTCTTGTTGGAGGCTCGAGGCTGGAACGAATCCGGGAGGAAGCTTGCTTGGAGCCTGCTAAAGGTGTTCAGGTGATATCTTTCCGATATATGTACTTTATTTGCCTTTATATATAAAGAAACACGTCTTTGTTCCCGAATAATCTTTCTTTATGCTTATGAGATTCTTGTGTTGAATTCTTATGAAAGTGGTTACTTAAAGACTTTTTATAACTAACTTTATAGCATAAAGATGATTTATATATAAACTTCTATACATGTACTGTTGTGTTCTTTGATTTGTTTGTCTTGCAGGTCAAAGAAAGAAGAAGGGAACTCCAAGAAGGGTTTGCACCCTAACGGTCTTCTCGAACGTAGGACCTTAGGTATGTACCCTAAACATTAGGATTTGCTTAAAAGTAAAAAAGATGGCTGTGTGTGTGTGTTTCTTTGTATAAGCAATTTTCAGTCTGGTAGAGTCTTAGCCCAAAGGACCCTAGGGGTACTTTCCCTTCAACCAACCATGAATAATTTTTTCTTCCAAAGGAGTGGCATATCTTGATAGGTGCTTTCCAAGCCTTTTTGATGATCCTTCAACGTGGGTATTGTGATCCAAACTTTCTATATTGATAGATGTTTTTTTCATCTACAACTGAAGCTTCTCCTTCAATCCCAACTGTATTCATCTTATTATTTGTGGTAGGTATTCCTTCCTCATTCTGAACTGACTTTTCTCTTCCATTAAAAACATACAATCCATAACGATTGTAAAACCTAGAGCATATCCATTCACCTACAAACAACATGTATGTAGAAATACAACAAAATTAGATATTAGAACATGTAGTACAGTCATTATCCAAAAAAAAATCTAAAGAGGTAATGTACTTGACACATTTTCTTACACAAGACCAAAATACAAAATAATAGGGAGTTCTAAAGGTATAGTCCCTTTAGAAAACACCCATGTATTCACAAATTTTGACTACATATCAAGTGTTACACTATATGCATATCATTAAAAAAATCTAGAGTATCTATGTTGTCCAAGGAGGAAACCAAATTTGAATTAGATAGAGTTTCTAGGGGAGAAAAAAATAACACTACCAAGGATGTTGTAAGTGGAGTTATGTGACCTTCCAATTGTAAAATTTCTAGCCATCTTCTCAAGCTTTTTTTCATCATTTTTCCTCTAAATCATATTCTTGTGTTCTATTAATATCTCAATTGTTGTCATTACTTGGGTGGCTAGCAGGTCCAAACATAGATTCAAAGCCATAATATGATCCTTAAGCTCAACCACAGTGACATCATAGCTAGGAATTATTTGTCTTCGATTCCCTTGATATTGAAACAAATGGAATACTTTGACAACAAATCCTACCCACCTGCAAGCTCAAACCAACTTTCCAAAGTCGAGGCATCCTAAAATATTTGTCTCTCCAATTGTTGAAATTGAAATATATGATGGCCATACAAAGAGGGGTCTTATCATGGTGGAGAGCCAAGCACTTGACTATCTTTAATGTTCTCAAATAAGTGTAAATACATGGCCCAACTAATTTCATGATAATGAATTGTAGTTCCTTCTTGTAGAGCATTCGATCCCCAATATCCCATGCCATAATTGGATACCAACCTATTTTAATCCTTTTATTGTATTTCATGGTGCTATTCACACATGTGAAGGACATATTCCTTGCAATTTTCAGAATGATTTCATAATTTCATATCCCCAAGATATGCACTAACAAACTCCCCTCACCCCACAATGTGACCGGTTTTTCATTTGTCTAGCTAGCAGATTTGTCTCCTTGGGTCATGGACAAGAGTTATGAAACTAGGTAGATTTGGGTGGAATCATTCCACACAGCATTCTTGATGGATGCGATTTCTTGGTTAGCCAATGGTCCATCAAACTATCTAGATATTAGAGTGCATGGATGGATTGATATTTTATAACATAGCAATTGTAAAAATGGATTATAAATTTAGATTTAAGGGAGTGGTGCCGAGATTTATGTGCCTTATGATATTATTGGAATCTCCCACAATAATTAACTTCTGAATTGGGTATTTTTCTGCAATATTCATACCTTGTAGCAGTGCATAAAACTTCTCTTATTTATTTGAAAATGTGCCCAAACTTGAGGTATAGGCTCACTAAATTTGTCCACTAGGGCTAATAAATGCCCCCTTGACCTATCACAACTAGGATTTTTTTAAACCCCTATCAAAAGGAAGGATGTATGAATCCCGTAATGTTAACCTTTCTCGATAACTTTCTTTAGAGGGATAATTGCGAGTGTTGTTACTAAGAGGAAAAGGGGAAAGATGAGCATGAATATTGAATTCATCCATCAATCTTGCTTCATATGAATCCAATAATTGAGTCTTATATAACTCGGGGCATTTCATTCAAATATGTTTCGCTAATAGGGATTTAGCTCTATTAGTTACTAGTGTTGGATTATTCTAAATGTCTTGGAATATAGCTTTGTTACATGTATGTAAAGGTTTCAAACACACATACTTGGGGAGTTTCATCCAAATTCATTTAAAAGGGGATTTCTTCTAAATTAATTGAGATGATGTTGGTGCTAAGCTTCAAAAAAATGAAGGGGAGATTCACATTCTAAAAAAAGAGGACATCGGGGAGGGTTATCAAGGAAGACCTGAGATTCATAACCAAGCTTCATTGTATAATTATATCAGCCCCAATACCTATATTTTATTTATTTATTTGGAGTTGGTTCCACAACCCGATAAAACTAAAAGAATTAGAGGAGCAAGATTCTTAAGGTGGAAGGAATCAAGCCCAAGTTCCAACCACACTAGTAACCTTTCAAGGTTCAGAATGAGGAAGAGAAAAGTTAGTTCAATTCAATTCATAACCAAGCCCTGAGTGAAAGATATAACTTCTCCTTGATTCCATTCAACATAAAATATGAACATATTCACCTAGAATTTTATCATTTTCCTTGCAATTGAAAAGTCCCCATTCTCACAAATTTTCCCTATTGTGGTTTGTTGTCCAATATATGATTGTCTTGCCGAAAAAGATTACTCTCATTTCTCACTTCTTTGAGAATATGTTTCATTTTGGCATGAAAGGTCTGTAGTATTTCCTTCATGAACTCTTCCATGTCAAACCTCATCTTCTTCAGCCTTCACTTTCTTTGTGTTCATATTTTGTGTGTCACCACCTGCAAGAATTTTACCAACCTCCTGAATATGTTTAGATATTCTCCTTCATGTAATTTTATGTATCAATTTTAATTTTCAACTTTAGAACCTTGAATCCTTTCCACAACATTAACATATGGTACGACCCCATGCTCGTGCTCTATTAGCTACTAGCATAGATCCATCTTAATGTTGGATATACCAAGTTCCAAGAGGGATAAAATGTATTTTCACTCTAAAAAAGGTTTGCACCTCAAGATATTTGATCCCTATTGTCATTTAATAGATACCGAGTTAATGTCTAGGTTTGTTTAATTATTAATAATTAATAATCATTTATATTTTTATGTAATTTGACTGAGTCAAAATATTACATAACATAACAGGATAAGACATTACAACATCTCTTCCATATTGGGTTGTAGAGTGCCTCTTCGTGCAATCACTAAATTTCTCTTAGAATCTAAATTTTTCCTGGATGTAGGAGGTATATCACCTCAGTTCTTAGCAGGAATCAAAAAGAGATTAAGTATGAGTATTGCAGAGTTTCTTTGAAACATTTGAATCCATAAAATTAAGTATGCATACTATAGAGCTGAAATAAAGTCAAAATAATATACACAATCTAGAGATTAAACATTGTTCATCAACAAGGAACCCTTGGCTAAAAACTTGGGATGTACCTAATCAACCCATATGGTGCAAAAAATGAACATTCAACACAGACATGCCTAAATAACATACTTATACCTAATCTTCCAAAGGGTGAATAAGGAAAAAACTTTTGAGCACTATCAAATCCCAATGAAGGATGAGCAATCCAAATAATTTCAATCTTTAAACAATGTGGCACACCAGTGAAGATTTTCTTGAAGAATAATACAGTAAGGGTCTTTAATGAATGTCCAATTACTCTTGGAAAATTGACACTCCCAAATTATGTGTTTCACCATTCTAGAATGATGACAGCCGCAAAGGAGGAATTTCATCATTTCAACATGTTTTCTCCCATACTAGTACCTTAGATGGTCATGTGGGAGGGCTTCGCATGTATCTTTTAAATTCCTATTTGTGATTTAGTCAATGTGCCAATGTTAAGTGCATACTCAAAAATTTTCTTTGAATCCTGGCAAACACTACTAGAACAACAACCGCTTCTTTTACGTGTTCACATTCTGGTCTTGGGTTAAAGACATGCTATATTTGTAGACAAGGCAGTGTATTCCGTAATGGGCACCTGTCTTAATTTGGGAAATATAAGACAAGGCTCTTAAATTCTATAGGTCTAATAGGTAAATTCTATTTAATGCTTGTTTCAATGCCAGAAGTGAAGACTTTAGCTTCTAAGCAACAAAACTCATCATCAATCGTGTCCAACATGGTCTTGTAATTTCACAAAAAAGGAGAGAGAGAATTTTCATTTTCAAAAATATGTATGTTCATTTTTTACATCGCCCTATCCAATATCACTTTCTTGTGCATATTTTTGACATGCAAACTAGATGAAGGTAGAACACATCATAAATAACCTAGATACAATATTAGATTGGCATAAACACATACCTTTAACATACATGAACTTGCTTCATCAACAAGCAATCTCTAGTTTGTGTTGGATTTTGTTACTCTGGTAGGTGCTTCAGTTTGTGTGTGATCATAATGAGATCCTATATTGTTTGTCAAGAAACCCCAAAAAATTTAGGGATTGTGAGGAGAACCCAGAATTAGGGCATCATATATCAGTTGTTATGAGGGCAGGTTGTGGAACGATTTTCTATTTTCTATATTTTTTTGTTTTATATGGTCTTCCAACAGATGGTGTAGTTCTTCCTTAAATTTTTGAGCTAAACATAGGAGTTTCTAGTGTGCCTGTGATGCTCGACGTATCACAGGTTCATGGAGGACCTTAGGCACATGTCTCTGGATAAAATCTAATGAATTTTATGTTCCTCGCATAATGAATTTATAACAAAAATTGGCTTGGCCTATCACGGCTCAAAGAGGTGCTTTTCTTGTGGAGTACTTTTGAGAATTATGGAAGAATTTATATGTGGTGTCTTGCTGCTATTTTTTGTGTGCCTATCTTGCCATGCATGAGTGGATCTTCTTCTATTATTTTCCATATGTCCTTGGCACTTCTTCCATTAAATATATGAGCCAAAACACGAAGATAAAGTGCTTTGGTTGATGAAGTTACTATCATATTTTTTTTAAGGGAGATTCCATATTTGTCTCTAGGAGGTTGGAATTGTTCCTGGTGGGGTTACATGCTGATTTGAGGATGCTTGTTTTGGAAAATGGAAGTTCCCTATATTGGGGTTTCATCATGCTTTGAATGATCTATTTTTCATGGAGAAAATAAGGCACCTAGGTGCATGTGCTTTTGATGGAGATATATTCATGGCTATCCACTTGTGCTTTTTCAGGAGTTATATGCTTGGTATAGAGGGAATCTTATGTGAGTGTTGATGGGCGCCAGTATTGTAGCAAGAATGTTTCAACTCCTAGGGCTACCACCTTCACTTCATCAACCCGGGGTTCGTACAAACTTGAAGGTGACAATGTTGTATGCACATTAGATGCAATGGTCTACTCTTGTCACTTTTCAACTGGGGTGATAGACCACTAGGGTTTCTCAAACCAGCCTTCTATTGACTAGAATAATTTCTGACTACGAAATGGAGAAGGGAAAATTGTCTTTAATGAAAGAAAAAGAATCTTTCCTACTTTAAGGAATGAAATATTGAATTGGAAAATGCTTATAAAGTGCCATGAAATCATCTAGATATTAATTTACACATTTTTCTTGCAAAAGAAACCTAGATTAACATTGTTGATAACATGTGATGATCTAGACTAACTGAGCATGGAATCTAATCTAAGAAGTATTATTATTGTTGCATGCATGTGCTAATTTAGAAATTGTAGTAAAAGCTCTTTTTTGATGTTTTAATTTTATGAATGCAAATTCTAATCTTCACGTGTTTTTTGGCATGGGAGATAGGTATGGAGGAAGAGGTATGGACTAGTCTCAAGGGCATGGAAGTGAAGGAGAGGCTTAATCCAAGCTCAGATGACAATTTTACTAAATTCAGGCTCAAAACATGCTCCTACAAGGTTTCATGTAGTACTACTACAGGATGTCCTAGTTCTACTATAAGATGCCCTGTTTTACTACAAGAAATAGGTCGAAAGCTTAGGAGATGGGAGGAAAGGTATAATGAAGTGTGGGAAAGGTATCTGATGGAGAAATAGGGCATGGAGGGGGGAAACAATATCCAAGGCTCATTCAAATGCTTCAAGATGTGATCCGGATTTAAACAGGAACGCAACAAATTACAGAGATAACCATATACACAAAGATGCAGCGGAAATAATACTTCATTTTATTAATAGGAAATACTGAAATATGCTTACAATCAGAAATGGAAATAAACTAGCTAGGGCGATGGTAGCTTATCTCTGAGAAGAGATGTGATGGCTACATGCCTCTGAACTGTCTTACAATGAGGCTCGAAGGCCTATTTATTGTTGAGAAACAATGGAAAACCCTTAACATTCCAAAACTTAACCCTAGGAGATGAAACGCCAAACTGTGGGCCCCGTTTGGGGGTAAGTTGGTACATCAACTTCCCGGGGTCGTAACTTTGGCATATGATCTCCGTTTGACGCGCATGATAGCCCGTTGGAAAGATCTCTCCGAGGACTACGACGAAAAAGACAATTTTTATCAGAAAAATCGCTGGCGGTGGATTTCCCAAAAAACGTCGTTTAGGGCCTCAAAACGGCTCCGGAAGTTCAGGACCCGAAAAACTGCTAAAAATAGTAAGTTGTGCTACAATTAAGGAAACTGAAAATACTGAGAAAGACAATGGTGGGGGTCCAGGTGGACTTGGCAGGTGTCCACCAATATCCACCTGGATCATTCCTCCCCCCTTAGGAAGCAATGGTCCCCATTGCGTTGAGCTCCTCCATGAGATGAGGAAACTTCTGCTGAACTTGTTCCCTGGTGAGCCACTTGCCCTGCTGAAGGAGTTGGCCTGCTTTGACAACTCGATATAGTTGGATATTCTGTTGGCGAGTGTTCTTGATCTGTGTGTCCATGATCCGATCAGTTGCAGCTTGTTCCATGCAATCTGGATTTAATTCTGTGGGTTTGAGCTGTTCTGCAATGTCGGATGTGTCTAGCAATGGTGGAAAGTATGGCCGAAGGCGGTCCACATTGAACACTGGGTGCAGGCCAAGGAATGGGGGAATGCTGAGCTCAAATGCATTGTCTCCCATAGCCTTAGTAATGGTGTAAGGACCATATCGGAGTGGTCTCAATTTCCGATAGGCTCCAGTAAGGCGTTCCTTTTGCAAATGCAACCAGACTTTGTCGCCCACCTGAAACTTGTGTGGCACCCAATGTTGATCATGTCGCTGCTTGTACTTGGCATTTGATTTCTCAAGAATGTCATGGACCTGCTGGCGAATATGTTGGATGCGCTCAATGAAGCTGGTGGCCTTATCTATTTCGGACTGGACATGAGCTGAATTCATGTGAGTGGCTGCAAGTGGCATGGCCACATCAATGGGACATAGTGGCTGGAATCCCAAACCCACCTGAAAAGGGCTATGGCCAGTGGAGCTGTGAAGAGCTCGGTTGTAGCTGTGCTGAACATAGGGGAGGCTCTCGTCCCATGTGCGTGGATGCTTTGAATTATACATGCGCAGGATGTGCACAATCATCCTATTGACAACCTCTGTCTGGCCATCAGTTTGAGGATGGAAGGCTGTGGACTTCGTGAGTTTGGTGTCCAGCATTGACCAGAGACTGGACCAAAATGTGCTGAGAAACCGACTGTCCCGATCTGAGATGATAGACTGTGGGATCCCAAAGTGCACCCACACTCGTTCAAAGAAGAGTTTAGCAGTGGCTTCTGCTGTGATATTCTTCTTGCAGGCCATCATAATGGCCATCTTTGAGAACCTGTCGACGACCACAAAAACACAGTCATTTCCATGCTTAGTGGAAGGAAGGCCTGACATGTAATCCATGGAGATGGATTCCCAAGGTCGACTAGGGGTAGGCAACGGGGTATAGAGGCCTTGCTTCTTAATGGTCGGTTTGGCAATGGCACAGGCAGTACATGATCGGATGTACTTCCCAACATCCTGTCGAAGATTCGGCCAATAGAAATAGTTTTGCAGTACTGCCACTGTTTTCTCACCCCGAAATGCCCAGCAGCCCGACTGTAGAGTGCTTCCCAAATCATCTTGGCACGCTCGCTTGAAGGAACACAAAGGTGACCGAGGTGGCATAATAGGGCATCCTGGAGGTGAAAATCTGCAACCTGCCGACCCTCCAAGAGTGTCTGGTATGTGTGGCCGAATTCTGGGTCGCTTTTGTAGAGAAGTGGCCAATCAGAAGTCTCGTGCCCACAAGAGTTGAGCACGGTGGTTAGCGCCATGATCAGTGGTCGACTGAGGCAATCTGCAACATTATTGGTGCTGCCCTTTTTATACTTGATATTCAAGTGAAACTGTTGCAGGTATGTAGACCACTTCTGATGGCGATCATTCTGCAATTTCCCTTGGGTCTGTATGAACTGCAGAGGTCGGTGGTCTGTGTGGATGACCGTTTCCTTCCCCAAAATGTAATGCTTCCATTGTTGGCAGGCATGTACAATGGAATACATCTCTTTATCATAAGTGGGGTACTTCCGGACTGTGTCTGAAAGTGTTTCACTGTGATATGCCACTGGATGTCCATGTTGAGTAAGGACTGCCCCAATAGCATAGTCAGAGGCATCTGTCTCGACCTCAAATGGTTGTTGTAAATCTGGTAACGCGAGCACTGGTGCCGTGCAGAGGCGATCCTTCAACTCCCTGAATGCCTTCTGTTGAGATTCAGACCAAAAGAATTTTGCTTTCGCCCCGCCCTTGGTGACTTGACTCAAGGGCCAAGAAATATGAGAAAACCCCAACACAAACCTGCGGTAGAAGTTGGCAAGACCTAGAAAGCTGCGGAGCTCTGTTAGAGTGGTTGGAGAGGGCCAATCCCGAATGACTTGGACCTTGGCTGGATCGACATGCACCCCCTGTTCATCAATGATGTATCCCAGATACTGAACCTCGCTCATGCCAAAAGTGCATTTCTCCAAATTGGCACATAGCTTGTGTTGCCGCAGTGTTTGGAGAACCTGTCGGATGTGGTGGAGGTGCTCTTCCCAACTCTGGCTGAAGATCAGAATGTCATCCAAGTATACTACTACAAAGGAGTTGGTGAATGGCCGCAAGATGTCATCCATTAGCCTCATAAAGGTTGCAGGAGCATTCGTCAATCCGAAAGGCATGACCAACCATTCGAGGAGGCCCTCCTTGGATTTGAAGGCAGTCTTCCACACATCTGAGGGTTCGATTGGTACCTGGTGATATCCTGACTTCAGATCGATCTTGCTGAAATATTTCGCCCCCTTTAGTTGGTCTAGGAGGTCATCAATTCGCGGGATCGGGTACCTATTACGGACAGTGATCTTGTTCAGCGCCCGATAGTCAATACAGAGTCTCCATGTCCCATCCTTCTTCTGTACCAACACTATCGGGCTCCCACAGGATGAAGAACTCGGACGGATGTGACCTTTCTGTAGGAGCTCCTGAATCTGCCTCTTGATTTCATTGTTCTCCAGAACGGAGCGCCGATAAATTGGTCCATTGGGTAGCGGCGCACCTGGGGTCAAATCGATGGAGTGCTTGACCTGACAGTGCAGAGGAACCCCTGCCGGGGAGGTGAAGATGTCTTCGTACTCCTCCACAATCTTGTCCATCTGCAGCTGCCGTGCAGAGGGACCCCGTTTGGAGGCCGCGGCCACTATCTTCTTCTTCCCTTGAGGTCGTATCATCAGGAAAACAAATTTCCTGGTTTTGGAAATGATCTTACTGCATTGTTTTGCAGTAATCAAAGAGATGGTGGCAGGTGGTGCTACCTCTGGTATCCTAAACAACTTATTTCCCAATGTGATAATAACAGCACGGGGCCTTGATTCATACACAGCATGTCGCTTCCACAAGTATGGTTGTCCTAGTAATACATCACAAACTTCAAGGGGAGCAATGTCACACAATACCTCATCCGTGAAGGGCTTGATGTTGTACGGAAGACGACACTGCTAGCTCACGCGAAGATCTCGTCCTTGGTGAAGCCACCGAATGGTGTATGGCTGTGGATGTGCTGTGGTCGGTAAGCCCAACCGCTTCACGACCTCTGCCGAAATGAGGTTCTTTTGACTCCCGCTATCAACAATGAACTGTATCGGGGAGCCCTTTACCCACAACTGGGAGTGAAAGAGACGCTCCTCCTCCTCTGGATCTTCGGGTTCACTTTTCTGGATCTTTGCGGTAGCAACAGTGGCGTTGGGGTCTGCATCAATGATCTGCTTCCCTTTTTCATACCCCTTATCGGGTTCTGACTTAGAGTCGGAACATGCATCTGATTCTGAAACCTTTATCTCAGCCACCAGTGACTGCTTGGCCCGACACTCACTTGTGTTGTGAGTAGAGCTCTTATGGAACTCGCACCATTTTCCAGTGTCCTTTCTCGACTTCGCGGCGCTGTTCTTTGCTTGCAGCTTCGGCTGGTTGTCTTGGGCTGTCCCGCCTTAGCTTTGTCCTTTGTTCTGTGGTTTAGGGGCACCTTTCCCCTGCTTTGGATTCGCAGATCCAAAGTCTCGCTTCTTTTGTTTAAACTTCTGCTCGACCTTGACGGCATACCGGTATGCTGCGCCGAGCGAGGGGATGTTTAGGAACTGTATTTCTTCCTGAATGTACTTATGAAGGCAGCCACGGTATTTGAGTATCAAATGTTGCTCCGAATCCTTGATACCCAACTTTGTGCGAAGGGTATGGAAAAGATTGGTGAACTCCGGCACGTCTTGGTCCCTTCCCTGCCGTACCGTGGTCCACTTTATGTATTCATCCTCATAGCTCCCGACAGGGTAGTACTGCTCCTTGATGGCATCCCAGAACGAATCCCAGGTGGGTGCGGCTGAAAATAGTGAGCCAGTACTTTCATCCTTCTGCTCGCAGTAGGTTTCCCACCAGTCCTTGACGTGGGGGGCTGCTTTGAGAAGAGCAAAAACAATCTTTTCGCGACTCGAAAATTCATGAACAGAAAAATAACCCTCTAGCAGATTTAACCATTTATCTACGGCATCGGCGTCTATCTGACCCTCGAATATGGGGATTTCAAAATTAACTTGTACCTTAAAGGGTGTGGCGTTTCCAGAAGAGCTGCTGGAAGCCGATGCGCCGCTTCTGGGTAGCCGCTGAAGGATCTGCGCAAAGCTGTCCATCATCGCGTTCCGTTGTCGCTCGAGCGCTTCTTCGAGCAAGATTTTGATGGGATCTCCTGCCCCCTCGTCTTTCTTCTCGTCCGCCATGGGAGGCCGTCGGGATTTGCGAGGCTGGTCTTGCAAAGGTTCAACCAGTTCGAGCCCTAACTCCTTATATCCCGACCTTGTTGGGGACATGCAAAGAAAAACAGAGAAAAAGCAGACCGCTCTGATACCACTGATCCGGATTTAAACAGGAACGCAACAAATTACAGAGATAACCATATACACAAAGATGCAGCGGAAATAATACTTCATTTTATTAATAGGAAATACTGAAATATGCTTATAATCAGAAATGGAAATAAACTAGCTAGGGCGATGGTAGCTTATCTCTGAGAAGAGATGTGATGGCTACATGCCTCTGAACTATCTTACAATGAGGCTCGAAGGCCTATTTATTGTTGAGAAACAATGGAAAACCCTTAACATTCCAAAACCTAACCCTAGGAGATGAAACGCCAAACTGTGGGCCCCGTTTGGGGGTAAGTTGGTACATCAACTTCCCGGGGTCGTAACTTTGGCATATGATCTCCGTTTGACGCGCATGATAGCTCGTTGGAAAGATCTCTCCGAGGACTACGACGAAAAAGACAAATTTTATCAGAAAAATCGCTGGCGGTGGATTTCCCAAAAAACGTCGTTTAGGACCTCAAAACGGCTCCAGAAGTTCAGGACCCGAAAAACTGCTAAAAATAGTAAGTTGTGCTACAATTAAGGAAACTGAAAATACTGAGAAAGACAATGGTGGGGGTCCAGGTGGACTTGGCAGGTGTCCACCAATATCCACCTGGATCAAGATGGTTATATTTTTTTAATGGAAATGGTGATTTTTCTTACAAAACAAGAATTCGGATTTAGGGTTTAGTGGACTTTGGAAGCATGGGTGGATAAGACTTGGATGAGGCAAATGAGATGAGGTCTCCCTAAAAATTAGAAGCTCCTGCAACAACATACACTTTGGTCTTCATTTAGGCACAAATTCATCTATACATGAAAGAGATTCATTGAATGGAGGAAAATAGAGTTATTATTAGCTAATGGCTAAGTTCATGAATGGAATTTCTTTGAAACCAATGCAAAACTTAAGAGATCAAAAATGACAATTGAAAATAATCCTAAGAAACTCAAAGACAATGACCTACTCATCAAGAAACCCTAGATCATGTAGTAAAACAAGAAATCTATTTTTGGGTTGTGTGAATGGAACCCTCAAGTCATGATCCCATAAGGGAGATGAGGTGAAAGCCACTATCACAATATTTTCTGGAGTGTCCATTGTTACTAAGATACCATTGATCTAACTATCCAAAAATGGAAGAAAACTAATTAATCATCCAAATAATTGAAGATTAGCAAAACCAAAATCACTTCAGCAGCTAACTATGAATGTAATTTAAGCAAACATGTACAATAAGAGGAACCTCTGCTTCTAGGGTTGGGCCCTAACCTAAGAGCTTCATCCCTCTGAGTCAACTCAATGTTGGATCAACGGAATGCTTCTCATCTTCATTAAAATATCAAAAGTACATAAGAGTCATCAATCACAATGTATTAGCTCGAAAATGCCTCTTGGCTATAACAAAAAAAGTCAAATCCTAATGAGGCTCTAGGCCTTCTTATTTATAAAACTAAAGCTACCAAAAACTTCCTTAAGTTGAGTGAGGCTTGGCTCCCAACTCGAGATCAACTGGTTTTAAAATATCATTGGCTTGGCTGCCAATCTCCTATATTCCCTCTTGCTTGTCTACTTCAATTTCCTTCACTTTAATTAGCCAAAATTTCTCCAAAACCTGCAATCAATTCACATTCGACCACAAGACATTGCATCTTATCTTTACCCTTCTCATAAAGAAAAATATAAAAAATCATGTAAGGAAATGTGAGAAAAGTTGATTTTAATAGGTTCGAGAGTGGCATTAAGGTCCATATAATTTACCCATTGATTAGCCTCATCATCACCCTACTGAAAGTGTTTCTCATCCCCTGAGTAACTCAATCTATGTCCATGTCTTTCATCTCTTTAGTGGCCTCCCTGACATTCCAGGATTTTGTTGTAGTATCCTCCTCTTATGGATAAAATCCTGTATGGTTCTCTATTTCCTCCCACTTCTTTTTTCCTTCTTCTTCCTTTCTTCCTTCTAACATACCCAAGAGAAATGGTGGACTGAGTTTCAAGCCAATCCAATTGAATTTGAGTCTTTTTAGTTCCTTATTATACAGTGGGGTCCTCTCTAGTGCATCCCTCACTATTTCATGGGAATGATACTCCCTGATCTTTAGGCTATAGGGTAAGGTGTTCCATCTCCTTTTGCATGCTTTCTAGCTTTCATCCCCTAGCACTCTCAAAGTGTCCTCAAAATGAGTGATTTCTTCCTCTTCTGTAGCTAGGTATCTTGGTGTAAGCTAGGTATCATTGGCGATGAGGTTGTGGGTGTTAATGACAACCATAGAATTGCCATGTCTTGCTTTGCTATAAAGGGTCTATGTTTCTTCTCTTTCCAATACCCTTTTTACTTCCATAGCCTTGGCCTCCTCATGACTCATCCATGATGCCAAGGCCATCAGTTGTAAGTCCCCTAGCTTTGGATTGGGGTCCCACACATTCAAATCCTTTAAGGCCAAGTTATGTAGGTAGAATTCATATATCTTGGCCATGTCCTACATGGTTCTTTGGTCGCAGAGCTCAATGAACTGCCTATAGTTCTGGAATGGCATAGTTCCTCATTGTGCTAGGATTTTTATCTGAAACTAAAGCCATTTTTCTTCATGGTATATGTCATATGATTTTATTGGCATCCTGCATTGGAGTGTCTCCATGGAGAGACTAGCCATAACTGCCAATTGGCTATCATTTTCATGTACTTGCCTCCTCAACCATCTATTCTTAGCCTCTAGCTAAGTTTCATCACTCTTTCCCTATCTCTTATCCTACTCAACTCTTTTCCCATCTCTAGCAGCTTATTTTACATATGAAACACATCCTCTGCACTTTTTGATTTATCAATTTGCATCTAGCGATGTGTCCTTGCTCTCTCCTTTTCAAGCTCAAAGAATAGAGGGATGGAATTTTTTTGTGGTATCACTCTCCCTCCCTCAATGAATCTATAATAGGAGCTGAGATTTGGCCATGGGCTAGGTTCCTACAACTCTTGGGACTCTCCCTTTACTGTCTTTGAAGTATTTTTCTCCCCCTTTGCGTGTGTTACTACTTATTTTCCTTCCTGTTGCCTTTGTTGTCCTTCCTACTCCTGTTTTTGTGTTTCCCATAGTTTTGACAGAGTCTCCTGTAGGACTGTCTCTGTTTCGTGTAGGTCTGCCTATGTTTCCTATGGAAGGCCTTTCCCTTTTTGAAAATGGGTCAAAGGTTCTTTAAATTTTTTTTTGCTGAGGTTGAATTGGTGACAGGCCTCCTAACATAGGTGATTGGTGACCTCGGGGAAGCCTGTTGTGATGTGCCATCTTCACCTCTCATTCCTAGAGAGACTAATGTTTCTTGTTCTCTGGGTGAGTCCTCAATGAATATAAGAATTTGGCAAGTGTTTGAGACCTCCCTTTATTTATCCTAGTTCTCTTTCTTGTTCTAAAGTATAGCAAAGTCTACCTCTGCCTCTTTCTTTTTTATTTTATAGGTTTACTTAGAGAAGTCAAGGCAGCAACTTCCTCCTTATTTATGGGCTCAGGAGACACTCTTGGGGATTCCCCTCATTCCTTGCTATGTATTTAAGGACTTGATCCATCCTTTTGTGCTTCTTCCCTATTGTCCTTTTCATCCTCTATCTCATTTATTTATGTCTCCTCTTCTTCCTCTGGTTTTTCTTCTTCTTCTCCATGCTCCTCTTCTTCAGGCTCTTCTTCCTCTTCTTCACCACTAGAAGTAGGGTCTCTTTCATACTCAATGGCTTTAATTACATCTTGTCTGTTCATGTCTGCAAATGTTGACCACATAATAGGGTTTCTTAAGTTGCTTAGGGCATCTTCTAGTATGAGCTTAATCAAATGATGATGTGCTAGTTGTTGATGTTTCCCTTCTTGTACTTTGATGCTCATGTCTATTATTGACTGCAACAAAAAGTAGGGCATACTAAGTCTTCTATGAGGAGGTAAATCTTCTCCAAATTTCAGCTCATGGAGGAGTCTAAATTAGTAACCATAGACTATATTGAGCCTGCCCTCACAAGAAATATACTTGAGAATGTGGTAGATTACTTCATCCCAAGGATATGGAATTCTCCCCTTTCTAATCCAATTTTTGTCTTGAATTAGTTCCTCTCCTTCCAAGGAAAAAATATTCTCGGCCAGAGTGCTGCTAGCTTTATCCTCTTTCCTCCATTGTAAACCTAGAGGAAGTTTAGTGATCTTGCTAATGCTTTCAGGGGTAATTGTTACTAACAATCCCCTCACTACAGTAGTGGCACTGACTCTAGCTAGAGGTATGAGTGACATTGAAAATTCCCTAGCTATATGATCATCATATCCCCTAAGTAGCTCGAAGAATCCCAACCATTAATGCCTTGTAAAGATTTCTACCACATGAGGATGTTGATGTATTCTAGTTGTTCTGGTGGGTTCCCTTCTATTGGAACCCCCTGAAATCTTCTCTCTCTGTTAATTTGATTATATGAAGTTTTGGTGGCTATAGCTTAATAATTTTCCCAGGTGATGAGGGTTTAGATTTTTTGAGGGTGATGACTAAAATCCACCCTTTACTCTACCCAATACTCCACACAATTTTGCCTATCTCTGTGCACACTGTAATCACTAAAAGAAATAACAATTTCTTTTCTTTTCTCTTTACAAATGAAAGCACAAAAGATATGGCACATACCTCTCACTGCAGCGCCTTAGTTGAGTATAATTCTTGAATTGCTAGCCCTAGGCACCCCCTCACAATGTTTTTGACAATTCTCACTATTTCCTATAGTTTTCTTGTAGGTGATCACTGTAGGATGGTCGAGACTAGCTTTCCTCATTGTTTCCTGTAGTTTCCCTGTGTTTCCTATAGGTTCTCACTATAGGATGGACAAGTCTATCTTTTCCTTCGATGGCTCCTCCAAGTGGTCCCAGCTCTCAAAATTTTGTAATGAACAATGTCTTGCATGAAAGTTAGGGAATATTTCCATTTATGGTCGATTTTATTGAGTGATGTGCTATCTCGCTGAGTACGTATTTCTCCTTTTGGACCATTGGTCCCACTATTAGTTATCATGGAACCCTTCCTCGTAATGATCACCCACTCTTGTACCATATAACTCGACCACTTTTTCGATTCATTCCCTTTGATGTGACCTTTCCACATGTTCAATTGATTAGCACTTTAAATTTTTGTTATCAGGCTGAGGGTGGCCAAGTTAATTGGCCACCTTCGCTTATAAAACCAACTTTTTCATATTCCTACAGTTTTAGTCATATTCATTCTTATGAGAGAGTGTGGATGAGTTGACATACATGTGGCTTCCTTTTCTTGGTTGATGCATGCTGGTGGGTGGCTCTACTATGTTGCTCATGGTTCAGGTACATCTTCTCTATTGCTCTCTTTTTGTTGATTTTGTTCTGTTGATCAGTTGTCTTCTTGTCAATGTGCATGTGTTGGATTCCTCTTTTGCTGTTGAGCTTTGGAGAGTTTCCATAGTGTCTACAGTTGTGTTTCTCCCCTTTCAATGCATGGGTTCTAAAGGTTGAGCTGGATATTATTACTACTGCAAAATAGGTTGCTACAAGGTTTCCTATAGTACTACTATAGGAAATCCTATAGTTGCCCTTCTTTTTTTTCTGAATTTATGTGGCCTTTCTTTTGATTGGAGGGTGAATAGATATTGGAGTGAGTGGAAGGCATGGCCATGGAGTGTTAGGTGAGGTAGGCTGTTGGTGGTATGCCCCTTTGATATTTCTTCATTTCTTCTATTCTTCTTCTTCTTCTTCCTCTTTTTTTTTATTTTTTATTTTTATTTTGTATTCTTCTAAGTAGATTTTTTTGATGGAAATAGAGGGTGACATGGTCATGACGGGGTGTTGGTTGAGATGTGTCAAAGTAAATGGCCTCCTTTTTCTATCCAAAATAGGTCTGCATCATGATTTTTCCATCAGACTCCCATTCTTGTAGATTTTCAGGACTCCATATAGTACTACAGGAAACTCCTGTAGTAACTACAAGAAATCTTGTAGAAGTCACAGAATTGCCTGAAAATTGGATTTTTCTATGGTTGGAGATGAGTATGAATGAATGAACATGGGCGTCGTGGACGAGATGAAATGAATGAAGAAAAACATTGGTTTTTGCATGGCTTTCTTCCCTCTGATCTCTGTGTCCATTATCTTCTTGAAAACCTACAAAAACTAGAATTGTTATGAGTGGGAATGTTTGAGGTCCCTGCCATTATTTTTCTACTTTTTCTCTTTTCTCTTTATTTTTCTTTTGAAATACAACCAGGTTGCCTCAAAGGAGGTTTTCATCCTAGTTTCCTACCCTAGGTTCCTCAAAGGAGGTTTTCACCCAAGGGTCTTTTATTTTTCTCTTTTCCCTTTCTTTTTTTAACTCTTGGGCTTCCTTAGGAGGTTTTCAACCCAAGAGTGGGCGTTAGGTGAATCATGTAGGTTTTCACTTGGGTCTCTTACTATATTTTTTTTTCAAAGAATCAACAATATTCAAGAACTTGGTGAGGTGGAAGTAATGACTCCTTCAATCACCATTACTGCCTTACTGATACTACTCATGAACTCCTTCTTTGACAAAGACTTTTTGTAGACTTTCAATATATACCCATTGAAAAGTAATGGGATACCTTCTTCATCAATGGCTCTTATCTGAACATCCCCATTTTCATGCCATTTTTCTATCACATATGAGCCCAGCCATCTCGTCATCAACTTGCCTTTGAAATCCTTGAACCTGGAGTCATATAGCAGAGCCCAGTCACCTTCTTGAAATAGTTTCTCTCTGATATTTTTGTCATGTAAAACATTTCTTTGTACTTGAACCACCTCTATGTGCAAGAGGGCATGCATCCTGAATTCAGCTAACCCATTGAGATGGAGGAGCCTCTCTTGGTATGCCCTTGTAACATCTAGATCCAACTATGCTACCATCCTTAAAGTGTTAGTCAAACTCAATGGAGAGGAGATCCTTCTTCCCATAAACCAAATCGTAAGGGGTGAATCCATTGGTTGTCTTCCAAGTTTTATTGTAGTTCCAAGTGGCCTCCACTAGTCTGTCAGCCCAATCTTTCCTGTTACTACTCACCACTTTTGTCAGAATGCTTTCCAATGCTCTATTGGTGACTTCTACTTGTCCATTGGCCTGAGGGTGGTAAGGATTTAACTTCATGTGCTTGATCTTGTGTTAGCTTAAGAAATTTTCAATCATGTGTGAGGTGCACTGAGTGCCTTGATTAGTGACTAGATCTCTAGGGTATCCAAACTTGTAAAACATATTCTCCCTTAAGAACTCATCCACTTTCTCTTTTGTGGCTACCTTGACAAATTTGGTTTCAACCCACTTTGTTAATTAGTCAGTGCACACAATTATGTACTTTTTCTATCCTGATGGAGGATCAATGGGCCTAATGAAATCCATGCCCTGCTTGTCAAATGGCTCAAAATTTGTTTGAGGTTGCAAAGTAAATTTCATCCCTGGGAGTAGGTTTCCCCATTCTTTGGCACCAGTCGCATTGGTTGGTATATCTTCTTGCACCTTGGTGGAGAGTGGGCCAATAGTATCTAGCTTGTAATACCTTGAAGGCTATCCTTTTAGCTACATAGTGACTTGCACAAGGCCCATAATGACAGGCTAGAAGGATGTCAAAAACGTCCTCCTCCCTAACACATCTGCTCAGAATTTAATTTGGTCCCAGCTTGAAGAGATTGCCCCCAATCCAAGTGAATGGGGCACTTTTCCTTATAATTATGCTCATTTCCTTGGAGGAAAGATTTGGAGCGAACTGTGAATATACTAAGTAGTTGGCTATGTTAGCAAAGAACAGAGAGAGAACTGAAATGGTGAATAAATTCTCATCTGGTAGCTAGTCATCGACCATTCCTTCCTCACCTGCAGGCAAAGCCAATCTGGACAAAAAATTTGCAACTACATTTTCTCTAATAGACTTATAAATAATAGTTAGATCAAAATATTGTAACAAAAGTAACCATCTAATAATTCAGGCATTCACATCAAGTTTTTTCATCAAATATCTGATCATAGCATGGTCAGTATGTACAAAGGTCTGGTAACTAGTAATTTAATGTCTAAATTTATTCAAGTAATGGACAACATTTAGGAGCTCCTTTTCAGTCATAGTGTCATTTAACTCAGCTTTGGGCAATCTTTTGCTGATTAAATAAATGGCATAAGGTAGCTTGTCATCTATCTGGACCAAAGCTACTCCTATAGATTTGTCTAAAGCATCGGCATGCATGTCAAAAGGAAGAGCCCAATTTGGGACTAGAGTATAGGTGCAGTAGTCAACTTGTCCTTTAGGGTTTCTAGGGCCTCTTGGCATCTTTTTGACCATAAAAATTCAGAGTCCTTGGCCAACAGTCCAAACAAAGGTGAGGCTACCTTGCTGAAGTATTTTATGAATCTCCTATAGTATCCAACTAATCCTAAGAAACTTCTGACATCCCTCTACTTCTGAGGAGTAGGGACCCTCTTTATGGTAGCAATCTTATTTGGGTCTACTTGCAGTCCTTCCTAGGATACTGAGTGACCTAGAACAGTCCCTGCAGTCATAAAGAACTCACACTTCTCGAGACTAAGGGATAGGTTCATTTCAATGCATTTCTTTAATACCTTTCCCAAGTTAGAGAGAGCCTCCAGGAAATCACACCCATAGGGGGTGAAATCATCCATGTAAATTTCCATAGAATCATGGACTAGCTCTGCAAAGATGTTGAGGACTACCCTCTGAAAAGTGGCAGGGGCATTGAATAAACAAAAAGGAAGGACTCTATAAGAAAAGGTACCCCAGGGACAGTTGAAGGTAGTTTTATCCTGGTCCTCTGGGCTCATCTGGATTTGATTCTAACCACTGAATCCATCCAAGAAAGAGAAGAAATTCTTTCCTGCGAGATCATCTAATACTTGGTCAAACAAAGGTAGAGGGAAATGGTCCTTTTTTGTGGATTTGTTTAGCTCTCAATAATCCACACAGATCCTCCACTTTCAGTTTTTCTTTGGAACCAGAACCAAAGGAGACACGCACTCACTATCTGAGATGGGGTAAATGAACCCTCCATCCAACAAATTCTACAGTTCTTCTTTGACTATATCCTTGAGGGTTGGGTTCATTCTCCTCTGAGCCTGGCACACTGGCTTGCAACCTTCCTTTATCTAAATGTGGTGAGTACACACCGAAGGGTGCACTCCCTTCGTTTCTTTCTAAGTCCAGACAAAGGCATCCAGATGCTTTCTTGGTATGTCACATAACTCCTTTTACCTAATGCACAAAGAGAGAGGGGTTGATTTTCAATGTTCTTTCTAGGCCAAACTATATCATCTTGACATGAGTAGGGCTTGAGTCAGCTAGGAATAGATCATTCCAAGGGTTATCTTCGACTTCCTTCACTAACTCCTCAAGAGACATGGTGTTGGGGGGCTACTTCTGGAGGATTTGCTCAATCAAGTCATCTTTATCAGGTTTTCCCCCTCCTATAGTAACATATAGGGTACAGATTGGGGAAGAGTAGACTTCATCTTCTTCCTCCTATTCTAACCATAAAGGTAAGTCATGCTCCAAAGATAACTAAGTAGGAGGGTACAAGACCAGATTTTTGGACAAGTGCCCATTTTTAATGGTCATATCCCCAACCCTGCAGCTTATGTAAGCATTGCTAATGGCTAACCATGGAATCCCAAGGATGAGAGGATAAACACTGAACTTGGTCTTAGGTTGGAGAACTAAGAAGTCAGCAGGGTATTCCTAGGAATCAATGGAGACCATCACATCCTCAAAAACTCCCTCAGGAGCTATTGTGGACTTGCCCACTAGCTGCAAGACTGTTGTGGTCTTTCTTAATGATCCTTGGAGATTAAGTTTAAGAATAGTCTCCTTAGTCATCACATTGCTGATAGCCCTAATATTGATCAAGGTATGGGGGACAATGATGCCATTGATGTGTACATCTACTACAGGACTTCCAGGATCTAGATACTTTGGGCAAATCGCCCACCCCAACATTAAGTTAGATAGATGTCCAATGACATTAATGGTAGGGGTGTATTTATTTCGCCTTCCTGTATGTTTGAATAACTTCTCCTTGATTAACTTTTTATAGATGGGGACATCCTTGATAGCTTGGACAAGTAGGATTTTAACACAAAAGTTTTTAAATTCACCTAGAAGTTCAGTCTCTTCTGCGATGTGATGGACAAGATGCCTTAATCTCTCAGGAAAATGAGGTGGATTTGCTTAAGGTACACTCTCCTCCTTTTACTCTTCATGCTCCTCAGGTGGATATGGAGTTTGATTATCTAGAAGCACTCTTCCACACCTAAGGTTAATTTCTTCAATTTCCATAGGATAGGCAGGGTTGGATGTTTCTCCATTGTAGACCTATTGTGCATGTTTTTTTTTCGGGTTCGGATTTGGTTGGGTAGGCATATGAGGTTTCTTAGGTCGAGCAGGGTGTAGGAGTTGTAGTTGAAATGGAGTTGGAGGTAGTAAAGGCAAATCTTGGTTGTATGGAGTCCTCCACCATTCGGATGGTGCATTCCACTGAGGTTATGGAGGACCATATGGCTGAAATGGTTGGTTGGCAGGTTGGGAATGGTATTGAGGTGCAAAAGGTGAGGGAGAAGGTGTGGACCATGAAGGATGAGTAGGAGGGCACCAAGGGGGAATGGATGTATTCTGGTTAGGGTTGTAATATGAATAAGATGCCCCTTGCATGCCTTGTTGGTATGGTCAGGGTCCTTGAAGCCTCTTTTGGTTGATGTACCAGAGATGTTCAGTCACCCCTTCTATTCCCTAATACACAACTTTAAATCCAAGTATAGAAGGGCACTTTTCTGTGGAGTGGATTTCCTCATAGACCGAGCAGATTTCCGTAAGATTTAATGGGCATTCTTCCTAAGATGCCTCCTGGTGCATCTAGGGCAGAAGACAACTAAGGCTCTCTTTGTTTCCTCCTTCTTCCACTTGATCTACACGGTTTCCATTTGTAGAGAAAGGGTATGCATCATTTCACTCTTAAAGTCTTCCAACATGTTCCCAATTTCACTTTTTATGGATTTGTTGGAGGAGGATGGACTAGCCAAAGCTTGACTAGCCCTACCCTTCTTTCTAGCTTCCCTAGAGTGATTTTTGAAAATTGTCTTGATATCATCATAGGGTAACTGATAGATGTCCCCTCCTGACAATAGGTTTAGAGTTTCTAATAGATCTTCCCTAATCCCTCTAAGAATGACTAGATTAAGCTATTCAAGATCAAGGGTTCACCTAGCCCTTTTGTAGCTAAGTTGGAATCTTTCCACATAATCTTCTAAAGATTCATCATTTCCCAAGGCCATTCTAAAAATTTCCTCTTTGGTATAATTGGACCTGCAGTAGTCCCTATACTTATTATTGAAGGGTTGTTTCATTTGAGCCCAGGTGGTGATATTGTCCCCAGGTAAACCCATGAACCATCGCAAGGTTACATCTTTGAGAGTGGATGGGAACAATTTCAACTCCTAGTCATTAGAGGTGTAATCATAAGTTCTGCATATGACAACAAACTTTTACAAAAGGGTATCTAGGTCTTATAAGGTCAGGACATGGAATTGAGGAAGAATAAATGGGCTTATGTTTTTCATCCTAGCATCCCCAATAGTTTCTCTGATGGGGAAAGCACCCTCAGCTCTATTATCAACTCCTTCTCTATCTCCAATTCCATTTCTATTTTTAGCCATGGTGTAAGTTGGTGGAATGGTCTCTTCTTCTTCCCCGATAGGCTCTTCAAAAATCTCTGGTTGTTCTCCTAATGGGTCCTCTAGCTCACAACCACCGAAGAAGAGGGAAGGTGTGTTGTTCGATGCAGTGAGTTTATTTGGAAAACATTTTCCTAAGTTGTCTCTATTCCTACAAGGCATGAAAAGAAAGAAAGAAAAACCAAATTACAACTACTTGCGGAATGGAACTATTTGCTGAATTGGAAAGAAAGCAAAAGATTAGAACTATGTGCTGAATGGAAATATTTGCAAAATGAGAAAGAAATAAGGAAATAAAGAAAGCATAAATCACATCTACTTAGACACCTCCCTAGCAATGGAACCAAAAAGTGATGAGTGCCAGTATTATAGCAAGAATGCTGCAACTCTAGGGGTTGCCAACTTTACTTCATCAAAGTAGGGTTCGTACAAACTTGGAGGTGACCATGTTGTATACACAGTAGATGAAATGGTCTACTCTTTTCACTTTTTAACTGTGCCGATAGACCACTACGGTTTCTCAAATGAGTCTTCTACTAACTAGAAGAAGTTTGACTACCAAATAGAGTAGGGAAAATTGTCCTTAATGAAATAAAATGAATGCTACCTACTTTAAGGAATGAAATACTGAATTGGAAAATTCTCATTAAGTGCCATGAAATCATCTAGCTACTCATTTACACATTTTTCTTGCAAAAGGAACCTAGCTTGACCTTTTTTATAACATGTGTTGATCTAGACTAAATACGCATGGAATCTGATCTAAGAAGTATTATGACTGTTGCACACATGTGCTAATTTAGAAATTGTAGTAAAATCCCTTTTTTGATGTTTTAATTTTATGAATGCAAACACTAATCTTCACTTGTTATTTGGAAGGGGAGACATGTATGGAGGAAGAGGTATGGATTGGTCTCAAGGATATGGAAGCCAAGGAGAGTCTTAATCCAAGCTCAGATGACACTTTTACTAAATTGGGGCTCAAAATAGGCTGCTACAGGGTTTCCTCTAGTCTTACTATAGAATGTCCTAGTTCTACTACAGGGTGCCCTATTTTACTACAAGAAATAGGACGAAAGCTAAGGAGATGGGAGGAAATGTAGAATGAAGTGTGGGAAAGGTATCTGATGGAGAAATAAGGCATGGAGGGGGTGAACACTATCCAAGGCTCAGATAGATGCTTCAATATGGTTGGATTTGCTCAATGGAAATGGTGATTTTGCTTACAAAACAAGAATTCAGATTTAGGGTTTAGTGGACTTTGGCAGCATGGGTGGATAGGACTTGGATGAGGAAAATGAGATGAGGTCTCCTTGCAAATTAGAAGCTCCTGCAACAACATACACTCTTGTCTTCATTTAGGCACGAATTCATCTATACATGAAAGAGATTCATTGAATGGAGGAAAACAAGGTTATTATTAGCTAATGGCTAAGTTTATGAATGGAAGTTCTTTGAAACTAATGCAAAACTTAAGATATCGGAAATGAGAATTGCAAATAATCCTAAGAAACTCAAAGACAATGAAATACTCATCAAGAAACCCTAGATCATGTAGTAAAGCAAGAAATCTGTTTTTGGGATGTGTGAATGGAACCCTCAAGTCATGATCCTATAAGGGAGATGAGCTGAAATCCACTATCACAAGATTTTTCGGAGTGTCCACTGTTACTAAGATACCACTAATCTAACTATCCACAAATGGAAGAAAACTAATCAATCATCCAAAAACTTGCAGATTAACAAAACCAAAATCACTTCAACAGCTAACTATGAATGTAATCTATGAATACATGTACAAGAAGAGGAACCTTTTCTGCTAGGGTTGAGCCCTAACCCAAGAGATTTAGCCCTTTGAGTCAGCTTAGTGCTGCATCAAGGGAATGCTTCTCATTTTCATTAAAATATAAAAAATACATAAGAGTCATCAATCACAATGTCTTAGCTCAAAAATGCCTCTTCGCTATAAAAAAAAAAAGTTGAATCCTAATGAGGATCTAGGCCTTATTATTTATACAACTGAATCTACCAACAACTTCCTTAAATTTAGTGAGGCTTCGCTTCCAGATTGAGATCAGCTGGTCTTCAACTATCACTGGCTTGGCTGCCAATTATCTTAATGGATCAGTTGCTTGTAAATCCGAGCTGATGAGATCTGGTGGAGGAATCTTGAGTGAGTGAGGAGTTAAGGAGGGAGATCCAATCTCCTAAAATCCCTCTTGCTTGTCTACTTCGAGTTATGACACTTTAATTAGCCAAAATTTTCTCCAAAATTTGTAATCAATGCACATTAGACAACAAGACATGACATCTCATCTTTACCCTTCTCATTAAGAAAAATATAACAAAACATGTAAGGAAATGTGAGAAAACTTGATTTTAAAAGCTACAGAGTGGCATTAAGGTCCATATAATTTGCTCATTGATGAGCCTCATCAAACGTGCTTCAAGGCGATTTTGTTGATTTACTCAAGGAGAGGAAGGTGGATGCATGCTAAGTTGAGGATATTTTCTTTGCTAGATTGGACCACCCTATTTTAGGAGTGATGCATGCTATCATTGGAAGCTTCGTTATATTATTGGATATGATCTATTATTCTTATCCATCTAAAGAAACCTACTTGAACTCTCTCTCTTTATTTTCATGCATGCGCATGAGTATGAGGATCAGACCATCCATATTAGGGTTTCTTGACTTTTTTTTCTTCTTCATCTATGGTAGATGCAGGTGACCTTGCATGGAACCTATTATTGGTTAGAGTTATTATTGGTATTACACTATGTATCAGTCCTTCTTCAAGTATAAGAAGAGAAGAAGCTTAGTAGGCAATGGAATAGTTGTTGTTGATTACACCTTTCTTCTTCATTCATCCACAGTTCTTATCCCTTTCATATTAGGTTGCACAATGCACTTAGTTGTTTGATATTGATTCCTCAGTCCTGCTATTGACATGGTTAATCATGACCTCTGAATAGTATAATTAAAATAATCTTGAGCAGTGTTGTCATGAAACCCATCAAACTCTCTTGGAGCAGTGTTATTCTGCCTATGGACCTTGTACTTTTCTACCACTTTTTCAATGAAGAAAATTCTCTTAGAAGCCATATGATGTTTCAAGCATATTCTTTGTTTTATAATGATGATTTTCTGAATTGATAGTTTTGAGTACATCGCTCCCCTTATTCAAGAAACCTTTACTTCAAGTATTTAATGGTCATGATTCACTGGTTTTTGGGTGTGTATAGTTGACCCAATTTACATCTTTCAGTAAATGCCACTAGGGATACCCTCTTGAAACTTGAATGCACTGGTTCCAAAGTGAGAGAAGTTTTCTGGTGAAAGGGCATTCTTCTCGATTATTCCATTTGATCCATAGTTGTGAGGTTGATGATAGAACCTTGTAAGGAAAATTTTGAGTGATAACAAAACCAATAGACATGTCAATTTTTCTAAAATATATGACGTTTTGTAGCATGGGTTATCATCTATGTACTTTGAAACAAGGAATTATTAGAAATTTGTATTATATGCACCTTGTAGATTTTCATATTACGAAAAATATCCCCTTTATCCTAAATTTGGTGTATTATTTATTTTTAAATTTCTTGAGTCAACTTATGAGGTTTTCTTGAGTCCAAGACCTTTCTCACTCCTTGGCCTCAATGAGTCATTATCTGGGGTGAGTTTGGTAACCTTGTTGTAGACTTTTATATAAAGGTATGCCCTGAAGCTCAAAAATGCTTTCATTTTTTACTTTTTTGGGTTGGATTTTCCTGGGACTCTTCTTTTTCATGTGATGTAATTCTTTTGTTCCATGATGTGCTCAACTAAAAGTTGAACCAATATATTCAAAATTTCCAAAAAATAACTAAAAAACTTGCCTTTTATGAATTCACTCTTCCATAATGATGAGAAATCACTTTTTTGCTATGAAAAAACTCCTCTCTATTGTGAAAAAACCTTGTTCCTTTCACTGTCATTTTTCCCCTTTAGTTTACATGAAAGTGTTTTTTGTTTTGTTATTCAATCTCATGCTTCAAAAGTTTTTCTATAGGGTTGTCACAATATTATGTGAATAAAAAACCATTTTATTTCTGTATTTTCAATATTTTACCTAAATTATTATAAATGCATAAACGATTGTAAGTTGAAAAAATTAGTGGCTTCAACAAGTTTTCACTGATTGTTTAGAAACAGGCTTAGTAGTTTCTGGAAATGGCTATAAACTACTGAGGAATTTTGACCCTTCCAAAAAGGCCTTGAAAATGGTTTCTAATGACTGGAGGATTTTGGTGATCAGAACCGTGTTTTTTACCGAGTATATATGATTTATGGAATTCATAGGAACACAAATATTTAGCTATTTGAATTTCAAATTTTGTAATTAGATGTTACCCTATGTAGAATTGTGATTAATTATTAATAAAAAAAATATTTATTTTTAGGACTCTTTCTCTATGTGTGTGTAAAATATATGATGGTGGTGGTGGTTGTTTCTGATTCTTTATCCCTTGGCATACCTAGAAATTTGGGGGATATCTCCAATTGTACCTAGAGTTGATTGATCCCTCCGCAAACCTTGGCTAAATATATATTATTTATTTATTTTTTCTTCTTGTTGGTGGGAACAGTGAGTAGGTTGTCTCCCTTAGGGCTTCTAGTACACTTCCACCTTTCTAGGAGGATTTTAGCTGAGTGAGAAGTTTGAGTTTCTGCAACACTTTCAGCCACATTTTTCAGATCTGTAACCTTTTGTTTTAGATCTAATAAGATAGGTTGCTACCATCCATAGTTTCACATTCAAACTTGTTTGGTCATTCCCTTAGGGTCCCATCAGTTTCCCTAGGTGTTTCACCCATCTCCCTATCTTTTTGCAGCCATCTTCCCCTATGGTTTTTTGTTGTTGCTGCACCAATTTCCAATAGCTTAGAGTCAGTTGATCTCAGTCACACCGACATTCAGATCTCTTGACCGTTTTAGTGTATTTTCCATTGGTTTAGCCACCTAGCAGTACAATGTTCACAAACCTAGTTTGCATGGGATTTAGTTAATTGTTTTGTTGTTTATTTTTTGTAATTTGTTCCAGTTTATTTGCAGCAAGCTTTTTTCTTTTTTACAAACATGATCTAGGCTTAATCAATTAATACACTTGCACACACAAGCACACCTTAAGCAAAGGGAGCTTGGTTTAAACCGCCAAGCCAAGACTTAACATAATAAATTTATCTCACCACAACAGAGACAACAGATATATTGTTGATCTCCCTTCACAATTTCTGTGTTCTGGGTGTCCTTCCATCATTGTGCCACCAAGGCATGAGTCACGGAGACTATTAGGCCTTCAACCTTAGTTCCGTTTGGGCATATTACTCCTCCCCATCAGGTTAGAGTTCATAGCCCTCCGAGTCCCCATCTTGACTCTTCTCTTGATTCCTCATTTGATTTCGAACCTCCTTCACCACATATCGTCACCATGTCTGGACCCACAGTTGGTGTAGGATCCCAATTTGGTGGCGGCTCCAGTAATATACCAGTGGCCACATCAGGAAAAACAGTGTCAGGAACCATTCTAGGAGACCCCATGCTCTCCTTTATGGCTGGGTTAAGTCTACCGAATCTAAACCAGTTGATAAACGAGCCCATAAGCCACGATATTGTTTGGCCCTCCATGCCGACTAAGCTTCCCTCAAACATCCCAAATTTTGAGGGTATTACTGGAGAGGATCCTACCAACAATGTTTGATCCTTCCACATGTGGTGTTCGTCCAACTCCATAACCGATGACTCCATTTGTCTTCAGCTCTTCCAATGCACGCTCACTAGAGATGCTACAAAATGGTATGTACACCAGCCTGCTGCCCCTCATTCCATTTTCGTGACACTTGCTAAAGTGTTCTTGTCCTATTTCCAATTACCTCTTCAATATGACACTAGTACCGAGATTTTGACCACATTTCGTCAATCCACAGCTACTCGCATTTCTGACCATGTTCAAGAGTGGCATCGAAGGAGGAGCACATGTCATGCCCTGCCTTTCAAAGACCATGTTTATCTAGATTGGTTTCTCAAGAGCCTTTTATCTCGCATCGGGAAAGATGTCGCATCCCATTTTCCTCACACTGAGGAAGAATCTCTCCAGACCGCTTTGAGATATGATCTTATTAATGCTCAATCAGGTTATGTCTATACCATTATTCTAGACCTCCCACATCTTGGCAGTGCTAATGCACCTGTGGCATCTCACGTTGCCGATGGTATCGTTGGATCCATTTCAGACTCTTTGCCATATTCTCAGCATAGTTATGGCTACCCGCAGGGGGGCACCAATTCCTCCAACATTTATTCCCCTCCTACTAGAAACATGTTTCCAGGGCCCCAACCCATCTACCAAACTCTTGCTCCTTCTTATGCACAACTTGGTGCTCTAGCCCCTCAAGCATTAGCGTCGCAGCCTCCCATGCATCCTTAGCCCCAATAGCCACCATCCCCTTAAGGTCAGGTGTTTGCACATCAGAGTGATACCAATCCCCAAAATTCAAAGAAAAAGAATAAGGGGGAGGCTAACAAAGGTAAGCAGGGTAACCAAGGTAACCAGCCTAGTGAATCCCAGGGGAACCAGCCTAACACCAACAACCAACAACAGGACAGCCAACCCAAGAAAAGCAAGGCTATTCATACGAATAAGCCTTGTGCATGTTGTTGTGTACATGGCCACTACAAACATGAGTGTCCCATTTTACCCCAGATGTGCCAACTATGGGAAGCTCAAGAATCTTCTTGAGGTCAACGATCGCCTCGAGATCCTGGGCCTCGTCAACTGACTATGGTCACAAATCCTTTCCCTCAGTAAGGATTTGTTGTTGCTCAACCCCAGCTAGGTCAAGCAGCCCACCTCCCCCAACCTTCTCTTAGTGACTACCAGATCCTAATGATGAACTCTGATGAGGTTAACCCCTCCAATATCAACCTCCAAGCTCAGTTGCGTCAATATGACAAGCCCTCCACTTCATCCATTGTCGAGTCCCAAACCAAAGTGTCCGTTGACCCTCTTATGACACCAAATGGTCCTTTATAGATCCCTCAACCCAATGTTGAGGCCATTCCCAAGATTCCAAAAGGACCATTACGTCATAATGCGGTTTCTAACAGAGTTGCCCATACATACAATATAGTAAACAACTTGGTAGAATCACCTGCCGCCATATCGACACTGGAAGTCCTCCAGTCATGCCCTTCCCAAAAGAAGGCTCTACTAACTACCTTGGGTGCAATGGACCCTTCCGACGATCAATTGATTGTCTTCCCAGTTGATACATTAGAACACCCCCCATTACCTTCATCTATTGCTTTCCAGATACCAGTTATATTTTGTAATGCCATCATCTCTAGATGCATTATTGACGAAGGCACATCCACCTGTTTGATGTCCGCTACTATTTGGAAACAACTCAAGTCACCCGAGTTGTCCCCCTCTACTATCACCTTGCGTGCTTGGGATGGAGACTCCTCCCAGCCCCTTGGCATGTACCACAACTATCCAGAGACCCTTGTGGGTAAGACTATCCATGTTGATATTAAATTAATTGATACTCCCTTGGATTATAACATCCTCTTAGGTCATAGTTACACATATGCCATGTCAGCGATCATGTGTGCATTGTTCCGCAAGATGTGATTCCCCCATGAAGGGAAGATTGTTACCTTTGATCAGTTGACTTACTATGAGCTAGCATCCGTGACCTTCCCCAAGTCCATCATCTCGTCGGTATCTGATAAAAAATCATCCACTCCTTGTACAAGTATCTCACCCAGAGTCTATAAAGACTCCTCATTGTTGGGTGCTTTCCTTGGTCCTCCCCCCCCCATCTCAGAGATTAATGCTATGAGTGTTTTCATGTTATAGGCGTTAGCCTTGAGTTCCTTGCAGGTTAACCTCCAATAGGTTTCTGTGCACGCTTCTGTCGAACCTCTTTCGACAGATTCCCAGGTCTCAACATCCGTCTAGTAGCCCGACGTCTACCTTTCAAGACAATGCATATGTGAACCTTCTTTCTTGACTTGATGCACCAGGTAACAACGCCGCATCATGTAGCCAGTCTTCCCCCCATCTAACCATCTTCCATTATGATGAGGACATCTGAAGGCCATGTGTACCCCTGACTACCCTTTGGATGATATGCACCACCGTGCATACTTCCTTGCACGGCAGTCCCATGACCAGTATGTTGTGGAATCAAAAGACTTCATCCATGGTGAATTTGATTGGTTTCAAAATCCCATACCTATCCCAGATGCTTTCAAAGAAGGGAATATGGCCAACATCTCTCCTACTATCAAAATCAACATCTTAGATCAACTTGGGGTCAAAGAAAACATTTCCTTGGGGGCACAGTGCACCCCGGAAGAAATTGAAGCTTACACCAAGATCTCGAAAGAATTTCGTGATGTTTTCACATGGTCCTATTCTAAGATGCCCGGACTTGATCCTACCATTGTTGAACACCACATCGACACATGGCCCAACAAAGCTTGTCCCAAAGACAACTTTCCCACACCCTTTATTGACCAAATCATTGATGAGTGTGAGAGGAAAGAGGTTCTATCCTTTATGGATGGATTCTGTGGATACAACCAAATCAATATCTGTCGTGCCGATCAGTTAAAGACACAGTTCATTAGTCCATAGGGAACCTTCGCATATCAAGTCATGCCATTCAGCCTAAAAAATGATGGAGCCACATTTCAACGGGCAATGTCATATTGTTTTCATGACTTGGTGCACATTATCCTTGCTTACCTCAACGATCTCACCACTCATTCGAAGTCTCGGTCGTAGAATATTCATCATTTGTGCACTATTTTTCTCTGATGTCACAAGTATAACATCAGTCTTAATCCATTGAAATGTGTCTTTTGTGTTCCTACCGACCATCTGTTAGGCTTCATTATGTCGAAAGACGGTATCACTCTTGACCCCCTGAAAGTTCAAGCCATTCTTGAACTGCCACCTCCCCGTACCTTGCACCAGTTACAAAGCCTTCAAGGCAAAGCCAACTTCCTTCGCAGGTTCATACCTGACTATGCGACCACCATGCATGGGTTTCTCAGACTCCTTCGCTCCACCATTCCATTTGTTTGGGATGACCATGCTCAACAGTCTTTTGATGCCCTGAAACATGCTCTCACTTCCACACCCTTGATTAGTCCCCTCAACTTCACCAAGGACTTCATCTTATACATCTCAGCTTCCACCCATTCGGTTGCTGGGGTCCTTATTCAAGAAGATGAGGATTGGAATGAGCATGTTATCTATTATGTCAGCAAAAACTTAGTAGGTCCCCCTCTGAACTACTCCCATGAAGAGAAGTTGGCACTCGCTATCGTGTTTTCCATCCAAAAGCTTCGTCACTATATCCGCATGCATACCACCAAGTTCGTAACAAACTCCAACCCCATGACCTTACAATTGAGTCAGAGGATCATCAATGGGAAGTATGCACGTTAGATCGTCATCCTCTAGGAATTCGATCTCGACTTTGTTACACCTAAGAGTAAGAGAGGTTTGGCCCTCGCTAAACTCACTTCTGAATTACCCACTGGTGCATGTGATCCGCCGGTTAATGACGAGTTCCCAAATGAACACTTGTTCATCATCACTTCAGACAATCCTTCGTACGGAGATATTAAAACATATTTTCAAACCCAAAAGTTCTCTCCACATCTTTCCCATGATGATCTTCAATGGATTCGATACCAAGCCCCTCGCTACCTCCTCATTGGTAACGAACTCTATCGTCACAATGTGTATTCTATCCTTCATCATTGTCTCACTCATCCTGAAGCAGAGCAAGTGCTAAATGCCTGTCACAGTGGCGCTTGTGGTGGTCACCTCTCCGATATGGCCACTACCTAGAAATTCATGCGTGCTGGTTAATTTTTGCCCTCTCTCTTCAGTGATTGCATTGAGGTAGTCAAACACTACCCCAATTGCCAACATTTTTCCCCAAAGGCAAGAGCCCCACTAGCTCCCCTCCATCATGTCATCGCCACTAGTCCTTTCTGTAAATGGGCCATTGACTTTATGGAGTGTCGACCACCATCTATTAATAACCATAAGTATATTATCATGGCGGTTGATTATTTTACCAAATGGGTTGAGGCCATGCCAACGTTCAATAACACAGCAGCTACCGTAGCCCTTTTCTTCTTTAACCATGTTATTGCTCGATTTGGAGTTCCAAAACAAATGATCTTTGACCATGGCCGACATTTTGAAGATGAGGTATGGCGCAAATTATCCTCACTATTGGGATTCTAGCACCAGTATTCATCATCTTATTACCCCCAAGGTAATGGACAAGTTGAAGCAGTCAACAAGATTCTCAAGACAATGCTTCAACGGACGGTGAATAAGCACAAGACCAACTGGCACCTTATGCTCTTCCCAGCCTTGTGGGCCTACAGAAATTCTATTAAAACCGCCACTAGGTTTACACCTTTCCACCCTGTCTTTGGCGAGGAGGCAGTATTACCAACTAAGTACGAGATCCCTTCCCTCCACCTAGCTATCTAACTTCTCCCCGACACCCAACCATTAGAAAAAAGACTTGCCATGCTTGAATGTGCCTCTGAAGACTGTCGTGTTGCTTTGAAAACCATTGAAGCGGCAAAAAAGTGCACCAAATCTCAATATGACCGAAAAGTCACCCCTCGTGCCTTTCATGAAGGTGATCTTCTTTTGGTGTTTGACCAGGCCCATGATACCCTGGGGCATGGGAACATTCATAAGGACTTAGGTAAGGGGGCATTCATACTAAGGATTTCGAAGGCCAACTCCTTCCCAATCCTCGTAATCCACTCTACCTTAAGAAATTTTACCCATGGCATTTCCCATTGATTTGCATGCATTTATTTCAGTCATGCATTTAGGTAGGTTGCACCACTTCATTTGATGATTTGACACTTCACTAGGAAAACATTTTTCCAAGAAGGTCACTTCGTCACCCCTCAAATTCAACTTTCACCATAAAGCGACACTTGTACTTTGCGGTCCACCTCCTCTAAATACTTGTCATATCATATGTTGATTGTCATCATGAGTAACGACCCCTTACTCATTTTTTCATGGTCCCCATCAGGCCTAGTCTGTGTGGCAGCGTCATCGAGTCACCCTTGTTTAGAGCATCTGTGATGAGTCACCCTTGAATCCTTGGAGTGTATTTCATGTCCCATCATATCATGGCACATTATTCCATCCATATTTTTATACTCTCCATCTTGTGTCGCCCATTTTGGCCTCCAGTCATATTGTCCCCATCCCCTCCGAAGTTGAGTCAGTTGCTGTTAGGTCAACCATGCACTTTATGCTCTAACAAGGGTAGTTGTTTGTTTGTCCCTCAGTACCATTTTCCCATTATCCTTGGTGTCAGTCCATCAGTCACATTACTATTTTCCTTCTTGCTTTAGTTGAGGATCCTCATTGCCTCATCTATCGTGGGCCCTATTCTGTCGACATCAGCACATTTATACTAGAAGAATAGCCTAGAGGGTGGTGTATCTCGGTTCCAGCTTTCATTCTTGTTTGGTGCCTTGGATCGAGTAGAGGGTCCCATTATTTCCCTTTGAATTAGTTGTTTCATGTTCGTGATCCATACACTTGATGGTCAAGTGATGCAACAAATTGTACCAGTGATTCCTCAGTGTGTATGAGATGTTTCAGACCTCATGAGGGGGTGGCCCTTCAGGTAGACCCCCACATGCCTGGATGCATACCTACCATGCTACAGCCTCAGATGCAGTTCCATAGATCTGATGGGTTTGATTCGTACCAGTCGTAGTGTTCATAGCATGCACGTCTCCTCCAGATGATCCATTCAGTTTTACGGAGCCCTTCCTTGTTTAGCAGGGCTTCTTTAGTTGTTCCACCCTCCCTCCCACCCATTTTTTAGGGAAAGGGGCTTTGTATCTCATGTACTCAAATATTATTGTATTCAGTCCTGGCTCATGTTTTTACCAGGTGAATTATGTATATGGGACACATTGTATTATTTTTGGCTCTATTATGCCAACGTGTCATGTACCATTCAGCATGTACGTTCTTGCTCAGATTCATATTTATGGGCGAACCATTATTTTTGTACTAAGTTATCTCAGTGAGTATGGGTATGCCTCCCCTGCCTCATTGAGGTCCAATACCACAACAAAAAAGTAGACTTGCATTAGTCTCACCCCCTCTATCACTATCCTCTCTCAGCTTCAGCTTCATTGGTCTCTCTCTCTCTCCTTGACTCCCCTGTGTTGTCTAGTGATTGTGTCTTTACAACGTACTTCGGTCATACATTTTGCTCCTAACACTCATACATGCAGGGGCAATCTGTTATCACCAAAAAATTGATCATATAGCCTAATTTACTAGATGGATCAAAGTACACCATGTAAAGGCAATTTTACCATAGTATTAAAATTGCTTTCACTGTGAGAAATTACCTAATAAACCACCTTTATTAAGTAATTTATAGTTAAACCCATGAAGAATAATTAAACAAATCACTATTTATTTGATTCTCTTCTAGGAATAATTAATGAACCAATTGTTTTATTATTATTCCTTGTTAAAATTGACCCAATCATGAAAAATAAATAGATAAATCATTATTTTTCTTATTTTTCTCTAAGAATAACTAATTAATCATTAATTAATTACTATTCTTTGTTAAGTTTGACTAAATCCCTTAGGAATAATTAAATAAATCATTATTTGTTTATTATTCCTTAACTAATTCATTGAGATAATAAATAAATCATTTATTTATTTATTATTTCTAAATAAAAGTTTAAATACTTTCTCCCTCCTAAACAAATATAATAAAATTTTCCAAGTGGTTATTCCAAGAATGGGATCAATAATATTTTATTATTGCTCATTATTCGAGGATAACTCGATATTTTGTTATAAATATGAGGGTTTTCCATTCATTATTCACTTTTGATTATTTTCATTGCTGCACTCACTGTTGTAACTCTGGTTATTTTCATTGTCACACACCATATTTTTGCTGGGTTTATCCATTATAAAGGAGAGAGACTCTATAGAAGCTGAAATAGTTTTAGGATTTCCAAGAACCCATCCCATAGAGGGGGACTGGTGACATATATTTGTTCCCTTCACAGGTGTTATAATAAAATCATTCTTTACAAATATGCTTTCCATTGGATGTTTTGGGGTTATTACTCTTCATTTGACTGTTTAACTATGATTGCAACATAGATCAAGATTTTGGCAGGTTTTTTTTCTATCAATAGTTTCATATCTACAATGTTTAGCAGTCATTTCTATTGTTCAGATCAGTTTTCGTCCCCGATATTAAGTGGGTTCTTTTCGTACATCATTGAGAAGAAAACACTACAACACTTCTTTTAACACCTTAATTGTTTCATTCAAGAAGTGTGAACCTTTGTCACTCATCAGGATCTTCGGACATCCAAACTGTGATAAAATGTACTCAAATATAAACTTCGTAGCAGTCTCCACACTACAATCCTTCACAGGCTATGCCTCAACCCATCTCGCCAAGTAGTCTATCGCAGTGATAATATAACGTGCACCTGTCTTCTTCCCTGGTGGATTAATTGGTCCAACGAAGTCAATTGCCCATTTATCAAATGCTTGCAGCGTGACATGTGGGTTTAAGGGCAATTCATCTCTTCGTGATGGTCTTCCAATCCTATGACACACATCGTACACACTATAGTACTCCTTAAAATCTTTATGTACCGTAGGCCACCATAATCTTGCTCACAGAATCTTTTGCGTAGTTGCCTTGCCTGCATAGTGTCCTCCTACAACACCACCATGCACTTTAGCCAAAATATTGTTTCGTTCATACTCAGGTACATATCGGCGCAAAACTTCATCTGGTCCCATCTTATATAAGTGTCTTACAATGACTGAAAAATATGCAGCCCTTACCACTAGTTCCTTCTTTTGTTGCATTGTGTATCCTTTAGGAGCTATGCCAGTAGAAAAAAATAAATAATGTCTGCAAAATGTTCATCAACATAGAGAAGAGTTATGCGTGAGGTAACCCCTCATCAATATTAGTGGGTTCTTCGCCAATATTGCTCCTAGAGAGGTGATCATGTCCAACATTTAACCTTCATGGCTTAACTATCACTTCAAAATCATATGCCTGGAAGACAAGCAACCATCTACAGATCTTCCCCTCCAACACAGTATTAACCAAGTACTTCAATGCAGAATGACCAGTATACATTTTAAAGTGCGCACCTAACAAATAATGCCTGAATTTTTGTAGTGCATAAACCATAGCTAATCCTTCTCATTATGTAGTTGAATAGTTTCGCTCAGCCTTAAATAGTTTCCTACTTGCAAAGTCAATTAAATGGTCAATATCTCCTTCACCTAGTTGAGTTAAAACACCTCCTAATGCTATACATGACGCATCCACTACACATGAAACAATTTCTTTCAATTCGGGAATACTAGGATTGGTGCAGTAACCATTTCTCCTTAAGAACATCCAAGATCTTTTGGAAGTCATCATCCCAGTAAAACGTAGCGTCCATATTCAATAACTTCTCCATTGGCACAGTGATTTGCACATATGCCTTTATAAACTTCTTGTAATACCCTATATAACCCAAAGTTGCGCGTAGTTGTTTTACATTCCTGGGTGGATCCAAACTGATAATTACAGCATTCTTGGTAGGATCTACCATTAATCCTTGCTTTCACATGACATGTCCCAACAATATTCCATAAGGTACACATAAAATACATTTCTTCAAATTCAAGGACATCTAATACTTCCTGCACATATCCAATATTAGGTGCAGACTAGAGACATGTTTCTTCACTAGATCGAAGATTGTCCAATCATCAAAGTAGACCTCTAGAAACTTGTGAATAAATTCCTTGAATGTTGTGACTACCACCCTTGAAAATATCGCAGGGGCATTTTAATTCCAAAAGGCATAATTGTATATTGGAATGACCCCCACTCTGTAGCGAAGGTAGTCTTGCTTCTATCCTTCGGCGCAATCTTAATTTGGTGATATCCCAAAAATCCATCAGTGAACGAATAGGTCTCCTGTCCACTGACATTTTCTAGAACCTTATCTGTAAAAGGTGTAGGAAAGGGGTCATGCACGCATGCATCATTTAACTTCCGTAGATCTATGTAGATCCTTATATCACCCTTTTTTTTCTTTTCCTGGACCACCATCGGACTGACCCATTCCAACTCTTCCACTGGCTCAATTATACATGCTGCAAGCATCTTATCCAACTCTTCTCATACCTTTTCCTTGTACTTGGGGTTCAGTCGATATGGGCACTGCTTAATTGTCTTCACGTCTGGTTTTAAATTGATCTTCATCACACCCAAATCACCTACTATGCCCTTCAATTCATAGAATTTTGTTGGAAATAAGTCCTAATATTCATGCAGTAATTCAACAACCTTGCCGACCATGTCTTCATCCCAATAGTCACCAATGTGCACGAAATTTGGTTCTACTTCTGAGCCAATATTTACTTGTTTTATCTTTATTGGCTATGAGATATCAGGGATCTTTGCATCAGGTCCTGCTACTTCACGCAATCCTTCTGACTCAGGAATGTTGATATTTTGTGGATCCTCATTGCCTTCTTCCATAGTAACATTGTAGCATTCCAGCGCATGTTGTAGCTGCACACTCCACTCAGGTTGCATCCAAGTTACAGGTTTTATTGGTGTTCCGAAGATCACTACCTTAATCGCCTGAAGCACCCCATCAATGCATTTGAACCCATCTTCAAAGTTGAATGTAAGAAGAAAACACTCCATTTCATCCCAATCAACAGTCATGTGTCGCAGCTCCATCTCCAAATAATAGTTTGTCGATATAATGTCTAAGTTATGAATAAATATATATACCCATTCCGGTTGAGGTACCTCACCCCAAGCCTTAGTCCATTGATCTAGATGATCATGCAGGTCATCCTTATCTCTTTACTTTTCACTGAGCCATGTTTTTGCATAACCAAATATTAATCTCATTAACCTACTCCTTCCAATCAGCAATGTTAGCCTTGTGGGTTCCCCACCATCTTCCAGGCGTAGTTCTTAAAGTGAAATTTAGAGCTTGGAACTTGTGCTCCTTTGGTACATCTCTTTATAAATGGTCAAGAAAAGTATTGACATCGTCTAGCCCATCATAATAAAGTAATTTACATATCTCATTTGATATACAACGTAAATATTTTGTAAGCTTATTGCATCGTAGTGTAGAGACCTCATGCAACCAATTCTGCCAGTTTTCTAATTCTTCATCTAAGTCTGATTGGCATGAACTATCCTTCTTCGAACTAATACGTCCATCTGCAATGGGATTAATATAGACTTCATCTCACGTAGTGATCTTATATATGTGATCAATGTCTTCATCATCATAGTCATGATGGATTGGTTATATGTATCGCACACCTTCAGCTGGATCCAATGGAACAACTACTCGAAGGACATTCTTTTCAAATACCATGCTTCACTTATTTAAATTAATAATATAATTCATGTTGAAAGCCCAATCAATCCTAAGCAATGTTGTGTATGGATTACTTCCATATATTATTTCAATCAATTCAAAATCTACGAGCACACTAGCTCCTTCAATAACTATAGCAACTCCATGTAGGCGAGCCATCAGAATTATCTTTTGTTTGTTTGCCATGCGTAGCTGGATTGGCAACCACTGCAAGTTAAGTCTCCCCATATGTTTCCAAGTCTATTTTGGCAGTACATTAGTGTCAGAACCCAAGTCTAGAATTATCTAGGTCATATCAAAATCACCAATTTGTGTTGTCAACCGCATTTCCCTACTAGCCCTCTTCTTTCTCTGGTTCACCTTATTTACTACACGATGTTCTAGGAGCGACATGTCCTTACTAGCACAAATTTCTACCAGTTATTGGAGTCCTTAAACTACCTTCTAGTCCCTCAAGAGCTTCATGCATTTCTGTAGAAACGATTTCAGCATTATGGGGTCAGAGTTCTCCATCGTAGTAATTTCTTCAGATTTCTCTCTTCGAGGGACTATTGTTATCTGAGTTTTAGACGTAGAAGCACCTAGATCCATAAAAAAAAATTCATGCCTCCATAAATGTCTCCCTTTCTTTGTGTAAGTCAAATCCATCATTCTTTTCACCAGCCCTATGAACCCATGTATCTGATACCGATTACTTGCCTTCTACCTTATCTTCACCAGTGGCTATACCACTTCATGTGACTATATTGACACTAGGATTATCTTCACCAGTGGCTATACCACTTCATGTGACTATATTGACAATATGATTGTCTTCGTGTGGCTCAGATCTCATCATCTGAATATTTTGTGTTAGCTGTTGGTTCTTCTTTTGCTTCATTTTTTCTATTAATAAAGGACACTCTTCTATAAAATTATCAAATTACTTATAGTATTGACAAGATGGATGAGTTGGATTCTGATAATCGCACACAAAATGTCTTGGTTCTCCATAGTTGTAGCAGATGATTTGACCCCGACCTATTCTAGCACCTCCTCGTCTTCCTCTTCCATGTCCCTGGAATACTCTGTGATCCATAGGTGAGCCTTGATCATTTTGTACATGGGTTTTAGCCTACATCCTATACATAAAGGTTATGTCTATCATCAAATCATAGCTTCGGAAATCTCTTTCATCATGGCCAACTGATTTTAAAAATTTGCAGAAGAGTTGCTTTGGTGAATGCACAAACTTTTGTAATAGATAACAATTGTTTTTCATATGCATTCCTGGTACTTGGCAGATACTACACCAGATGCTTGAACTAGAGCTTGATCTAGTAGGAGACTCTGGTTTCAATGGGTTGCAACCTCCCATAGTTATATAATACTTGTATACAAGGCACTGATCCTTATAATAGCATACAACCTTGCACTTTGTACACCAAACTTCAGGGCGTAATCTTAACTAAACCTCCTTTCCCTTCTTTAGATCTTGCAATTCCATATGCAGGCTTGTTAACTATGACTGGATATGTTGGACTCCTATATTCATATCCTAGATTGGTGAAGCCTCCAGCTTCATCACAATCTCTAATGCTTTGGCCTGAGATCCGATCTTCTGTTGAGACAAAGGCAATCTTAAATGTGGCAATAGCGAAGCTATGTACCATTCCTTATGTTGTTCATCTAAAATCTGAAGATTAGCTTGTCTCAGTAAGAACTTCAACCTCTAATCCATATCCCACACGGACTCATTAGTTGTTTGCTTGATCTCCTTTATCTCAGTGACACACTGAGCTTCTCATTTTGGCTTTCTAAATTCTGTGTTCATCGCAGTATTTGTCTCGGCCAACGTAGAGTTTGTGTTGGTTGTACTATATTTGATATGCCATGCAAGAACTCTATCCTCTATCATTGTGACCATTTGTGCTTTCTTCATGTCATTATCGTTGATTTGTTGTGCCTTCCACATAGCTTAAGCTGCAAACCAAAATTGATCAGGATCCTCTAATCCCTGACCCTTGAATACAAGCATTTTCACTATATTCACCATACTGAAGAATGAAGGTGGAGGTCTAGGTGTATGAGGTGTTGATGAAGGTGGAGATGGGGTGGATGGATGCAAAATCCCAGCAGTGCCCTAACCTTCTATCTGTGGCACACCTCCATGTCTGTTTGTTAGGTCCCTATAATACTAGTGTATTCCCTCATTATTATTGTCATTATAGCCACTTATTATTATTGTTGTGCCCATGTTGTCCCCATATTCTTATTATTGTGCCCCATAGAAGCCCACTATTGTTATTGTTGTGCCCTTACATTATTATTGCTATTTCGTCTCTGATTATATTGTGACCCTTAGACTCCTATATATAGAAAGCAGGTCTTTTCATTTGAATCATCCAATAATTGTTCATTTGTGTAATGTAAAGGAGGTTCCCCCCTCAAAGAGGTTGATTTTAAAGTCATTGACCTATCTTTTATTCTATTTTGTAATATGGTTGCATAACATTTGGTATCAGAGCTTTGGATTCTAGGGTTTTGTTGCTCCAAACAGGTCATTGTGGCATTTTTGCTATACCCTTTTTTCTACGAAGTTTTAGAAGATGAAATTAAAACCCATTTGAGTTGAAATCTTCATGAACCTCAGGTCTGAATGAAGCCATCGATAGCATAAAAACTGATTCAAAATTAGGAAGATAAAATTCAGTTCAATTCAATTCGTAACCAACATATAAGTGAAAGATAGAAATTCTCCTTGATTCCATTCAACATAAGAAATGAACAGATTAAGTATGAGTATTTCAAAGCTGCTTTGAAATAATTGAATCCAGAAAATTAAATATGAGTATTGCATAGCTGAAATAAAGTCAAAATAATATATATAATATACAGCTTGAACATTGTTGATCAACAAGGCACCCTTTGCTAACAACTTGGGATGTATCTCATCAACCCATATGGTGAAAAAAATGAACATTCAACAGAGAGATGGCTCAAAAACATACTTATACCTAATCTTCTAGAGGGTGAATAAGGCAAAAACTTTCGAGCACTATCAAATCCCAATGAAGGATGAGCACCCAGATAATTGAAATCTCCAAAACATGTGCCACACCAGTGAATATTTTCTTGAAGAAGAATATAGTAATGGTATTGAATGAATATCCAATTACTCTTGGAAAATTGACACTCTCAAAGGAGGTTTTTCACCATTCCAGGACAATGACGCCCCAAAAGGAGGTGTTTCATCATTTCAACATTTTTTCTCCCATAGTAGTGCCTTAGATGGTCATGTGGGAGGGCTTCGAATGCAGTGTTTAAATGCAGATTTGGGTTTTAGTCAGTGTGCCAATGTTAAGTGCATACTCAAAAACTTTCTCTGAATCCTAGAAACCATTGATAGAACAACAACCACTTCTTCTTCTTGTTCACATTCTAGTTTTTAGCTAAAGACATGCTATATTTGTACACAAGGCAGTGTATTCCATAATGGGTACCTGTCTCAATTTGGGAAATCTAAAATAGGCCTCTTAAATTATACAGGTCTAATAGGTAAATTCTATCTAATGCTTGTTTCAATTCCAGAAGTGAAGAATTTAGCTTCTAAGAAACAAAACTCATCATCAATCGTGTCGAACATGGCCTTGTAAATTCACAAAAAAAGGGAGAGTGAACGTTCATTTTCAAAAATATGTATGTTCATTTTTTACATCGCCCTATCGAATATCACTTTCTTGTGGGTATTTTTGACATGCAAACTAGGTGAAGGTAGAACACTTCATGGAGAACTTGCCTACAATATTGGATTGGCAGAAACACATAGCTTTAACACTCATGAGGTTGCTTCATCAACAAGCATCTCTGGTTTTTTTTGGTTTTTGTTACTTTGGTAGGTGCTTAGTTTGCATGTGATCATAATGAGATACAATAGTGTTTGTCAAGAAAACCCAAAAATTTGAGGGATTCTAAGGAGAACCTGGTATTAGGGAATCATATACCAGTGGTTATGAGGAAAGGTTGTGGACTGATTTTCTATTTTCTATATTTTTGTGGTTTATATGGTTTTCCAACAGACAGTGCAGTTATTCCTTGAACTTTTGAGCTGAACAAAGGAGTTGCTAGTGTGCCTTTGATGCTCAATGTATCACAGGTACATGGAGGACCTTAGGCACATCTCTGAGGAGAAAGATAATGATTTTTATGTGCCTTTCATAATGACTTTATAACAAAAATTGGCTTGGCCTATATTGGATCAATGAAGCACTTTTCTTGTGGAGTAGTTTTGAGAATTATGGCAGAAATTATGTGTGGTGTCTGGTTGCTATTTTTGAGTGCCTATTTTGCCATGTATGAGTGGATCTCCTTCTATTATGGTCCATATGTCCTTGGCACTTTTTCCATCAAATATATGAGTCAAAAAAGGAAGACAAAGTTCTTTGGTTGATGAAGTTACTATCATATTTGTTTTTAGGGAGGTTCCATATTTGTCTCTGGCAGGTTGGCATTGTTCCTAATCAGGTTACATGTTGATTTGAGGAAGCTTATTTTGGAAAATGGAAGTTCCCTATATTGGGGTTTGATCATGCTTTGAATGATCTATTTTTCATGGAGAAAAAGAGGCACCTAGGTGTATGTGCTTTTGATGGAGAAATATTCATGGTTGTCCACTTGTGCTTTTTCAGGAGTTATATGCTTGGTATGGAGGGCACCTTATGTGAGCATGCTTCAAGGCTATTTTTCTTATTTACACCGGGAGAGGAAGGTGGATGCATGCTAAGTTGAGGATATTTTTCTTGGCTATATTGGACCACCCTATTTGAGTCGTGATGCATGCTATCATTGTGACCTTTGTTATATTATTGGAGGTGATTTATTCTTATCCATATAGAGCAGCCTATTTGGAATCTCTCTCTCTTGCTTTTCATGCATGCACATGAGTATGAGGATCAGACCATCCATATCAGGGTTTCTTCAATTTTCAATTTCCTTTTCCTTTTTTTCTATGGCGGATGCAGGTGACCTTGCATGGCACCTATCCTTGGGTAGATTTATTATTGGGATTATGCTATGTATTAGTCCTTCTTCAAGTATAACAAGTATAAGAGGAGGAGAAGGTTAGTAGACAATGGACTAGTTGCTTTTGATTCCACCTTTCCTCTTCATTCATCCACAGTTCTTGTCCCTTTCATATTAGATTACTCCATGCACTTAGCTGTTTGATATTGATTCCTTAGTCCTACTATTGACATGGTTAGTGATGACCTCTGAATAGTAGAATTGAAAAATATTGAGTGTTGGCATGAAACCCATCAAACTAATTTGGAGCAATGTTATTCTACTTATGGACCTTGTACTTGTCTACAACTTTGTCAATGAAGAATACTCTTTTGGCAGCCATATGATGTTTCAGGTGTACTCTTTGGTTTATAATGATGATTTTCTGAACTGATAGCTTTAAGTATATTTCTCCCCTTATTCAAGAAACATTTACTTTAAGTATTTAAGTGTTATGATTCACTACATTTTAGGTGTGCATCATTGACCCAATTTATAGCTTTCAGTAAATGCCACTAGGGCTAGCCTCTTGACACTAGCATGCATTGGTTCCAAAGTGAGAGAAGTTCGTTGGTGACAGGGCATTCTTCTTGATTGTTCCATTTGATCCTTAGCTGTGAGGTTGTTGATAAAACCTTGTAAGGACAATTTTGAGTGATAGAAGAATGAATAGACTTGTCAATTTGTCTAAAATCTATGCCCTTTTATAGCATGCATTATCATCTATGTACTCTAAAACAAGGAAATATTATAAATTTGTATTATATGCGCCTCGTAGATTTTCATATTACGAAAAATATCCCCTTTATCCTGAACTTTGGTGTATTTTTTGCTTTTGAATTTCATGAGTCAACTTTTGAGGTTTTCTTGTGTCCAAGTCCTTTCTCACTCATTGGCCTCAATGAGTCATTGCCTGGGGTGATTTTGGTAACATTGTTGTAGAATTTTATATAAAGGTATGCCTTGAAGCTCAAAAATGCTTTCCTTTCTGGCCTTTTTGGGTTGGACTTTCCTGGGACTCTTCTTTTTCATTTGATGTAATTCTTTTGTACCATGATGTGTTGAGCTGATATTTGAAATAATATATCCAAAATTTCCAAAAAAGCACTCAAAAACCTGCCTTTTGTGAATTCACTTTGCCATAATGATGAGAAATCATGTTTTTGTTAGGAAAAATCTCCTCTCTATCGTGAGAAAGCCTTGTTGCTTTCACTATATTTTTTTCCCTTTAGTTTACATGGAAATGTTTTTTGTTTTTTATTCAGTCTCACACTTCAAAAAAATTCTATAGGGTTGTCACGGTCTAGTGTGAATAAAAAACCATTTTGTTTCTATATTTTCAATATGTTAGCTAAATTATTAGAAATTCATAAACAATTTAAAGTTGAAACAATCAATAACTTCAACAAATTTTTACTAACTATTGAGAAACAGGCTTAATAGTTTCGGGAAATGGACAGAAAACACTGAGGAATTCTGAGCCTCCCGAAAAGGTCTTGAAAATGGTTTTTGGTGCTTTGAGGCTTTTTGGTGATTAGAACCGTGTTTTTTAACGAGTATATATGATTTATGGAATACATAGGAACACAAATATTTAGCTATTTGAATTTTAAATTGTGTAATTGGATGTTACCCTGTGTAGAATTGTGATTAATTATTAATAATAAAAATATTTATTTTTATGACGTTTTCTTTGTGTGCTTGTAAAATATATGAAGGTGGTGGTGGTTTTTTTATTCCTTATCCCTTTGCATCTCTGAAAATTTAGGGGATCTCTCCAATTGTACTTGGAGTGCATCTATATATATATATATATATATATATATATATATATATATATATATATATATATATATATATATATATATATATATATATATATATATTATTTTTTTATTTTTATTTTCTTCTTGTTGGTGGGAAGGGTAGGTAGGTTGTCTGTGATGTCCTATCCTTTATCCCTTAAAATTCGTGGGTCTCTCGAATTGTCCCTCGAGCAATTAGTCACTCCCAAAACCTTGGAAATCCATAGGTTAATTACCATTTATTATCTAACCAGGGCTCTATTTACATGCTAGCCATAAGATCGCTTTGCAGCAACTGAACAATTATTGATGTTGTTCTTATGGTGACCCTTCTTTTGAAAAGAACATTTCATCCTTAACAATACCATGCATGAAGATATTTTGCTACCTAAACCTTTGTTTCCATGTTATTCCATTTGCTTATACTTTGTGTTGTTATTGTGACTTAATAGGGACATTCTTGAATTAGGCTTATCCCTTCCACCACTTCAGTCTTTGCTAAATCATCATAGCCTGTAGGACATTTCAAGCAACAACAAATACATCTATAATTCCTTGAGCTATAAGTTTCAACCATTTCAGCCTTTGCTAAATCACCATAGCCTATAGGACCTTTCAAGCAACAAAAAATGCATTTGTAATTCCTTGAGCTATAGGTTTCCATCAGTTCATTCTTTGTTAAATTATTGTAGGTTGCAGGACCTTTCAAGCAACACCAAATGTGTCTATAATTCCATGAGCTATAGGTTGTTGAAATTTTTTTAAATTTTATACACCTGATTCACCATTTTGAATGCTTCTTTTGAATGCATCGAGACACACACCCACATTAAAATATATATTATATAAAATTAGCTCCCATAATTCTTTGCTCCTAGAATATTTTGGAAAATTGTGATTCATGTTGTCACTTCTCTCTTAGTTCCAATAAAGGTGGGGAACAAATTTCAAACCATGGATTTCACTCCCGAAAAATTCTCTCTAATGGAGTGACATGGAAGAGTGCTCCTGAAGGTGCTTCAGGGTTGCTCCCAACTGGATCTTATTTTGTGAGCTAAGTAGGGGCTAGTTTTCCTCCCACACAGTGTAGCTCTTGGTACATCTCAATAGTTGTCTATGATGGTACTATCATATTGATGCTTCAACTCGACATTAATAAATTTTTTGTTTATTTTAGTTATTCACAATACCTAAAATTTGATCATTGGACATTGTTTTTCTTTGAGTAAAATCAAATTTATTTTTCATATTTTGTGTATATTTTATGAGATGTTTGGTGTTCCTCAACTTTTATTCTTTGCATTGTTCCATTCTTTGGCTCTAGTATAGTTGGATTTTATGTCAAAAATCATTTTTATATTTTTATTTATAGACTGAGGTTGCATATTTTGGAGGAAGTGTTTGGTGTTTCTCAAATCTAAACCTTTTTTATTTTTCCCATTATTTTTGTTTGGTGTAGTAAAAGAATATTTTATTATGAATCAGAAGTCCATGGCAAGTATTTATCCCCATTTACTCCATCAAATTCTTTTGAAGAGTACCACCAAAGCCTTAAGATGTTTTCAGAATAGTAGAAAATAGTCACTGAGACAAACTTGTAGTTTTAAGTGTAGAAGAGTAGATTCCCTAAGTTTTGGGGTTGTTGCATGGAGGTACTAATTGAAGGATGAAGTTATTGTTTGCAACTATGTTCATGAATTTTTGTTCATTAATATGTACGAGTATTATCGCTATGCTTATTTGTTGTGCTGCAAATATGAATGAGTTATAGCTTGTTGTAGGTTGGTCTAAGAGTGCATTCCATTATCAAGTTAACTTCATGCCTCTCTTGATAAACCTATTTCTAAAATCTAAATATATATGAGGATACAATAGGACTAGTTGATGTAAGTAGGGCTAGAATTGTGAATGAAATTCAGTAGAATATTCAATGTCATGTTATCAAATCCCAGAAAGATATGACTCATTGGTTTGAGTTGGCTTGTTATTTTTCACTTATGGGCCTTAATATTGGTATTTCAGCTTAATTAGTGTCAAATTCCTTCGCTTTAAACCTTCTTTTTTTTCCACCTTTTGAATTTATTAATGCATGAAAAGTGTTCCAATAGAAATGCAATCCTTGATGCACACTGCTATGACATCATGCCCACCCATAATATGAAAATACTAGAAATATGTACAAATTATTTAGTCCAGGTTCGTGTAAATGACATATGTATTCATTTGTACCTCCTTGAATTTGGATTAGATATCTATTTTAAGAATTGACAAGTTGAAAATGATGACTGTGTTGATCCTACAATAACATGCCTTGTGGAAAGTTGGAAATGGGGATCTACCACCTATAACTAATGCACTATCTAAAGATGTCAAGGAATTTATACAACATTCTTAAAAAATTAAGATTTCATATTGACCATCAACATCCGAGCCCCTGGATCATCCTTTTGTGAAAAGGTCATTTTCAGCAAACATGTCTGTTGTTGAGCCTCCCGTGAAAAGTAGACGTCGGAGATGTCTAGCAAGATCATTTTGAAAAAGAGAGAGAATGTTGTTTGATTTTGGAAAGGAGAGTCTTTTATCTATACTTTTCTTGATTTGATTGGTCAATTGTTGCTTTTATGGCTAGATTATTCAAAATATTTTGAAGACCCCATGGGTAATAGGCGTTGTCTATTGGATGTTTTGGAGTTTTTGGCTAGAATCTGGTGAAACATTTGTTCGTCAATTATATTGTTTAAACTGGGTTTTTGACTACATATATGGATTCAACACTGTGAAAAACCCCTCGAGCACTTAGATTGTGGATAGTTCACAACTCAATGTTGTGATTCCAACAAATCCCTACCAAATTCTAGGCAAATGAGACTAGAAAGTAGGCTAGAAAAACCTCCAAAATGTCTAATAGGTAGACTATGACTACATAATAGACTATCTTATTTCCTTTGGGATAGTGAAGACTTGGTGTATTAAGCTTTCAAACTTGTCCATACTTTTTTTTTGTTTTTGATCTTAATTTATGTTTGAACGGTGGCAGTGATATGATTCTTTAACATGCATTATATTTTGTAACAATTGAAGAAATTGTTTGTTACAAAATAAATGTGATTTAATCACAAGTTAATGCTTTGGTTATCCTCGTTAGATTTCTATATCCATTTCCTCCTGTATTTTTTATGTATTGGGTTGTTTTTCTAGTAATTTGGATATGTGAAATAGGTTTTATAAAATTAATTATTTTAGATAAAATAAAATATTTTAATGTAACATATAAAAAAAGATGTTAATGGAACAACTAATGTCCAAATATGGAATACTTGGTCCATATAAATTCATGGTCCCTAGTTATTCAATCTTGTAGCCTTTGTTTTTGTAGTCTAATAAACTTCTGAATTTGTTGTTTTCGTATTTTTATTTATGTTTGCGTGGTTGCAATTCTTATATTTTGTGATAGAAATTATATGCACGATTATCTGTTTTTCATTTTGTAATTCAATTTTATTCCTTGGAGGAAAAAATTACCTGAGCTTTTGGGGCCTTTTTTCATAAAAGAATGAAATTCTTTTTATGGATTATAAAGCTAGAAATAAATCCCATCTCCCTTCACACACTTAAGCGAAGAATAGGTTTTTCTGGTACTTTGTAGGGTCATTCAACATTGTGGGATACATCAGCAATACTCAATATAGAAAATAGCCACATCAAAGAAACCCCATTCAAGGGAGAGGCATGCACACCAAGATTTGGAAAACATGATATATTGGATGCATGATTTCATTAAAGTATTATAATATAGGGGTGTTGAGCATTTTAACATGACACTGTCGCACAATGTACATGTTTTCTTTATAAAGGGCACATTGTTAGCATGGGGTATTGTCACACATGTAAATGTTGGTAGGGAAGCCTATAAAAATATTCTTTAGTATATGTTCATGTATTTATATCTTTTCTATGTTCAAGTTTCATGTGAAGGCTCGTTAAAAAGAAAACAATGGAAAATGAAAGGAAAAAAAAAAATTATGGCCATTGGGTTATAATGATTTTATTTGTGGTGCAAAAAGGAGGAATTCCGATTAAATTACAACACTTTACATAGAAGCCTTTCAAAACATCTGTTCCATATCTCTCCAATATTTTATGTTGTAAAAGTCTCTATAATTCATTTAAAACACATTTAGATAATTCTATAATTTATTCGCTTAGAGTCCTTGACCATTAAGGACTAGTTCTTGTATTTGTATTACAAGGTTTTGCAAATTTGTAGCAATTAATATCTCAAGATTTTGGAGATCTTAGTCTTCTTTTTTCAATATCTCTATTTTTTGTTTTCTCCAGGTAGTATACATAGTATTGCATCTATTGAAAATATTATACTTGTGCTTTTTCAAACTTGCCATTCTTAATTATAGGATATCTTGATCATTTTACGTTGTTGCCAAAGCACATGATCAACATAGAGATATGAGATTATATGTGGATATCATGAATTATGAGATGAACCCATTTCAGTTTAGTAGGATTATCCTACCTCGCAATAGGATGGTTTAGTTGACATGTTTTGTTATTTCCTTTTATGTCCTAAAATACTATGCTAGCAAAATCATTTTGTCCATGATGACAGGAATTGTTGGATTTGAAGGAATGAATAGGTTATGTGAGTATAGGATTAAGTGAAGAGAGTTTTTAAGTGTTTGAAGAGAAGTGCATATTACTCTGGCATAGAGTCTAGTGTAGATGAATACTCTAACAAGTAGCCATAGGATGAACTTTGCAGTATATGTTGTTTATATAATATTTTCTCAAGCTTCGCTATAATTCTTCATAGTTAGCAACATTACTTGAAAGGAGTGGCAGGTTGGTTTTAATTAAAATTGACATTTTCTATGAAGGAATTATATCTTTGTATTTGGAGTTTAGTCTGTCATAAATAATTACCTCGATTTTGTAGGAGGAATTCAAGGACAATGAAGAACCAGGTATTTTAGACTGTGGCCATATTCACCATTTGGATTGCATCGGAAAATGGCTATTACTGAGGAATGTGTGCCCTATTTGCAAGAATAGCTTTGAACGTATAAAGCATAAAAGGAAATCAAATTATAGATTGAATACATAATTCCTTGGAAGGCAATTGACTTCAAATAGGCTAGAATATTTTTGTAAATGATGACTACCCAAATCTTTATTTAGTAATTCATTATCATTTGTTGCAAAATATATTGAAGATGACCTAATAATATATATAAATTATTTAAGAGACACGTACATATTGGTTTTTTTTGCCCATGTGTTATTTTATTAGTGTTCTTGAACTTGCACTTATTTAGCTTAACCTTTGTTGCCACTGCCTTTTGGAACATGGGGGAGGCTTTCCAAAAAATTGCTAGTTTCATTTTGTTTGAAGGAAATTTGACTTCAATCTCAAGGTAACATTATTCCTTTAAGTCCCTTTGGACTATATGAAATATTATTATTGTTCAATGGGCTATTAATTATCGACCTATTCCAAATATTGTAATGCGGTTATGTTTTATTATTTGGAGGATAATTTTATCATTTGAGGTTATTTTGATTTCTACAAGTTACCTTCAACTTGAGATTTTAACGTGTAACTTAGTTTGCGTGATTATGCTTAGTATTTTTCTTGAAGTTTAAATACTAAGTTGCTAAGGTGTTCTTTTCTATGGTGACGTTTTATTTTCTTTGTTTATATAGGTCATCAAGCCACATGGTGGCCACTATCTCCCAACTAAACAAAACTTGTTCGAGTTTCTAGTAGGGATTTCTATGGTTTTTAATGTTGCAATTATTTCACCTCATGGTTATTTTGGGCAAGAAAATGTTTTAGGAATGCCAGACAAGACATTGGTGGACAGGTAAACAATTTTTTTATAATTGCAATGTCTATTTCATGATATCCTCTCTTTCTTGTTTGATTGTATTATGAACGTTTCTTTTGATTTTGTTTTTCCTTTTAACTATGAAATTGAAAATACTTGGTGTCATGTCCATTTAAACAAAAATCAAATCTTGAAGATGAAATTAGTATCACACTTAATTGGCTGAAATCCTTTTAGTTGTTTTGTGTTGAGATATTTTCATGGCTATTAGAAAATTTTATTTTCATGTTCTTATTTGAGCATAGGTTGTTTATATACTTGACCAAGTTAGTGCTATAGAGAATAAAATGTTGTTTGAGAATAAAGCTATAATGATTATACATCACACCTCACATTATTTGTTTTCACAAGTTATCTACAGCCTGAGCTTTTTAGCATGTAACTCAGTTGACATGATTGTGCCTAAGATTTTCCTGAAGGTTGATAACAAAGTTACTAAGGTGTTCTTTTCTATGGTGACATTTTATTTTCTTTGTTTATACAGTTCTTCTAGCCACATAGTGGCCATTATCGTCCCACTGAAGAAAAATTGTTTGAGTATGTTGCTTTTACGGGCAAAATAGCTTGGACATTACTGATGTTGAGGTATATGTCCTATAAATACTTTATAGTGTACTTTAGTTTATATTCTAGTGTTCATCAACTTTCATGTCTTATACTCTACATTGTATCTTCTTTTGTTTTTAGAAAAAGAACTCAATATTGATGGTAAGAAGTGGGATTGAGGGAAGAGGAGAACAATAACATTGGAGTGACAAATGCCAAAAGATAGAGAGAAGAGAATCGGTCTAGTGATACCCTTAGATCCAACATCCTGCATTAGACATGAACATAGAGACAGATGGTCAAGTCTTCAGAGTTGGTGAATTCACCTGCAATGCCTTGGCAAAAAAATGATAACGTTTTGAGTTGATGAAACAATATTTCATGTGTAAATTGTAGTCCAACCAATATTAGGTTAGAAACTCATATTGTATTACTTGACATTTCATATAATATATTTTTTGTGGTTGAAATTATTTATAGTTGCACTTAATATTTTTTAGTATTGTAATTAACATATGTAACTTTACATTTTCATATTAGATGCGCATGCACATTGTATGACATTTTTTTAAATTAGTCACAACATATTACTAATTAATTTATGTTGATTAATAATGAACACATAAAATCAATTTAAAACTACTAAATTAACAATTTACATTGAATAATGATGAACACAAGTAAAATTAACATACAACTAAATTAGTCGTTCATAATGAGTATTAATGAAAGTAAATGAAATGAATATAAACTAGTAAATTAGTTATTTATATAATGAATATGAAACTACCAAGAAAAGTTAAATGACTACTGCAAATAATAAATTTGTGATTACAAATGATGACTAAATTTTGCATATATACGACTATTAGTAGCTAATTTAAAGTATCTTATAGCACAGCCAAAATTTAGTCATATTTCTTTGGTCAATAATTGGTTTCAAATGATGACTAAATTTTGCATTTATATGACTATTGGTAGCTATTTCACAATATATTATAACAAGACCAACATTTTGGTCATATTTCTTTGGTCATTAATTGGTTTTCTAGGGTGATCATATAGTAATATATTTTGTTGGATATTTGGTCATTAACTATGGCAATTAATGACTAAATCAATGACTAAATTAATGACCAAATCTATGACTAAATATACTATTAGATAATAAAATTGAGACAACCAATTAATGACTAAGTTAAAAATGACTAAAAGTTGGTCACGTTATAAGATACTGTAAATGAGCTACTACTAGTCACCGACTAAAAAATAGTCGTTTATATGTAAAATTTAGTCATTTTTTTAGTAGCTAATTATCCATTTTATACTATTCATAGGTGAAGGAATATATTAGAAAAATCCTCAATTGGTTCATCATGATCCATTCTAAGCTGATTGATTGTTTTATAAACATCTTGGTAATCATACCACTCAAACGCTTAATGAAGCTCCTTAAGAAATTGATGAAAATAATGAATGGATGTGGATGGTAAGGTATGACACCATTGATTAACATGACCTTCAAGAGTGAGGGTGAAAAAAATAAACATAACATCTTCATCATCGACTTCAACAAATTTACAAAACCAAAGAAAATAATTTATGTGCTTGGATATAAATGTACCATGCTCACCATCAAACTTGAATTGAGACAAGGAATGAACAAGTTCTGTGGAGATTGAAAGTTTACCAGGAGGACATATGTTAGGAAAAAAATTTGGGATTATGATTTGGGAAAAATCCATTTAAGATAAGTAATTCAAACAGACTCAATAGGGACAACTTCACATCTCACCCTCCTTCTAGTGTCAACTGTTGACATTTCTGGAAATTCATAAACCAAGGGTCCTCCTCGATCTGAAGTCCCAATTGGATCTTACACCATTTAGAGTAGGATCCCCATCTGGAATACAACCCATCTGTCATTTTCTTAAATATATGCCTTGGCTTTAGCTGTTAGCACAAGAGAATTACACTTGTGTTTTTGATTGAGCTATTGAGTGTGCCTTGTGAATGTTCAATTATAGATGTATCAATGTTCTTTTACCACAATGGAAGATATAAAGTGAGCCCCTAAGAGAGAAGTAATAGTACTACCCTAATAGAGACACATAGAGATGAGAAAGACTCATTTGGCATTAAGAGAAATAGTTCACATAGATATGACAATCGTTACAACCATTACAACACATTTCCAATAAGTTAAGCAGTGAACTTACCAAAATAATCCAATTCTTCAATACATGTGAAAGTGAACATGAATCATAAACATTCAAAGAATAGTATTAGAAACATCCACAATCCATGTGTGAAAATGTATTGGCCAGAAGGCTTCAAATATTAAGAAAAAGTCCCAAGATACATAAATACAATGAACACCACTAGCTCCAATAGTAGAGTGTTAAAGCCACTACTTTCTTCCGAAAAGTACTAACTTTTTCTCTCTAATGCCTTGTGGGAGAGGTCAAGGTTAAAATTCCCTTACATGACAAATGAGGATCTATTTATAACTTGAGGCATGACCTTTCACATCCTCATGACTCTTGACTTTCCAACTTGTAGTGACCTTTGGATTTATACAACCTTTGGAATTTCAAATAACTTTTGCAATTACATATGACTTTTGCTATTACATGTCCTTTGGAATTCCATGACTCTTTAGTTCATACATGACTATTGGTCTTCTACTTATTTTTATTTAAAATTATTACAGCAATACATCATGACTTCCACATCATCATGTGATGAGAATGTGACATGTCACCCTCTTTGATGACTAGGAATAATAATGACTGATGATGTGGACTTTTTCTAGTGGTGATATGGATGCCACTTGTACCTTCATTCTTGAAGCAGCTTTGATTGTTGATGTCTCTACCCTCCAAAGGATCTTTGATCAAATGGAGTGTTTGGGGTGCTTTGATCATAAATATTCAAGTGTGTTCTTCATTCATTCTATGTTTCCTTTGTTTTTTCTCTTTGCCTGATCTTCCTCATGCATGCTTGCCATGTTGTTCCTAGAATATCTGTATCTGCAATCACTCGTGAGAAGAAACTATGAGCCTAAAAATATCCTATTCTACCATGTTTAATGAAAATATTTTATTCATTCCTTTTCGGTGTGCTCAAAGGTGGAAAGGGGAGCTTATGTGCACATAAGTGTACTTTGAAAGGCTGAAGGCTTTAGAAGTGTTATGAAACCAGCTCACGAAAAGATAGAAAAGATGGATGAATGCCTTAGAAATAAGCCTCTTCGAGGGGGAAACCTCCTTTACATTACACAAATGAACAATTCTTGGATGATACAATTGACAAGACCTCCTTTCTATATATAGGAGTCTAAGGGGTCATAATATAATGAAAGCCGACATAACAATAATAATTTAAGGGCATAATATTAATAATAGTGGGCTTCTATGGGGCACAATAATAACAATATCGGGACTACATGGGCAAAACAATATAATAAGGGGGTTGCACTAATAACAATAAGGGGTTACACTAGTAGTATAGGGACCTAACATGCCCCTCTCCTTCAAAAAGTGTTGTCCTCAACGCGTGAGTTGTTCTTGATACTTCTGTATAAAATTCTTGTCCTCCCATGTGGAAATTTCAGTGGGTAAGTTCTTCGACTTGATGAGATACTCTTAAATTGATCGATTTCGTGGCTATCAGGTTCTTTTTTCTGTGATTACTCTAGGCTCCAATATGATTTTTCCTTCCTCATCAAGTTCTGGCAATATTGTTTGAACCAAGATCTTCTGCAACTTTTGAATGAGTAGCCACATTTCTTCATCCTTCTTCCATTCATCCCTTACTTCGTTTATCCAATCTCGTTGGATGATAGAAATAGCACAAAATAGTTCTTCCACATCCTCATCCTTTCTTGAGAGTGTATTTGCAACAACATTTTTCTTCCCTTTTTTTGTAGATGATTTCAAAGTCATAACCCAACATATTTGTGACCCATTTTTTTTGTTCTTCTAAAGATAATATTTGTTCTAAAAAGTATTTAAGAATATCATGATCCATTTTTACCTTGAATTATCTTCCCATTAGGTAAGGTCGCCATTTCTTAAGTGCATGTAGTATTGCCAACATTTCCTTCTCATAAATAGCTTTCTTGAGATGTAACCATAAAAATACCCAATCGCCTACATCAAAACTTCCTTCACTACGATGTTGATATGCCTGTTGTTTCATTTGATTCTGCATGAAAGTGGTGTAATCCTTTAAAATTTGTAGAAGTTGTTGTTGATTCTCGATGTCATCTTTCACTGCTTCAATCCTTTTCTTCTTGATATGTCCTTGTATCTTGAGAGTTTAAGTGGTAATCTCTTCCAATGCATTACAAGATATGGTTAGATTCATTTCTTGATGCTCAATGTGATCTTTCACTACTTGAACATTTTTCTTCTTGATATGTCCTTCTATCTTGATAGTTTGAGGAGTGGTAATTTCGGCCAATGCATTACAAGATATGGTCATATTCATTTCTTCTTTCTCGATGTGATCTTTCACTTCTTGAAAATTTTTCTTCTTGATATGTCCTTCTATCTTCAGATCTTGAGGAGTGGTAATTCTTGCCAATTCTTTACAAGATATGGTCGGATTCATTTCTTCTTTCTCTAGGGTTGGTTCATGGTGTATATCCTCTTCTTTTGATGTGTCTTGATCTTTTTCTTCCTCCTCTTCACAATCAATGTAAAATAATTTCTTCTCAGCACACTTATGACCTTTAATGTATTTGTTTTCACAATTATAACAAAGCCCTCTTTCTCTTTTTTCTTCCAATTGTTGTCATGTAAACCTTGTAGGTTGTGGAAGGCTAGGAGAAAAAACACTTCCATAATTATAGTCGTGAGTGGTGGGATTCCTTGTTTCCATGATTTTGCTTTCAATTTTTCTTGCCAATGTGAATGCCTTCTCCAATTAATTAGGTCCCCAAAGGCGAACCTCATGTTGAATGTTATCCTTTAAAGTCCCTATGAAGACATCAATCCTTTGCTTCTCTGGAATATCATTTACCCTTATATTCAACTTTTGAAAGTCCTCAATGTGCTCTGCCATTGAACCATTTTGTTTGAGATTTATCAATTGGCTAAAGAAGGTGTTGCTCTTGGTATCCTCATAATGTGCTATCATTTCCTCCGTGAAAATTGACCACGTGAGAAGTGGTTTACGAGAACAAAACATTTATACCATAAAAATTGATTCAATTCTAAATAATTAGATGCAATACATACCTTTTGTAATAGTGGTACACCATGTAGATCAAAATATTTCTCCATCTGTGGTATCCAATTTACTGGATCCTTGCCATCAAACTTCCTCATCTCACTTTTTCTTGATTTTAGGAGCTTGATCTTGAAACGTTGTAACTCTGTACTTTCAGATCTTTCAATTTTAAAATTTCATTTTGTAATAGCCCTTTGAGTCCTCTTTCTAACTCCACAAGTTTGATCGCAATTGCATTCCTGAAGAAAGATCTATTCTCAATCTCCCGCGATGACCTAATTATAGACTAGTTCAGTTGAGTGAACTTGTATGATGTGCCACGTGTCACTATTTCAACCTTAGGTTCTGAAAATTATACCCAAAAAAAATGCAGTCTGTTCTCTTTCTGTAACTTACGAAATTTCAATTTGATGCTCAGAGAGAACATCATGACAATTTTCCCAAGGTCACCTGTTTAGGATGTAATTCAGGAGTCTGTAAAAACCCTAAGTTCCTCAGATCATATATCTGAAAATATAGCGATACAAGATCTGAAATTTGGACCCAAGGTTCAAATCGATTTCTTCTCAAATGGGTTTTTGTTTTAGCTTCTGAAACTTTGTATCAACAAAGTTATAGCGGAACTTCCATGATGAGCTATTTTAGATGAAATTCGGGAGCTTGCAAAAACTCTAACTTCCTCAAATCATATCTCTGAAAATATAGCGAGACAAGATCTGAAATTTGGACCTGCATTTTAGCAATATTTCACCTCAAATGGGTTTTTTCGCTTCTGAAACGTCGCAAAAAAATAGTTATAGCGAAAATGCCACGATGACCTATTTGGAGCAACAAAACCCTAGAATCCAAAGCTCTGATATCAAATTTTATGAAACCATCTCACAGAAAGATAGAAAAGATGGATGAATGCCTTAGAAATAAGCCTCTTCGAGGGGGCAACCTCCTTTACATTACACAAATGAAAAATTCTTGGATGATACAAATGACAAGACCTCCTTTCTATATAGGAGTCTAAGGGGTCATAATATAATCAAAGCCGACATAACAATAATAATGTAAGGGCACAATAATAATAATAATGGGCTTCTATGGGGCACAATAATAACAATATGGGGACTAAACGGGCACAACAATATAATAAGGGGGTTGTACTAATAACAATAAGGGGTTACACTAGTAGTATAGGGACCTAACAAGAAGAGGAGGCTTCTGGAATTTGGCATGCACTCATGTGCTCAAGGTAGGGAGGAAATCGAGTTAGGGCACATGGGCTAAGTCTAAAGGATGAAGAGGAAGAATTCAAGCTTCTTAAGTGTGTTTTGGGCTCAAGGGAGAGATGGAGGGTGCAAAGTGCACTCTTGAAGGTTGAAGGGTGAGGCTTCATGCCTTTGAAGTGAACTCACGTGCTTAAGAGGCCAAGGGGGGTGCATGGTGCAAGTCTGAAGGATGAAGGAGGAAGCTTTGTTCCTTCATAGTGTGCTCATGTGGTCAAAGAGACTGCATTCCTTCAATTCGAAGGAGTTCTCTCAAGGAGGACACATTCCTTGAGGACGAAGGAGTGCAAAAAAAGGAAGGCTTGGTTTTTGAAGGGTATAGTTCGGAACAAGGAAAGGGAAAGATGGATTAAGGAGTGGTATTTGTGCTCTTGGAGGGAACATGGCACACTTCCAAACAATTAAGGATCCCCAATCAAGGCTTCATAGTGTGTTCATGCACTCTCAGCCTCAATGGGTTTGCTTTGAAACCAAAGATTTGTCTAAGTCTAGGATATAGGAAAAGTGGCAAACATGATGAGTTTTAGACATACAACCATGTGCAAAACATACCAAAAAATCGAGAAAACTTACAAAATATTGAACAATGATAATTAGACATAAAAATTCCACTTTTCATGCATTCCCAAAGTACAACGAGTGAAGAGTGTGTGATTGCAACCCAAATGTGTCATTTTACGACAAAAAAGATGTTACGACCATGAAATGCACCTAAATATATCCTAATCAATGTGACGACACTTGAGACCATTGAAGAACACTTGAAACACATATTTAAGTATGAGAGGACATTTTATTATCAAGGAGACACATTAGATACGACAATGATAGTAGGCTCCAAAATTCGAATGTAGTGAAATTTTTGGAGGGTGTTGTAGTAGCGACAATGCCTTCCCAAAAACATTTCAAGAAAATTTCTTGAAAATTAAATGCTATCATCCCCAAATATTGTAACCATTAAACTCCCAGTACGACATTAACACCACCCATTCAGGAATGGAGAGCATTGGACTATTCAATACATATTCTCCCATGGTTAGCTTGATATTATGGCACTTTCCAGAGCAATTTATAGTTTCTTGATTTGTAGTCATCACTTGACACTCTAGTGTTGGATATAGATAAAAATTAAATTCCTTTGCTATCTTACAATGAATAAAATTATGGGTACTACTTGAATCAATCAATACTATTACCTTTTTCTTCTTGATGTATCCTTCTATATTTAGGTTTTGAGGAGTGGTAATTCCCTCTAATGCATTACAAAATATGGTCATATTCATTTATTCTTTCTCGCCGGTTGGTTCTTTACTTATATCCTCCTCTTTTGATGTTTCCTATTCATTTTCTTCCTCCTATTCACAATCTATTTAAAATAATTTCTTATCAACACACTTATGACCTTTATTGTATTTTCTATCCGAAATGTAACAAAGCCCTTTTGTGCTTTTTTCCTCCAATTGTTGTGGTGTCCACCTTGTAGGTTGTGGAAGGCTAGGAGCATCAATAGTTCAATCTTTATAGTTGTGAGTGGTAGGCATCCTTGTTGCCATAATTTTACTTTCAATTTTCTTGCCACCCTGAATGCCTTCTCCAATGAATCAGGTTCCCAAAGGCGAACCTCATGTTGGATGTTATCCTTTAAAATCCCTATGAATACATCAATCCTATGCTCCTATGGAATATTAGTTACCCTGATATTCAATTTCTAGAAGTCCTCAATGTGCTTCTCCATTTAACCCTTTTGTTTGAAATTTATCAATTTTCTAAAGAAGGTGCTGCTCTTTGTATCCTCATAATGTGCTATCATTTCCTCCATAAAAATTGACCAAGTGATAAGTGGTTTATGAGAAAAAATCCATTGATACCATATAAACTGATTGGGTTCTAAATACAAATATGCAATGTGTACCTTTTTTGTGTGTTTCACATCATTGATATCAAAATATTTCTCCATCTATAGTATCCATGCTACTGGATCCCCACCATCAAACTTCCTCATATCGATATTTAGAATGAGGTGGGTCTTAAACCCAACACTAGAGTCTCTAAAATCATAATTCATATTGCTTTTGTCCTCATCATGATTTTCATGGATTACCTTGTCACCATTGGGAAGCCTTTCTTGCAACAAATGTTTCAACCCTTCCTTCAACCCTTCCATCTTGACATTCATCATTGCTTCCACGACTTCTTTTAAACCATATTTCAAACATTCCATGTCCCTTTTTTTTTTACTTCTAAACCATCCATCTTAACATTTATCATCACTTACAATTCATTTTTTTTTACTCTTTGCAAGAGTGAAATTTTTTGTATTTGGTCTCGTAATTTTGATATATCATGCTGCATTTCTTCCGCTTCTTCACGTGTCATAGTAGAGCTTTCTAGTTGCTTACTAGGAGAATCCATTTTATTTTAGGCATATTGGAACCAAATAATGATATCTATGATTTACTATGCCCTTTAACTTACTTCAGACTGATTTTTCAAACAAAACTTATGCAATTTTTGAAATGCACACCTTTTTCTTCTTACTTTTTGGAGCTTGATAATGAAACTATTGTATCTATAAAATTTCCACCTTCCAAAGTCTGACTTCGGTCGTATGGTATTACTCAAAGTCTACTTCCCCATTCCACAAGTCATACCAATATTGGATTCTTCCTTACAAATTTAAGCCAAATATCCCACAACGACCTGATTATGGACTCGTTTAGTAGAGCAAACTTGCATGACATGCCACATGTCACTGTTTAAACCTTTGGCCCTGAAATTGATACACAAAAAAAATAAAGCCTGTGCACTTTCAGAAACATTTTATGGAATTCAAATATGATGCTTGAGAAGAAAATTATGATGATTTTTCCTAGGTAACTTGTTTGAGACTGAATTCTAGAGCATGTTGAAACCCTAACTTCTTCGCACCATATCTCAGCAAATATAGCTAACCAAGATCTAAAATTTCTACAGGATGTTCGCCACTCTTTTGGCTCCACATGGGATAATTGTTTTCTTCTGAAGCTTCATATAAAAAAAGTTATAGAAACAATTCCATGATGATCTGTTTGAAGTAGTGAAACCCTAGAATCCAACGCTCTGATACCAAACATTATGAAACCAACTCACAAAAAACAAGAAACGATAGATCAATGACTTAATAAATATTCTCCTCAAGGGGGTGACATGAAAATTACCCTCTCCGAGGGGGAAACCTCCTTTACATCACATAAATGAACAATTATTGGATGACACAAATGATAAGACCTCCTTGGTATATATAGGAGTCTAAGGGGTCACAATATATTGAGAGCCTACATAACAATAATAATCTAAGGTCATAATAATAACAATAATGGGCTTCTATGGGGCACAAAAACAACAATATATGGGCTACATGGGAACAAAAATAATAATAGGGGGCTACTAGTACTATAGGGACCTAACAAACAAACTCAAATAAATGAATATGAACAAGGGGGAATATGTGCAATCCTACATAATGAGGGTATTTCATCTAAGAGATCAACTGCAAACTACCAGTGAGCCTATATCTGATAGAAGGTTGGTGATGATCACTCTTCAGGGTCTTCCTCCTATGTGGGAAACCTCCATTACTACCATAGTAAACAACAAAAAACTACCAACATTTGATAAGCTCATTGGGCAATGTACTAAAGATGAAGCCAAGATGATTTCCCGTGGAAGAATTGAAAAGCATGAAGATGGAGATCCATCTACCTTTATTGCTCAAGACAAGAAGAGGAAAGGAAGAGGAGGTCCATATAATTCAATAAATCTTGCCCCAAGGGACTCCAATAGAAGAACAAGAAGAGACGAGGATATGGCAAATATTGGGTGTTATAATTGTGAGAGGTTTGGCCACTATGCTCAAGATTGTCAAGAAAGGAGGTATGCTCCAAGGTCAAGATACAACCATAATTGTGGCTTCTACAATAGTAGGTTCAATAATATAAGGAGAGATGATGAAAGAGGAAGAGATAATAGAAGAATAAGAAATTCTCCAGATGATCGTGAAGAAGGACAACGTCCTCAAAAGAAGTCAAGGTACTCCAGGTATCAAAGTAATGTGAATTCTAGTCAATATGAATGTATTCTTATTTATGAATTTTCTAGTTCCTTCCCTTTAGGTTCATATGATAGCTGACTAGTAGATAGTGGGGCTTTTAGACACTTCTCAGGGTATAAGGAAGTCCTCTCAAATTTGGTTGAGAGGGAGAGTACTTTGAAGACCATTCTTGGGGGTAACTCCACATATCGAGTGAAGGGATTTGGTTTTTTCAAATTTTAATTGGAATCTTGGGAATTCATTCTTCTTCATGAAGTAATGTATGTTCCAAAACTGAAGAAGGACTTGGTATCTATTTTTGCCTTTGAATATAAATGGATGAGAGTAGCCTTCATAAAAGGAAAAGGCCTCACATGGTCGATGGAATCCCAAATGAGGGGTGCCTTTACTTTGCAATCAAGAGTTGAAGGACTCTATAGAGACACTGGAAGAATTATACTAGCAATGGTCCATGACACCAATCATCAAAGTGAACTATGGCACTGAAGTTTGGAATATCTACATTATGAAGATCTACCAAAATTGAAGAAGTTAGTTTCTGGGGTTCTTGATGTTCAAGCTAGACACGTTGGACTATGTCCAGGATGTGTCACTGGAAAGAAGACGATGGGACCACTTTCCTCGAGCAAGAACATGACTAATGACATTCTCCAACTCATTCATTATGATCTATGTGGACCTATGCTTGTGCATTCTCTTGGTGTCCATATCTGCTACATAACTTTTATTAATGATTTCTCCAGGAATACATGGATATACTACTTGAAGCATAAGAATGAAGCCTTTGATATGTTCAAGGACTTCAAGGCATTGATTGAAAATCAATAAAAGAAGAAAATCAAATTCTTTAGGTGTAACAATGGTGGAGAATATACATAAAATGAGTTCGTTGATTTTTTCAAGCTAGCTAGGATCAACAATGAAACTATTGTGCCCTATAATCCTGAACAAAATGGAATGGATGAAAGAAAGGATAGGTCCATTGTGGAATCTCCCTGAGCCATGCTTCATGATCAAAAGCTTCCAAAGTTCCTTTGGGGAGAAGCAACAAATACAATAGTATATGTTCAAAATAGGGTTCCTCATCAAGCATTGGATAATAGGTCTCGCGAAGAAGTATTCATAGGTGTGAAGCCCGACATTAGACATCTCATGATATTTGGTTGCCCCATATATTTTCATGTACCAAAGGACAAGAGGAACAAGTTGGAAACCATAAAAAGGAAAGGTACATTTGTTGGGTACTATGCAAAATTCTAAATCATTTAGAATATATATACCTCATGAAAGGAATATTGAGTTTACTTAGGATGTAACCTTTGAGGAAGATGTTTCCCTTGGAAAATAAATGGACCTTCCTCCACGTCCTCCTCCTGAGAAGAAGGATGATAATATGGAACTACTATAAGGTCCTTCTATGCCAGAATTTAAGAAGGATCTTGTTGATGATCCTATGGAGCCCATGAATCCATTGGACCCTCCTCCAAGTGATCCTCTGGATAGGAAGAGACCATTGTGGCTTCAAGATACATTACAGGATGATGAGAGACACATTCCCACCAAAGGGACCTTTATAGAACTCAAGAAAACTTATCGATATCATGGATATGTTGTAGCCATGAGTTCGATCTTTCAAGTTGAGCCACCTACCTTTGATTAAGCCGTGAAAGAAAAAGTTTGGAAGGATGTTATGGCTAACAAGAATGAATCAATTATGAAAAAAGATGTATGGGATGTTGTTTTGAGACCTAAACAGAAGTCCATTGTAACTTCAAAATGGATACACAAAATCAAACATGGAGCTGATGGAAGAATCGAGAAGTATAAGAAAAGGTTTGTGGATCAACAGTTCTCCCAAAAAGAGGGAGAAGGTTATGATAATATATTTTCTCTCGTTTCTCATTATGTTATCACTCAGGTTGTTCCCAAAAGTTGTAAGAAAAGGAATAGGGCTGAGGTAACCACAGACCAATCTTTCAGACATAGATTCTAGCCAATCTGCATCCAGAGAGGGCTCCCTCTTTATAATTTAGCTTTGTTTTACGGTGTATTAGGCTAGTTATGAAGTGCAAGGGTTTTGTTTAAAGTTTTGGTTGGAAGGATAGAGATTCAATAGAATAGTGAGGTAAAGTTGAAGCATTTCAATCCATTGGGCATGATGGAGTCAAAGAAGGATGGCTTCCTGGGTCATGTTTCTTATCAGAGAATTTATCACAGAGCAAGGTACTCAAAAATGGAGCAATTTAAAGGCTAAAATCTGATGGAATGGAGTCAATGGGTGAAGGGCAATTAACCATCCTTCCTCATGTTGATAGAGGGAAAATGGATGATTATTGCTAGGGAGCACTTAAGAATTCCTTATCTAATATTCAAGGTGAAGGAACCAGGGGAAACAGGAGCAATTAAGAATTCATTGTTTATGCTAATTCTGAAGAAAACATTAATAATATCAGAGACTGAACGCAGAGTGCAAACAAGCAAATTCTGGGCTATTCTTTTTCACTATTATTTAGAACATGAAATATAGATGATATAATGAACACAGAAACTATAAAACAGAAGTTAGAAGAGACTTATTGATCCATAAAATGATTCAAGAATTCTGCAACATGGTCCTTAGCATCAATTCTTCATCCAGTGAGCAAGACAAATGGTTCCAACAGCCTTTTATTCCAAAATTTGTTTCGTATTACAATCACAGCTATGAACTTTCACCACCAACCAACCCCAAATACTTCGTCTGAAGGGGTATTTATACAAAAATTCCAAGATATTATGCAAAATATCTGATAGAAATAAATATCTGCTGACAATTAATGTTTCTCTTACATAGATAGAGACAAATAGTCTTAAAAACAAGGAGATAATAAATAGATGTAATAAATTTGTGTTGCGCTGGTTGATCCGAATTTATGAGAAGTACTGGAGGTAGATGCTGCAAGTTTTTTTCCCAGCTGTCTTCCACTCATCCTTTGCGCTGATCTTTCTACTTTGGCTGGACTTCCTTTAACGCTAATGTGATGCATTTTGATTTGCAGGACCGTAATTATTTTCTGTTCTACGCATTTGAAACAAGTGGTGCACAATTTTGATTTAACCAATGATAAGTTTTACAGGATCTCTAGCATGTTCTGCCACCACTCTTGTCTTGGTATTTTATGTCTCTATAGCTTTCTTAAAGTTTCATCAGTCTCTGTGTACCTGTAGAAGTTAGGAGGGATGGTGAATAGATGCTTCACCTCATGCTCTATGTAAAATAGATTTTCTAGGCTGTCATAAAGGAACTGGCCAGATGGGAGTGCTTTTTCTGTTGAGGTACTTGAAGATGCACTAGCTTGATTGAAAAAAAATGTATTTAATTTTTGTACATATTCCTTGTGCTTCATCAGACGATCATTTTCTCCCAAAGGACTTGGCAAACCTCTTCGATTCAGGACTGTAAATTTTTCTTTGAAAGAATCAATTTCCTCTTGCATGTCCTAGCATCTTCTGTCCAAGTTTTGCATTAGAGTTTTCATGGTTAGAACTCTCTTAATATCCAAAATGGTACCTGTTCTATCTCTGATATCAAGTGCTTGCAGTTCTTCACTGGTCTTGCTATTCAAAAAATGGATTAGCCTGTTAGCTTGCTCAGGCGCCTGTCCCAATAAGGCTCTGGTTTTCTAAACTTCCACTTGGGCTACTTTTATCAAATAAATCTATTCATAAATGGTCTGAATAGACCTCCATACACCACTAATTGATTGAATGATGTTGGTCCACAAAATTCCTCTGATTTCTGCCAGAGGCTTATGCAGAGAGAGATCCTTTTCTAAGGATCTTACCTTATTTTCCAATGTTTTAACTTCCCTTGGTTTTTTCTGCCACAGTCATTTTGGATTTATCATAGCTTTGCTCAATCTTTGCCAGTTTTTCTTTGACTTGTTTCAGCTCAGATACTTAGAGTTTCAACTCCTCCATGGCTTTGATTAACTGCTCTGTGGTCATAGTAGTGCTGCTGCCTGGTCTTGTTGTTGTTGCTGAGGTACCTGTGGTGATTTCTTCAGTTGATGCTGGGACAGTGGAAGGCACTGCTGTTATAATTGTGGAAGGGGCAGTTGTGACTATTGGAGTTACTTCAGGTGGCTGGGAGGCCGACTCTCCCTGCCTTTCTTGTAGTGCTTTCTCCAATGCCTGCTCTGTCTCACTCAATCTCTCATTCAACCTCATGAGTAGGTCCATCATGTCTTCTTCGGACTTCTGTTGTACTACATTTGTTGTCCGTGGATGCATAGAAGGAGGCATTTTGAGTTGTTTCCTGAGGGCAACAATGTCCTCTTCCTTCTTCCACATTAATGCTTTTATGCCTTTGGCATCTTTGGGATCATGTCTGAGTTCAATGATAATATCCTCCAAGGACTTAATCCTGTTTTCCTTTGCTAGAGAAGAAGCTTTCTCTAAGTCTAGCTGAGCAGAGGTGTTCTCCAATGAGTTTTGCAATTTATGATCCAACATTGCTTTGTCAACTAGTGTGGAATACACCATCTCTCTGGTCTATTTGTGCAGCTCAATCTGGTCTATTGGATGAATATCTTTGGCCAAGACCTCCAGATTTGTCCTGATGTAATCAGCTGCCGATTGTGGTTGTTGCAACTTGGGCTTGAAGTAGCTCATGATCATTTTGCCTTCCTTAATGTCATATGCTGACATTAATCTTTGCTGTTTTGTGGGGGCCATCTTAAGATATTGGTCATAAATTTGTAGCCTCAATGGATCATTTCTAGCCTTTATCTCTGTGAATTTTCTTTTAACATCAGAGGTCTGCTTGCTTGGTGGCCTTGTGGATGAAACTTCCACACTATGCTGCCTTTCTAGCTCCTGCCTATGTGAATTGGTTGATGTGTCTATCACTTAGGAGGTCTGTGGGCTGGTTGCTCTCTCACCCCTTAGGCTTTCTATTGTCTCTTCAATGATTTCCTCTTCATATAGAGGATTCAGTCTTTGCCTTTTAGCACCTGGCTACTCTGCAGGTCCACTGATGGATGTGGCCTCTTCTCCATCCCTTTTCTTGACTTTTTCCTCATTTAGAGGAGTCTGTAGTGCAGGAATCTCTGATGCTTTGGTCTGTACTGGAGGAATTTGCTCCTGTTGATTTGTCATTTCTTGTTTCCATGTGCCTGCCACTTCCTTGCCCTTTGAAGAACTTGAAACTGGTGTGCTGGCCCCTTGTATAGGTTGCTGTGAAGTTCCAGTAGAAGATGTACCCACTCCGGCTTGCTGAGGCAGCTTGAAAGATAGCTATCCAAAAGAGTCCAAGTCAAGGGTATTTTCTAAATCTTTCATGGCTTGTTCCATTTTTTCTTGCCGAGTAAGTTCTTCTACTAATGTACCCTCTATCCACTCATCCTGATTGGCATATTGTGCTAGTTGAGGAATCCTATGATGTGTGTAAGCTGACAACCGGTTTTTTACTTTTCTTTCACTTATAAAGCCATTTGGGTCATATGGTACCCACCAGAAGATTTTCTTTAATTTAAGGTCTTCCCCTAATATTTTATCATCATCTTCCCATGCTTCCCTTTTGTTAATGATAAAGGGGCCTAATTGGTTTCTTATCCTCAGATGAACTTTTTTCTTCACATTGCAAAAGTGAGTCAAATCTACATTAATAAGTTTCCTGAAATATTCCAGAGCAAACAGTCTCATAGGCACATATTTGGGTTTCTTATAAGGGCACAACTTATAGCCATATATTCTGATTTCAGTGTGATCCTGGTAGAAATACCAATCACCTATCCTGTAGTTCTTGGAGAGCTGTAAAATCTTCCTTATGTCACCAGAGAGCCTAGGAGGAGGAGCTCCTATCAATAGAGTGGAGGCTGGATGTATAAACAGGTCAATAAATTCACAGTAGGTATAAGGAGATTCAGCAATTTTGTGGAAGATCGAGGTCCAAAATATTACAGTCCTCCTCTCTCCTTTGGCATGCAATTTCCTGATGGGAAACATAAAAATGCTTGGGTGATAATACAACAGCAGATGGTATATGAAACTTGTGTATTTAAACACTCCTTCTCTTTCCAAGTTCATAAATTGAGCATGGATTTTGTCAGCAATAAAAGAGGCATGATCATACTTAATAGCAGGGGGCTGTCCTAGAGTAAAGGTGGATAACAGAACCAGGACCATCTCATCCACAAATTCACTGGACCTGAATCCCAAGATTACTGATATCATGTCAAGAAGAATTCTTCCAGTCTCATTGAAGGAGACATATAAATAAGGAGGTGGGCCTTGGGGCTGGCATTCTGGTTTCATGAATAACTTAGCAATCTGGGCTATTTCTGCACTGGACAGTTGAGAGCCTTGCTCCAGCAAATATCCCATGGAAAGAGGAGCAAGAGGCTGAGCTGGAAGGAAGTGCAACATTTCATTGATAGACTCAGCAGTTATGTAGAAAAGGACAGTTTGTGATGGAGAGATAACTGCTTTACTAACAGGGTCATAATTGGCACAGCAGTGGCGAATAATATCTGGGAATATATTGACTGAGGGAAGGTAATACCTGGGGAGATTGGATTCCCATATTCCATAGATATCATAATTGTTTAAATGATTGTTTCTGATTAGGAAAAAAGTATGAAGATGATTTTGGCAACCAATTGGGTCTTTTATTTGGAAATCTCTGTCAGCCAAGGGTAAATGATGCTGGTCTATATGAGGTGCATTGAGAGGTGTGACGTTGAGGGCCACAGGGGCTTCCATTGTTCAATTTTCTGTGTTTTTAAATCGGAGGTTGAATTTCTGTGAAAAAAGGGCAACAGAGCAGTTCTAAATGGGTTAGTATGGCAATTATGGACTGTTTTGGCTTAAATTTGGCTCTTATAGGTACAATTTTGCAGAGGAGAACCAAAAGCACAGTTTCGGGAGGTGAGACGGGGTAAATACCTATGTTTTGGAAGCACACGAGTGCAATTGGCAAGTTTATTGACGCAGTGCAGAGCAGGACACTGGACTTTGTTGGTCAGGGTGGCGGACTGGAGCTTCAGCAGCTACTGGACATAATTTTGCATGAAACAGTCTTGGGAAACAAACAAATGAAAATGAACGAAAATGACGTTTTTTATGGGTTTTTTAACCAAAAATTAGCTTCGCGGGCTTTTTCGCGCTTTTCGGTTAGATGACTTCATCAGGATGTGATGTTTTGTTGTGACATGGGGTGCAGAGGCTGACATGGCGATGACGCGGAGGTGACATAAGCGGATGGGATCAGCGGGAGGGTGGTAAGCGGTATTGGCCCGCACCGCTTATGTGCTATGGTGGTTTCGGGTGGAGGGGCCCCGAGCATTCCAGGAGGGCGCCGCGTGTCCTAAGTATGGCAGGAATACCACCGGCTCCCTGGGTGGTAAATATTGGGAGCGGAGGTCCTTGTAATATAATCATGGGCCGTCAGATGCGCGGGCCTAAATCCAATGGTTGGCACAGGTCTGAGGTGGCTTATAGTTACGGTGTGGGGCCCAATCATAATAAATGCGGATTTAAATGTATCGGGAATAGTTTGATTGGCCGCCGAGGTATTTAACAGTTAATCAACCTGATGTCAATTAACCTTAGAACATTTGCGCGTGGGGAGGGTTTTTAATGTATTCCAGCTGAACCATTAATTCCCGATAATATAATGATATGGTTTATAACTAAACCGGGGCGGGATATAATAAAGTCTTGGGTTTTTTCTTTTATGTACATAATACGGGCAGGGGAGGAATATAGGGATTTATATAGTAATGTTAGTAGTTAATATGCGTTTATGAAAAGGGCGCCAAGCTATAAAGTTTGATTACTTAGGCTTAGGAGAAAACAGAGGTTTTAAACAAGAAATGCGGTTTCTTTGCATTAAGCAGGAATGCTATTTTCCTTAGGTTTTTTCATGAAATGGAGTGATTTAAGAGTATTGAGCAGATCTCAATATCCTTGGGGGAGGTTAGTAAGTGTTTTTTGGGAGAAGTGTGAGGGGAAGTTAGACATGCATCACTTGACTTTTAACCAAACAATTGCCATTGCACTTATGATATCAATAAGATGAACCTCTTGAGAAACAAAAATTGATCATAACCATGCTTCTGCAACACCAAAACTACCTACCTAGCCTATTATATCTAACATTTTTCTTGTTCTTCCATGCATGCACTTGGACTACCAAACCCTTGCAAATTTTCTTTTTCCTTTCATGGGAATCCTATCTAAGTCTGCCCTTATTTCTTCCAAGGGCTCAGATTTAACAGTTGAGCTCCTTTGCTTCTCTACCTATCTACTTATCTGCCAAGATTAAACTGTTTGGACAGATTTTATTCTCTATCTCTAAAACAAGAAATTTAAACATGAACTGGCCAAGATTAAGCTGTTTGGCCATCCTTCAACTGTGGCAAGAGTCAACCAATTGCACATAATGAGATTCTTTTGCAAAAATAGAATAGTAGTGGCATTTTGGAATAGCATACTTTCATGGTCTTCATTATTTGGGGTTCATTTCTTTTCTTTTTCTCTTGACCTTTTCATTCTTTTTACCCTTTGATCTTTCTTTTAGGGCATACCCTCTTTTCATTTTTTAATTTTTTGAAATTTTCAAAATATGGAAACCTTTGCAGCAGGGAAAGGACGAACATATTTGGGATTTTACCAGTCAATCATGAAATATGACACCTATTGGTAAAGGAGCATAACACACTACACTAATATTAGATCTATCATTTCCCTTACTGCTAGTCAAGGATGGAATATTCACTAGACGGATGTAAAGACGACATTTCTTCATGGCATACTATAGGAAGAAGTTTATGTTGAGTACCCATAGGAATTTTAAGTGAAGGATCGAAAGAAGCATGTTTGAAGGTTAAAGAAAAAATTATTTGGCTTGAAGCAAGGCCCTAGAGCCTAGTATGCAAATATTGATAGCTACCTAGCAAAGCTTGGATTCATGAGAATCATTGCAAACCTTAACCTCTACTTCAAGGTGTCCCAAGGTATGTCTTTAATTTTGGTTTAATATTTTGATGATCTATTCTTGACAGGTAGTGAGCCCCTATGCTTTGGTGTAAGAGGGAGTTTCCCTCTGAGTTTGAGATGAAGGATCTTGGTATAATGCAGTACTTCTTGGGATTATATGTTTGGAAGAGACCTAGAGAGCATTTCCTTTCTCAAGGAAAATATTTCATGAAGTTATTGGAAATATTTGGAATAATAGAATGTAAATCCTTGGCCACCCCAATGGAGATGAATTCCAAGAAGTTATGCGGGGATGTTTCTGGACCTGACCTATATAATCCTTCTAAGTATCAACAATTGATTTGGGCATTGATGTTCCTTTTGAACACCCATCCGAACATATGATTTGTAGTGAACATATTGATTCAATTCATGATTGAGACCCTCCATGTGCATTTGGTCACTCCCAAACACATTTTGAGATACTTGCATGGGATAGTCAATCTCGGTTTGAGATACACTACTATCGATGTACAACTGCATGGATACACTAAAGTTGATTGGGTTAGAAACATTATAAATAGGAAGAGCACTTCATGATGTTGCTTTAGCTTGGGGTCTACTATGAAATCTTGGATGAGTAGTAAACAAGGGCCCGTAGCTTTAACCATGGAAGAGGTAGAATATATTGTCACTAGCATGGCTAGCTATGAGGTAGCTTGGTTGAGAATCTCTTTGGGGAGCTATTTGAGCAGGGCCTAGATACTATATTCATATACTGTGACAACAATAGTGGGATTTGATTAGCAAAGAATACTACATTTCATGACAAGTCTAATCATATTAAGATCAAGTACCACTACATTCGAGACATGGTATAGAGAGGAGTTATAAGACTCTATCACATATCGACAAATAAGAATATAGATAATATACCCACCAAGGCTTTACCGAAACGGAAGTTCTTATTCTTCATAGAGAAAATTATACTAATGGATGTGATCTTCCTAGGTAAGGGTCCCGACTAATCGAGAACACTGAGAAATGTAATTCCCCCCTGTTTGAGCTCATAAGGAAAGGAATTGATCCTGAGAGCTCCTGGGGTTGAGGGATATCTGTACAATAGGATAGTTGTGATCCTTACCCACTTAGGTAAGTAGTATCCCACCTATTTTCACCACAGGGTGTGTGTGATCCTTGTCATTTCTGACAAGTTGGTTATCTCCCCATATCATGATTGACATAGTACTCTAGTATGCATCCTACCCACAAGAAGGGCATGTTGGGATTACTTCCCCATCAGGCTAATGGGCTGAGATGATTTGAGATGGTATGGTCCTTTCATAGCAAGTGGTATCTCGCTTAAGTATACAGGATACATGTGTTCTACCATTTGACTCTTCAGGGTCAACATGGGAAGATCAACAAACATTGGGATGGATGTGATCACTACCTTATATGGAATTTTTGGTCTCGCATGTTGACTAAACAATATGATGGATGTGATAATTACCTCCTATTTCAGGTTTGGTCTCACTTATTGATCTAACAACAGGATGGATGTGATCCTTTCCCGGTATATGGATCTCGACTATTGTCATTGGATAGAGGGTTGCAGCTTGAGCTCCCCTATGATGTCGAATTATTCTTCTTTTATATTTGAGATTGTTCAGCAGATGAGGACATATGAGCATAGATGAGAATATATGGGCATAGATGGGTAGAGATGAGATTTGACTTGATGTTGATGAGACGTTTATGATGGTACTTATTTTTGATCGAAAATTTCTCCGAATCTGAGAGGGAGTGTTAATTGGGAAACTCAAGGATAAATTCCTCATCCAGAGAGACCTAAAATTTCCTTTAGAAGCACTCAAATTGGTTAAGGAAATATATATTTTTGATGCAAATACGCATAATGGAACAATTGTCCAAGTTGGCCACCCCTCCATCACATATAAATAAAAGTTAAGGTACACCTCATTTGGCATCATTAATAACACATCATTCTTATCTCTCCTATTCTCATTGGTTTGTACATCTTTAAGGAATTGCAGGTTGACCTCACACGTGCAAAGGAGAAGGAGTCTATTTATGTTGACCAAGTTTAACATTCTATTTGGGATACTTTGACAGGCATTGACCAACTTGGAAAAAGTTCGTTTGACTTTTTTCTAACCAGTTTGAGAATGCTGCATTAATTTGCACAAATCTGAGGAGATCTAGGCACTTAGAACTATGTTTACTGCAACCTTGACTACAGACTTTGACTGCAAGGACTCTCTCTCTATTGACTAGGTTTGAGCACTCTAAATGGGATTGTTTTTACCTCTACCTCACCAACAAAAGAGGTCGAATTTAATGCCATTTCACTGACTCGATTCATTGGAGGTGTTGACCATTGAATTTTTGGACTAGTTAGGTCTCATTTGACTATTGTTGACTTGGAAATAATTGCATACTTTTATAGTTGATCAGAATTGACTTTTTGATGCTCATTATTGGTTGGATATTGGTTTTTCTATTTGGATTATCAAAGGTTTACTTTGAATCATTATTGGATTGGATCATTGTACTCTCTATAGAACATTTTATGACAATCTATTTAGAAAAATAATTTGAAATGGTTTTCCCCCTTGTGGAGTTTTTCCCTGGTCTTTGACCAATTCTTGTGTCTCTTGTCATTGCTTTTGATTGTCTCTTATTTTATATTGCATGTACTGTTCTATCTACAATTTCCACTGATTACTAGAATATTAAAATGATTGCTAATTGAAGTTAGGAATTAGGATAAAGTTAGTGTAACAACATAGAACAATTGAAAAGTAACAATGCAAGAAATTAGTATTATTGGAATTTTTTAGGCATCCCTTAGATAGAATCATCTACCAGCAGAAAAGACGATTCTCATTTATCTAATAGCCTCAATCTACTATGGAATTTGGCACCTCAAAGGTAAATATTTTTCGCTAACTATTTTTATTGATGTTGATTGGGTAGGTGATGTAGATGACAGAAAAAGGACTAGTGGTGGTGTATTCTTTCTTGGTGAATATCTTGTTTCATGGTTGAGCAAGGAGAAAGCTTCAATTTTTCTCTTTACCGTTGAAGTTGAATATATCGCAGTAGCTTCTTGTTGCACTTAGCTATCATGGATGAAGCAGAATTTACAAGATGTGCAACTGATATATGTTCAACTTATACCAATCACCTATAATAATACAAGTGAAATTAGCATGTCAAAGAATATTGTTTTTCACTCCAAGACAAATCATATTCCAATCAAGTACCATTTTCTACGAGAAAAAGTTACAAATCAAATTGTAGTTGGAGTATGTATCTAAAAAACAGAAGGTAGCTGATATAATTCACCAAACCTCTCTAAGAGATCAATTTGAGTACTTAAGGAAAATACTAGGAGTAGTTCCTCTCACCCTCCCTCCACTATATCTTCCTCAAGAGGAAGAATATCAACTATCAAACACTAAAAATATCAAAAGGAAGTTTCCAAGTCCATAGGATCAGTAAGACATGGGGAGATTAGTTGTAGGGGGAGCATATTATTTTCTTTGCCATTGATGTCAAAAGGGGAGAAGTAAGATAATTACACTTTATTTTTATGATTGTGTTTTTGGTGTTTCCATCAATGCCAAATAGGGAGAATGTGGAAAATATGTTGGAATTGATGACAAAGGAGTGGCATGACTCAAGTGGTTGCAAAAAAATTGGTTAAGTTGATACTTTGAAGCATAGACTTGGAAAATGCTCAGATGGATAGAGCTTGGAAATATCTTTCCAATGGTATATTGAAATATTAAAAATGCTTCTCGGATAAAAAAAAACATGGCTGGTCAAAGTTTCAAAGATAAATTTCAAAGTTTGATTAAGACCAAGGGCCCCTCAACATAGTCAGTATGCAAATGTGGTGGCCATTTTAGTGGGCGTGGACAAAGAAAAATCTCAGGAGGATAGCGCGGGAGGACCCCATGGAGTACACATAACCCTAGCGGAAAAAGCATAGGAAGTAATATCCCTTGAAGTCTCCAAAGGGATGAATGTTAAAATTCTTGGGATGAAAGAGAAACAGGATGAGGTGACATGGACGGTTGGTTAGGAATATATTAATGGATTGGTGGAAGTTTATAGCGTGGTGGTCCCTTCCCAAGACATGTCACCCTGGTGGATTTTCCTCATAATTTTCCAAGGGAGACTACGAGTGAAAGTCTCAGGGATAGGGGCAATGGGAACACGTGGTTGAGAAACATGACATGAGTTATCAGTGATTGGAAAATTTCACAGTAGCAGGGAGACCCCACTTAACATATCACCTTGAAGAATTCTCCTTGACAGGATCAATGAGATACTTCAATTTTAAATCTCAGGTATGACATCAGCAAGGTGACTATGAAAATAACGTTGGTAGTGGAAAAAGTAATGATTGGTACAAGTCAATTGAGTATTGGGACTACCTGACACATCACCCTAATGGTTCATCATCGACGAGATCCATAGGTACTCCATGTTTGATTGTTGGGGAGATGTTGTCAGGGAGATGACAATGTTGATGTTGGTTGTACTAGAAAATTCCCATCCCAGCCTTTACAAACATAATGTAAAATCATTGAAAAACATAATTTTGGGACCCCTTTACCTTTGTACCCATGATGACACATGGACCAGTTGAAGCAAGACACAAGGTGCATTTTTATTTTCTAACTGAGTGACAAAGAGCCACGATGAATGGATGACGTCAACATGACATGAACCAATTGTTCGAAATAATTATAATACTGAGAGGGGGGTGAATCAATATTAAGGCTAATTTTAAATTTTTTATGCCTATTTACTTTTCTTATTCAAGCTTGGCACCCATCCATATAATCAGCAATAACATGTAACGTGGAAGCAACATGAAATAAACATACAAGCATATACACCATGAGCATCATACACATGAGACACAAGGTTTTACGTGGAAACCCTCTCTGGAAAAAACCACCAAAGCTTGTTGTTGTCATATATGTAAATAAGAGCACATTCTCTATTACATAAATCTATTTTGTGAGCACTCACTCACAGGAATCACCAACTCCATTTGATTGTTTGCTAGCACAGACTTGCAGGAAGCACCAACCCCCTGTTTTTGTAGACACTTGTCCAGCTTACCAAAAGCACCATGTGAGGCATACCTCGCAAATTTTTTGCAAGAACAAACTTGTAACTCCTTGGACTTTTGCAAGACAACTTGTAGGAGGCACCAACCCCCAAGCTTTCTCAAGCAGCCACTAGATGATGAAGCACCAACTTCTTGCATGTAGGAACCAACCCACACTCAAATAGGAACTATATGTTATCTGTAACTTGTCATCCACTCTGCCTAATCTCATATTTGTTCTCTATTCACTCTTCTCACTCTACAGTGGTCCACTAAATTACTCAACAGCATTCACTCATCACCGTGCACGAAACTTCATTCTCTACTCTTCATGAGAAGTCACTTAGCTCTCGAAATGTTTATCTTCAAAGCACACACACAACTCTTGGACTTGTTTCTCTGCACAGGCACCGTCGGCCTTTCTCACAGCACGGGAACTTTAAGCCTTTCTTACACAGCACAAGCGACTTCATCCTTGCTCACACAACATAGGAAACTTCCACCTTACACAGAAAGCACATTGGAAACTTCTTCCTTACACATAGTAGCGTAGCTCTCGGGGTCTCTTACCTCTGCATAGGCACTCTCGACCTTTCTCTACAGAACTAGCTCTCACTCAAACCTACACAACAGTGCACACACTAGAGCTTCTCCACTTAGATCTCTCACAACTATGTTGCTTCCCCCCACTTTTCTCATTTGAGCTCCTAGGTTTTGTTCCTCTGTCGTCCCCTGATCGACGTTACCACTCCTATCCTGTATTCACATTTTGCGACTGTACCTCGACATAGCTCTTCATTTCGTTGTTGCGGCTGTATTGGTCTTTGCCACTGCATTAAAAAAGAAAATGGTCACTTGAATATTTTCTCCATACTGAGAATTAATTCTCAGTCCACTTGCACACTCTAAAAAGGCACAATACTCTGTATGAACAACTCTCCTATCACTATGGCTCTCCATGCTTATTCATGGTTTCATAGTACTTCAACATGGCTTCTCTATGGATCATTATCTTCGTTGACTTATCCGAGAGTTTTTTGTGGATCCATCTGACTCCAAGAACGAACTCCACTGATCAACATCAGTTCTATGGTAGCCAACCCATTCATCCACTTAACTCACTGAGAAATGCATCAGAGCACAAAGATAGCTTGTCTCACCTCAAGGCAGACCAAACACTCTTTCCTGAAGATCGTGGTCCTTGTTGCCTTGATCCAGCGGTCTTTGACATTCGCCATTAATCCTGAGACCAACTCCTCTGTTGTCACATTCAATCTTTCCACTACCGACCCATATGCCTTTAAATATGTACTTCCTTATCCAAGCGATTACATATCGCAATCTTCACAGTGGTGTAGTATTATAATCTGTCGATTCTCAACCTCTGATATGATGAGCCCCCTCTGCTTATCCCTTCCTTCATTTCTGACCATAGGACTGAGCAATGTTACCTCCTGCTTAGCCTTGAGGTGCTAGAGTGTTTAGACTCCTTCCAGGGGACATTCTCCCTTTGTTAACAACTCTCCACCCCTGGTTCTTTAATTTCTTCTAAACCATGTGTTAGCCAAACATCGGAGCCCCTCTCATCAGATGTTTTAAATCAAGGATTTAACTTCAGAGTTGTGATATTTCCACTTCTAATATAGCCCATAAATCTTGGTGCTCAACCCCAACTCAACGCCTTTAGTTCTTTGAGTCTTTTCGACCGTGGTGCCATCCCAATATCGGAGGCCCCTAATCAGAACTTTTCATCACTTCAAATGTTATAGAGGTCTAACATCTTCAATCCTCTAATCACTGACTTCTAATATGATGTCATCACTCCCATGTGATGACTCCTTAGAAGTGACATGTGTCACCCATTTTTGGCCCATTAGCCTACCCAATAAGATTGAATATGCCTATCGCGTGTGCTATCATACTGCCACATCATGTTGATGTCAGCTGCCACTTGTCATTATCAGAGCCAATCAGATGTTTCCATGTGTCCTTATCAAATCCAATCACATGTGGCCATGTGCCCTACTAGAGGAGAGAGAAAAGGTCTTGCCCACCTTTGGTTTTAAAATGAAATCCTTTGTTAATCCTTTATTGGTGTTCCCAGCGGTTTTTAACACTATTGGCGCTTTATCCACGTTCCAACTTTTAAAAGGTTCTCACATTCAGAAGTTCCAATTCTCCAATTAATGATATGATTAACGCTTCGATGTTGCGATGCACTGGTATTCCCAACCTCCGATATGTGATCGTCGATATGGCTGATGCTCTGATGTTGCAATCATCAATATGGTTTATGCTATGATGTTGCGATCATCGATATCTCTGGACCTCCGATATGCAATCGGTGATATGCCAACCTCTGACATTCCAATGTGCTGATACACTAAACTTTGATATCTGATATGTCGATATGTTGATGTGTTGGTCTTCTGATATCCAATATGTTGGACCTCTGATATTCCAACCTTCTTAAGACTCAAGTCCATGATCACCGGCAGGCCATAAATTTTGAACCAAAAATCCATTTCTGGACTTATGTATATCATTGGAAAGATATTCCAAATAAATTTCCAATGGAGAGGGTATGTTATAGGATTTGAGCCCATCTCCTAGCTCTAAGATGGCTCCAAAATCTCTTCCATTATTCTAATCCTTGACTCTTCAAACAACTGAACTCACAACCGCTAAGGTGATCCTTTACATGAAGCGTGTAGCTACCATGGACTTCTATCTGATCCATTACCATAATTTTCATGTGATGGCTTCTCTAATAAGCTTGCTAATGTGATGATTTTCTACATGAGACCTGCAGCTCTCACTAGATTCCTCTTGGGCCATCACTACCAATATCTATTATGACAAGCATCCAAGCTAGTTTGGTTAGTATCAATGCCAAGACTCTTGCCAATAGTTAGGAAATGCCCCCTTCAATAGTTAGGAAATGGAAATTTTCCAACACATCTCCCCAACATGATTGTTGACATCAATGCCAAGACACTTGCAGATTCCTTCACTAGGCCACTGACCATCCAGACAATTCCAATTGTCCAACAATCTCCCCCTTTGGCATTGATGGCAACACTCCATCCTTCTCTTCATGTGATGGCCAAACCTCATGCTGTTTCCACACATTCATTGCATGAGACACCAATGGCCTACTTTCTTCTGTATAGGCCATCACAACTTCTCCACAACTTCCCCCCCGTTGACATCAATGGTAGTGGGCTACAAGCTACCTTTCTCTCCCCATGCAATCACTTGGCTGTGAAGACCAGATTCTAGCTATTAACATGTGCATTATGCTTCATAGGCATCTCTTCCAGGACTGTCACAGTTGCCGCACCAAAAACTAGGCATATTTTATATGCTCCCCCTGAACATATACTACTTCTTCTCTCTCCTTCTAGTTTTGGACACCTTATGGCTACTTGCTAAGCACTCTCTCCAGTAATGCATCTTTTGTATAAAAATATTGATACCCATTAAATTTATCATGGTATTGTTGTTGCTATTAATTATGATGCATTTGGGCTCACACTTCTTCACTATTGTTGCTGCTTCCAAGACTGTGCTCACCTTTTTTAGCATCTCCACTTCTCCCCTTGAGATCATTCTCATACAATAGGGATTGCTTCTTATAGTAATTGCACCAAAGGAAATGATACAAATGGAGCATTGTACCAGAAAAAATTTAATATTTCTTTTGTCAAAAAGAAATTTCCATTTGTACACAAGGTCACTCATTATGAGCCCAACACAATCAATTGATATAATGATACCAATTGAGGGTTAAGGGATATGAAAAGATTGCGTCAATTATGTTTCATGAACAAAAGATTATTATGCATAATCAAACCCACAACTTAAATGAAATAAGGGTATTTCACCCAAGATGAAAACCTTTCATTTGCTCAGAAATCTCCCTTTCTGAGGTTGCCCATTATAGCCTGCTACTACTTATCAAAACAGCTCCCCCTGAGCCAATGCTCTTTGATCTCTTGCAACAACTTTCTCACCTTTGTGTGGGGGCTGATCCTATGGACCTGACTTGACTGTGAGCTTACTGTCATTCCACACTTCCACTACAGCCCATATTCTTTCCACAACATAAGAAATTGTTGTGTACTCCTCATGCTAGATGCACTCCTCCTTTTCAATGCTGATACATTCAAAATAAACCAATTTATTCTAATAATCAACAAGAAAACACAACCATACCTTCATCAATCAGATGCACGTTTCTTTTCATTCTCCTTCACTTCCTACATATGACTTATTTGGCCTCCCTTGAGGCCCTTCTCTTCATTCAATAAAGAGAAACAAAGGATCTGCTCCCCCTAAGCAGATCATCCTCCTTCTTCCTCCAAACCTTCAATGGTCGACTCCTGATAGAAGAATTGCTCTCCAACTTCTTCTTTTCCCCTATTTGGGCTTCTTCTCGGCTGCACATGGGTAGAGGAACCTTCTCTTTTACCTCTTTCTTCACCCAAATCCTTTTGATGATTTTCTGCCTTACAGAGAGGTCCATCACACAGGTAAGGGTATCATTCTCATTATTTCTTCCTCCTCATTTCATCTTTATCTTTTGACATAGAGCACTAAAGACAAATCTGTATTTTGCAACTCCATTTTTTCTCCTTGTCTTCAAATCCCAATTTGTTGCATTCACACGCATATGCTGAGAAGAATTCCATTTCTTCTCATTTCTGCAGCTAGCTCTCTTGTGCCCCAATTTTCCACAATTTTAGCATTTGATTTGGCCTATGAATGGGGTAGAGGAGTTACTCTTTTTGACAATGTTTTTGTCAAAACTTCTATCATGGCTAACATGCCTTCTTCTAGCCTTTTTGTGCATTCTTAGGTTGCTGCTACCTAACACATTTTGTTCCTTGAATTCCATATACAGTCTATGGATTTATGACCAAACTCATTGCAAGAAAAACAATATCCATGAAAAGTATTTTGATAATAGAGGTTAACTTTTCTTTGTAGGATTTTTCCTTGAGTAGGAGAGGTCCTCTACTGGCCCTTCATGTCCCTTCTATGATAGCTAGCATTGCTATCATGCGCTCTTCCTTGCAGTTTCCTTTCCCTCTTCCATTGCACTTCCTGTTGCTACTTCTTAGCCTTCTATTGATGCCTTTCCTTCTCTTTTTGTTGTTGAATTCCATGTTGTTGTTGTTGTCCAACAACCTTTCTTTATTTGTTGTTGTTGGAACCTTGGACTCCCTTTACCTGGGAAGTTGACCCTTCAGCCTTTACCTTATTAGAGCTAGGTTTTTCCTTGAAACCCATACCAGTCTTGATGAGAGGGGATATTTTCTTTCCAAGCATCTCATCCAAGACTTTCTTGCTCCCCTCAAGCTTCTAAAAATGAGACAACACTTTATTTGACTTTTCTAATTCATGTATCAATGAGACTACTTCATTTTGTAGTCTCTCACAGTAATCTTCCATCTCACTCAGCTGATTGGTTAACCTACAATTCAGTCTACTGACCTCTCCTTGATGAGCATTTAGTTCAACCATTGTTCTTCTCAACTTGTCATTCTCAAGCTCATAGATTTTCAATTGCTCCTCTTACTTGAGATTTTCCTTTGCTAGGTCCTTGATCTCCTTTAGAGCAGAGATCAATTCCTTTATAAAAAATATCCTTTCATTTAGATCATTTTATTCACAATTATAGGTGTTAGCTCAGTTACCATAGAGATCTAAATCCATCTCTATGTCCATGGAGTCTTCCACAGGTCTAAGGGTTGTCCCTTCTTCATCACTTTCAGTGATACCCCTATTCTCTCCACAGGATGTACTCTCCTCTCCTTCAGAGGATCCCTTATTTTATATTGTCATCAAAATAGGTCTATTTTCATTAAAACTACTAGATGCATGCCTCTCTCTATCTTCAAGTGATTCACATGAACATCTAGATAATGAATGACCTATTTCCTTACATTTATCACAAAGCAATAGCATACCTTCTAAGAAATGTGGTCTCTCCTCTAAGACATCTTCATCATCAACACGAGTGTGATGAGAAGCAGCTTCTCCATGTTGTGGTTCATTTCTTGAGCACTAGGGCTCCTAATCATTTTCTTGATGCATATGGCTATGTCCACCATATAGACATTGCATTATGTCCAACACTTTTGTTTTTGACACACAATGCCTAACTTTATCAGCATCCGGGTTAGATAGCCCTCTCATGATTACCACCTTGGATTCTACATTCAGCTCATTCTTTTCTCTATGTATTATGGAGTGCCATGTGTCAAAATTCAAGGCCAGTAAATATTCCAACATTAAAACCTCTTGGACTTCATAATTGAGCCCATGGTATGATTAATTCAAGAATGGAACTCCTTATGCTATTAGCCAAGGTCGATTACCCATTGTTTCCCATTGATCTATCTTCTAGCAATTAAGTTATTCCTGAAGGAACGTGGCTCTAATACCAATTGTTGGAAACAATGATAATACTGAGAGGGGCAGTGAATCAGTATGAAGGCTAATTTTAAACTTTTTATGCCTATTTAATTTTCGTATTCAATCTTGGCACACATCCATATAATCAGCAGAAATATCTAACATGGTAGCAACATGAAATCAACATACAAGCATATACACCATGAGCATCATACACATCAGACACAAGGTTTTACGTGGAAACCCTTTCGGGAAAAAAATACCAAAGCTTGTTGTTCTTATATATGTAAATAAGAGAACCTACTCTATTACATCAATTTGTTTTGAAAACACCTACTCTATTACATCAATTTGTTTTGTGGGCACCCGCTGACATGAAGTGCTAACTCCCTTTTATTGTTTGCTAGCACCGACTAGCAGGAAGCACCAACTCCCTCTTTTTGTAGACACCTGTCCATCCTACCAGAAGCACCATGTGAGGCACCGACCTCATGAATTGTTCGCAAGCACCAACTTCCAACTCCTTGGATTTTTACAAGCCAACTTACATGAGGCACCAACCCCCAAGACTTCTCAAGCACCTACTAGAGATGGAAGCACCAATTTCTTGTATGAAGGCACCAACCCACAGTTAAATAGTAATTGTATCTTCTCTATAATTTAGCAGCCACTTTACCTGATCTCAGCTTTATTCTCTACTCACTCTTCTCACTCTGCAACCACCCACTGATCTGCTCAACAATAGTCACTCATCACCATCCACACATCTTTGTTCTCAGCTCTTCATCAGCAGTCACTTAGCTCTTAGCCTTTTTCTCTCCATAGCACAAAGACACCTCTCAGCCTTCTTTCTCTACACAAGCACTTTCATCTTTTCTCGCAGAATAGGCACTTTTGGCCTTTCTTACACAACACAGGTGACTTCGGCCTTACTCACACAACCCAGGAAAATTTCGCCTTACTCATAGAATGCACAGGAAACATCTTCCTTACACACAACAACGTATCTCTCAAGGTCACTTACCTATGCATAGGCACTGTCAACCTTTCTTTGTAGAACTAGATTTCACTCAGCCTTACATAGCAGTGCACAAACTCATAGATTTTCCTCTTAGCTCTCTGGCACCTATGTTGCTTCCCCCCACTTTTCTCATCTGAGCTACTGGGTTTTGTTCCTCTGTTTCCCCCTGATCGATGTTGCCACTCCTATCCTGTATTCACACTGCATGAGTGTACCTCGACATTGATCTTCATTCTGTTGTTCCATCTATCTTAGTCTTTGCCACTGTATTAAACAAGAGAATGGTCACTTGAATATTTTCTCCATACTGAGAATTAATTCTCAATGCACCTGCACACTCCAACTAGGCACATTCCTCTCTGTGAACAACTCTCCTATCACTGAGGCTCTCCATGCATATTCATGCTTCACAATACTTCAAAATGGTTTCTCTTGTAGTTACAAGAGGTTACTAAACAAGAAAGAAAATGAAACTGAATACAACCACAAAAGTAAAAGCTCAAGATTTACATGGTAAAACCCTGACAGGGTGTCAAGGAAACATCCATGGAGCAAGGGATTGGAATTTATATTCAATCAATAAATGATTCTCCATTACAATAGTTTGGGCATTCATCAGTTTTATATGAGCCTCCTCAGTTACATAACTGTTATTTCCGTTTAAAACTAACTTGTTAATAACTAATACAATTTTACCCAAATTTACATTAATTAGTTGTCAATTTCCAACAAACTCCACCTTAACAACAATTTTCCTAATCCCTTGCCCATGCCCATTCATCATCTCTTCTGCAAGAAAAGAGAAGCTAAACACCATCGCAACTTCTCTACTATAACTAGCTTTGTGAATATGTCTGCACAATTCTCCCATGTATGGATCTTCTTGAGAGCTACTTTTCTGCCATCGATCACATGTCTCAGAAAATGATACCTTACATCAATGTGCTTGGTCTTGTTGTGATTAGATGGATTTGTAGCCAAGTGAATAACACTCTAACTATCACAGAGTACATTCACTTTCTCCTGCATCCTTCCAATCTCATCAAGTAGACCCTTTAACCAGATTACTTCTTTATTGGCAACTGAAGCAGCTAAATATTCTGCTTTGGTAGTGGACAACGCAACTATTTCTTGAAGCTTTGACATCCAACTAATTATTCCACCTGCAAAAGCAAAGACATAACCTATAGTAGATCTCCTTTTTTCTAAATCACCTGCATAATCAACATCTACATATCTGCAGACTGATCCTTCACTACCATTAAAGATGATGCAATGGTCACTTGTGCCTCTTAGATATCGAAGCACCCATTTCACTGCTCGCCAATGTTCTTCACTTGGATTTTCCATGAACTTGCTGACAACTCCGACTGCATGTGAAATGTCACTTCTTGTAGATACCATAGCATACATTAAGTTGCCTACGGCATTTGCATATGGTACATGAGACATATACTTCTTTTCTTCATCAGTTCTAGGACTCAAAACAGAAGAATCTTAAAATGGGAAGCTAATGAAACATTCATAGGTTTCACATTGTTCATACAGAACTTTTCAAGTACTCTCTCCACATACTTCTGATGTGATAACCAAAGCTTACCATTTTTCCTGTCTTTGTGTATCTCCATGCCCAAGATATGTTTTGCTGCTCCAAGATCCTTCATATCAAACATCCTAGAGAGTTGAGCCTTAACCTGTTGATATCTTCCACGATTTTACTTGCAATAAGCATATTGTCAACATACAAAACTAAGATAATGAATATGCCACTGAAAATCTTGAAGTATACACAATGATCATACTCACTTATAATAAAGTTTTGTCTCACCATGAAGGATTCAAACTTCTTGTACAATTTCTTAGGAGACTGCCTCAGACCATACAATGATTTCCTAAGCTTGAAAACTAATCTTCTGTTGTGACCTTGTACAAAACCTTCTGGTTGTTCCATATATAGCTCTTCATCCAAATCACCATTTAGAAACATTGTTTTAACATCTAACTGTCCTAACTCAAGGTTATGTAATGCAATTAGTGCCAACACAGTACGAATAGAAACAAGTTTTTCAACTAGTGAAAAAATCTCATGAAAATCGATACGTTCAACCTGAGAATACCATTTTGCTACCAGTCTCGCGTTATACCTTTCGATACTTCCATCAACTTTCTGTTTCAGTTTGAAGACCCATTTGCATCCAACAACACTTCTCCCTTCAGGAAGTTCTACAAGATCCCAGGTATTGTTCTTGGCTAAGGAATCCATTTCTTCTTCCATAGCCGTTTTCCATTTTTCACTATCCGTATCATCTACTACTTCCTGATAACAAGAAGGTTCCCCATCTTCAGTAATCAAAGCAAAAGATGAAGAAGAATTTTCATACCTTTTGGGAGTTTTTCTTTCCCTTGTAGACCTTCTTAGAGTGACTGGTTGTTGAACTGGTTCAAAAACTTCAACAGTATCTTCAACACCTTTTTCTCCAGAAGTCTCATCTTCCTTTTGACTTTCACAGAAAGGTCTAGCCTCCAACTGAATTTGTTGATTTGGCGATACCTGTTCCTGTTCAATTCTTTCAACATTTGATTTTAACAGAGAAGATTCATCAAATGTTACATCTCTGCTAATGACTATCTTTCGTGATGTAGGATCCCACAACCTGTACCCTTTCACCACATAGTCATACCCAACAAACACATAACATTTCGATTTTGGATCTAATTTTGAACGCTGATTTATAGGAATAAGAGCATAAGCATCATAGCCAAATATCCTTAAATGTGAATAATCACAAGACTAACCTAACCAAACTTCTTGAGGAATTTTACATTTAATTGCTCCTAAAGGTGATCTATTAACTAAATAACAAGTAGTGGATACTGCTTCTGCCCACAACTCCTTTTGCAGGTTAGCATTGTTGATCATGCTTCTTGCTCTTTCTATAAGAGTCTAATTCATACGTTCAGCAAAACCATTTTTTTTAGGAGTATAAACAACAATTTTGTGTCTAACAATTCCTTCATCCTTATAGTATTGTTCAAATTCTATTGAAGTAAATTCACCACCATTGTAAGTTCTTAAACATTTAATTGATTTGCCTGTTCTTTTCTCTACCATTGCTTTAAATTGTTTAAAGATAGTGAATATATCAGCTTTATTTTCCAGCATAAAGACCCAAACTTTACGGGAGAAATCATCAATAAACGTTAAAAAATATAGAGCACCTCCATATGATACAACAAGAGATGGTCCCCACAGATCAGAATGAATATAGTCTAAAATATCTTTACTATTATGATTTCCAATTTTAAATCTCTATTTACATTTTTTTTCCATACACACAATGTTTACAGAAATCCAACTTCAAAGATTTCAGATTAGGAAGTGATTTATGTTTCATCAGTACCTGAAGACCTTTCTCGCTCATGTGACCCAATCGCTAATGCCATAGGTGAGTACCTTCTTCTTCTTTTTCTGACACAATCACTACTTCACTGACCTGAGTACTTCCTTTTAGTCTATAAATATTTCTGACCTTTTCTTCTTTCGTAACAACTAAGGCACCTTTAGAGACTTTCAACACTCCATTATAACCTGTAAACTTATAACCATCTGAATCCAACACTCCCAAAGAAATCAAATTTTTCTTCAACCTAGATACATGTCTAACACTAGTTAATGTTCTAATTGTGTTATCATACATTTTAATCCTGATATTCCCACCCAACATCTGACCATGTTACATTAATACCCATAAACACAGAACTCCCATTTACATCTTCATATGAAGTAAACCAAT